>OY829515.1:2108551-2732508 GCA_963691665.1 Clepsis dumicolana
AAATAATAAAAAATACAAAAAGATTTTCCAATTGAGATCATGAATTGATTGCTTTAGTGCGCCATCTCGTTGAGCCTGGGTAAACTGATTAGTTTCGAAGGGGGTGCGTTGTGTTCGGTTTACGAAGCAATCGCATAGGTGGCGCTAGTCACTGCAAAAAAGTGATAAAAACGAGCTGAGATTTGAATACATAGGAAAAATTCGAGCCTTACCTAAATACCAATTCTGGTGTAAGGGGTGGGCACGCGACCCGGAGTGTCGAGGTTCCGGGTTCGATTCCCGGGGTTGGTATTTTTCTGGTTTTTCTGTGTATTCATGTTTCGGTGAGTTTATTAAAAAAAAAAAAATATAATTGATACTCACGGGAAGACCGTAAAAATAAAAAATAATTGGAAAAATAATAAAAAATACAAAAAGATTTTCCAATTGAGATCATGAATTGATTGCTTTAGTGCGCCATCTCGTTGAGCCTGGGTAAACTGATTAGTTTCGAAGGGGTGCGTTGTGTTCGGTTTACGAAGCAATCGCATAGGTGGCGCTAGTCACTGCAAAAAAGTGATAAAAACGAGCTGAGATTTGAATACATAGGAAAAATTCGAGCCTTACCTAAATACCAATTCTGGTGTAAGGGGTGGGCACGCGACCCGGAGTGTCGAGGTTCCGGGTTCGATTCCCGGGGTTGGTATTTTTCTGGTTTTTCTGTGTATTCATGTTTCGGTGAGTTTATTAAAAAATATATAATTGATACTCACGGGAAGACCGTAAAAATAAAAAATAATTGGAAAAATAATAAAAAATACAAAAAGATTTTCCAATTGAGATCATGAATTGATTGCTTTAGTGCGCCATCTCGTTGAGCCTGGGTAAACTGATTAGTTTCGAAGGGGTGCGTTGTGTTCGGTTTACGAAGCAATCGCATAGGTGGCGCTAGTCACTGCAAAAAAAAAAAAAAAAAAAAGTGATAAAAACGAGCTGAGATTTGAATACATAGGAAAAATTCGAGCCTTACCTAAATACCAATTCTGGTGTAAGGGTGGGCACGCGACCCGGAGTGTCGAGGTTCCGGGTTCGATTCCCGGGGTTGGTATTTTTCTGGTTTTTCTGTGTATTCATGTTTCGGTGAGTTTATTAAAAAAAATATAATTCCTTGATTAAAATAGAACCCTAAAAAACTTTTGGCTTCTTAATAGAGGAAGGTCACTCGTGGGACCTTTTTTATTGCACATTAATTGCAAAGTAAGCCAGTTCCCCATAATCTTTAGCATTTACCTCAGATTACAGAACAAACCAGAACCCGCGAGCGCACCTAAAACTGAAGCCACGAAATCTACATTTATATAGTGTAGTTGCGCGCAGTCACGACTCGCCAAGTGCGCACGCGGCGCATCGTGGCGCGCTGTACGAACGAATGTCAATATGAGTAATAATTATTATTATGCCGTCTTGTGTCGTTCCTATAGACAGAAATGCCGTTGGGCTTATAAAAAAACAGGACAAGTTCGAGTCGGGCTCGCGTACCGAGGGTCCAGTGTTAGCAAGCCCTGCTTCTAAGCAAAATGAACGCAGTGTGGGGTCATTTCATATTGGTCTGTGACATATACATATACAGACAGACACAAAAATTTTACATTTTGAGATTTTTCTGAGTTGTTGTGCTATAAGAGCTTCATACCAAATTTCAAGTTTCTAGGACAACTGGAAGTACTCTTTAGGTCTTCACAGTACGGCAATTTGTATGGAAACAACATTTTTAACGACTATATCTTTTGATTGCGTTGACTTAGAAGTTTGATTTTTTTTACAGCTTCAAGGGACTGCAGGTTTGAGTATTTGATATTAATTTCAGTATGATACCTCCACGCGTTAACCCACCTCCAGATAAGAAGGGTCTTGACGGACAGACAGACAGACAGACGGACAACAAAGTGATCCTATAAGGGTTCCGTTTTCCCTTTTGAGGTGCGGAACAAGTTTTACATTACATTTCAAGTGTGAGTACTCATTGTTTCCAGACACAGTGCGCGGCGTGCGGATGAGATTGAACGCGCTTTCTGGTTTGTTTTTGTAGTCTGAGGCATTTACCTTAATTTGCCATAAAGAACCCTAACAATGGAATTTAAACTGCCCGGCGTTTCTGTAAATAAGGCAGGTGGATGAGGTGGATGGGTGCATGCGACCCAGCTTAACCCTTGCCGGATCTAAGTTGAGGAGATTTATTTTTGTTTACAACGTTCATAGTTTCGAGTATTCGAGGGCTACGGTAAGCTGGGGCTTGGGGGTAGTCGTGTACAATTTTCAAACCAACTGACTACAGGAAAATTGTGGAAAGTATAAATCCATGTATTGATTTAAACTTTCGCGATTTTTAACACCCGACAAGAAAGAGGGGTGCTATAAGTTTGACACGTGTATCTGTGTATCTGTTTGTGGCATCATAGCTCTCGAACGGATGGACCGATTTCGATGCGGTATTTTTTTTTCAATCGAAAGTTAGTTTAATCGAGATGGATCTTAGCTAAGTTTCATTAAAATCGGTTAACCCGTTTTTGAAATATTGAGCTTTGAAATAATAATGTCGGGGGTTTTTCAACTTTTCTAAGTTGGTTAGGTTAGGTTATCACACATTATTACATACTCGGGACTTAATCGCGTAGCAAATATATTTAAATTCAAGTACCTCAACGTTTCATTTCATCTTCATCATCATCATCATGTCAGCCGAAAGACGTCCACTGCTGGCCGGCGGCCTCCCCCGCGGCTCTCCACTCAGACCGGTCTTGTGCTTTCCGCATCCACCGCGGTCCCGCAATCTTTACCAGGTCGTCGTTCCATCTTGTTGGAGGCCTACCGACAGCTCGTCTCCCGGTCCGTGGACGCCATTCGAGAACCTTCTGACCCCATCGGCCATCAGTCCTGCGAGCAATGTGCCCCGCCCACTGCTACTTAAGTTTCGCAATTCTTCGGGCTATGTCGGTAACCCTAAACACTTATTAACTGGGTCATTCTTGCAATCTCTACGCATAATAATCCAAAACCGGACGGTTCCTTTAAGCACCGTCACTAATCCCGTTTCTCTGGATTACGGTAATTAAACGAATCAAGCGATTACGTCGGTCCATCGGTCCGTCTTGTAATTAAGTAATCTTTGATGTCTCGAGATCCGCTGTAATAATTAAATATGCTAATGGATTCTGGGTTAAGGCGATTTTCCAATAAGCGTACCTAATTGAGGGCTATTACGGTGAAATGAAAAGTTTTAAAATACAAGTTGACGGTTTTCATGGAATACATTTTTCATGTTTTTTTGAAGACGTAGCTTTGGTGTGTCATTTTTTATCTACAAATTAAAGGACCAGGCCGAGAAATTTACTTTTTACAGTTTTTTTTAATCTAATTTTCTTTTGTTACTTTTTACATAAAATGTAATATCTCAATAACGGCTGAACCGATTTTAATAAAACATGACTGTGTAAGAACCATTGCTGAAAAACCTGCTTTCAAATAAAAAAATCGCATTCAAATCGGTTCAATCATATAAGAGCTACGGTCCCACAGACAGACACACAAACACACAGACACGCAGCGGACAAGTCCGAGTCGGACTCGCGCATGAAGGTTCCGTGCAAAGATTTCCCTGCTTTTCGCCAGGGTTTTAAGTGGTTCAGTATTAGCAGAGCCCTGATAATATAAAAATCAAAATAATGTACACAGTGTAAGGTCATTTTTTTTTTGTATATACTACTTTATTTACATAATAAAAGCAATTTACAATGACATTAAATCTAAGCTTAAACTAAATAAACTACAACTTAAAACTAAATTAAATCTAAATAAGGCCCCCGTGGCATAGTGCCCAAAAGGCTGGCAGCGTTGCCTCGCTGAATAGCGATGCTGATTCTTTGAGAGAGAAAACTGCCAGCCCTTTGGTCACAAGTTGCATCAACTAAGCGCTTTTGTAACTCAGAAATAAGCTTGTAAGCGCTGGGACCCCATGGACCCAAAGTTTCAAACCCGACAGGAACAAAATTATAATTCGGACCGAGAGATTGATACTTAGATTTTTTTCTATTTTCAGCCGTTTCTGCCGCCGCACCAGCTTTTTGTGTGGTTCCCTGGAGATGTGAGGGTGCTACTGTATCGACACAGGTCGCATCCCAAACCAGAACCCTACCCATTCTCCAGGGAATCAGAGACATACCGTCCGGCCTTTTGCCATCGTCGCGGGCAATGCCGCTTGGCTCCAAAATGGCCGGCACGTTCGCAGAGGCAAGAGCCCGGCGGATTATGTCATTGAGCGCGGCATGACGGGAGAAACGGCCGGCGCTCTTTTGACAGGAAAGACCATGGTGTCCCGTTTCGTCCACATTGGTGCCACAGAGGCAACGGTGTGGTGAACACAGCGCAACACCCAGTCTTAGCCCGACTGCAATTCTCAGTGTTTCAGGCTCAAGAAAGGTTCCGGTGTTAACGGAAGGATAAGCATGAAGCCAGTCACCGGATTCCTTTCTTGCCACAGCCAAAAGCCTTGCGCGGTCTGGGCCTGAACTGGAACTGAGAATATTAGAATAAGTTAATTTGGATAGTGTGTCATCCCAGCTCCGTTGGAAATTTGGATAAGCGGGAGGATTTTCACCCGGACAAGCCATTAGCCAAGCATTCCTAGCATCGACCAAACCCGTCGTCTCGTAGTTTGAAGGACAATCCTTTAGGATTTTACCTACGAGGGTGGACGTGCTGTGGACAGATGATAGGAACGCTGGTAAAGCAACACTAGAAATTTTGCGGATACCTAGCCCACCATATCTGATAGGAAGGGAAGCCTGGGTCCAAGATTGCCCATTGAATTGTAAGTTAAGTATAGATTCCAAAGAAGTTTTCATAAGGGAATCAATTAAGGTCAGAGAATTTTGATGTTTCCAAAAGGGACAACAACGAAGCAAATAAGTAAATTTTGGCACAAAAAGGCAAAATTTTAGAATAGTGATAGCAGTGTGAGCACTGATTTCCAGCAGCCGGTCTGCAGAATTTTGAAATTTTGAAACAGTTTTTGCGATTAAATCTGGAATGGCATCGTCGAAGATTGGTGACCCTAGGAGGCTTAAGTTTTGCTTATCGACAATTTTGATATTTGGACAAAGTAAATTAAAATGTTGGAAGAGATCGGATCGGATCGCGTTGTTTATGAACAGTTCGCATTTATTAAAGTTTAGATCTAAACCAATGGCCTTAAATTTATTTATAATTTCTGAGAGATCTGAAAGTACCGTAACTGCATCACCTCCTAGGGAACCATCATCAAGATACCATACGTTAAATTTGGACTTTAAATTTTGAATGATGGGGTTAATGGCTAAACTGAAAATGGCTGGTCCGAGGGGATCACCCTGCTGACAGCCGACTTCAGAAGATAATTCGTTGCTTTTGTACATTAATTTAGAAGGTTCATGATAACAGTTAAGTAGGTAATTATAAATTTCCGGAATATTATTCCTAATTTCTGTGAGCAAGGTGTCCCTGTTTACCGAATTAAATGCATTTTTGACGTCAATTTTGAGTAAAACCTCACACTGATCGTTATTAAGGTAGGTGCGCAGGGCATGGACTGCCGCTTCGCACCCACCTTTAGTACCGAAACCTAATTGAATTGGTTCAAACTGAGGTTGCAATTTTGAAACTATGTGACGAACTGAAAGTTTAGAAGTTAATCGCCGAAATGTAGAGCCGACCGCAATGGGTCTGACACCTCCGTCTTTTTTAGTGAGCGCAATTAGGTTGGCTCCATAAAGAACGGGAACTATTTCGGGATTAACATTGCCAGACAGCATGAGGTTTATTAATTTTGTTAAAGCGAGGATTAAATGTTTGCCTGCGTCGCCCACACAGTGAGAGGTAAGGTCTTTTAGGTGTTGGGGAGCAAGTCCGTCAAGACCTGCTGCAGAACCGGTTTTAAATGAATAGATTGCATTCACTGTGTCTTTCTCGTGAATGTTTAAACAAACATCGGGCGACGTAGGCGGGTCCAAAAAGTATGCGTTTGTAGGAGCTCGAGGGTGTTTAGTTTGTAAGGCCGAGAGTGTGTCGCTATTATCTGGAGATAGTACGTCACTGGAAAAAAGTAACCGCGCGGCCCCCTTCAGGTCTCCGTCGCTAACTTTAGATTCCACTTTGTTTTTAAAATAATGTTGTTTGCTATTTTTGCCTGTACTAAAAACTGTAAGGCAAGGCGGTGAATAATTGGAACAATTGTTTTTTATTTTTTGGGTAAGAGAAATCTTAGACGATTTATCGTCTTTAACGTGAAGTGTATTAAATGGGAAAAGTAACAAATTCTGCCAGTCCGCATAGCTATTATTGTCCAAACATTTCGTTATAAGTTGAGCCAAATGAGTAGCGACGGAGATCCGGGCGCCACGGGGAATTCTTTTTACCACCTTAACATTGTTTTTTAAGTGGCTCAAATGCAGATGGAAGGGAATAGTGGGTGGATTAGTAGGAGTACGGTTTGTATTTGGGGAGACAGGATTTATGTACAAGGGGGGGGGCATTCTGACTTAAACATTTGTGCAATTTGGATTTGTGAATATTCAAACCTCTACTACTACTAAATGTTCTACTGCATATTGGGCATACATGTGACGTACCATCTACGGGTTGCGTTGCATTCTGCATATGATCTAAGGGCATAAAAACACAACACAACGGAAAACTAAATAGAAAAATAGTCTGACAGCCGCGACAAAACTGCACTGACGGGGCTCCGCCAAGAGCGGCGCGTGCGGGAGTCGCGGGGACTCAGGCCGGCGTGGAAAGAGGTCGAGGTGGCCGGGATGCACATGAAACAAACATTATTATTAGTATTTAATTATTAAAATATTTGGGAGCTTTATTTTCATTTTATATTGGTCTGTGACATATACAGACAGACATAAAAAATTAAAAAATTTCTGAGTGGTTGTTCTATAAGAGCTACCTTCATACCAAATTTAAAGTTTCTAAGACAACTGGATGTACCCTTTACGTTTTCACAGTACGGCAATTTGTATGGAAACAACCTTTTTAGTGGCTGTACCTTTTAATTGCGTTGACTTAAAAGTTTGATTTTTTTACAGCTTCATTCAAGGGACCGCGAGTTCAAGTATTTTATATTAATTTCAGCATGCTACCTTCACGCGTCATCAGATAATCTAATTACCAAACTTGTTTTACGCGGTCGTCGCTCCATCTTGTTGGAGGCCTATCGACAGCTCGCGTTCCGGTCCGTGGACGCCACGAGAACCTTCTGACCCCAACGGCCATCAGTCCTGCGAGCAATGTGAACCGCCCACATAGGTACGTGTGTGTATATGTGGTATATTGAAGACTTACGTGAATTTGTGCCCTAATCTCATTAAAATTATCATAGTTGCGCCAGATGTCTGTTTACGTATTCAAATAATTAAGCTGTTTGTGTAGTGCTTAGATTTAATGTTGTAGTCTACAGATTCACGTTTAAGGTATGTTTTGGAACAACATTGTTGCCAACTACATTATATAAGTTAAATGTACGGTAGTTCATAGCACTGCTACATGATCAGTGCCCTAAGCACGACTTGTCGAATCCTGCGTTACGTTACGGTTATCGTATCGAGATCGAGAAATCTCATACTAAATTTTAGTTCCAAATACGCTCACGGGCGGGCGCTGTTCCAAACGTCATACAAACTCGTTATAGTTTACTATTCGAATTTTACGTGACGCAGGATTCGACAAGTCGTGCTTAGGGCACAGTACTACGACTTGGGACTTATTTTCACGATATTTATTTTGAAATTTATGTTATGTTTCTGAGGCAGGCGAAAAGAGGACAATGACCTTTGTTGCAACCTTAGGGATCCCCAACCTTTTTTGGCGTGGTTCAAAATATTAATCGTATTCAATGTATGAAATAAAACAAAATTATAGTTACCTGAACTTTTCGCTGAAGAAAAATTCGTAGTTAGGTAGGTAGGTTGCGCAATGCGCATGCTTATAATACAGCTGTGAGAGGTGCATAGGCTAGCTTGTTGAGTGATGAGATGACATGTGTCTAAACAAGGTTAACTCAATATAAAGAGCGGAAACTTGAACGAGAATAATTGAAACCGGAAAAACCGTAAAAATAAACAGTTGAAGAAAAAATACCTAAATGTGCTACATTCCGATCATGAATCGAATTTGATTCTCTTTCTGAACTCGTGTTACAATTAACTGACAGAAATCTATGAAATACATGTAAAATTGAGAAACGTTTACATTTCAAAATGCTTATGACCGGCGACCTTATTGTCTGACTCTCTGAATCACAATCGCGTTTCTCTGTATGGGCGGACAATATTGGTATCGGAACCAGCTAGCTCTCACAGTCGTACAAAAATAGTTACTTACACAAAAATACACATTGATTTTTGTCTGACCTGTCGATTATTTTTATTCACTATACTTATAGAACTGCTGTGTTCCATAGTGCTGTGGCATCCTTAACCGGTATCTCTCGTTTGGATAACCCTGGCCGGGCTCCAAATAATTACGGGCCCCGCTCTGCGGTTGCAACAGCTTCTGCCATTGTCTAGTATGTTATCGTTGCTATTTAAATAAAATAAGTGCTTTGATTGGTTCAAAAAAAGTTATAACCTAACCAACTTAGAAAAGTTGAAAAACCCCGACATTGTCATTTCCAAGTTCAATATTTCGAAAACGGGAGAACTGATTTTAATGGAACTTGGCTAAAAACCATCTCGATTAAACTAGCTTTCGATTAAAAAAAAAAACCGCATCGAAATCGGTCCATCCGTTCGAGAGCTATGATGCTACAAACACAGATACACGGATACACAGATACACAGACACACAGATACACAGGTCAAACTTATAACACCCCTCTTTTTTTGTCGGCGGTTAAAAATATATACATCTAAGAATACAAAACAAACCAGAACCCGCGAACGCGCCTAAAAGTGAGGCAACTAAAGTACTCTCTTAAAAATAAAATGGAGTAGTTTCGCGTTGTCATCTCCGAGCACGCAGCGTATCGTGACGTGTTGTACGAATGACAATACTTATTAATCCCTTCTCGTGTCGTTCTTACATACATAAATGCCGTTGGGTTTATGAAACAAGGAATGTTTTTTATATGCGACAAGCAAATGTTTATAATTTTAAGTGTAAACGGGTAGAGAAATACGTGCGGTTACGACTTATGACTGAACGCGGCTTCTGACACAGAGGGTCGAGCACGACTTTAGGAATGCTGAGTAACGTAATGTCGAATAGTAAACGTTGTCGAGTTTGTATGACGTTTCTCGATTTCGATACGATAACCGTAACGTTACACAGCATTCGTAAAGTCGTGCTCGGCCCTCTGATCACTATGATTACTTAATAGTTACTACGTAACAGATAAATGCTCCCGTACAAGGTCTTGAATGCCTATCGCCATAACAGCCTACTCCGTCTCGTTAGAAATGGTTGCGAGCTAAAATGTTCCTAATTGCGCGAGTGTAGAGTTATCATCGCTTCGCAGACGACAGCAGCAGTGACGCAAACAGTTCAGTGACAGTTCAGTTAATTATTTCGGGAAAGTGGGTTTTATGAGTCTAAGCCGGGAACCCATGACAACTCCGAAAGACGTTTCACCTTTTTTTCGTTTGTCCGAATGCATTTTTTTCTGAAACTGTAAATATTGATTTATTTTAGGACTTAGGGTTGCGGGTGTCTATGGGCAGTGGTGATAACTTACCATCAGGTGACCCACTTGCTCGTTTGCCTTCCTCGTCGTATAAAAAAAACCTTCGTGTAGAATCTTTTAGGTTAGGTACGTTTTGCAAAAAATGCATTCGGATAAACAAAAAAACATCAGAAATGATGATATCCGCAGTAGAACTAAGGTTACCGATATAGCCCGAAGAATTGCGAAACTTAAGTGGCGGGGCACATTGCTCGCAGGACTGATGGCCGATGGGAGACGAGCTGTCGGTAGGCCTCCAACAAGATGGAGCGACTACTTGGTAAAGATCGCGGGACCGCGGTGGATACGGAAAGCACAAAACCGGTCTGAGTGGAGAGCCTTGGGGGAGGCCTATGTCCAGCAGTGGACGTCTTTCGGCTGACATGATGATGATGACGAAACAAAAAAAAAATGGTGAAACGAGAAAACGGTGAAACGGTTTTCGGACAAACGATAGATAGGTAACCGTCATAGCCTTTTTGAATTGACCCACAAACCTTAATAAACACAGCGTGCTTGACTGTAAATCATTTATACACTATCCGACATCTATGATTTACATCGGGGGATTTAGTCTTCAAGAAATATTGCTATTTACAACAAGTACGCAAGATTGAGGGCTGATGTAAAAAAGGGGATATCGTCAGCCTATAATGGCTACCTTGATCGAATCCAGATTGGAATGAAATATAATCCGAGTGCATTCTGGCAGTACTTAAACAATTTGAAATCGAAAGGTGGGTTCGTTTCGCGAGTGACGTTCGAAGGTAGGGAGTATGTTGGTAGGGAGGCAGCAACAGCATTCGCGACTTTCTTCTCGGGGGTTTTTCTGCCGAACATTCCAACTTTAGACCCGAGTTGTCAGGGGTATAGTGGTCACAGTCGTAATTCCAACTGTGCTAACATATCATCTATATCAATGGAGGAGATCGAGGCAGGTATAAAACGACTCAAACCCAATTGTTCGGTGGGGCCGGATAACTTACCGGCATATATTGTGAAGGGATGCATGGAGTACCTGAAACTGCCTTTGCAGTATATCTTTAACTTGGCTCTTGCCTCTGGCACTTATCCGCGTCTATGGAAAATCTCAAGGGTAAGACCAGTCCCGAAGACTGGTGACTGTAGTGTTGTGGAAAATCATAGACCTATAGCCGTTCTGTCCACACCTGCTAAGTTACTCGAAACCGTAATTCATAAAGACCTTATCATCTCCTTATCTCTGGGCATCTTGATCAAGGTGTCCAGGTTGATGTCGTTTACTTCGATTTTAAGAAGGCATTCGATCGCGTGGATAACGACGTGTTAATGCATAAACTGGAGCACATTGGTCTTTCTCTTAAATTGCTGACATTCTTCTCTAGTTATCTACGTGATCGGCAGCAGTATGTTCGGCATGGAAGCTATGTCTCGGCACCGTATCATACTAGGTCTGGCGTCAGTCAGGGCTCCATATTAGGTCCATTCCTGTTCGGGATCATGGTTGATGACCTGGCCTCGGTTCTTGAGTTCGCTCAGTGCCTTTTCTATGCGGACGATCTAAAGTTGGTGTGCAGAGTCGAGAAGAAAGCTGACTGTGACTCTTTACAGAGGGATATTGACTCGGTTTTTCGTTGGAGCGTTAGGAACAGGCTTCTCTTCAACTATGCCAAATGTTCAGTTCTCTCGTTTACCCGTGCTCGTGTCCCGCTGCACGCGCACTATACGCTGGGGCCGGAAACTATCTGCCGTGTCTCTTCAGTCAGGTATCTCGGCGTGCTCTTTGATGCACGGCTTACCTTTCATGATCATATTGTTGAGCTTTCTGCCAGCTGTTTCCGAAGATTAGGCTTTGTTATCCGCAATGTGAGAGATTTTAACGATCCTGGTGCCATAAGGTAGTCTACAATGCGTTGGTTAGGAGCAAGTTGGAGGCGTCATCGATTATTTGGCACACACATGAATCTGCGCATGCTTTACTACTAGAGAAGGTACAAAAAGTTTTTCTTAGATTTCTATGTAAGAAAATTTATGGATACTACCCATTGTTGTATCCCACAAGGTATCTACTTGGCTCTCTTGGATATAACTCTCTTGAAGTAAGGCGGAATTGTGGCTTGCTTGAACTTGCCTGTCGAGCTCTACGTGGTGAATTGGACTGTCCCGAACTAGTGGGTCGTCTTGTGAGATTGTCCGTCCCGGACGTCCCTAAGATAAGTCTCCGGGCGCGGCGACGCGACTTGCTGGCGGTGCCGGCTGCGCGCACTGTGTCGCGCAAGAACTCGCCGCTGCCCCGAGCACTCACACAGCTTAATGCGCTGTTGGCATCAGCACCTGAGTTTGACCTGTTTATGTGGCGATGGGCTGTAGTGCATGTTGAATGCTTGCGATTTTGTGAATTAGCGTATGAGAGGATATCGAGTATCCCAATTTAAATTTAATATTTTAGGTATGTTTAGATTTACTGTTTCTTTATTTTCCTTCCGTTCTTGAGTAACTTTGCTTTGTATTTTTAAGTGTAGTTAGTAATTTCGTTTTCATAATGCATTAGTTTAAGACTGTAATACCATGTAAATATATTTTTTTCAAGAATAAACAATAAACAATAAACAATCTATAAAGTTACCGAACGAGGGATAAATAGAAAGATAGTCTTTGGCGGCGAGCCAAGGGATCATCAAAATATTTACGCCGCAAAGATTACCGGCCCGATTATGATGTCAAAGCCGCTAAGAATGGGATAGATAAGCGTTTTAGGAATTAACAAGTAGCCATCCTTAATAATGAATTGAGTTTGTGACTTGGGCGTGGTAAAGCTTGAACGTGGTATAGCCATCTTAGCGCCACATGACACGCGAGTGACGTCATCGCTGTTCTATATCGCGCTAACGAAGTTTCTTAAGTCGGTTGCATAAATACAATTTCCAACTCTTTTCCTTCGGACTTCGGTCCCCAGGCATAACATCTGCCTGGAGAGAGATCTATCTATTGGAGTCCTCCTCAAACTGGTCAGAGGCCCGAGTATGAATATACGAATCCTGAGTAATGTTATCGAATAGTAACGTTATCGAGTTTGTATGACGTTTGGAACAGCGCTCGCGCATGAGCGTATTTGAAACTAAAATCTATCTATACCTATAAAACAGTACCGTGACTGACTCACTGACTGATGACAGACAACGCACAGCCTAAACCACACAAATCCTAGAGGTGCACTAAGAAGGAATTCCCACGGGATAGGGAAATAGCCCATTTTGAAATAATTCACGGGGACAAAGCCGCGGGGCATAAGCTAGTTTAGTATGAAGTTTCTCAATGTCGATATGATAACGTTACGTTAAGCGCAGCATTCGAATCGAATATTAATATTAAGGTGATACTTTTAGGGGCGGAGTTTCTTCGCTCAAGCGGGACAGCGCTATCCAGTAACGCGTGTGTCAATGGAAAGAGGGCTAGTCAAAATGCGCTCAAAACGCATGGCGTAAGCGCCAAAGCGTTTAAAACGATGACAGTGCCAAGGTAGGCCTAACTGTGACAGTAATTTATGCAACTTACTGTTACATAATGAGGGTCCTTAACACGAGGAGCAGCATTTATTGCATTTTTATTATAATAATAATAATAATAACTTCCTTTTATAATACCTATCATCATCATCATCATGTTAGTCGAAAGACGAATACCTATATGTTTGACATTTAAAACGTAATGTCACATTCAATCTATACCTATAAAACAGTACCGTGACTGACTGACTGACTGACAGACAACGCACAGCCTAAACCACTGGGCCTAGAGACTTGAAATTTGGTAAACACAAAATATACCTTGAGTATCCTTGAGGCGCACTAAGAGGGGATTTTTCGAAATTCCCACGAGATAGGGAACTAGCTCATTTTAAAATATTTCACGGGCGCAAAGCTAGTTATAAATAAGCGAATCTAACTATGTATAGTTCTGTGGTCAAAACCCAGCAATAATTATTCCCCATAATCCCATTCATCCAAACCTTCACGTCATTGTCATCAACAGATCCAGGCTTCAGACGGAATTCCACAATAGGTGTTATGTCCTGCATATTAACCGTCGAGGTGAAATGGGTCCACAGAAATTATCTGCGAAACTATGTGTTGAATACGAATTAGTCAATGATTCAGCTAGTTTGAACCCTGTTTTGTAGTGGACTAGGTTAGAAGTGAAGATCGTACGCGAGCGCCTAATGCGTGTGACAGGTCGTTTTTGACATGAAGCATTATCACCTCAATTTTGATATTTGACGCTTTTGGGTGGAGGGACATATCTGAATGGCTGCTGTGACATTAGTGTCAAGTTGTTTGACATCTCACGTATGTAGGTGTAATGCTTCGTTAAAGACAAATATAAAGGTGATCAGGGATGTTATTCAGAACTATTATAGAGATAAAAGTTTAACGATTTCTATGGGAAAATTTTGTATGTAGACATTAAATTCTGGGACAAAGAGCTCTTACCGGTTAAAGAAAATAAATCGATTAACGGCTCCAACTTTTTTAGTGGTGTTGTGGTGATGCCTATATTATTATACGAGGGCTGTTTGATAAGTACCCGTTTATGGAAAAAAAAAACTTTTTTTTTGTATATATGCATTTATTTTTCTACGTAGTCACCTTTTAACTCTGTACATTTGTTCCACCTATACTCAAGCTTCAATAAACCATCCAAAAAGTATGATTTTGGAAATTCATTAAAATAGGCCTCTGTGGCGGCAATGACTTCGTCATTTGATCCAAATCACTTGCCACCGAGCCATTTTTTTAGGTTGGGAAACAAAAAAAAATCGCATGGGGCCAAATCTGGAGAATACGGGGGGTGAGACAATAATTCGTAGCGTCACTGTGCTAATTTAGCCGTCACAACTCTGGACGAATGAGCCGGGGCGTTGTCGTGATGAAACAGTACTTTTTTCTTTTTTAAATGGGGTCGTTTGTCCTTCAACACGGCGTCAAATTCATCCAATAAATTGGCATAGTACTGCCCTGTTATTGTTTTTCCCTTTTCTAAATAGTCAATATGTATAATACCCTGCGAATCCCAAAAAATGGTCGCCATGACCTTTCCAGCCGATGGGACGGTTTTTGCTTTCTTTGGAGCAGGTTCAGCCGGTAAAATCCACTGCTTCGACTGCTCTTTCATTTCCGGGGTGTAGTGGTGGACCCACGTTTCGTCCACGGTCACGAAACGACGCAGAAACTCCTTCGGGTTACGTTTGAACACGGCCAAACACTGCTCCGAAGTAGTCAGTCGATTCCGTTTTTGCTCCTCCGTGAGTTAACGCGGCACCCACCTCGCCGATACTTTCTTCATACCCAATTTTTCTTCGAATATGTGTTGTACTCTCTCGATTGAAACGTTTACAGCATCAACGATTTCTCGAAGTTTAATTCGGCGGTCGGCTAAAACGATATTTTAAATTTCTTAACCATATCGTCTGTAGTCACCTCAACTGGCCGGCCTGGGCGATCCTCATCAAAGACGGTTGTTCTCCCCCGCTTAAACTCGTTATACCAATATCTGACGGTTGTCATAGAAGGAGCACATTCGTGGTAAACCGCTTGCATTCTTACTTTTATTCCATCACATGTTTTTCCTTCCAAAAATAAGAATCTAATTACAGACCGATACTGTTCTTTCTCCATTTTAACAATTTTAAGTTCACGCCTTCACTGAATCGTTGTCAAATGAGAAAAAAAAAACAAAAGAATGCCTTTTTTTTTTAATTTTCCCGCCTCTGAAAAATGGCTTAAAAAGGTGGTATACTTATTTGCGGCCAGTGATATTAATATATTTTGAAAACGGGTACTTATCAAACAGCCCTCGGAAACAGTGAATTATTGGCCAACAATTAATGTCTTTAAAATTTAACGTCGCACGCAGAATGCGGTCGGTACATAACTACATACACTCATAACTCGGTACATAACTACATAAACTACATACACTCTTTCCTTCTATGTCGATATACTTCTGTGACTAAATTTGAAATAAACTGAAACTTGAATATATAGGAGTTTTATACGCCACAGTATTGTTTATTGTATTTGAGTTGGACTCAAACCCCAGTTCGAGAATTCATTTTTCTGGTCTTTCTGTATATTTACGTTTCAGTTTGAAATTTGAGAAATAACTTCAGAAATGTCCCGCTGCGAAACACAGCCCAAAAACTAAGAAACTTACCCTGATATTAAACGACTATTTTTGCTACACCACGTATCCCCCAAAATGTTTCATAACGCAACCCGAACACAGGTAATTCCTACCCGATTTAATGAGAAATCTGACAAAAAGTACGACATAAATAAACCCCCACTGTGTTATGAAGGAAAAATACATAAAATGTAACGCAGTCTCTTGTAGCGGTAGAGATAATTTCGGTACAGAAAAGTCTGGTCTTCAGGGAGTCGGGCGCTTAAAATGGTGCTTTAGTAAATAGTACTTGAACGTCGAGTGGTTGGCTGGATTCTGGATATCTAAACGACGTTTTGCCGTCTTTTGCCGGTTTATCCTGTACTTGACGGGGATGTTTGGTTTTAGGGAGCTTGTAATTAGTTTAGCGAGGCGGTTTAAAGCTGATTGTGAAGTTTTTATGGATGAACGCGAGTTGTGGACGATTTGGTATTTTGTACTTGCAGAGACAAGGAGGTAGACGATTGGTGTTGCAGTGACATGCTAACTACGGAAGCGTTACAGATTTTAATACATTTAAAGTATTTCTTTGTTGTCATGGCTTATTGTACAGTCAGTAAGCAACTAGACTTCTACAGCATCGGGCGCTTAGATAGAATATATTGAGTGAAAAGGAAATCACTTGTTGACGAAAATCAAATCAATACTTTGGTTTCTTAAACAGCGCAATTTTAAACGCTTTGGCGCTTACGCCATGCGTTTTGAGCGCATTTTATTAGCGCTCCTCCTATTGACACACGCGTTACCGGATAACGTTGTCCCGCTTGAGTGCCAAAAGTATCATCGCTTTATTTATGGAAAAGGTCCATAATTTTTTGTGCAAAAACACGTTTTTGAGCGTTTATAACCTGGCTCCTGTATTCTATAGCAAACAAGCCAATCGGAGCTTTTAATCAACTTCAAAGAAAGACAAGGTGTTCCGTGTGTCCGAGTATTTTAATATTTCACTATGTAGGGGCACGGGCGAGGGTGAAAAAAAGAATGGTTTTTAGGGAAGATTTATGTATCATACTTCTTCTCGAAAAGTTTTGAAAGGGAAAATCACTGAAACCCAGTCGAAGGCATTTTACTATTCTATCGAATATGTAATATTTATATTCATTTCTACGAACACAGTTCGGGCGCCATTTTGTCGGCCCCGCGCGAATTACATGTGATGTAGTTAGCGTGTACCATAATTGAGAGAAGCGACGCGGCATACTAATATAGCTGGAACGGGTATATTCATTAGTTAATCACGGTACACTGTATGATCTCAATTGAGTATCTTTCTGTACTTTTAAGGTTCCGCGGGATCTCAAAAAAAAATGGAACCCTTACCTTACCTATGGCGGCCGATTTCATAACATTACAAAGTGCTAATATTCTACAATAGGATCCTAAATATCAAATCGGTGATACTCTGGAAAAAGGACTGGTCAGGAGTACTTACCCAAAACTGGAGAGCATGTATGAAGATTTTTTTTGTTTTTACTATAAACTGACTAGTGATTGACCCCTATCTCACTTGATGGAAGGTGCAGATGAGGCCTAAGGTGTAATTCACTGGTTCAGGAACAGCCTATTCACTCTAGCCTTGAAGAGCCCTAGATTGTATCCATCCGGAAATGCAGACGGTGGGAGCAAATTCCATTCCTTAGCAATTCGCATTAGGAAGGATGAAGCAAACCGTCTCGTGCGGGCCAACGGAATGCCAACAACGTATGGGTGACGACGCTCCCCCCGCCTGGAAGTCCGTTGGCAAAAAGGAAATGGAGCTATTAGGTCGTGCAATTCCTGCGCACACTCACCAAAATGTATCCGATATAAAACAGACAGACATGCAACTCTTCGACGGTGTTCGAGGCTTTGCAGAATGTTATGAGATTAAGGGAAGCAAAGGTTGTATGTCAGGATGTATGTATGTAGGGTCCTAAAAACGTATCATCATCATGATCTCAGTAGGAGTATCTTTTTGTATTTTTTCTCCCAATTTTTATTTTTACGGTTTTCCCGTGAATATCAATTATATTTTTTATAAACTCACTGAAACATGAATACACAGAAAAAAACCAGAAAATTGCCAACCCCGGGAATCGAACCCGGATATCCTCGACACTCCGGGTCGTGTGAGTTTATAAAAAATATAATTAGTATCATCATCACATCATCATCATCATGTCAGCCGAAAGACGTCCACTGCTGGACATAAGCCTCCCCCAAGGCTCTCCACTCAGACCGGTCTTGTGCTTTCCGCGTCCACCACTCCCTGCACTGATGGTCGATGGGGTCGGAAGGTTCTCGAATGGCGTCCATGGATCAGGAGACGCTGTCGGTAGGCCTCCAACAAGATGGAGCGACGACCTAGTAAAGATCACCGGACCGCGGTGGATGCGGAAAGCACGAGAAAAACGTATCATGTCACCTTTATTTTCAACCATACCTAAAGTTAAAATAAGTGCAGATTTTAATATGCAGTACTTGTCTGCTGAAATATGAGGATGTCAACAGATATGGTACGTACATTGAGTACCAATTCCCTCGGTGACCGCGTTATTATGCAGACCGAGTTTTCTATGAAACTGATATTCGTGAAATGCAAATTTTAATGCAGTGAGATATCTGTAAAATAAATTGCTTCAATTTATGATAGTGAGGTAATGTGACCGTACCTTTGGTATCTTTTGTGTAAAGAAATTGTTATCTCACTGTTCTGATTTGTGGTGTTCGATAAGAATATTTGTATTATATTGTATTGTAGCAATTGTATTGTGATTATCTTTCTCTTCTCTTATATTTGTTGAACTTAAAATTTATATTGTGTTGTTATTAAAAACAGGCAGCCAAGTTAGTGCGAGTCGGACAGACATAAAAAAAATATATTTCAAGATTTAATAAGAACTTCATACCAAATTTCAAGTTTCTAGGACCACTTTAAGTACTCTTTAGGTTTTCATAGCACGGCAATTTGTTTGGAAACAATCTTTTTAATGACTGTATCTTTTGATTGCGTTGACTTAGAAGTTTGATTTTTTCACAGCTTCAAAGGACTGCAGGCTCTCAGCTGCACAGAAAAAGGGGCTTGACAGACAGATGGACAACAAAGTGATCCTATGAGGTTTCGGGTTTTTTTTTTCAGGTGCGGAACCCTTAAAACTATATTAAGCAAGTGCTATTAACTGCTTATGATTGCCATATAACCGTCGCACCCTTAATCCTTGCTTCGCTAGAGTTCCATAATAGCCAGATTATCTGCCATTACACGGCTTAACGCTGCTATTAACGGAGTGTCGAACGGGGATTACTTTTGTAGTCAAAAATAGGATATCGTGGTTTAAAAGTAGTGTATTCACATAAAAGTATAATAATTGTAGTGGGAGAGCCAGACTGTGGCCCGAGTACGAACATTCGAAACCTGCGTAATGTAATCGAGTAGTAAACGTTATCGAGAAATTTGTATGACGTTTGGAACAGCGCCGGCCCGTGAGCATATTTGGAACTAAAATTTAGTTACAGGCTTCTCGATTTCGATACAATAACGTAACGTTACGCAGGATTCGTAAACTTCGTGCTCGGCCTTTTGTAGCTGTTTGCTGCCGTACCAATGAGCCGGCTCGTCCAGGGAAGTACCACCCAGAAAATCGGCGTGAAGCACCAGCACCCCTGTTGCTTTTCGTTCGGTCAGTGAAAGTGCCGGAGGCCCGATCCTCTTCCCCCCCGTTCCCCTATCCCTTTTCCTCCTTAAAGGCCGGCAAAGGACTAGTGACTCTTGGGGTTGCTGGTTTTCATGGGTGGCGGTGATCGCTTACCATCATGCCCCTATCTCACCATCTTTACAATTGTCAGTTTTATATGACAATTCAAACTACATTTCTTTGACAATAGGAAGCGCGCTAAAACAAAAGCTTTACAAGTCAGCAGTTGACACCGTATTGTCATTGAAAACTGTCAATTGTAAAGTTAGTGAAATAGGGGCAAAATGACCCGCTTGCTCGTTTGCTTCCCTCTTTCAATAAAAAAAAGGTTTTAATAAATTTAGGATATTCCAATGTTTCCTTACGTTTCTTGCCCAGAGCAGTTTTAAGCGCTGTGGCGTTTACGCCATGCGTTTCGAGCGTAATTTGACTAGCCCTCTCTCTATTGACACACGCGTTACTGGATAGCGTTGTCCCGCTTGAGTGAATAAACTCCGCCGCCAAAGGCTTTTTAATTACGAAATTTTACCAATCGCCAATTGAAGACTAAGGCAAAAGCTAAAATAAATAGTTTTTAGATGACTGTAGAAAAGACTATTGTCTTATTCTCTTTACAATAATTAAGTACCTATTTTAACTCCGGACTCAAAAATTGTGTAAGGGTGTAACTGTTGTATCTGTGTGTGGGTGTACGGATGATCTGTATGTGGCATCATAGTTCCCAAACGGATGGACCAATTTGTAGGTATGCGATTTTTTTAAACTTTCATTATTGTGCAACTGGTCAACACATTTTTTCTCCACTATGTAGCCAGTGCAAACCCTTTCCACGCATGGCTGCGCACTTCCAACTTTAATAAATAAGTCACAAGTGAAATATATTCTAGTTTAATTTTTCTCTAGGCCAAGCAATTAATTACTTTCCTTTGTGCCGAGGAAAACAATAAGAATTGTTAATGAGTGTTGGCCATTCCCGTTCCTTTTATCATTCTTTATCGTTTCAGGGTACCCAGCCAAAGGAAGTATTTGAGATTTTGGGGATTAAATATTAATTACCTACCTACTTCTTTTCTTTTACTATTTACATGGAACAATTTTTCTTAGCGCTCAGTATTATTAAACAAGCGTAAGCCGGTTCTGTGAGGCAAGAAACGGGGCAAATTGGCATTCGTATGTATGCAGTAGCCGTCAAACGACGTCGATAATTTGAGTATCGTTCATCCTATTTGGTGAGCAAGTAGTTGACGTAAATACAATTTTTAAGTTCTAATATATACTGAATCTATTCAGGGGTTACCGGGATTTGCCGGAATCCATATCTGGAGAGAATAGAGGGCACTATAGTCTGTGCTAAAGAGTCATGTTTGGTGCATACAGGTGCTTCCATAGGCTTAATAACTGACTTGTTTGCATAGTCAGCTGCTGAGCAAAGATACCCTCCGATAACGGCGATAACAACACCTTTACCTGCAGCTAACCGAAAATGAGATCTCACAACTTTTTACGTGAAAGGACAGCGTTGTTGTCAGACTTGGCATTTTTTTTACCTTTTTATGTTTCTGATAGGATCTCACATTACATTTTATAGGTCATCTTCCTGTTTATTCTTTTCGGGTATTGCGCAGTGCGTTCCGTGAACTTAATCTTTAATAATCATGATTATTAATTTAACGAATAATGAAATCACTCAATAATTAAGTTACAGGGGGCGCATAGGTGCTGAGAGCCGCTTCGAAAAAAGGACGTTAAAGCTGCCCTTAACTTGACGGGAGCACGGTAGTGCCCCCAGATTACTCACAATCGAAGTTACATGGAGGCCAGAAGTGCAGTGAGTCGCTTTTAGAAAAGAATGGTTGGACGGTTGTACATGACTTGGCGGGAGCACTGCCGTGCCCTTGAATTCAGAATGTATCAGTTTTTCGTAGTTTATTAAACGCCTCTTAATTTATTTTCCTATAGCTAAGTCTTTGCAAATTAACTTCGAGATTTATTTCTCAAGTTAAAAAGCTACGGAACCCAGAAAAGTTAAAAGTGAGCTAAGCATTTTTATTCTGGTATTGCGTGTTCATTTCCGAAGTATCTTGGCACAGGGAAATATCCAATGAATTGCGTATTGTTGGCCTTTAAGTAAGAAAGGAATTCCGTTATCTTTTGTATAAGAAGTTAAAAGTGGAACGGTTAGAGTGAACATTTTGTATTATGCTCGCACAATAAGGAGCTTCGTCATTTTTAATTGACGAAGTCTTTTCATACGCCGTCGTATTTGTTTCGGGAAAAGGGAAACTGATGTAATATAATACAATACACGAGCTGCGTCGCCAGTTCCATTTTCTTGAACTTGGCTTGACACGCTTCCGCGTAACTAGATAAGAGTACGCGAACTAAAAATTATATTTGAACTAGACAGGTACACACATAATCGGAATAGAAGGAAAGGAGGAAGCGAGCGTGTAACATTTTGCGAAGATATTTTGACTTCACGATTGTAATTTTGTGAGGAATTATACCTCTATTAAGACGCTTCCCTGAGAGGATGACCTTGAACGCTTCGCGCCTTCCTCACCCCACCTCACTTCTACTAAACAACTTCGTTTTAGTGACGATATCTATTAAATATCGGTCTAACTTCATTTTACACAGTGTTATCACAAATACAAATACTCTTCAAAAACACGCTGACGCGTTTCGTATAGTGGTGGTGGTGATAGTTGGGTCTGTGTGGCATGTGTTGATTCGTGTAGCAGTGGAGGCGGAGGTGTTGCATGGAAAGATACATTTGCCGCACAGATATAACTATTTGTCATTAGTGGTCGCGGGTGAGCAAAGTAATTGTTTTTTAGTTCATAGAAATCCTAGCCTATTAAATTCTCTATACATTGGTGTATGTCACAAGCTCACAAGTCAAAGTAAATTATGCTTATGATGTAGTAACAGAATATTAATTGCAACTTGACTTACTTGTGATGCAGATATCATAAGTATTAAATAGGATCAAAAAATAATATGAAACTTAGAAAAACAAGTTAATATGTTATAGATACTTAATGTATTTATATATTTTGTTTTTATCGTTTAAATAATTTACAGAAAGGCTCTAAAAAGCAGCCATTTCAGCGTCTGGGCCAGGGAAGCGCCTTAACAGCCCTAACTTGTTCGGTAATGTTAGACCACGTTAATGTTACGAGTAGACAATTTTTAATGACCTATTTCTTTAAACCACCTGATTCATTACTAAAGTCTGAGAAGCTCTGTTAACTTGAGCCGTAACGCATTAAAGGGTTGCTTTCAATCACAGTATCGTTTCATTAACGTGTCCGACACAAAAGGGAAAGTTCCATTCCAATTGGAATCTTTTCCCATTCTTTACTCGGAAATTTCCATTTAATAGGTTTTATGATGGGAAAAGTTTTTGTTGCCAACCTTCAGGGCTGATTAATAAAAATCCGGGGGAAGTTCTAAAGAGATTGTTGTGGCATTATTACTTTTGGTAGGAATGGAATTGATTGGAATGGATTTGAAAACTTGTTGCCCGGCATCGTGGGGACGATTGGTGTACTTTATTTATTTATGAGACCCAAGCCTCTGCTAAGACGATGAAGGGCACTACCTACCTACCTTTTTTCGAAGCGCTTCGTATTTTTTTTAATAAATCCTAACTAATCCTAACTAATATTATAAATGCGGAAGTAACTCTGTCTCTCTGTCTGTCTCTTTTTACCTCTTCATGGAAATACCGCTGCACCAATCTAGATGAAATTTGGTGAGAAGATAGTTTGAATATTGAAGAATAACATAGCCTACTTCTTATTCGGGAAAAATGTACAGTTCCCGCGGGATAGCGATAACCGAAATATACGCCTACGAAGTCGCGGGCAACAGCTAGTAATAAATAAATATCATGGGACAAATTGACACCAATTTACCTAGTCCCAAACTAGGCAAAGCCTGTACTATGGGTACTAGACAACGGATAAACATACTTATATAGATAAATACTTACTTATATACATATTAAACATCCAAGACCCGAGAACAAACATTCGTATTCATCATACAAACATCTGCCCCGACCGGGATTCGAACCCGGGACCTCGAGCTTCATAGTCAGGGTCGCTAACCAATAGGCCATCCGGTCGTCATATTTATACCTTTAGAATCGTAACTTGGGTTTGGATTACACCAGAAACAAAATTCTCGGGATATGATGTCAATTGTAGACTTATTAATTAGGCGTGAGTCGGTCAGGAACTAAGAACTGTTAGGAATGAATTCCCGTCGCGGACCGAAAGGAACTAAATCCTTTCGCACGATTTGAATCGGTCTTCGCTCCTTTAGTTCAGTAGCTAGAGGAGTGGAGTGGATGAATCGCTTGAGCGGAACGGAGCGAGTGAGAGTGACCGAAACCGAGGAGCGAGATAAATAGCGCTCGTTCAAAGTGTCTCTAGAGCAAGTGGGAGCGAGATGAACAACTATCATTCCATTCCGTGTCCTTCACAGATCAAAACAGTTCGAACTCGTTCACTGAACTATTGAACTAAAGGAACTAAAAGTCCGAATTAGTTCCTTTCACCGATTGAACGAGATCGGAGCGCTCCCTTTAAAGACCGAGTAGGCACAACTCTACTTATTATTAAGCACAATAAAGTTCCAATTGCATAACTCTTACACTTTACATTCTATTGATAACTAAAAACTCCGATTTCGTTACTGGCTCACTGATGAACTGATGATCATCAAAATTCTCAGGGTACCTCCTTCTCAAAATGAAATGAAGTGAAATAGTGCACCAGCAAAATTATCTTCATGGCACCTAACTACGTCCTTTTATGTTTGACTCAGATTGCGTAGATACTTTTCTGAAATTAGGTTTGCGAAATCCATGTCTGTCTGTCTGTCAATACCCTTTTTCTCTGGAACGCGTAGAGGTAGCATGCTGAAATTAATATCAAATACTCAAGCCTGCGGTCCCTTGAAGCTGTGAAAAAAATCAACCTTCTAAGTCAACGCAATCAAAAGACACAGTCATTAAAAAGGCTGTTTCCATACTAATTGCTGATATCCGAAAGCCTAACGGGTATTTCCAGTTGTCCTAGAAACTTGAAATTTGGTATGAAGGTAGCTCTTATAGCACAACCACTCAGAAAAGTCTCAAAATCTTAAAATTTTATGTCTGTCTGTAGATTTCGCAGACCAATGTAAGTTGACCCCACACTGCGTACATTTTGCTTAAGAGCGGGGCTCAGCTAACACTGGACTTCTTAAAACACTGGAGAAAACCGGTAAAATCTTTCTACGGAACCCTCTTGCACGACTCTGACTCGCACTTGGCCGGTTTTTTTTAATTTAGATACACCTGTAACAAGTTATGAATGCTGCATAACCGCGTAACGCTGTGAACAGGAGGTTAGAAAGTTAGTGGTTCACAAGTTCACGGAACCCACCTTAATGAGTGCGCATGACTGTTCGGGTCCGGTGGAGCAAAGTGGTAGGGTTAATTATGGATTAAAATAATAACTATAAACTTGATGTTATGGAGAAGGCTGCTCAGGGTTTCTTTGCGGGATAGAATCAGAAATATTCGCAGCAGTACTAAGGTTACAGACATAGCCCGAAAAATTGCTCGCATGACTGATGGCCGATGGGGTCAGAAGGTTCTCGATGGCGTCCGCGGACCGGGAGACGAGCTGTAGGTTGGGTCTCCAACAAGATGGAGCGACGACCCGGTGAGGGTTCCGGGACCGCGGTGGATGCGGGAAGAACAAGACAAGTCTGAGTGGAGAGCCTTGGAGGAGGCCTATGTTCAGCAGTGGACGTCTTTCGGCTGACATGATGTTGATGAAACTTGACGACCATAATAGACTACTGGTTAGAGAACCGAGACATAAGTAGACAGAGACACGTTTCACGTTTAGGCTGACTTGCACCGACCAGAGCGTCTAGTGTAATCAACGGCCACAAAAAACGTCTCGATCGCATTTGCACAGTGTAAAGACCCTATACCTACCAGTGGTCCGACGCCTTTGATGTTTGCGTAAATGCCGACACCGCAACCGCATGGCCAAAGCACCAAGGAGGGTGAAAGTTCCTAACTAATCGGGCAGTGGCGGCGTATGCAAGGGGGCTCGCCCTGCCCGCCCCGCACCCCGCACCCCCCCGCACGATTGACCTGTCTAGAGGCCTTCGTCGGACGACTGTATAGACTGTGGCATTTGCGTTGAAGTGTCAAATAGTATGAGAATTGTTTGTTGTCGATACGTGCCACTAGTAGCGCTGCTAATGTGCCTTCAGACGTAAACGTGAAGGTGATTGAGACTTATTTTTGGCCGTTAATTAGGTACCCTAGACGCTCTGAGCCCCGAGCACCGAGTATTCGAAAGCTACGTAAATTGTACGAGAAATTTGTAAGACGTTTTGGAACAGCGTCCGCCGGTTAGCGTATTTGGAACTAAAATTTAGTACGAAGTTTCTCGATTTCGATACGATAAAGTTACGTTACGCAGGATTCGAATATTCGTATTCGGGCCTCAGAGGGTCGAGCACGACTTTTCGAATCCTGCGTCACGTGAAATCGAATAGTAAACGTTGTCGAGTCTGTATGACGTTTGGAACAGCGCCCGCCCGTGAGCGTATTTGGAACTAAAATTTTGTGTGAGGTTTCTCAATCTCGATACGATAACCGTAACGTTGCGCAGCATTCGTAAAGTCGTGCTCGACCCTCTGAGCCACGAGCACCGAATATTCTAATGTCTCATTGACCTTGTTCGTAACTAGGCAAAGCCTGTACTACGGGTACAGATTAACATACTTACTTTTAATGTACAAAAGCAACGAATTATCTTCTGAAGTCGGCTGTCAGCAGGGTGATCCCCTCGGACCAGCCATTTTCAGTTTAGCCATTAACCCCATCATTCAAAATTTAAAGTCCAAATTTAACGTATGGTATCTTGATGATGGTTCCCTAGGAGGTGATGCAGTTACGGTACTTTCAGATCTCTCAGAAATTATAAATAAATTTAAGGCCATTGGTTTAGATCTAAACTTTAATAAATGCGAACTGTTCATAAACAACGCGATCCGATCCGATCTCTTCCAACATTTTAATTTACTTTGTCCAAATATCAAAATTGTCGATAAGCAAAACTTAAGCCTCCTAGGGTCACCAATCTTCGACGATGCCATTCCAGATTTAATCGCAAAAACTGTTTCAAAATTTCAAAATTCTGCAGACCGGCTGCTGGAAATCAGTGCTCACACTGCTATCACTATTCTAAAATTTTGCCTTTTTGTGCCAAAATTTACTTATTTGCTTCGTTGTTGTCCCTTTTGGAAACATCAAAATTCTCTGACCTTAATTGATTCCCTTATGAAAACTTCTTTGGAATCTATACTTAACTTACAATTCAATGGGCAATCTTGGACCCAGGCTTCCCTTCCTATCAGATATGGTGGGCTAGGTATCCGCAAAATTTCTAGTGTTGCTTTACCAGCGTTCCTATCATCTGTCCACAGCACGTCCGCCCTCGTAGGTAAAATCCTAAAGGATTGTCCTTCAAACTACGAGACGACGGGTTTGGTCGATGCTAGGAATGCTTGGCTTATGGCTTGTCCGGGTGAAAATCCTCCCGCTTATCCAAATTTCCAACGGAGCTGGGATGACACACTATCCAAATTAACTTATTCTAATATTCTCAGTTCCAGTTCAGGCCCAGACCGCGCAAGGCTTTTGGCTGTGGCAAGAAAGGAATCCGGTGACTGGCTTCATGCTTATCCTTCCGTTAACACCGGAACCTTTCTTGAGCCTGAAACTCTGAGAATTGCAGTCGGGCTAAGACTGGGTGTTGCGCTGTGTTCACCACACCGTTGCCTCTGTGGCACCAATGTGGACGAAACGGGACACCATGGTCTTTCCTGTCAAAAGAGCGCCGGCCGTTTCTCCCGTCATGCCGCGCTCAATGACATAATCCGCCGGGCTCTTGCCTCTGCAAACGTGCCGGCCATTTTGGAGCCAAGCGGCATTGCCCGCGACGATGGCAAAAGGCCGGACGGTATGTCTCTGATTCCCTGGAGAATGGGTAGGGTTCTGGTTTGGGATGCGACCTGTGTCGATACAGTAGCACCCTCACATCTCCAGGGAACCACACAAAAAGCTGGTGCGGCGGCAGAAACGGCCGAAAATAGGAAAAATTCTAAGTATCAATCTCTCGGTCCGAATTATAATTTTGTTCCTGTCGGGTTTGAAACTTTGGGTCCATGGGGTCCCAGCACTTACAAGCTTATTTCTGAGTTACAAAAGCGCTTAGTTGATGCAACTTGTGACCAAAGGGCTGGCAGTTTTCTCTCTCAAAGAATCAGCATCGCTATTCAGCGAGGCAACGCTGCCAGCCTTTTGGGCACTATGCCACGGGGGCCTTATTTAGATTTAATTTAGTTTTAAGTTGTAGTTTATTTAGTTTAAGCATAGATTTAATGTCATTGTAAATTGCTTTTATTATGTAAATACAGTTGACAGCTTACGCAGATAAATACAAACTATACATATTAATAACCCGAGATTCGTGAACAAACATTCGTATAAACCATACAAACATCTACCCCGACAGGGGATCGAACCCGGGACTTCCACTTTACTTCTTTAAACCTATTCTCTTCGATCGTCAAAAATAAAAACAAAACGTAAATTAACCCTCAGTTAATAGATTAGAAGCACTCGCCATCAGCTCTTATTAACTTAGTGAGTTAGAGCGATGCGCGGACGTAGTTAGCGAGTTTAGAGTCGGCGCTTCAGATTCGAGCTCAGTCTACATACCCTTATGTACTGCCTCTAAATAGTCTAAATCATGAACTCAGTCTAGAACACAGGTTTAGAATGATGACCCATTGATGGGCGCAGAACGAATATCAAACGCTTGAATTAGCACGTTAACCAGACCCCGTACAAAATGTTTCAATTTCGTAAACCGAGCAAATTACTTCAATCAATAATATTAAAAGTAAAGATAACATGTTCCGAACATTTTAACGTTTGCGCGCAAGTTTGGACCTTATTTGAGAGAGATTGTGGTTTAAGAGGCTACAATTTGTAGCCTTTTTTGCGCTTTATTTACATTACATTGACTTCAATAACAAGTCGATCCACATTATGGGTCACTAAGAAACGACTAGCGCCCTTTTTTAATCGCGTTCATCTTGTATTTCACCAACTTTACAATTGTCAATTTTCAATGACAGTTCGGTGTCAACTGTTGACTTGAAGAGCTTTTGTTTTAGCGCGCTTCATATTGTCAAAGAAATTTAGCTCGAATTGTCAGACAAAACTGATAATTGAAAAACATAGTGAAACAGGGGCCAGCTAGCTAGCTGTCACAGTCGTACAAAAACCGACATTTCAACACGATGACGAACGATACTTGTCAAAACATTCAAAAATTAAAAACTGTCAAATGAAGGTAAATGATCAAATTTGTCACCTGATGGTAAGTGATCACCACTGTCAGTCCACAGACACCCGTAACCCCGTGAGGTTTGCAGATGCGTTGCCAACCTAGAGAGCTGCGCTGAACTGTCTCTTGTGCCCGTAATTACACCGGCTGTCTTACTCTCCACACCGGAACACAACAGTGCAAGCACTGGTTCTTAGCGGCAGGATTGGCTAGTAAGATAGTAGTAGAGATCCGGATGGACCTCGCACTAGGTCCTCGGACCTACCACCCGCAAACTAGCCACCCCAAAACGTTCTATAGTAGGTACTTTTTGATATAAGTGCGGAAAGTATCGTAACTCGAGACTAAGTAAATAATTCGAGACTCAGGACGAGTGAAAATGGCACTTCCGCACTTGTACCAAACGACGTTTTTTAATACATCATCATCATCAAACTTAAGAGTTACACTCTTGTCGGTGGAGTTTCTTCCAGTCATCTCTCCTATGAGCCAGTTTCTTGACCTCCTGATACGACACGACACCGGCCTTCTAATTTATCTGGTCCATGTAGCTTCGCCTAGGCCGACCTCTTCTTCTCTGTCCTTAAATTTTTCCTTCTAAAATGGTCTTAAAGAAATTGTCTTGTCGTATCAAATGTCCGATCATTTTCCCGCGCCTATTCTCTATGGTATTCAGGATCGTTCTCCTCTCATCAACCATTGTTAATACTTCCTCATTGTTTTTCCGTTCCATCCAACTTATGCCTTTCATTCTCCTCCAGCACCACATCTCAAAAGCTTCCAATCTTTCCCTATCCTCTCTGTGTCAGTGTCCACGTTTCACATCCATAAAGTGCAGTGCTCCAAATATACACCTTAACCAGTTGTTGTTTCCTACTCCTGCACGACAATCTGCGTGATTTTAGTAGCTGTTTTTTTGTTGTCTTTTGTTTTTTTTTTTAATACATTTGCAAAAAAATTACAAGGAGGGGGTGGGCCGCCCCACCACCACCACCGAGCAGAGCCGCCGGCGCCTTGGAAAAGTAAAAAGCACTAGTACGAAAAATACAACTTTCCGCATGAAACGTAGCTACAAAATGTAACACTTTTTGAGCAACTGTATTAAAAAATATTTAAGACACTAAAAGTTGACGTGTAAAAGAGAACGCATACATTTTTCATTGTTTCGTTTCCTCGGGTGTAATTATAATATTCCGTTTGAGCCAAAAAGGAAGATCCCTGTATTAAATATCATCTTTTGTGCGCCGTTCATTTGGAAGGCTTTGAATCTGCTACAGACGATTGCAAAAGCTTTGTTCTGATGGATAAATATTGTATATTCTACATTTTTTTCGATGGATTCTTACGTTTAATCGCGGAAGATAAATTCTTGCTTTTACTTCGCCTAATTGCACTCGGTGTAATTAAAGGGAAATTACTTCGTAAACTTTTTATTATTTTCAATCTAAAATTAAAATCTAGTAAGTAACAGATAGCCTAGTGGTGTCTCAACCAGAGAGTCCAGGGCTTGAGTCCGGGCGATATTGAATTTGTAATTTATCACGAGCTTTTCGTAAAGGAAAACACCGTGAGGATAACTGCACACTCCTGCGAAGCTATTTAATGATGTGTGTGAAGTTCCCAATCGGACTGGGCCCGCGTCGGAACTATACCCCAAGCCCTGTCGTTCTGAGAGGAAGCCTGTGCCCAGCATTGGGACGTAAAAATGGCTGGTGATGACGGCACGTCTGCTTATTGGTACAGAGTAGTACATTATTACAAGGATAATGTCAAACGACTTGTGCTTTCCGTATCCACCGCGGTCCCGCGATCTTTACTAGGTCGTCGCTCCATCTTGTTGGAGGCCTACCGACAGCTCGTCTCCCGATCCGTAGACGCCATTCGAGAACCTTCTGACCCCATCGGCCAGATGTTCTGCGAGCAATGTGCCCCGCCCACTGCCACTTAAGGGTCTGATTGGAGAGCCTTGGGGGAGGCCTATATCCAGCAGTGGACGTCTTTCGGCTGACATGATAATGATGATGATGTCAAACGTTATCCACGCAATAACCTAACCAACTTAAAATTAAAAACAGAAAACCCGACTGCCATTCTGGGAACCAGTATACCCTATGTCACTCCCGCAACTAAGACAAATCCAATGACACCTCATTCGTTGAAAATGGTCAAACGGTTGAGGCTGTAGAGCGTGCCAACGAATTGGACATAGCATACATACATACATACGCTCAAAACACATACCACTCCTTGGGCAGTCGGGTATTTTAGGACGGGTCGCGTACACGCAGTGACGTGTCGTAGACGTCTCATTATTAAAAGTATAAATGTTACGTCTTTTTAGGGTTCCGTACCCGAAGTAAAAAACAGGACCCTATGACTAGATTCCGCTGTCCGTCCGTCTGTCTATCAGCCCGTCTACCACCAGGCTGTATCTCATAAGCCGTGATAGTTAGACAGTTGAAATTTTCACAGACGATGTATTTCTGTTGCCGCTATAACAAAAAATACTAAAAGCAGAATAATATAAATATTTAAGTGGGGCTCCCATACAACAGCCATGACTTTTTTGCCGTTTTTATAGACAAAGGTACAGAACCCTTCGTGCGCGAGTCCGACTCGCACTTGGCCGGTTTTTACTATTCAGTCGACTCTTTATCAGATCACCAGCCGCAAGCCTATCCTCTTTCTATGCCCTTTAAAATTATATTTGTTGTATCTATGTCCTATCTGTATTGTCTATGGTTCTGAAAAGAAAGATGGCTCCGACCTACACGACTCTCATTGCTTTGTACTTAAGACTAATCATAAAATAAAGAAGATTATTACAGTAAATAACATTCTTTTAATGAGAATACAACATGGTGTCAGAAGAAGAAGAAGAAGAAGAAGACATCAAGACTGAATCAGCACACCAAAGGAGCATAATTGGTATGATCAAACCATTACGTGTTGATAGCCAAGTGCCGCAGCAATGGCGCACGTGGAAACAAAAATTTGAGATATACATAGAGGCCAACAATTTAATTGAATTTCCGCAATCCCGGCAAGTCGCTATATTTCTGAACTTAATTGGCGATCAAGGCCTAGAAATTTTCAATTCGTTCTCTGTAAGTAGAACAGAAATAACTTTAGAAGAATTGATCAATAAATTTGACAATAAATTCAATCCATTAAAAAATGTCACTGTTGAACGATACAACTTCTTTTCTCGTCAACAAATACATAACGAAGATTACGACGAATACGTCACAGCATTAACAAACTTGAGCAATTCTTGTGAATTCAACGAGTTAAAAGATAGTCTGATAAAAGACAAATTCGTCATCGGTATATACGATCAATCAATCAAACAGCGTCTACTACAAGAAGATAATTTAAATATAGACAAATGTCTCAAGATAGCGAAAAGCATGAAATTATCTCATGAGCGCTCTTCCAAATTGCAACAAGGTGCTGAAGTTCCAGTAGAAGCAGTCAATGTCATCACTCGCAGAGCGAGAAATCCAAAGAGTCACAATCATCCTATGCAGAGTAATTCATCACGAGCAAGTTCATCAAAAAGATATCCAAGATCTCCAGTTCCAAATCAAAATAAATTCCACAACAACAAACGCCATGGCAGTCCCAACGGTACAGCTACATGCCAACGATGTGGGCAAATTCATCGTTTTAGGTGTCCAGCCAAAGGGGTCACGTGCAGAATCTGTAACCGACGGAATCACTTTGATAAACATTGTTTCTACAACACAAAGCAAGTGAGTATGGTAAATAATGAGCCATTAATAATTGGTTCAATTGATATGTCTCAGAATACTAATAACAAGTGGAAACTTAAAGTTCAAATATATAATAAAAATTTGGAATGTAAAATAGACACAGGAGCTGACATTAATGTAATTTCAAAATATACATTACAAAGTTTGAATAAAAATATACCCATTGTAAAGGCAAGTCATAAACTGTGTTCTTTTGCAGGTGAACCAATACCCATTATAGGAGGGTGCTATGTAACTGCTACATTTTTAAATAAAATAACAGGTCACATTTACTTTGCAGTAGCAGACTCGTTATGCCAAACTGTAATAGGCCATGAAACATGTGAAGAATATGGAATAGTCAAAAGAATTCTTAATATAAACAATGACAGCAATGTACCAAAGCACAAAAAATCATGTCTCAAAGTACCAAGGTCAGTACAAGATGTAATTAATAAATATGCCAATATGTTTGAAGGCCTAGGATGTTTACCAATAAAAGCTCATTTGGACACTGATCCTAATGTCAAACCTAAAATTTGTGCTACACGAAGAATACCATTTGCTTTGCAAAGTCGTCTTAAATCTGAGTTGGAAAGTATGGAAAAACTGAAAGTAATAGAAAAAATTGAAAAACGAACTGAGTGGGTAAATTCAATTGTTCTAGTAGAAAAAGCAAATGGTAGTCTCCGAGTCTGTCTAGATCCTCGTAATTTAAATGAAGCAATAAAAAGACCTCACTATACTTTTCCTACTTTCAATGATTTGCGGTCTAATATTGCTGGAGCAACTGTATTCAGTAAACTAGATGCAAGTTCAGGGTTTTGGACTATACCCTGGATGAACAGAGCAGTGATTTATGCACATTTAATACACCTTTTGGGCGTTATAAATTTCTACGTCTTCCATATGGCATCAACTCAAGTTCAGAAATTTTTCATAGAGCAATGGTCCAACTATTCGGTGATTTACCTGGTGTACAAATATTCATAGATGATCTGTTAGTGTATGGAAAGACAGAAGCGGAGCATAATGAGCGATTAAATAATGTTTTCAAAAGGGCACAAGAAGTTAATATTAAATTCAATAAATCTAAATGTCAATTTAATATGTCGGAAGTCTATTATGTGGGTCATATGTTCAATAAAGATGGTATTTCTCCTGACAAATCCAAAGTTAAAGCCATTCTTGATATGCCCAGTCCAACCAGTGTTAAAGAACTACAAAGATTTCTTGGAATGATAAATTATTTAGGTCAATACATACAGAATTTAGCAGAGGAAACAAGTATTTTAAGAGATTTAATTAAAAAAGTCAATATTTGGCAATGGTCGGAAGTACATGAGAAACAATTCTGTAAATTAAAATCATTAATCTGTCAAGCACCAGTACTTACCCATTTTGACCTAAAGAAACCTATATTAATGTCAGTTGATGCTTCTAAAGAAGCAGTAGGTGTTGTGATTAGTCATGGTAAAAATCCAATAGATTATGCATCTAAGTCATTAACAAAATCCCAACAGCACTATGCACAAATCGAAAAAGAATTGTATGCTATAGTGTTTGGAGCGAAAAAGTTCCACCAATACTTATATGGTAACATTGTGCATGTTGAAACAGATCATCAACCTCTTGTCACATTATTTATAAAACCATTGTGTGAAGTTCCTACCAGATTGCAAAGAATGATGATCACATTACAAGCTTATCATCTTAAAATATCCTACACAAAAGGTTCAGAAATGTATATCTCAGACACATTATCTCGTGCACCTATAAAGAGTAACTGTGATGAAAATGATAAATTTAATTTAGATGACCTCGACAAAGATGTAGAAATTCATGTCAATCTGTTAACCACAAATCTTGCCATAAGTAATGAAAAATTAAATAAAATACTTATGCATACGAACAATGACACTTCACTACAAAAAATAAAATTTTACTTTGAAAATGGATGGCCAAATGATAAAAAACAGTTGGATCCAATTGCATCTCCTTATTGGAATATAAGTGATGAAATACATGTCATAAACAACCTATTGTTTAAAAATCAAAGTGTCATTATTCCTTTGTCCCTAAGAACTGAAATATTGTCTATACTACATGAAGGGCATTTAGGTATAGATAGGATAAAAAGTCAAGCCCGAGGTACTGTATACTGGCCTAATATCAATCAGGACATAGAGCCTAAGATCAAACAATGTGAGTATTGTCATATGTACATGAATAACAAGCCAAAATATCCTATTATATCACATGAACAACCTTTGTTTCCTTGGCAAAAAGTTGCTATAGATTTATTTGATTTTAAGTCAAAAAAATATCTAATTGTAGTGGATTTTTTCTCCAACTATTTTGAAATTGCTTACTTACCTAATGTCAGTAATAGTAATGCTGTAATTACTCACTTAAAGTCCATATTTGCACGTCATGGCATTCCAATGCAATTGCTAAGTGATAATGGCCCACCTTTCAACTCTCAACAATTTAAGATATTTTGTTCAAATTGGGAAATAGAACATTTGACATCTAGCCCATATTTATCAAGATCTAATGGTTTAGCTGAAGTTTCAATTAAGGTCATTAAAAACATATTCAGAAAATGTGAAGAGTCTGGAACAGATCCTTATATTGGTCTTTTACAATATAGAAATTCACCTAGGGGAAACCTCAGCTCACCAGCTCAATTATTAATGTCACGACAGTTGAGAACTAAACTACCAACTAAAGCTGCCAATTTAAAGCCTAAAGTAGTAAATTTTAAGGTACATTCAGATCTAAAAAGAGAAAATCAAAAGAAGACCAATTGTTATTATAATCAACATACTAAAAAGTCACCTTCGGTGAAACCCAATGACTTTGTGTATTTCAAAAAGAAACCCAGTGAGAAACTATGGAGCAAAGGGATTGTAAACTCTCAAACTAACTATCCTCGTTCTTTTGTTATTAGAGATGAGAATGATGTTTTGTATAGAAGAAATTTGCAACATATTCATCGTCCCCATAAAAGAGGACATATGTATAAAAGTAATAACAATGTGAATTCTTTTCCTGTATATGATTTTAAAATGAATCCTGAATCAAGTTATAGAAACAGTTGGTCAGAACAAAGTCCTAAATCTCAAAATAGTTATTGTAAACAAGAAACTTTGCCTGAAAATAAAATTTCACCTAAAGCCTTACAGAAAAATGCAAATGGCTCTAATTCTATTAATATAGGAACAGATGCTAACTATAACCAACCATATGTGACTAGATTAGGAAGGGTGATAAATAAACCCAATAGGCTGGATCTTTAAATTTAATAAGTATGTAAAATGTTAACATTGAAACTGTATAAGTAAGTACTTAACTAAAATTACATACTAAGTTTTATTGTATAATGTATATTAACAGCTATAAAGAATTGTACTGCTGTAAAGATTTTAACATTAAGTTTATAACTTCATTTTAGTTGTAATTTCATCCTGTTTGTTCCGTACTTCTATAAACCTAGTATTCAGCTGGCACAAGATTGTTATTTGTTTTTAATTATTTTAATCTATCCAAATCGATGGCAGATTTGAATGTGGATACGAACAAAACGCTTTCCAAAAAGCGTTAACAAAACGCAACACCAGTACAGTGTTGCCAACGTCTTAGAGACATTCATTCTCTTCTCTCGTAACGAATCTCGTACAGTGTGCAGCGCTACCGCTCCGCTCAAACTTCAAATTCAAAACCTTTAAAAGCAAGTCAAAATCTTAGCAACGACACATTCACCATCAGCGAACGCCAGCTATAACTCCTGTGGACTAACATCAATTGGGGGCCCCCAAAACCAGCGTTGCGGAATCCTCAAGTAAGTGTCTGCATTTCTCTTGCTATCGAAGTAAATTTCCCAACACTGTTAAATTCCTAGATCTTGAACTACTGTAAATTCATAACCTTATTATTTTGATATGTCATTTGTCATTTGATATGTCATTTGTCATTTGATATGTCATTTGTCAAGAGAGGGGCATGTTGTATCTATGTCCTATCTGTATTGTCTGTGGTTCTGAAAAGAAAGATGGCTCCGACCTACACGACTCTCATTGCTTTGTACTTAAGACTAATCATAAAATAAAGAAGATTATTACAGTAAATAATGTTATTTACTTTTAATGAGAATACAACACTTACCTGTACATTTTTCTTTTCCGTCGAATAAGCAATAAGTTGCCCCAGCCCGAGTTATCAACGAACGGTGCGAGTCGACATTTAAACTTTTCTCATTACAACGCTTTTTAAGAGAAATAATTTAAAGAAAAGTGGCAAGGTGAGAAGGTGTACGCAGAAGGAAGGAAAAAGGCAAGAGTGAATCTGACGTGATTTTAAGAGGGTTCCGCAAACATTTTTTTTATACGACGAGGAAGGCAAACGAGCAAATGGGTCACCTGATGGTAAGTGATCACCACTGCTCATAGACACCCGCAACCCCGGAGGGTCTGCAGACGCGTTGCCAACCTAGACTGCTAAGATGAAATGCCTCTTGTGCCTGTAATTACACCGGCTGTCTTACTCTCCACACCACATGTCAAATTAATAGTGATTCAGTTCCAGTTCAGTTTTGGTATTTAGGGTTCCGAACTGAAATAGTAGAAAGGAACTCTTATAATAGAAAATAATTAGTGCTGGACATAGGCCTCCCCCAAGGCTCTCCACTCAGAGGGTCGAGCACGATTTTACGAATGCTGCGTCACGTAAAATCGAATAGTAAACGTTGTCGAGTTTGTATGACGTTTGGAACAGCGCCCGCCCGTGAGCGTATTTGGAACTAAAATTTAGTATGAGGTTTCTCTGTCTCGATACGATAACCGTAACGTTACGCAGCTTTCGTAAAGTCGTGCTCGACCCTCTGACCTTCCTTCTGCCTTGTGCTTTCCGCATCCACCGCGGTCCTGCGATCAGCACCAGGTCGTCGCTCCATCTTGTTGACAATCAAATATTCATAAGTAGGTACGTTTATTTTTGTTGCAACAGGGTCTGAAAGAGGGTCTTAAAATTGTTTTACTAGGTCAAGTGCGGAATATTTTGTGACAGGGCTCTGTTTGCACATTTTAATATTTTTTTCTTTTTTAAGCCCCCCCCCCCGTAGCAGTTTTTTCAAAAATAATCAAAAAACATTTTTTTTCCACAATAAGACTCTAGATGCCGCTATCCGCCTGTCCATCTATCCTGCATTGAACAGTGTAGGGGTAAGCATGTGACGTGTACCCACAAACCCAATAGACCAATCAAGAGAAAGACTCATCATTCTCCATATTCTGCTCAGATGTAAGGGACCCTCCTGATCATCCTCCTCACAAAAACTTTTACATCAGGCGATACAAACACGTCACGCTAACTCCGAGTTAGTGTTAAGTCGGCTTTATTAGTCACTTTAACTCTCTTCTGGGGACGAAACTATTTTGACATTGTATTATTATTCATTGTTTTATGACTTATTATTTTCGTTTGTTTATTTCATTTATTGACGATCTCAACAGAAATTCTTATATTTTTGACATGTAGTATTTATATAATGTAATTTTAATGTTGAGTAAATAAATAAATCTAAATATAAAATCTAACGTCATCATCATCATCATCCCGATCCCCCCTTTCCTGTATCTCTTTGCCTCCTCAAAGGCCGGCAACGGACTAGTGACTCTCTTGGGGTTGCTGGTTCTCATGGGTGGCGGTGATCGCTTCTTCAGGTGACCCGCTTGCTTGTTTGCCTAGGCCAGCCAAAAGACGTCCACTGCTGGACATAGGCCTCCCCCAAGGCTCTCCACTCAGACCGGTCTCGTGCTTTCCGCATCCACCGCATAACTCGTTCCATCCGAATTGTGGATTTTCAAATGCAGGCAGTTGTTTCAAAAGTAGGTTTCAAAAATGAAACGGTTCTTACAAATGCTGACTGAACCCCAAAAAAAGTGGGAATAAAATGGAAAACAAGTCGGCGGGGGATCTAATTAAAAAGCAGTTGAGATGTATCTTCGTTATGTTTTTTCGTTTAACGTTTTTTGCTGAGTCAAGGTGTTACGGTACCTACAGTTACGTAACCGGTAGGGGTAATTACGTGAAACGGTTTTTTATATACATTTGTAATTAAACTAAAGATCCCAGATCGACGCTGATGAGGGGGCAGTTGTATATGGCAATGCTGATTCGCTGCGCGAAGTATTGACCAGCTGTCTGGTTACGGCAGGCCTCTATAAGGCGCACCGAGAATCTTTATAGAGACGGCGATCTTGGCCTCCAATGCCCCAGAAATTAGACCCCAAACGCCTCGAATGTATCTCCAAGCGTATAATCTTTATAGAAAGTGCAAAGTATAAGACAGAAAATAATTACGTTAAAACATAATGAGAACGGGATATTGACCTTATATATTTGACGAGCTCCCGATATTTCGACGCAGTTACACACATCATCGTCACCCGTTGATCTACCCGTCTCGTCAGTTTGCCCGTGATCATGATGCATGTAACTGCGTCGAAATATCGGGAGCTCGTCAAATCTATAAGGTAATCGCGGTCAATATCCCGTTCTAAATATTTCTTATGTAATTAACCGCGAATCGTTTATTAAAACTGTTAATATCTAATTATGTTTTCGTATTCGGGCAATAGAATTAGTTAGGTATATTTACACTATGGTTTTTCTATACGAGCAAATATTTGCTTGGAAATTATTCTATTGAGAAGTAAAAAGTGACCAATCTTCCCATTTGTGTTACTTACCAAATGTATTATGATTATGATAATGATACGTTATGTTTAATTTTTTTTGTGTTTATCGTCTCTTCTATGTTATTTTTCTTTTAATTGTTTTATTTATGTTTGTGAATTGTGTACGTTGAATAAATATTGTTCTTTCTTTCTCAATACTGTCATACAAATTTTTCCTCTCTACGATGGAATACCAAAAAACAAATCATTGATCATTTGATATTACTTTATAAGATAGATACACGTGTATTCGTAACGTAAAATTTCTTTCCTCATTTATTTCTTGAAATCGGAACTGTAAGAATCTGATTACCGCTGTTTTTGTTTGTTATATCCAGCCAATTCGTGTTTTAATTGAGTAATATTGGTAATTGGAGATAAAAATGAAATTATTATCCTGTTATCGTTGTTGGATATCAGAAAACAATGTTTTCCTTAGTAATATATTTATTATTGTTTTAGGGTAGCTTTGGTCCATAACGCTACCACACGCTGAGAGATTCATGTAAACAGGAGAAAATACTATAGAATTTTGTTTTGAAAAACAGGTTCCATCAACAGTACAATAAAAATTATTATCCTGAAATTATTCATGAGATGTAACACGGATAAAACAATTGATTAGCAGACATCAGAGCGTCTAGTGTTATCATCGGCCAAAAAAATACGTCTCGAACGCGTTTGCGTTAAAGTGTCATATAGTATGAGAATTGTTTGTTGCCGATACGTGCCACTAGTGGCGCTGCTAATGTGCCCACAGTAATTCAGTCGTACACGCGAACGCGATCGAGACGTTTTTTTGGTCGTTGATTATACTAAACGTACAGAAGGTCATTGTACACGATTGTATTTATTGAATCAAGTTCAGTCGTTACTTTGCGAAGGTCCATAATAAACTGAAAACTGTCCTAAAACAAGGCAGACCGAGAGCTAAAGCTAGCCTGTATCATAAAATTATACATTACTTTTTTACCCAGATGTAATTTATGCCCGCGCCTTAAAACGCGTATCTCACCTAAAAAGGCAACACGCATTTTTGCATACAAATAACTAAACCGCTAAAATGGCCAATTTGTCGTTACCAATTTAGAGAAACCATCAAAATTATGAATATGCATGCGATACGGTACGCGTGTATCAAAAAGCGGATATCTCACGTTTTCGTGTTTTCCTTTTTTTTAACATTTTTCCCGTGTAAGCCGCTGGTAACCAATTCATTAATATTCCGCCCGCGGCCGCGCACATATCCGTCGCTTGTTGCGAAAGCAGACATATCAAAAAGTTTCCAGTTTTTGTGTTATGCAGTTTCGTTTTTGGGGGCACGTGTCGTGTTTTGTTTTTACGGCGCGGCTTGCTTAGTTTTTTGTGATCTGAATAGAGATACGCGGTTGCATGTTGGTATAGTCTCGAACGCCGACGTACTGTAGAAGTAGTTAAACTCCAGCTTGATCTTTATAACATTTATTTAGATAAACAACAAGAATCCTTGAGCACCATACACAAGCCAATTAACACTCAAATCGGTAATAATGGCGGGCTGTCATAACTAGTGATGTACCATCTTCCATAACATCCTCTCTCTTGCCCGAAGACTGTCTATAGCAATTCAGAGCGGGAATACTGCCTGCGTAATGGGCACCCTACCCAAGGGTCTAGGTTTAGATTATTTTCAGTTTTTAGTCTTATTAGGTTATTTTTAAGTTATTTACCTAATTGTTATGTGAGTGTTTAATAAACTTTTTACATAATAAGTAGTTTATACTAGGTAATTGAAATAACCAAAAATTAAATAAACTAGAACTACCCTCTCTCTTAAGAAACAGTATAATCATCCAATAATATAATCATTCATCCAATTCGGTTTGTTTCTTACCTGACTACTTCCGCGTCTAACACCTCTGTCCGCACTCACAACAGTTTCTCCTCCTTCATTTTCCTGGTCCGTCATAACATTCGTCCCATCTTCATTCTCACCCACAACCTCTACATAATTACCATCAATCCCTTTAAACACATCTTCAACTGACAAATTTTCATTTCTTAGATTAGAATTACTATTATTTCCTTCCTTATTACAATTCTCAATCTCAATTACGCCCCCATGACTAATATCCATTTGATTCCTGCGCGGTTGTAAGAAAGGTGCTGGTATAAGATGCCATCTATTTCTTCTATAAGTAACTCCTTCCACTTCCACAAAATAAGATCTTGGTTCCTTCATAAGAATAAATAATAACATAGTAGAACGGAATCTCTTTTGACCGAGCCCAAAACGCTGCCATTTATATACCTACTTCCCCCTTCACGTCGTTACACCCCTCTGTCGTCCAGGCGTGTTGCTAGGGTTGCTTGCTGTTAAATATTGGGTACTTACGTCTAAAGATAATATCACTAAGATATAAGTTTTTCTTTACTTTGAGATGATTATTTTATTCCAATTTTACAAAATATGAGATTAATAAATAATTACGTAACTACATAATTACAGACACTTCTAAATAAGAAGTTATTATAAGTGCCATACCAAATGAAGCCATTTAAGGTGATTTAAGTAAGTATTACTTACCTACAAATATAAAGTAAAATACATACAGGCTCACGTAAAATTATTACAACCAGATTTTAAACAACCAAACGCGCGTGCGGCGACGCCGGCCGTGACAGCCTGACTGAGTAGTCTGTTTAACGAATACTCTAATATTGTGACCTTGAGCCCGTCCGGAGCGGGAGTTTCCGTTCTACTATGTTATTATTTATTCTTATGGTTCCATTGCCTTTCTTACAATCATGCCATATTTTCTAAGATTAATTACCCAAACCATATCCCCCTCATTTAAATCACTTAAATCTATTATTTTATGTTTCTTATTGTGATTTGCATCTACCTATCTACCTACTCATAGTCATAGGTAGAATGTGTTTGATGGGCGAGCTTTACCGTAGTTTTATAGGCTGGCCGGTAAAGTTAGACTGTGAATCGTGGCAAAACCAAAAATAGAAGTTCGATATCTCAATAACGGCTGAATCGATTTTAATGAAACTTAACTATAAACAATCTCGATTAACCTAGCTTTCGATTAAAAAAAAGCTGTGTCCATGTCCAAATCAGTTCATCCGTTTGGGAGCTATGATGCCACAGACGTTTGCATTGATTCACCCATACACAGATACACAATTCAAACTTATAACACCCCTCTTTTACATCGAGGATTAAGTAAAAACAGTTTTTACCGCTTATTTTTCACAACATCCTCTTTCCTACAATATCCTTGGGCAAAACATAACTTCTAGGTATCCATGACTACTTTTTGACTTTCAAGTGATTGTCCTCTGCTTCAAAATTATCTTAATCATCATCATCACGTCTTGTTATCCCTAATCAGGGATATAGGGCTCTCAGCATTTTACTCCATTTGAAACGATCCTGCGTACTACCTCCAGATCTTGCCAGCTCCTGAGTGTTGGATTTCCTTTTCAACCGAACGCAGCCATGTTGTCCTGGGCCGACCTCGTCTTCTCACTCCAGGCAGGCGCCACTGCAAAGCCTGTTTGGGTATATGGTCGTCAGTTCGTCAGGTCGTCGTATGCCTTACCCAGCGCCACTTCCTATGCCAGATTTCCGTCACAATGGGCTTCTGTTCAGTCAGCCTCCACAATTCGGTGTTCCTTATGGTCCGCGGCCAGAAAACTTATCATAATACCCCTCTTAAAATTCTCCCTTAGGTTACAAGTCTGAGATAGTGTCTGTTCTCGAAGCTGTATCAATGCCAATCTCTGGTTGCAACTAAAGTATCATGGAACAAAAACCAGCCCCAGCATCAGGCATGAAGACAATACGTCTAAAGGCTTCTCTCCCAGTACGCCGGCGTCGTTTAATGCCCTCGGCTTTTAACCTGCGCCATAAAATCCACATTTTTTCTACATTTAACCATTGGATTTCCCTGCCGTTTTGATCTGAGATTGCAAGAAATTGCGCTACATTGAATATAAAGTCACTTTTTCCGCCAACCCAAAAGGATTTCTGCTCCGGTAGGTGAAGGTAAGAATTCGCGTGGCGCGCCATTTTTTTCTCTTTAAACCTTCAGATCTAAATCAGAGTTGAAAATGGTGGGTCTTCTTTCGAAATTTTTTCATGACGATGTTTAAGGAAATACTTACATTTTTATTACAATTGAGGTTGTTCCCGCGATGGTATCTCGCTAACGAATATTATTGTGAAATATTTCTGCCAACTTTTTCTTAATGTCTGCCCCAATCTTGTTGATTTTTCGTATAATTTCCTTTTGTGTAGGCAATGGACTAGAACAAAATGGAACAGTTGATGAGGCGGATTTGTAGAAAATTTTGCAAGTTATTACTCAACTCATCAGGTTTAGTTGTACTGCAATAAATCCCTTTTTAACCACCGACCCAAAAAGAGGGGTGTTATAAGTTTTTACAATGTGTAACTGTGTACCTGTCTGTGGCATCATAGCTCCCAAACGGATGGACCGATTTCGATGCGGTTTTTTTTAATCAAAAGTTAGTTTAATCGACGTGGTTCTTAGATAAGTTTCATTAAACCCGGTTAACCCGTTTTCGAAATATTGAACTTTGAAATGACAATGTCGTGGGTTTGTATTTAATTTTTTTAAGATGCTTTATCTATTTCCTTCACCAGAAGTTAACCTCTAGAAGTCTGCAGGACACCTAACTATATATTTATCGGCATAACAATTGCTACGAATGGAAACTTAGTTCAGTCACATTTTTTTTCGTGTTTCTTGCACACATTTCATTAAAAACTATTTCAGTGATTTGTCAGCTAATTTTACATTAATGAGCGAAGTTCTACTCATGATGGTGGGTACTTACACTCTTCATCGATAATAATAGTTTCAGATAACAATGACGTTTTTTCGTATACTGTAATGTCATTAACAATTTAAGTAATATCTCACACGAACTACAGGCAATCTTCCAAAGATCACAAAACACTTCTGATATTCAGTCAAATCCGAAGCTTAAGAACTTCAAAGCTACACTTAAAAAGCTTAACAGTTAAATATTGAAGCGCCTTTGTTCTGAAATATGTAATTAGGTGTCGGGTGCTCGCGTTTATTGGGCTGAGATAAAGTTGTATTAACAAGGTGTTTCGTAAAAGTCTTCTTATAATTTACGAGGTATTGTTGCTCGAAGTAATCTTAAGTAGGCAATTACTACATTTTAAGGGTAAACTGACCTTTTTTATCCTTCGTCCCCGCCCTAGTGTTTTCTTAAATGCCAGACGGTACAAAAAGTGGATGTACCTACTTGTTGGCTTAAAGATGAAGACTATATTTTCCTTAAAGGGATAAGTCCGCCTTTGTACTCGAATTCGATTGTTGTAACTTGTGTTTTTATTCTGTTTTTTCTGTACTTAAGCGCTTTCTGTACTTAAACGAAAACGTCCGTTGAGCCATAACTATACTTGCTTGCTCGTACATGCACTGTATTTACAATAGTGTCAGTACGACATAACGATTTAAGATTTACGTAGAAACACGAAGACCCGTTTGTCAAAAAAATGACATTAACCCTTTACATTTTGCAAAGGTCGGTTGATTGTGTGTGTTTTTGGCATTCGTGTGACGGTTTTGTTTTGGTATGGGTTTGTAGGAACACATCAAATTTTGACGTGAGCATAGACGTGTGCTATGTGTGTCAGAAAAAAAATACTTAGTGCAAAGATATAGACAATACGATACGATAAGATATACACCGCATAATAAAATCCACATAAAATAAATAATAGTACTTAGTGTACAGCTGGCTCACTCCTAAACTAAAGTCAAGTTTAGGTACTAAAATTGCCTTCTCTTTCGACCGTTACCTGCTTGCACATGAAATTGAAACTTAACGTGTGATACGAGTGTTCATATTCGAATCGAATTCCTGACTCGAAACCGGTTTGGCCGCAAGTACACAGCAGGGTTCTCACTCACCGATATACAATACATTGTATAGGTAAATATTAAAAAATATAAATAAACTTAACAGTGTGTACTAAATTCAATAAACGCCTTTAATAAATAAGTAAGCAGTAAGTTTAGAAGTCATTGTTCGTTGTAAAAATCACAGAAAAGGCGGTTAAATTTCCCGTGACTCTGCTCGAGTGCACGCCGAGCGCCGACCTGTAGCCATACGCCTGCCCAAGAGGCGCGCCGGCCGAACGTACCTAAACTGCGGAGTGACACCCCTCTGACTCCCCGTACCCCTTCATAATTTCTTTCCCCGAATTTAGGTATCGTTTAAGCAAATTTTTGTAAGCTGCATAACATTGCGACTTTCAATCGACTACTTCTAACTTGTTCGCTTCACTGCCCCGCATTGTAACGCAACTTACACAGTCTTTCTTTCTAGCATAAATTCAGGGTATGCCTTAGTTGATTGACTGTTGTACATTGTTGTAGTCCCGGTTGCGTACATATTTTCTAAAATGTCCTTGTCCGAAATAGGGAACTTAATGCGTAACTGACAGCTCTTTCATCTTCAATTGGGGGAGCGTGCAGAGGGAATACAAATCAGTCTGTCCTAAATATGGACTCATTTATTGTTTAAAGATCAATGGTGGGCTGCTGACACGTTTTCATTGCTTATTTTGTACCTAACTTCTGCCATAGCGAAGACCCAAAGGAAATTGAAATATGTTGGCGTGGTTTTAGATAGAGTTATGAAGTGTAGCCATTGACCTATTAAAAAAATAATTTAAATAGGTACTTGGTTTAATTTAACTCTCGTACGAATTGGGTGACGAATGAAAAAAAAAATTTTTCGTACAACACGACTATTTGAATTTTTTTCGACCTCTGTCAAATTAAATTTTGCTTCCTCTGTTTGTTTAGCACCGATGCGCGTGTTAGCTTAGCACCTAGGTACCAGCTCAATCAGCTTCACTGTACACTATTTCCACACCAATTTACAGTGCAACAGTATAATGCATTGTAAGTACTGCAAATGTTTCGAAATAACTTCGAAATCCGAACACACCAAACCCGAATTTGTAAGTTCCCGCTGACAGAAGTTAGTTTTTTTTGACCGGCGGTGCAGGCAATGGGCGTAGCTTCTTTCAGCCACCAACAGCCTTACGGCTGCGAATTAAAAAAAAATTATGCTACCCATAGCATTTCCACACTGTTTAAGGTGCTTGGCGGGAAACTGGTGAGAGTGCAGAGTGGATCGTGTCAGTCAATTGAATTTTAGTTCCTGTGCTTAATGTTGTTTGGTGGATAATAAAGATAACGTCATAGTTCCCAGCAAACGAAGAATTCAATTGAAATTCCCTCTGTTTGTGACCCTCAAGTTCCCGCCGTCCGCTGCCCGCCTTAGTATCGCTTTACGGAAGGCATGCTGAGCAGCTGAAAGAACGTGACTATAAGACAGACTGACGAGTCTGACTGTGACGGGACTTTATTTTCAGAAAATAATCAAAAAACAACAGACATAGCTGTATGGACTTAATTTCCTTTGCCTATTCCGCAAGAGATGACCTATTAAAAAAATGTTTACCTCAACAACAACAAATGACGATCATCAGTCAGAACCTCATTGCGTTACTCACCCTCACTAGAGGTCTCTGCATAGCCCTACTAATAGCTAATTTTCTATTCGAATATCTTATCGACTCGGATTCTATTTGCTTGAGGGATGATCCCGCTCTGGGGCCTTTTTATATTATTTTATGGCAATTCGTCTTGGGGGTTGACAACGCCGATGTAGGTCGATGGGGTTCTTAATAGGCTGATGAAGTAATAGAAATATTCGGGGTTGATATAATTCCATTATTGATTGACCGATTTTGTTTTAGGTTACGATAGAGCAAGATAGCAGTGTGTATTAATTTAATTCAAATAACTCGCTTAGTAAGTAGAATGTTCATTTCTGCCACCTTATTAGCCTCTTCAACTTGGTTTCAGTATTTTGTTGTCTGGGAGAGATCACTTTTAGGCGATAAGACTGCCTATATTGTCTACCTCATTTTTGTAATCCCCTTCGCTCTTGTGCTGTTTTGTGGTGTTCAGTAAAGAATATTTGTAGGTATCGTATTGTAAGTTAGTGTCTAGTTGGAAGTCATTGCGAAAATCACAAAAAAGATGTTTTAAAAAAAATATTTTTGTTTCGCTTTTATTGTTTTAAATATTCGATAAAGATTACCTTGACAATAAATCCTTAAAATAAAAGTGAGGCGCCAATTTCCATGAGACTTGTAAAATCTCCATAGCTCTGTAATTGGGGTCTTATTTGGTAATGTCACGTAATATTTCATGTCATTTATGTAAAAGTACGTATCTGTAGGTACATAGGCTTTCCTCTGTCCGAGCCTAAACTCATTTCCCCTAATTCCCTCATCGCGTACCTAATGAGGCCACGATATATCAAATAAAATAACAGGTACTTCCCATTCATTATATCAAAACCCCAATCATATAATAAACCAAGTTCACAATCCATCCGAGACTGAATTATGTAGCCATTTAAATAAGGTTCATTATCGCGACGTTTGGTCGTTTGCACTGGGGAATTTAGCTGAACAAATAAGTAAATTCCTTCCAATAAGGAAAGTAAATCGCCTCGAATCGTTATTTAGATTTTTCTCAATATAACGATTGGCATTGAAAATCTTATTTCTTGCCCAAGCTTTGTCGGCTTACTTTTTAAGCACCTACTTGAATCTCACTTTTGAGACTTAGAGCAATCTACGATTAGCTGTTGCTTGCGGCTTCGTCTGGGCGGATTTTTTTATTGTTATCCCACGGGAATTATGCGATTTTCCGGGATAAAGTAGATAGATAGATAGATACAAACTTTATTCTTCAAAACAATACATGACTTTATGACAAAAGACAAATAAAAACGAAAATACAACACTAAAAATAAAATAACAATTAGACAGAGTTAACACAATAATAGTCAGGAAGCCATGTGATGAAGCGAAGAAGAGGCGCTGACTCAGCATGATGCTACGGCGAGCCGCAGCGCTGGTATTCTGCCAGTACCCGTGCTGAGTAAGGACGCCGGCTAGTGCGGTAGTCTAAGTAGCCTGTGTGTTATTATGATGTACTTACTTGTGTACTTAGAGATCTTTAAGAAATGAGCCTGTGATTCACCTCGTGTCCATGGGTGGCGCTGATTGCTTTTCATCGGGTGGCCTACCTCCCCCCTCCATCGGGTGACCTACCTGCTCGTTTGACCCCTCATGTATACAAAAAAGTGCGATGCATCATCAGTAGTTTTTGCGTGAAAAGATACCATCCATCAAAAAATTCTTACCCCATCCTCACAAAATTTAATGTTTTTAATATTTAGTAGAATAAGGGGTAGCACTTTGAACAGTGGTATTGATGCTTTGAAAATGAGCTCGTGTAAAGATGCGAACCGCATCAGCGTATCACTACTTATACGCCAACCCTATCACCACTACTATCATACACTTAGTGGTGGTACCTAGCGACAGTTGGGTCTTTGTGACAGCGTTGATTCGCGTGTAGGAACCAAGCTCTCTAATTCTGAGAGAATTTGTATAGTGTTTTCTACTAAAATACTACTAAAATCTACCCTCGGAACGTTACACTGAGTACACGCTCAAATACTAACTTAAAATAAAAAAAAATACAAATAGGAAGTTTTAAACTCCGTTAGTTTATTGGATTTTACAATAACAACCTAATAGATAACATTCATTGCTCGCGAAGTTCTTAGTGCAGTGTATACAAAGAAAAACCACAGTCAAATTGTATTGACATAGTTGTAGTTTTGAAGGTACCCACAGTTAAAAAATAAAATAAAAATAAAAATAAAAATAGCAACCATGTCCACCAAGTGCGCGGCTTGTGCTAAGTTTACTGGACGTACTGGAACCGTCGTGTGCCCAAAATGCAGCGGCCACTACCATTGCGCTTGCGTGGGGTTACCGGTCGGGACGGCGGTCCCCCGGGAGTGGAGCTGCCCGTCGTGCAAGCGGTTCCAGCCGCGAGACAACCACGCCGACACGCCGGTGAAGGGCTTGCTCTCCCAGCCCGCCGCCGCCGCTAAGCCTGTGACCGCGAAGCCTGCTAATGCACAGGCCGCCGTTTCGCATTCCGCCAGTGCATTGCCTGCTGCCCCGACGACGTCTGCCGCCGCCGCCGCCGCCCCCGCTAGGTCCGCGTCCACAAAGCCTGCTGATGCTCAGGCCACCACTTCACGTTCCGCCAGCGCTTCGCCTGCTGCACCGGCGGCCTCCGCCAAGCCGGCGGCGCCCGCCGCTGGTAAGGACTCGTCGGGCGCAGGGACGGTGGTCCCTCCCGTGTCTCCGATGTGCGGGGGTACGGCGCAGTCGTCGCTTGGAGACGAGATTCAGCTGTTCCGGGTGGAGCTCCAGGCCCTGAGACAGGAATTAAGGGAGTTCCACCAGGAGTTCCGGGATGTCAGGGCTGGTATGGCGGAGATCAGCGCAAAAGTGGATGCTCTAGAGAGTCGCGTCGACGCTGTGGAAAAAGCTGTCGACGACAGCACAGTGTCGGTAGCAACCAAGGTGTTGGAGGAGGCCATCGCGTCCCTACAGGCGGAGCTGAACGAGCGGGACCAGGAGCTACTGGCGAACGACGTGCAGCTGTCCAACATGCCGGAGGAGCCGGGCGAGAACGCGGTCGGGCTGGTCACGCGGGTCTGCGCCAAGCTGGGCGTGGAGCTGGACGTGCGGGACGTGGTGTTCGCGCACCGCGTGGGCCGAGAGCGCGAGGCGGGCCGGCCGCGGCCGCTGGTGGTGCGCATGGCGCGCCGCGCCGTCCGCGACGAGCTGCTGAAGCAGGCGCGCGTGCGCCGCGGCGCCACCACCGAGGGCCTGGGCCTGGCCGTGGCGCCCCAGCGCTTCTACGCCAACGAGCGGCTGACGGCCGCCAACCGCCAGCTGTTCCAGCGCGCCCGCGAGGCCGCGAGCGCTGCCGCATGGCGCTTCGTATGGACCCGGGGCGGGAAGATCTTTGCCCGTAAAGCTGCCGGCCAGCCGGGTCACCGCTTGCGCAGTTTGACCGACCTGGGTATTTTTACTCCGGCCACCGTTGCCCAATCAAATATGTAGTTGTTGTTTTTTGTTTGTTTTTTATAGTGGAGTCCTGAAAAAAAAAAGTGTTTTATTATTATTATTATCATTTCCGTCCTTTCAAATTGTGTTTACAAATGCTATCTACTTATATGTATACAACAGACATGCTTACCGTAATTTTGTGGTACCATTGTGTTGTGTCGTCGCAAAAGTGAAACGAGTGCCTATTTTTGTCCCGTTCTGTGATTTGCCTATAAACAAAGTAATATATTTATCTAATATGTATTACATGCATATATTTCATAAAGCTCTCACCACATTATATATAAATATCACATTTACCTGCATAAAGCCATTTCTTTGTTATTGTTTTTACGTAATGTCTTTCTGTTTTTGCCATGCCTCGTTTTGGTAACTTCAAAGTTGGTCTATTTAATGCTGGATCTCTGGGTACGGGACACGACGAGTTGATTACGACTGTGACGGCGACGAAGGCCGACGTCGTTGCTATCAACGAGACCTGGCTGCGCGCCGGCCAGGAGGGGCGAGCTCCCGCGGTGGCCGGCTACAGACTGCGGCACGTCGCGCGTCCAGCCGATATCCGTGCAGGGCGCGGGGGAGGCGTTGGTTTTTTTATTCGTCGTGACCTCACCGCCCGCACTCTTCCGCACCCGCCGGCCGCCCTCGTAGAACAAATGTGGTTAAGAATAAATGTAAACTGTACACGGTTAATAATTGGAACCGCATACCGTCCTCCTTGGCTTAATGTTGACACTTTTTTTGACGCCATTACGAACTCGATTACTTCTTTTGTTAATTACGACCGTTTGATTTTACTTGGTGACTTTAACATAAATTTTAATTTTACTGACAAAACTGACTCAAAATTAGAATGTCTGATGCATTTCTTAACTTCAGTTAACTTAACTCAACACGTATGCGACCCGACGCATTTTACCGAACACAACGAGACGACCATAGACCTGATTTGCACTGACGCTCACGTTGTGAATATAGACGTAAAGCACATTCCCGACCTGGGCAGACACGCATTCATTACGGCCGAGTTTGACATAAAAAAACAGAAACCGACGCCAAGACGTATTACCTACCGACCTCTTAGAGACATTAACTTAAGTGACTTCGACAATGACCTTGAATCTATAAATTGGGACCAAATACTTTTACTTAATGACGTGAATGACATGGTTCGAAAATTTAACGAACTTGTACTTCAACTGTTCGACAAACACGCGCCTGTAAAAACGATCGTGGTGAAGGAGGCACTCAAACCATGGCTGACGAGTAATGTGAAGCTTATGATGCATCTCAGGGACAAAGCCTACGCCAAATACAAGAGGTCCAAGACTGATGCTCATAAGCAGTACTACCTGGACCTGAAACACCTAGTGATCGCAGCAATCCATAACGAGAAACGTGCCTTCTTCGAGCACCACATCAACGACGTTCCTGACTCAAAGACTCTCTGGAAAAACTTAAAGCGCACTGTCCTTCCAGACTCACAGACACAGAATGACCTCCCGTCACACTTTAACGACCCCGACTTAATTAACCGCCATTTCTTAAATGTTCCTGGCAAACCAGCCGTATCTATATCTGACCTGACACGATATGAATTTGATAGGCATAATGACAAAACTTTTACTCTTTCACCAACAACAACAGAAACTGTGACAAAAATTATGACCTCTATTAAAACGACTGCAAAGGGACACGATTCAATTGCTATTGACATGCTACTTATGACTCTTCCAGTGACTTGTAAGATACTGACATACATTATCAATAGGAGTATTGAGACTATGACATTCCCGACTGACTGGAAAATCGCTCAAGTGACCCCGATACCCAAAAAACCTAATCCTACTAATCTGTCTGAACTCCGTCCTATTAGTATCCTTCCCTGTGCATCGAAGATAATTGAGAGGGTGGTTTGCGAACAGCTGTCGGAATACTTGGAGAAATACAGCATCCTACCTGAACTGCAATCGGGTTTTCGCAAGGGTCGATCGACAGTTACTGCGTTACTCGATGTAGTCGATAATATTTTGCAGGCTCGGGATGCTGGTAAAGGTACCATTCTGGTGCTTTTAGATTTCTCCAGGGCTTTTGATTGCATTAGCGTTCCCTTGCTGTTATCTAAGATGTCATATTACGGATTTGATGTAACGGCGATAAAATGGTGTAGCAGTTATTTGACTGACCGTGCGCAGACTGTCGTATTGCGTGGGTTGGATGGTGGTGCTCTGCGGTCCTCTCTTTGCCCTGTGACACGGGGAGTGCCGCAGGGCTCGATACTAGGTCCCCTGCTCTTTATATTGTACAGTTCTGATATTGTCAACAGTATAAAGAGCAGTGGATACCATCTTTACGCAGACGATCTGCAACTGTACGTCTCCTGCGCGCCGTCGGAAACGTCTATTGCTATAGATGCCATCAATGCAGATCTCGATCGTATTTCGGCTTGGTCGGAGAGGAACTGTTTAGTCCTCAATCCCGGCAAGTCGAAGTATATAGTTTTTGGGTCGAGACATCAAATTCGGAATACTATTGCTGCTCTGACTACCGGGGATGTTGCCGTCATGGGCGAACCAATAGAACGGGTGGTAGAAGCCAATAACCTTGGTCTACTTATGGATGGCAAGCTGAGCTTTGAGAACCACATTCTAAAAGTTGTGAGTAACTGCTTCTACCGCCTCAAAGTTCTGTACAATATACGCGATTACCTTAGTGTCGACTTGCGTGTTGACCTTTGTGAATCGCTTATATTGTCCAGATTAAACTATTGTGATATTGTTTATGATGGTTGCATTGTTGGTCGTTCTAAGAGGCTTTTACAGCGAGTGCAGAACGCGTGCGCTCGTTTTTGTTTCCGCGTCCCTCCCCGCTCCCATATCACTCCGTTCCTGAACGCTGCTGACATGCTGAACATGCCTGCACGCAGGCGCATGCACCTCGCCACTCTGCTGTTCGGTGTGAGACGCTATAGGACCCCATTGTACCTCTACAATAAAATTGTTTGGTCGAAGAGTGAGCGCAGGAACGCAATGGCTCTTGTGCCTAAGCACCGGACAGCGGCATTCCGTGGCAGTTTTAAGTTCGCGGCGTCCAAGTGTTGGAATGATATTCCTCCCCCTATCCAAGGAGCGTCTAGTGGGTACACCTTCAAGCGCAAGTTGAAGGTTCACTTATTGACGCTCCAAAAATCCTTACAATAAGCCAGCACTTGCACGCCGATCGGTATGCCAGCCTGTTCTTCCTTTTAAGCAATTATTTTCCCTTCTTTTATTTTTGTTTATTGTTATTTATTTATTTATTTTTGGTTAAGTATTCATAATTAAATCTATTTCTATCATGTATTTGTAGTTTATAAAGGTACATTTGTGTATCGTTCCGTGAGTCACAGACGGTTCTGACGGAAAATCAGCGCTGCAGGCGTCTAACGCCTCAGCATAATGCTGAGTCAGCGACCGTTTCACTTTTGCGAGGACACACTCCCTTGAGAAAAAATGTGTGAAATTGTGTGTATTTTCTTGTATTTGTGTGTCTTCTTGTGAAAGTGAATAAATGTCTTCTTTCTTTCTTCTTTCTGTTTTAGTTTAGTTTGGTTTTGTGGTATTCAATAAAGAGTTCTTGTATTGTTGTGTTGCAGGTTGCAGACCGGGAGACGAGCTGTCGGTAGGCCTCCAACAAGATGGAGCGACGACCTGGTAAAGATCGCGAGACCGTGGTGGATGCGGAAAGCACAAGATCGGCCTAAGTGGAGAGCTTTGGGGGAGGCCTATCATATGTCCAGCAGTGAGCGTCTCTCGGCTGATATTATGGTTGTATTGTATCGTTTATGAAACAAGAAAATACAATAACACATGTTACTTTAGTTCAAAAATATCGTTGCCACGTAAGGTCCACATTGTGCTCAAATTGCTGAATCATTTTGCAAAATTCTTTTACCGTTATAATGTTTCTGCGCTCGGGCTTCCTGTCTTTGTATCCTATGAATATTTTACCTAGAGGTTTTATTTGTTATGTTTACATGAGATGACGAGATGTATTTTGTTTTGCACACTCGGTTACGTATCTGTTGAGTTTGGAAAACTCATTGAATGGGATACTTGTTTGTGCATATAATAATTGACAACATTTCGTATTTACTTATTCCAAAAGGACGTAACTCCGAAACGGCGCTAGGATGGATCAATTGCCTTTGTCTTGTCACGATCAAAAAAACAAAACCAAGATGTTAAATTTAGCTGACATTGTCAAACCTACGTGTGATTGTTACTTTTTTTTTCGTGAAAAAGGCAAAAGTATTACACCCATTCTTGCGCCGTTTTGGTGGAATCGGTAATTTTATTTTATTATCTTGTATTTAAAAAAATAAGTAATATGACATTTTTATAAATACAGTGTTGTGCTCAGGAGGCAAAGCCCTTTCGATACCTATATTAATTTCCAGATGTGAAAAATATGAAATGTTGTCAATTGTTCTTCTATGTGTATATAATAAGTGCCCTTCTGTTGATAATAATTGTTACAGAATTTCAATCAAAGTTTTCTTGTGAATATTTAGGAAAACATATTCATTTTTATACAGTTTTGTATCACAAAAACGAAAATCTTAAAACACTGCGTTTCCGAACTTTGTTTCTCTGTCTGCCAATAAATATTCTTTCTCCGAGAGTATTTTTTCCAAGAACGAGTCGGATGTAACAAGTTCAAATTTTAAAATAAATAAATTTAAATTAATAATCAAATAAATTTGTAGCGGGAGAGCCATTACTGTAGCTATTTGCTTTCATACGAATGGGCCGGCTCGTTCGGGGATGTAGCTACCACCTTCTCGTAGAAAATCGGCGTGAAGCAACAGCACCCCTGTTGCGTTTCGTTCGGTCAGTGAGAGTGCAGGAGGCCCGATTTCCTCTATCCCTTTTCCTCCTTAAAGGCCGGCAACGGACTAGCGACTCTTGGGTTTGCTGGTTCTCATGGGTGGCGGTGATCGCTTACCATCTAGTGACCCGCTTATAAGTTACCACTCAGTTACACATACAATCTAGCCACTAGGACATCCGGTCGTCATAATGAATGTTTGGGAGAGTTTTTTTTATCTATACGTGTAAATTTTAGTTCATTTATATACAATCACTTATGCCCCGCGGCTTTGCCCCCCTGAAATATTTCAAAATCGGCTAGTTCCCTATCCCGTGGGAATTTCGAAAAATCCCTTCTTAGCGCACCTCTAGGATACTCAAGGTATATGTTTGTCAATTTCAAGTCTCTAGGTCCAGTGGTTTAGGCTGTGCGTTGTCTGTCACTCAGTCAGTCACGGTACTGTTTTATAGGTATAGAAAGATTTTGTTACTTAGCAGAACCATACATCTGACCCTTAACTTGAACCATTAATACACATCAGAGCAGCGCCGTGAAATTGGTAGTCGTGATCGCCGTCATATTTCAGCTTTAAACTCGCTCGCGATAAGAGTTGCAGCCGCCAGCACGATAAATTCTATCGACGACATGAAGCATTCGTCACATTCTAATAAATAAGCAAGTGCGAGAGGGATACATTATTTTTGTCGATTAACATTAGTATGCTAGGGGGTCAGGAAGTCGAACTGACAACCGTTATCTGTTTCCGAAACAACGTCATAGGATCTCATGATCCCTTATTACAACTCTTTCCCAATTCGTTAATTTAATTGGTCATACTGTTGTTTCATAAGCTCAAAAATCATCTTAACCATGATACTACAACTTACAGACTAAACAGACAGATGAAACTTACAAACTTGATGGCTAAAGTCATTAACTTACTAACACCATGGACTTGGGGTCTAGTACCAATTTCACGAAAAATGCGTCCCTCGACCAAACTAAGACTGGCTGACGCTCGATTAGTGTCTTTTTTGCAAATTAGTGGTCTTTAAGTTCGATCGTTTTCAAGCGTTAACCTGAAATCATGATGTTGGTAAGTCAATGGTTGAAGTAAATAATACATCTTTCATTATTTTTTCTGCTAGGTGGAACAGACCTAAGCATTCCTTTATACAAATATAAAAAAATCAACCAATCAAAAGAACTACTGAAGCTAGTTCACTATGATGTAAACATTAATTACGAAACTACCCAGCACCTGTTTCACACCTGAAACAATCCAAACCCCTACAACCCCTGCAACGAATCGATAACCCGAAAAAATCTCAAACAAAGTTCCAGCAAAAAGTTAAGGGCGGTGATTGAAAGTGGTATTTTATCTCAACAATTTATAGAGGGTGGTTCGCCCAATTGATAGGGTGCTAACCGCTGCCCAAAAGGCCTTAGATAAGGATTATGGTCTTAGAGGAATGCGAGGTTTTTCTCGAAGTTTCCGGAAGGTAGATAAGCGATGCAATTCAGGCGGATACTTTTGGGCGTGGCGCAAATAAATAAACAGAAGAATCATGGCTGTTTATCGTATAGTCATGATTAGTGAGCGGACTTGAAGTAGCTATTACGAAAAAACAGCTGAACCGAAATTTGGCAAGGGTACCTATAGTTTGAACTAGGGGGCGGATATTCGCTTTATTCGCATTCGCAAAAAACTGCTGAACCGATGCTATTTAATTTGCGGATGCGGGCGGATATTCGCAACCGCATCCACAACCGCGGAACTTCAGCATCAAAAACAATGCGAAGCTTATGCAGATGCGGATGTTGAGCAAGTCCTTACACCGCTTAGCGGCGGGCGGCGTGTGAGACGCACGTGATAGGTACCGTGGGGCGTAGCCCAGGAAGTGGGCAAAATGAGAAGGTACGGAGTCGCACTCTAACGGGAAAGCAATCTACGCCCTACACCAGTCTTGGTATATAATATAATCATGATGCAGTTGCATGCATCGAAATATCGGGAGCTCATCAAACCTACAAGGTAATCGCGGTCAATATCCCGTTTTCATTGTCTAATGCAATTAACCGCGAATCATTTAAAACTGTCAATGCGGACAGCGGCTAGTTTTAAAATAAACAAGTTCCTAGGGTATTCGTAAATTAATCAACTGTAGTAATATTTAACGGTATTACCCAAACGAACAGTTTTTAATGCAATTTTCAATTCGCTTACTGAAAAATGAGTTAGCTCAGCCGGCATGGCTCTTTAATTACTGTCCAGCGTTGATTTCCTTTTTAAAAGTCTGGCTTCTTGAAATAGGCTGCGATTGTGGTGGAAAGGCAAATTTTTAAGCTAATTTTGTCGCATATAAAAAAAATCCAAGTAAATATTAAAAATGTATTTCGAAACCGGGTTCGGTTTGGGATTTTTTTAGCAGACGAAACACTTTAGGGTAAAACTATCCTATTAGCAGCACTTTGACTTCAAACACTGGCGTTCAGATTTTGTCGGATTTTAACCTTTCTAGACATTAATAGTTAAATGAAAAGCATACATATGAAATGTGTAAGGCCGGAATAAAATTGGCCAGGGTAATTACATCTGTAAACTCGTCAACATTATAATAATATCTATTATACCTAATATGGTATATGCGTTGGAGTGTGAGTCTAACTAACAGTCTTACTTAGAATAGCATTCAATCGTTGCCTGCAGGAATGCGGAATCCAAAAACGTTTAAAAAAACAGAGGCCAGTCTATAGGCAGTAGGTAGTATTAGATATTCAGTCACCTTTTTTATTTTTTTAAATAATTAGTATCTGTTGCATGAATACCATATCGCTAAAAATTGATAAATATTACGACATGCTATGTAATATAAGTCAATAAATATTTCTATTTCTATTTCATGCTACCTAAATTTAAAACCTATCACAAGAGTAGCTTCTCAGAAATGTCTGCCTCACGATGGCTATTGGGTCCATCATTTATAAAACTCTATTTTTACCGTCTGTCCCAGTGCTCCGCGATTTATTTATCAACATAGCAACCCACAAATCGCTTTATCCACCTTTCTAAAAATGATAAATACAAGATGAATCACTCGGGAGCGCGTTCCTCATTTGTCCTGCGGCTAAACCTTTTTGATTGATGGCTGGCACAGTCGATCATGCAACCGCTTCAAATCGGACACACGTTCAAACGTATCTTATTTATAATCTGAAACGTGGGAAAAAAGTGTCCTTTATAAATGGGAAAATACAGCGTTTGTCCTTTGTTAAAACAAATGACAGCGCGACGTGACGCGGCCCTATTTATTTTAATTTAACTTCAGCCTGTCAAAGTCGACCATGCGGTTTGTGAAAAAGGTGTGGGTAGCTACAAGTCCTGCATTGTCAAAAGGTGAAAAAGGTTTACCTGTTTGATTCAATAGCACATCCTTTGATAGTTCCTCAAAGACAACTTTACCAAATCCTTTCAATGGGTTGAGAGTTTTTACTCTCTTCTCTTCACAAGTAGTGAGTGTGTGTTGTTTGTTTTTGAATGCATATTAAGTACTTCATCTATAATAATATATGTGCGTTGCTAGATAGATTCAGTTGTGGGATCCTAGTCCTAAATTGTAGTAGTTCTAAGAGAAATAATTTCTATAACATGTTGATTTTGACCGAGCGAGAGCGAAGGGCGAAGTAAAGCGTAGCGTCTCGGTAAAAGCTTGGACAAAATCCTTTTTTTTATACGCTATAGGCTTTAGTTTGACCACGATTACGCCTACGGTAAGCGAAGATGTGGTCTACGATGGAGCACGCTTGCCTAGCAAAATGCCTATTCACCCTAGGCTTGAAAACTTTCTTTGGATCGGATATCCTGTCCGTCTGTTCTTACATACAGGTCGCATTTCTCAACCGATTCTGGTGAAATTTTGTGAGCAGGTTCGATAATGATGTAAGTACCTACCTCAGGTAGATTTTTGTCGATTCAAAAGAATTCAAAAATGAGCTCAAGAGGTCTAATTTTCACAGAGCCATTAGTAGGTAATATTATATTTATTGTATTTTCACAGAGCCACTAGTAGGTAATATTATATTTATTGTATTTTTGCAGTACAGCATTAGGTACTTCCAGACCTGTCAGTACTACAGACGTAGAAAAAAAACCCTCTTACCAAGCCGCTATTCAGGTCAATCATAAGACTCCCAGAACACACTTTCCCACAAATAAAAATTTCAACAGACACTGACAGACGCGTTCGTGTAATGCACGCACCGAGACGGTTTTATAACATTTTTACGATTCCTCCTTATCTCCAGTTATGAGGGGAATCTCTGATTTGCATAGAAAATATTTTATGTCATCGTAACAATTTGCCACCGTAATGTTCGCGCGTGTTGAAAAAGTTGGGAACTTCATGTATTTGCCCGAAAAAGGTTTTGCATCTAGCGCGCCGAGTGAATGCTTACAGCCTGAAGTAGGTACCTAGGTACTTGTCACTTGTTAACTTTTTGGGGTCCAGTGCCCTTAAGTGTAATCAAAAAGCACAAAATACGTTTCGATCGCGTTTGCGTTAAAGTGTCATAATATAGTATGAGAATTGTTAAACGCGAACGCGATCGAAACGTATTTCTTGGCCAGGTCGGCGATTACACTAGGCGCTCAGAGGGCCGAGCAGGAATACTCGAATCCTACGTAACGTAATCGAATAGGAACGTTATCGTATCGCTATCGAGAAAATTCATATTAAATTTTAGGACCAATTTCATTAGGTAAACAGAGGAATTTATTTCTTGTGTGACTGACGGTACAGACACAAAAAATAACGTCCTCAATTAATTATGTTTTTTGCCAGGGTTAGATTAAGTATCTATTATTCCTTTTAATTTATAAACAATAATAAATTAATAAAAACATTTATTCCAGACTAATTAATTATTTATGTAGTTAGTATACCTGCCCGTCTTTGTTTGTAATGTTACTTACTGTACCTACATCAAATAATAATATTTGAATAGTAAGTACGTACCTATGTAAGTACTTTACATATTAATTACCGCTACTGTCTTTGAAGCTAAAGGGTTTAAAACGCTTTCCATCCTCCATTAAACCAGTCAAAGCGAAACAAACAAACCGTAACTTAATATAAAGCTCGCTCACTGTAAAAATCAGAGCCAGTAAATCAGTCGATCTTTTTAAATCGATTACAACTTGTGTAATCTAGCAGAAACCAGCGCAAACGTATTTACGCTTAAATCGGTTCTGCGTGCAATCTCCATATTTATTCACGGAGCGAGGATTTATCTGTAATCATCCGTGTGAACGTTTATGTGAAAATTCCTGTACATTCCTTACACAATGTCGAGTCAAGGTGGTGTGAAACAGGGCGAGATTGAGGCTGGAAGCAGTGCTCGATCGACGGTCAGCGCTGACAGGTTGAACATAGCTAAATCAATGAAAATGTAAGGCTGGATTTAGTGCTCGTCTGACACTCAGCGCTGACATAGGTCAAACGTAGCTAAATCAATAAAAAAGTAAGCCTGGATTTAGTGCTCGTCTGACGCTCAGCGCTGACATAGGTCGAACGTAGCTAAATCAATAAAAACATAAGGCTGGATTTAGTGCTAGACCGACGCCGACGGTCAGCGCTGACAGCGGTCGAACGTAGCTAAACCAATGAAAATGTAAGGCTGGATTTAGTGCTCAGACGGTCAGTGCTGACATCAGTCGAACGTAGCTAAATCAATAAAAAAAAGGCTGGATTTAGTGCTAGATCGACGGTCACCGCTGACATAGGTCGAACGTTATCAGGTAATGCGATATCACCATGACATTTTCTACGAAAAGATACAGTGGGTCACGATTCAGTTGGTTCGATAGTTCATAAAAGCCGTGATAGCTTAGTGGTTTGACCTATAGTCTCTCAAGCAGTGGGTCGTGGGTTCAAACCCCGGCTCACATCTCTGAGTTTTTCGGAATTTATGTGCGGAATTAATTTAATTATTTATCATGAGCTTTTCGTTGAAGGTAAACATCGTGAGGTAACCTGCACACTCCTGCGAAGAAATTCAATGTGTATGTGTGTATATGGGCCCGCGTGGGAACTAAGTATAGCCCAAGCCCTCTTATTCTGAGAGGAGGCCTGTACCCAGCAGTGGGACGTAAAAAAGGCTGGCGATGATGATGACGATGATAGTACATACACTCCTTTCTTCTACCCCGATGTAAGTAGTTGTGATCTCGAGTAAATCATTTGAAAAGCGTCCTCTATGTATTTGTCAACGTTTCCTTGAGTTACTGACTGATCGGCACTCATTAGTAGACCCTGGGCCATTGAGGGCAGCCCTATTTGTATGGGGCCTGATAAATGAGAATGTCTGGGGCACTCCATCATAATGTAGTACAAGCTAATGTAAGTGGACCGTCGTGAGGGGCGAGCGGGGAATGTTTCTTGCTGAAAATACAGGAGGCCCGCGTACGAATATTCAAAGCCTGCGTCACGTAAAATCGAATAGTAAACGTTGTCGAGTCTGTATGACGTTTGGAAAAGCGCCCGCCCGTGAGCGTATTTGGAACAAACATTTTGTATGAGGTTTCTCGATCTCGATATGATAACGTAACGTTACGCAGGATTCGAAAGGTCGTGCTCGACCCTCAGGGACGCGTTTCGGGTTTCCGCGTGCTTGTTAAAATTTTTACTGAAGTTTTAGTGGTAATGAGTATTAATTACGAATTTAAGTAGGTAAGTACATACTACAATGTTCTCGTATTCTATTTTTACCCCCGATGCAAAAAGAGGGGTATTATAAGTTTGTTTCTAGCTGTGTGTCTGAGGCACTGTAGCTCATAAACGGTTGAACCGATTTGAATGCGTTATTTTTGCATTGACAAACTTTCGCGATTTTCACACATTATCATGAAACGTCGAGTAATTTCCATTTAAATATATTTTTAACTTGAAAGCAGGTTTTCTAGCGATGGTTCTTAGACATGTTCTAATCAAAATCGGTCCACCCGTTTTTAAAATATTGAACTTTGAAATGACAATGTCGGGGGTTTTTCTACTTTTCTAATTAACCGACTGTTAAATGGTGCCAGAGGCAAAAATATTAGGTAGGCAAATTTGACCGTTGACTTTCAAATGTAATGTTTCAAACGCTGTTCGTAAAATGAATAAACTAAGTAACTAACTAATTATGTATTAATTACCTTCACATATTCTGATAGCCGTGATCCTTGTTTCTTCTATTCACAGGAAAACACGGTTGCTTGCACTAACACCGACGGTGGAAGAGGCGGTCAACGGGGCGAATGATTTGATGTTTACGGACGAATACCTATAAAAATACTGGTGTCAAGTACTGGTAGAGCCGCGGCGCCCAGTGTGCGTCTCGTCGCCGCTGGGTCGTGCGCTCTCAAAGGAAAGACTACGAATTAGTCCGAAACATACTTATATACGTGAGTGTTCCGTTTTTATTTCATTATGATCGAGTCTCACGGTAGTTTCATGTTAAAAGTGTCAAGTATTGTTATAAGTTAGTATATTATATCTACTTACCTGACGCTTATTTATACTGTTTTTTGTCCGTACCTACTTACCTTACTTAAAAATCTAATAACCTAACCAACATAGAAAAGTTGAAAAACCCCCGACGTTATCATTTCCAACCGAACCGATTTTATTGGAACTTTGCGAAGAACCATCTAAATCTAATGAAACTTATCTAAGAACCACGTCGATTAAACTAGCTTTCGATAAAAAACCGCATCGAAATCGGTCCATCCGTTTGGGAGCTATGATGCCACAGACAGATACACAGACACACATACACAGGTGAAACTTATAACACCCCTCTTTTTCTTCAGTGTTAAAAAATTGCCATTGACTCACCAACACCATGGACTACGGGTTAGCGCTCGAAAACGTCCGAAACAAAAGACCATTAATTAGCAGAAAAGACCACTAATCGATCGTCAGTCAGTCTTACCATCGATCAATAGTATATCCGTCGATCAGCTACCACACTAATCGATCGACACCCTAAAATTTCATAGCACGAATAGCATTTTCTCGATGACGATACAATGACGCTACTATTCGATTCTTGGTGAAAACTCGTGCTCGAGCCATGTAACAAGTTTAGTGGATCTATTGATCAATAGAGTGAATTTGGACCATTTTACGGAAAGTTGTACACTCCACTTTTTTATTTTGATATTTTTACGATCTACTTAGAATCACGAGCACTAGGTGAAAAAGTGTCTCGAAATTTTTATAGATTTTTATACGTCCATTCCACTTCCACTTTCATTCCGTTACTCTCATATAAGTCTAAGTAATCTGAAAAGGGTAACGGAATGGAACACAATATTTAGGGACACTTTTTTTCACCTATTAAAATCGATAGTGCTCGTGATTCTAAGTAGATATACCTTTCGTAAAAAAAAAATGAGGTGTACAACTTTCCGTAAAATGGTCCATCTATTGATTTGTCGATGATTTTGTTGATCAAGACTGGCCATCACCCATTCACGATGGCTCGTCGTGTAGAAGAGGTAACGAATAAAACACTTTTTTTTTTAAAACCTTTAGCTAGCACTTTTGGTCCAGTACCAACTAGCAATAACTATATTGTATACAAGAACACTACTATTTATTAAAAACAAATAATAAAATTGGTACTTACTTAATTTTGTGAAAGCTTATATCAGTTAACATTTACATAGTAACTCAAAAATATCACACAGAGCGACTCATTGATAGTAGACAAAAAAATTACACATTTTAATAAAAAAATTGTACATTAATATTCATTCTATAGTCGTCCCACGATAACTCTGCAACGAACTGACAACAGCAGAAATCTAAAGTTTGTTTATGGCAACACTGATTTATAGTCAAACAACACGTTTTGAACTTTTGATTAGATTATACATAAACAGGTCATCGTTCATCCCCCAACCACCATTAAAATATCTCTCATATGTAGTTTTCAAATTTTTTTTTTACCGTACAACGGCAAAACCTACTAAACACTAGCACAATTGTCCTCCAATAGACAGAGCCATATATAAAAATAAAAAACAGCAACTTTTGATTATTGATTGATAAATGTATATACCTACACCACACTACTAAAGGCACAGAGCTATACTGGGATAGAAAGAAAGAATGTATTAATTCACATGGTAATCTTGCAGCAATAAGTACACAGATTAGTACCTACTAATAATTTAGTGGTATTTTTTTCAGGTGTCGGGTTTTTTCAAAATCAGGGGGTCGATTTTTGATTCTCACTTGGTGACAAAATTCTCAGCCATGACATTTATATTTATTTCACTACCAGCTGTTGTCCGCGACTTCGTCCGCGTAGATTTCGGTTATCGCTATCCCGCGGGAACTATATCATATTCCCGAATAAAAGGTAGCCAATGTTATTCCTCAATACTCAAATTATCTTCTTATCAAATTTCATCTAGATTTTTGCAGCGGTTGTCCCGGGAAGAGGTAACAAACAGACAGACAGAAAGACAAAGAGACAGACTTACTTTCGCGTTTATAATATTAGTTAGGATTAGGATTTGCCAAAAGCCTTATTTTTGAATGACATACCCTTAATTTTAGTCACCGGTGAGATAAAAAAAATACGAACTTTTAAGAAATCAGTGAATTAGTCACCAGGTAAGATTGGTTTACATGTAAAGTTATTCTTATTCTGTTGTGATTTTTCTATTGTAGAGAAATAAATATTTTTGTATTTTGTATTTTTGTAAAATACAAAAATCGACCTCCTGGGTCCATAGCTGACCTCAGTGTAGAATCTATCTTTACCAGCCTTTCAAATCACTTTACAATGTCTACTGACACTGGTTATACATTTGCTTAAATAATATTATTGAAGACCGATATGTACAAATTATTAATCGCATTTAGTAAAGCTGCTCGTATTACAGTAGTTTATGTAACTGTCGCATAATGAGTGTTTTAAGGCATAATTTTGTAGAGTTGCATACATTACTTTATCTACACACATATTATAAGTAGGTAGCTACTTACTCTAAGATAGGTTCAGAAGCCGAAGGTATAATAAACTTGTCACGAATTTGGATGTTTTTTTTTAATTGAGACCTATTTTTTTAAATTTTTATTGGTTTTTGAAGATGAAAATCGACTGTTGTAATGACGGTCATTACCTACGGTTTCTGAACGCATAATAGAGGACTTATGATACGTGTGTAGATAAAGACTTATTTACATTACAAGTGATCAAAAGTGTGAAAAAGATGACTCTATCCAGATGATTTGGCTTGAATTGGTTGAAAAATACAACTACCTTTCTAATTTTGTTTCTACGATTAATTCTAAAGAACACATTAGTGCCACTTTAACGTAGTTCTTTAAAGTGGTTTGTGGTTGAAAAAAAAATAAAGATAATCCTATGACCAAAGCTACTCATTGAAAAACCAAAACTGGGAGGTAGTAGGTACAAATGTTTCCGATAGTTTGTGGTTTTGTGATGTCAGAAGATTAAAAAAAAAAATCTAATGGATTTGAGAGCAAATGCATTACAAGTGAAACATACGCGCGAAAGAAATTACAGTTTTTACTGTCAGCGCCTGTACCATACTATGCATTATGCAAGTATACTTTAAAACTAAAACAATTAAACTAAAAAATCCCACGCAACGAAAACTTTAATTACCCAGTGCATTTATTTACCATTTTGTACAAAAAGACATAAATGACATACTTAATACAGACAACATTTTTTGTTTTAACTTTAATTTTTTGACACCTGCCATTCCGGTCCAATAATATTGAAAGCTATAGAAATAAACGCTACTGGAATAAAAGGTGTCAAAAGAAACTCACTTGGTGTTATCAAGACACAAAGCATTCATGACGAGAGTTCCCTCTAGCTTGTCTTTAATGTTCACTTTTTCTTATGCACTAATTTCACAATCATACCAAAACAGAACCTGCAGGGAATGATATTACAGAGTATCTAAATGAATAATAAATAAATATCATGGGACAATTTGACACCAATTGACCTAGTCCCAAACTAGGCAAAGCCTGTACTATGGGTACTAGACAACGGATAAACATACTTATATAGATAAATATATACTTATATACATATTAAACACCCAAGACCCGAGAACAAACATTCATATTCATCATACAAACATCTGCCCCGACCGGGATTTGAACCCGGGACCTCAAGCTTCATAGTTATCTGAAAGATATGTTATATTCCTATTAAATTGCGTTTGAAAATATTCGCGGTTGCATAAGTTGGTCGTCACGTCACTGTCGTAGAGATGTTTGAAGTGAACTGTCAGCTAGAGTGGACAATTGGGTCTTATGTGAATATTCAACTCAGGCGCGGTAGTAACATATACTTATATCTACTACCTGTATAATGTACTTATGTAATGTCATTGCCGGCTTATAGTTAAACGCGCGCGGCTCTTTCGCATTAGCCATTTTTTAACGAAAGCGATGGAGAAGGATTTTCAGAAAACTGTGTACCCTTTTTGTCAAAAAAGTTCTAAACTTTTCCATAGAAATTTTGTCAGTTTTGTAACGGTCTATATAGAATGCATATAAAAACGCGTCACAAAACTGACAAAAATGCGGGACAGTTTTTTTATTATTTGAATAAATAGTCCTCGTGGTTTTGAGCAGAAATAATCCAAATTTTGATAGGTTATTAAAAAAAAGTAAACCTACTTACACGGCTTTCTGAAAATGCCCAGAATGCTATGTTTTGCTATAAAATAGGTCTCGGCATACAAATAAAGCGGTCAATTAGTAGCCGAATCCGTGATATATTCCGGCAGAAAGGGACTCGCTGTTGTCTGCTCCCGTCAAAATTGCTTTGTGTATCAAGACGTAACCTCAGTTTAGAACATAAACTGTAGTTATGTCTTGACTACATTTCGTACCAACTAAACTTTAGATGGTACAAGTGTAGTCATAACACGATGACTGTTGCTGCCGTCGTTCGTCGTTGCCTATACGTATGTTAGATGTCGCGGGGGTGGTCTCCCAGAGGCCAGGAGTCTCGATTATCTATGAAACACACGAAATAAACATAACCATCGTAAATACATGATTATGATGTTGCTCGCAGGACTGATGGCTGATGGGGTCGGAAGGTTCTCGAATGGCGTCCGCGGACCGGGAGACGAGCTGTCGGTAGGCCTGATGATGATGACACGTGATAAAAAAATAAAGAATCTAATTTACCCCACAAAAATGCCTGCCCCCTCATGTTTCAAATTAATTAATTTATCTTACGCGCCTATATTTAGGTCTCAGAATGACATTGAGTGCCAAATTTCAACTCGATCGGTACAGTAGTTTCGGATCAAATTGGCTGTGACAGACACACACAACCCTATAAGAGTTCCGGTTTTTCTTTTCAAGTACGGAACCCTAAAAAAATAATAACAACGTAAAGAAAACACAAAAAACAATATCTGCCTACTTGAAATTGTACAGAAAATTGCCAACTAATATGTGCAATCAATATGTCAACGTCCTCAGTGTTAAAAAAATACAAAATTAAACATAGTTTCTTTTTATTTTATCAAAGTTATTTTAATAGTGTCGCAATTTATTATCCCCATTATTTACTTATTATTAAAAGACGCAATCTTGCAGCACATTTTATTTTTAAATACAATTAAAATTTTACCTATGTAAAGCTGCCACAATGAAATATTTTGATAGTTAAAATGCTTACCTTTTGTACCAGTTCTTCAAACGCCAGGTTAATGCCTTCTTGAGTCTTGGCACTGCTTTCAATGAAGAGCATTCTGTGTTTTTGCGAAAACTCCTGGCCTGCCTCTCTTGTCACTTGGCGAGGCTACACAAAAAAAAACAATATATAAAAAAACTGACTGTTTCACCTATAGCCTCTCAAATAGAAGTTTGTGGGTTCTAGCCCAGGCTCGGTGCGTGTGAAGTTCCCAATCCGCAATGAGCCCGAGTCGGAACCATAGGAAAAGCCCTCTCATTCTGAGAGAATGCCTGTGACCAACAGTGGGATGTTAATAGGCTGGAGATGAAAATGACAATGACTCTGACTGTTTCTCAAAAAGTAACCTACTGCATGCATGAATCCAAAATTTCCTGACATGAAGAAAACTATGCATGCAGTAGGTTTAAAATATTTTTTGATGGGACAACTTTTTGAGAAAATCTAAAGTTACACCACACTTATAGGGGGGAAAATTGTTTAGAGGTTTGTGACACTCAAACGAAATAATGGTTATTTTTATTAGGTTAGGTAAATCAAGTGTAAATGGAGGGTTAATTTAGACTTGAAAATCCCATCTTTATCCCTGGGTAGGGAAATTGAAATGACATATAAAACATTCAAAACTGACCTTATCAATCTTATTTCCAACAACTAGACAGACAATGTTCTTCTTAGTAGAGTAAACTTGGAGCTCCTCGACCCACTCTTTTAGTTTAGCTAGCGTCTTTGGTTCCGATACATCATATACAAGTATAGCGCCATGAGCTTCTCTAAAAAAAAATTTGTATACCAAAACTATTAGTAGGTTTCTCTTTGAGTCATACAGCAACAACAATGCATTGACTAAATTATCCTGTAAATAGTTTGATAGTCTCTGGGAAATGATAATACACATAGAAAAGAGGTCTTAGATTATGACTTTATCACGCCGCACAGAATGCAGCACAGAAAAGGCTACAGCTGGTAGCCTCTATGGCCTCAGTCTCTCTCGAATAAGGACCAAACTTGCGCACAAAATGTCAACATGTTCGGTACATGTTCTTCAATTGTTTTATGAGCATTATGGCATATCTTTACGTATAATATCATTGTCTATTTGTCATTGTCAAAATGAAGATTCAGAAAATAATTTTGTAGAATATGACCAGAGTGCACTTCACTTTTGGACTTATCAACTTATTTACATGAGCTACGGTTTTTCTTACCTATAAAAGCTTGAGGTCAGTGTCCTATACCGCTCCTGGCCCGCAGTGTCCCATATTCCGAGCTTCACCTTCACTCCGTTGACTTCCATGATCTTGCATTTGTAGTCAACTCCGATTGTGGCCGGGAACGATGCATTGTAGTCACCCGTTGTGAATGCGAGAATGATACTGCAGGCAAGATACCTGGTTTAGCTTTATAGTTTATAGAAAAAATATGTTCGTTATAAAATAACATTTGTAATAGAACAACAGGAAAGGACTGTCTGTTTAATAATAACCTCAGGTATAGGCCTGTTTCACATTACTTAACCTGCTACCTAATTTTTAGGCACAAAACATGATGAAATAAACTTCGATGCATATTGATAACTTCGGCTTAATCATGAGTCATGATTTCCTTGATCTAGTTGAGATACCTTCTTTGTGTAAAAAAAGTGTAGAAAAACCATGTTAAACTTACCTAGATTTACCCACACCACTTTCTCCGATAACTAGAATCTTTAAAGCAGTCACGTAATCCATTTTTATGCGCCTACAATCGCTTTAAAGACAGAAATCCTATTCCAAAAAGACCAATTAGTATTGTCGTTTCCGTGTTCACAAAATACGGCAAATCCTTACAAATAGTTCTTATTTTACTTTAGCTCCTACACTTTATGAACTAAAAGCACATTATAATCACAGAATATTGTACAAAACGTTTATATTTTTATGATAAATTAACTTTATACGCACATCGCAATAAAAATAAGCATCTGACACACAGCACTGACATTGACGTTTGAATTACGTTTCGCTAAGTTGCGTTTCGTTAGATCCCTCCACCTAAAACTAAACTGCACCTAAAGTTACAAAAAAAACTTTATGTTATTGTAATAAAGTATATTTTACATAGAAAATTCGTAAAAGTATCCACTTGAAAGTGATGCTGTTTGTACTTATAGTCGAATGGTATCATAATATCAAATTAATTTCTGTGGCTCCAGTGAAAAGGGGTACAAGTCTGATTTTGGCCAAATTGAGTTATATATACAAAAAAGATCAGAAAAAAATAACGCATCGATTGGTGTAAACGGATCTAAGATATCTTTTAAAACAACGGAGTTTCCTTGTGGATAAGGATACAACTGCGGCAAAAAAATTGTCATCAGAGGGTTCACGTCAAGTTGTATTTTTATTAACAAAAGTTTTGTTTGTGTTTTATGATCCAAATTAAGTTGTACGCGCAAATTTTTCATGCTATGTGTGTAAAAAAATCTAAGTACACTTGAACCCCTAAAACAAAAACAAAATTGTGTAGTTTACATTGATACATGTTGACTTGAATCTCTTTACACAAAAAAAAACAATAAAACGTGAGTTTAAATCGAGTTGCAACTGTATTCACAAATCAAATTTAACAGTTGACGTGAAAAAGGATGCAAGTCGTAACGTTCGGACGTAACGGGGGAATGAGCGGGTAGGTGGGGGGCCACGGCTCCCGCGCAGGGGCCACAATCGTGTGCGCTAACTTGTACGAGGAAAACGCTATTAAGTTATATCCTTTTACACCAATTTTATTTTTAAACAGAATATTCCACATCTATTCAATTTAAGGGTATTAATTAAGATGTATCCGTTGACACTAAGGTTATACCTAGTAGCCTACTTAATAATCTATAACTAACTTAGAAAAGTTGAAAAACCTCCGTTATTTTAATTTCAAGGTTCAATATCTCAAAAACGGCTGAACAGATTTGTACAAAACTTAGGTAAGAACCTGCTTTCAAATAAATTCCATCCAAATCGGTTCACTCGCAAGGGCTGCGGTACCAGACGCACAAACACACGTAACTGTCAAACTTATAACACCCATCTTTTTCTATCGGGGGATAAAATAAATTGATTAGTATTAGTCTCTTTTTAGAAGAGTAAATGGGAAACTAATCTATTTAATGATCAAAATAATGTCAATATTTCCGCCCACTCTCTCGAAGAAGTGTATTATGCTACTTTGAAGCCAGAGGCTTTATTCTCTAACGCAGTGGTCCCGAACCTGGGGATAATCACCCCAAAGGGGTAAAACTGTGTTTTTTAAGGGGTAATGAATAAGATATCATCAAACAATATGGGGACGTGACATGTATGAGGGAGTCACACTGTTCTCGCTTAAAAGTGGTTGTCGGCAAAATTCTTGCAATGAAAATAATCGATTTATTGATTATTTTTGTTTTTATTTTTATGAAACATTCATAGTATGAAATTCAACATACAATGACAATGCAAAGAAAAATCCGTTAAGCAGCTGGACTTGAAGCAGCAACCTCGGTAATCCAAAACACACCAACGTGGTAGGTACACCAACGTTAAGTATAGCTTAATTGGTGGAGCGTGGTACGGATTACCGAGGTTGCTGGTTCAAGTCCAGCTGCTTAACGGATTTTTCTTTGCATAGTCATTGTATGTTAAAATTCTTGCAGTTTCTGGGGTTAAAAGTTGCGCTACGCGTTGCAGTTTGCTATCGTTTTCTCGCACAATCTTGTAGCGTTTCATAGTATAAGATAGCGGATGCCAAAGTGAAACTGAGCGCGTCGTTAGACAGCAAGCCCTCTAGTTGCTCAAGAAATGGCAATTTAGAATTAACTGATATGACAACAAGTAAGTCCTCGACCTTAAAATGAGATGGAAGGAGGAATGGCGGTCAAACCCTTTTAAAGCTTCCCTATCAGACTTATGACCCCTCTCAAAAACTCTGGGGGTTTCGCGGTACCTAGGCGAGAATGGTGCCAGCTGAATAGGCTGCGCATTGAGCACGGACTCTGTGTCGAATATGTTGTGTGTCGAGGCTCACGGGCATGCGATTGTGGTGCACCTCCTCGTCAGTCAGTCCACCACGTCATCCATAACTGCCCTAAAAAGGTAATACACTGGAGGCACCCTGAATCTGTTCTCTCCTGATGCGAACGCAGCCCAATGGGTGAAGAGCTTAGTTATTCGTTTATAGTATAAGTTAATAAGACAAGTGACTGTAAATTGCCATACTATTAAATAAACAATAGCATGTTCCTCTCAAAATAATATAGAGGAGATGTGGTCTTCTGAATCTTCCAATTTACCATGGAAAACAGTCTAGGTTTAGGAGGAATGAGAGTTATGTAGACTGAATGAATCGAACAAAAACAAAACATTCATACTCATGGCGGCAGAAAACCAATCTTATAACACCCCTATTTTTGCGTCAGGGTTTAAAAAAAAAACAGTTTTGGTTGAGAATTTAAAAAAAAAATTAAAATAATCGTTTTATTGATTATTTTTGTTTTTATTTTTATGAAACATTCATAGAATGAAATTCAATATACAATGACAATGCAAAGAAAAATCCGTTAAGCAGCTGGACTTGAACCAGCAACCTCGGTAATCCGTACCACCGGTACCCGTACGGTTGGTACGGATTACCGAGGTTGCTGGTTCAAGTCCAGCTGCTTAACGGATTTTTCTTTGCATTGTCATTGTATATTGAGAATTTTTAAGTTTTAATTTAAAAGACATTGCTTTATCTTTTCATGAGATTTTTCGTTTTTATAACGTCTTTTGAATAGATGCTTAATTATTTAAAATGAGGCATTTCGAGTTTTGCTTAAAAAAACGTTCTCTATGTTTGCATGAAAGTTTTACATTGTTCTCATGTTTTCTATTTACTCAACTTGGATACAAGTACCTTTTGAATTTTCTAATATTATTAAGTCTACTTGTACCTAACTAACACCATTTTTTTTTTCGTGCAAAAGGTTACATGTCTGTTTTTTCAGTAAGTAAGTCCAACAAATTAAATAAATGAAAAGATACCAGCCGTTTCGACACTACTATTTACTAAATAGTCTCATATACTTAATATTATACATGTAGTATGAAAATCATTCCGGATGCGTATCCTTTTTCACTTCTTATAAAATTACGAAAAATTTGTGAACAACGATATATGTAACCACTTGAATCTTTTTACCCTTATTTTCATTCTTACAAGTACATGATCTTGAAAACTAAAAGATCTAGAGCAAAAATAACATTCCCATAAGAAAGAGCGTAATTAATTTAGTCCTACGTCATACCACACTTATTAGTTTACGTAATACACGAGTGTAATGAGCGTAAGTTTGAATCATCTCGGGCGTCAACTGTTTTTTGCGTCTCCTGTAAAGTTGGGTTTTTCGACATCCCTTTTCACTGGAGTCACAGATTTATGGTATTGTGTAAGCTTAGAAGGTATTTCCCCTTCAAAAGTACCTACTGAGCACTTGTACCTACAGTAAACAATTTACATTCCGTTTGTCCTAATTATTTTTTCATCATACATTTTAAGTAACAATCAATAACTCTTTGAATGTTACGCACAGACAGAAGCACAACAACATTTCAGCGCGAACTGGCCTGCCTACCTACCTACTCTACACCTACTCTACTTATAGTTTCATTCTATGGAACTTGCTAACTATACTTATGTAAACAAACCGCCATATTGAAATTGTCTCTGAATGATGAATTCACTATGGCGGTTGTTTCCTTAGTCAACAAGTTCCATAGAATGACACTTTACGAAGAATGGTCTATCTTTCTAATATTAATAATTATTGTCAAACAGATGCTAGGTACATAATATGTAACGCCTTTTTCATTAATATCTCTTTATTACCTCTTAATAGGTAGGTACCACCACCACCACCACCACCACCATACAATGACAATGCAAAGAAAAATCCGTTAAGCAGCTGGACTTGAACCAGCAACCTCGGTAATCCGTACCACGCTCCACCAATTAAGCTATACTTAACGTTGGTGTACCTAACGAATTTTTCAATTACCGAGGATTACCGAGGTTGCTGGTTCAAGTCCAGCTGCTTAACGAATTTTTCTTTGCATTGTCATTGTATGTTGAATTTCATTCTATGAATGTTTCATAAAAATAAAACAAAAATAATCAATAAATCGATTATTTTCACCACCACCACCACCACCACCACCACCGCCACCACCGCTGCAGTCCTGGATTTGTCCGTACATATAGACCGTGGCCTAGGGGGGCGGCAGATTTCAGAGGACGCTCACTCAATTTTAGAGGACGCTCACTCAATTTCAAAGAATAAAAGTACCTAAAATAAGTTCACTAGTCAAAGTGGCATATTCTCATGAAAAACATAAATCCGGCACTGCATCGCTGAATGTCCTGCCAAGCGCAAAACTCGGGTACGGCTGGAACAATTGGTTTGAAAGTATGAATGGACTAAAAACAATTAATTTGCTCACCCGTGACCACACGTGAAAAATAACTACGTTTGTGCGACAAAAGTAGGTATGTTTCCATTTAAAACCTCCGCTTCCACTGCTACACGAATCAACACCACGTTGCATACACTCTGATGCGTTTCGGAATTCTCTACGAGCCCATTCTCAAAGTACTAATTATTGCTGATTTGCTGACTGAGCGCCCTGAGCGGGTTTTAGGTATAATGTTTGGGTTAGGTTAGGTTAGGTTAGTTCACAATCACTTACGTTTTCGAATAGTCACATTGGTCTTCTACCTCACTTTTCCAAGATAGGTACCTACCAATAAATAATACTAAGTTTTATCTCGATCGAGATTTTCCCGCGAAGCCAAGAAAATATCGAAGTACAGATTCATTTCTTGATATTTTACAAAGTTCTCCAACCGGGTCGTTGCGGGAGATGAAAAATAAAGTTTCTATTGCTTCTGAATAAATAAAACGTTTCAACCACAGATACAGTATACAGACGGTTATAAATTTATCAATGACCATAGTTTATTGTGGAGTTGGAACGAAAGTCGCGGTCTCGCGTGACTCCTAAAGTTGCTTTTGTCTTTTGTTTCTGATCCGCTTTTGTTTCTAGGTTTGGGCGTTTTACTAGTATTATTATAAATAGCCTTTTCTAAGAGAAATAGACTTTCGCGAGGACGTGGACATTTTCGAGTAGGTACTCAGTTAAGTTTACGTAAGACATGTTACGGCATAAGCTAACTTACTGAGGAACGAGCACGACTTTTCGAAATCTGCGTCACGTAAAATCGAATAGTAAACGTTACCGAGTTTGGACTTTTGAAACAGCGCCCGCCAGTGAGCGTATTTGGAACTGAAATTTAGTATGAGGTTTCTCGACCTCGATACGATAGCCGTCAGGTTACGCAGCATTCGTAAAGTCGTGCTCGACCCTCTGACTCACAATAACCAACTTAGAAAAGTTGAAAAACCCCCGACATTGCCATTTCGTATTTCAATATTTCGAAAACGGGTGAACCGATTTTAGTGAAGCTAAGAACCATCTTGATTAAGTGACCTAGCTTCCGATAAAAAAAAACCGCATCGAAATCGGTCCATCCGTTTTGGAGCTATGATGCCACAGACATATACACAGATACACATATCAAACTTATAACAATTCCTCTTTTTCGTGGGGGTTACAAAAGAGGTAGATATGTCATCAGCGTCAAGCGCAGAGAAGGCTACAATTGTAGCCTCTTTGACCTCCCTCGCTCTCGAATAAGTTCCAAACTTGGGCGCAAATGTCAAATTGTTCGGAACATTTATTGTTTTTCGATTGTTTTGTGAGCATAATTATGACTTATCTTTACTTATTAAAACTGGCTGACTCAATGTGTGTGAAGTTAGCACCCATTTTGGAAATTCAAAAAAAATAAAGGTTGTGCTAGGTTGTGCTAGGGTTGTGCTAGCTTGTGCTGCAACCCATTTTTGGAAATTCTCATCGTGCCCAGCGATGTAGGAAGGAGGTTAGTAAATAAATAACAATAATAAATATCACGGAACAATTGACTCCAATTGACCTAGTCCCAAACTAGACAAAGCCTGTACTATGGGTACTAGACAACGGATAAACATACGTATAAATATATAATACATACTTAAATACATATTAAACATCCAAGACCCGAGAATAAACATTCGTATTCATCATACAAACATCTGCCCCGACCGGGGATCGAACCCGGGACCTCAAGCTTCATAGTCAGGGTCTCTAACCAATAGGCTATCCGATCGTCGTCGAGATTGTAAGTAGGTATCTATTAATTGTGATCTGTCAGCTGTTAACTTACAAAAGAACAATAACAGAACATCCTCCAGCGCCGTGTTTTATAAAGCTACAAGTTCAATTTACAAGCGGAAGTCTCTTTCTAATAAAAGGTGATAGAATGAGACATCCGCTTGTAAATTGTAACTTGTAGCTTTATAAAACATGGCCCAGGCATTCTCACTACTTTGAACATTGTCAAAAAGCCGTTTCTGCAGAACGTAATAAAACACGGTGAGGTATAACATTTATTGCCATTCCTGTTTTACACAGTGAATTCTGAACAAAACACTAGACAATTTGTGATGTTTTATTTCATAATAATAAAATAGTTACTCCAGCGTAACGTGGGAGGAATCTCCGTGGTGTATATGGTTGTTTCTTTTAAAAATATCTAGGACATAAGATAATTATGTGCGCTCACTCAAGTCATAAAAATAACGTAATTTTTTTAGGGTTCCGAAGCCAAAAAGGCAAAAAGGAAACCTTATAGTTTCGTCATGTCCGTCTGTCTGTCTGTGTGTTTGTCTGTCTGCCCGCGGCATGACTCAGAGACTATTGTGGTACTAGAAAGCTGTAATTTTGCATAGATAATACATTATTTAATAGGCCGAAAAAGTGCTGGGATAAAACCTTAAAAAAATATGTTTTTTGGGGTACCTCCCATACACGTAAAGTGGGGATGATTTTCTATTTCTCACCCATCCCATAGTGTGGGGTATCGTTGGATATCCAAATACAACAAAATCCATCCAAATATTTACAATTAATTAATAAATTACCTACAGAAATGTTTTTAATAGCAAAGTGCGGGCAATAGTAGGCGTAGCATCATTCAGCCACCAACAGCCAAAAAGGTTGCGAATTCAAAAATGTTATGCTATTCAAAATACTTGCACACAATAGGACAGGGTGCTCGGGGTTTCTCTGCGGGACAGAATCAGAAATGATAACGTCTTTCGGCTGACATGATGAATAGGACAGGCCAATAGCTTGTCTCTCATTGGTAGAATGACAGGTCTGATAGACCTCACTCGACACTAGCGATCGTACCGGGTTTTTGACTCGCGAAAGCCCTCATTAAGTTGGCAAAGGCATCATTACCAAGAAACCGGCCAAGTGCGAGTCGGACTCGCGCACGAGGGTTCCGTAGAAAGATTTTCGCTTTCCCTAGTGTTTTAAGAACTCCAGTGCTAGCAGAGCCCTGCTCCTAAGCAAAATGTACGCAGTGTGGGGTCAACTTATATTGGTCTATGAAATCTGCAGACAGACATAAAAACTTGAGATTTTGAGACTTTTCGGAGTGGTTGTGCTATAAGAGCTACATTCATACCGAATTTCAAGTTTCTAGGACAGCTGGAAGTACCCTTTAGGTTTTCGAATTTGGGCAATTTGTATGGAAATAGATTTTTTAATGACCGTATCTTTTGATTGCGTTGACTTAGACGGTTGTTTTTTTCACAGCTTTAAGGGACCGCAGTCTTGAGTATTTGATATTAATTTCAGCATGCTACCTCTAAGCGTTCCAGAGAAAAAGGGTCTTGACAGACAGACAGTCAGACAGATGGACAACAAAGTGATCCTATAAGGGTTCCGTTTTTTCCTTTTGAGGTACGGAACCTTAAAAAGAAAAAAAGAAGAGACCAAATTTTCCTCACGAGGGCGATAAGAAAAAAAACCTTTTAAAATGGCGCTTAGATACCAGACGATACTAGGTAGGTACACCTTCACAATAGACGCCTAGTGAATGCATTCTAATGAAATAAAGAAACGTTTTGTCCCGTTTCTCCATTCAGTCGAGAGTCGAGACCTATATACGAGTAAGTATGGTAAATTTATTAAAACAGTATTGCAAGTATCAAAGGTCTTCTTTCTTGCAAAAATAGGAGATAATTATAATAATACTTAATTTGTGCTGCGGGTTTAGTACCTAATTTAGAATTTTGGGCTGGCCATTTGCTATTTGTGCAAAAAAGAAGATAGGTATCATTTTGTGTTGTATAAGGAAGTGAAAAAAGTCGCATTGGAAAGAACGGACTGAAGGGAACTACATCGACAAAAATTATACCCGTAAGACGACAACATTCTTGCTCTGATAATGTAGAATACATATTAAGTATATTCAAGACTTCAGACACAGTAAATATATCGAAACATTAAAAATAGGCAACGCACCTGTTCAGCGCTAACAAAATGCAGCCCTCTCTCATTATCTGTCATTAGACTGACACAATGTCAAATAGCAAGGGATACCAAGTCACCTAATCAGCTACAATTGCTTGTCCGCGCGCTAAAGCGGTGGCGTATCTGTCTATTATCGGACCAATTTTTTTCCTATTATAATTATGACAAATGATCTAACTTTAGATCCAACGAATGATTTCGCGTTATAATTCTATTTTGTATTGTTGATGTTCTTGGGATTTCTATTCCAAAAAAATCCTGACCCTTTTGCAAAGTTTCCTACTGTTTTTAAACTGCCGACTGCGCAACAGGTTTGAATAGGCACGAAGTCTATTGCACACTGTTATCGCAATCTGTCGCTTCCCTTTTGAAAGTTCATGCATTGAATGTATCTGTCATAAGATATGAATAATAACATGTCATTATTATTTTAACTCAGAGGGCGATGGAGAGGGCTATGCTCGGGGTTTCTCTGCGGGATAGAATCAGAAATGATGATACCCGCAGTAGAACTAAGGTTACCGACATAGCCCGAAGAATTGCAAAACTTAAGTGGCAGTGGGCGGGGCACATAGCTCGCAGAACTGATGGCCGATGGGGTCAGAAGGTTCTCGAATGGCGTCCACGGACCGGGAGACGAGCTGTCGGTAGGCCTCCAACAAGATAGAGCGACGACCTAGTAAAGATCGCGGGACCGCGGTGGATGCGGAAAGCACAAGACCGGTCAGAGTGGAGAGCCTTGGGGGAGGCCTATGTCCAGCAGTGGACGTCAATCGGCTGACATGATGATGATGGTTATTATTTTAACTACGACAGTAGTGACAGTTTGCAGGTGGTAGGACCTCGTGCGAGGTCCGTCCGGATCGCTACTACCATTTTACTCGCTAATCTTGCCGCTAAGCAGCATTGCTTGCCTGCTTGCACTGTTGTGTTCCGGTGTGGAGAGTAAGACAGCTGATTAGATTACTGGCACAAGAGGCATTTCATCTTCGCCCTCTTCTAGGTTAGCAAATCATCTGAAAACCCCCCGGGGATAACCCCACAAAAAAACATAGAATTTTATGAGCTTTTTGTATCTTCGCTGACGATGCGCGTCAAAATATATTCAACACATAATCGTTACATTAAACATAAATAATGCGGTGGAATGATTTTATATCGCTGACGGCCTGAATGGGGCAAATAATTATATTGTATGAAGAATTTACACAATAAATACGAGCATTCCAGCTTATTGTTGGATCAATCATTACAACTGGCACAGATTAGAGCGTCGGAAACGGCATCGGCAAATAATGACTCAATTGTAAAGCTCTATATTATTTAAGGACGCAAACACATTACACCATTATCACCTTATTTTAAGAGTATCACTCCTATCAATGCTGTTGTCTCCAGTTCGTTCTTTCACCTCCTGATACGACACAACGTCTATCTTCTCTTTATTTGATCTAAATACTCTGTCCTCGGTCTTCCCCTTCTTCTCTTTCCTTCTATATTTTCCTCTTTAATTTTTAGTATTAGATCGTCGTGACGTGTCAAATGACGCACAATTTTACCTACCTCTCCTAGACTCCACCATAATAATTATTCTGAATATTTCTTCCCTCCCCTACTTTTTCCAAGGCCCTCTCATTGGTGATCCTCTCGGTCCAACTAATCGCCTCCATCCTTCGCCAGGACCACATCTCGAACGACTCCAGTCTCTCCCTATCTCTTTGCGTCATGGTCCACGTCTCGCAGCCGTACAGGGCAATCATTATGTATGTTTCGATGAGTCGCTTTCACAAAAATTTGTGTAAGGTGTGTATATAGTGGATAAAAATTATGTAATAGTAAACTCTATAACGGTATCATTATCTTTACTGTATTTTTAATGGTGACACTTTATCTAAGTAGGTAATTATTGATCGAAGCCGGGCCGAGTTATTTTGTCACAGAACAAATTTTGTCACCCATTTGCTAACATACAACATCTCTCGCACGCCTGACGAGCATTTACTAGATAGAACATTCGTTAGAATTATCGTGTAAAAGTTCTTCTTGATGTTCGAGTCTACGATAATTTTTAAAACGACACAAAGGTTGAGTGAATGTTCAAATCAATCAGTAGGTACCATGTTTATTTACTAAAGCGAATTTCATTTAACCACTTAAAAATCAAAATGGCCTCCATTACCAAACTCACCTATTGAAAGAAGACATGAAAATAAAAGCCTTCTATCATCTTAGACTTATCGTAAACCGGAGATTACGGAAACTTCAACTTTATTCCGAAAGCCAGAAGGTACTTTTTTATTGAACGTTAACGTAATAGTCATAAAAGATATTGCGTTGTATCGTAACGCGGATTTTTACGTAATTCTAAGTAAAGTTTTTACGAGACGACTCGCGCCGCCCAATTTAAGTTGGTCGATTGTTGATCCATTTTAAAATGAGTTTTGTTGGGTTTTGGATGAAGTGAGTTATACTGTTTTATGGTAGGTTTGTTAGTATTTGTTCTTGTGGAATGTAAACTGTTTGAAACTCAGAGTGATACCACAATGAAGGCTGGCACAGTCGAATAACTGAATCAAAATCACATAACTCCGTGAAGAAGTGCAAAGTTAATTATGATAAATTGCATTAGTAATTTATCATGAGCTTTTAGATAAAGGAAAACATCGTTAAGAAAAACGGTATTTTTAATAAACTCACTGAAACATGAATACACAGAAAAAAACCAGAAAGATGCCAACCCCTGGAATCGGACCCGGATCCTCGATACACCGGGTCGCGTGCTCTTCCCCTACACCACGATTGACACCAATCAATCACGCGTCAAGAGTATTTGATAACAATTCCAGCATGCTACCTCTACGGGTTCCGGAGAAAAAGGGTCTTGACAGACAGACAGACAGACGGACAACAAAGTGATCCTATAAGGGTTCTGTTTTTCCTTTTGAAAATACAAAAAGATGCTCCAACTGAGATCATGAATCGTGAAGAAAATCTGCACACTCCTGCGAAGCAATTTAGTGATATGTTCTCAATCGGCACTGTTTCCGGGTGGGAACTATAGCCCAAGCCCTCTCATTGTAAGAGAAGGCCTGTGCCCAGCAGTGAGATGTAAATAGACTGATGATGATGTACTTGTGTGTTGTGTCATATACTTTTTTTTTTTTATACAACGAGGAAGGTAAGCGAGCAAGTGGGTCACCTGATGATAAGTGATCACCACTGCCCATAGACACCCGCAACTCCGCAGGGTTTGCAGATGCGTTGCCAACCTAGAGGGCTAAGATGAAATGACTCTTGTGCCCGTAATTACACCGGCTGTGTTACTCTCCACACCGGAACACAACAGTGCAAGCACTGCTGCTTAGCGGCAGGATTAACGAGTAAGATGGTGGTAGCGATCTGGACGGACCTCGCACAAGGTCCTACCACCCGCAAATCATCATCATTGTATATCATCCAGTCAAACTTGGAACTAAACCTTCTGGATTTTGACATTATATTCCAACACTCGGTACACCGAAGTTACGATATGGTTTCAATCTTTCACAGTATTTAACGTATATGGCCTTCAGAAGTGGTCCATTTCTGCAGCATGTTTCGGTACACCTAACTATGGAGCAAACTTGCCTCGAGTCCAACGTAAAAACGGAAGCAAGAGAACGATTATATAATTATTTTGCCGTTTACAAAAATCGCTGCTGCACAATGAGAAACCATTTATTTAATCGTATGGCAATTTACAGAGTCGCTTATTAACTGTATTATAATATACACGAATATCTAAATTCTACACCCATTGGGCTGCGTTCGCATCGGGAGAGTAGAGATTCAGGGCGCCTCCAGTGTATTTCCTTTTTGGAAAAACACCATAGAAACCATTGACTCCTTTACTAACCTAACCAATTTAGAAAAGTTGAAAAACCGATTTGAACCTATTTTAATGAAACTTAGCTAAGAACCATTACAATTAAACTAACTTTCGGTTAAAGAAAACTGCATCGAAATCGGTCCCTCCGTTTGGGAGTTATGATGCCAGAGACAGATTCACAGATACACAGGTCAATCTTATAACACCTTTTTCGTCGGGGTTTAAAAACCGCTGTATAATCGGAAAGACTACGTTAAGCCTGACTGAGAAGAATCGACAAGAAACTCAGTCAGGTTGAGGTCTCATGAGAGAGAACCTGTTATCTCCCCGGGACATGCGGATATCAGTCTACAAAATAAACTAAAAGCATGGTTACTGACACTGAGTTATGAAGAAACTGAAGCACTGTTACCTTAAGATTAGTTGTTGTAACATACACACACACACACACACACACATACACACACACACACACATCTAGTATATAAGGCAAAATGTATCGCATTGTTGGGAGAGGACACTGACTTCTGTAACACAGGTTTCAACCTAGCTCAGAAGTCAGGGACTTCTATTTGATTTTGTTCTATATTGTCAATAAAACTTTATTATTATTATTATTTATCAGTAAAAATAGTCGGGTCGCGCACGTGTGGTGTCCTGTGGGGTAAGCCCACTTGGCCTCCTCGGGCGGTGTCGTATTATCCAAGCTAATGTGGCCCTGTGGTGGTCCTGAGCAGCTACGTAAGGATGTGGCGCCTGGCCACATCGGGACGAGGAGAGGTACCTGCATCTTACACCACCTTCAACTCTGCAGCGTTACCATAAAGAGACTGTGATAACGTTCTCGGGGTCGGTAAGGATGTGGAGAGTCTGCCGCCTGCACCTTACACCACCTTACACTCTGCTGCGCTACCATAAAGAAACTGATAACTTTGTCGGGATCGGTAAGGATGTGGCGCTTGTCAACGTCGGGACGAGGAGGGGTCTGTCGCCTGCACCTTACACCACCTTACACTCTGCAGCGTTACCATAAAGAGACTGATAACGTTGTCGGGGTCGGTAAGGATGTGGCGCCTCCTGTCACCGTCGGACGAGGAGAGTCTGTCGCCTGCACCTTACACCACCTTCTACTCTGCAGCGTTACCATAAAGAGGCTGTGATAACGTTGTCGGGGTCGGTAAGGATGTGGCGCCTGTCACCGTCGGGACGAGGAGAGTCTATCGCCTGCACCTTACACCACCTTCTACTCTGCAGCGTTACCATAAAGAGGCTGTGATAACGTTGTCGGGGTCGGTAAGGATGTGGCGCCTGTCACCGTCGGGACGAGGAGAGTCTGTCGCCTGCACCTTACACCACCTTCTACTCTGCAGCGTTACCATAAAGAGGCTGTGATAACGTTGTCGGGGTCGGTAAGGATGTGGCGCCTGTCACCGTCATGACGAGGAGAGTCTGTCGCCTGCACCTTACACCACCTTCTACTCTGCAGCGTTACCATAAAGAGGCTGTGATAACGTTGTCGGGGTAGGTAAGGATGTGGCGCCTGCCAACGTCGGGACGAGGAGGGGTCTGTCGTCTGCACCTTACACCACCTTACACTCTGCAGCGTTACCATAAAGAGACTGATAACGTTGTCGGGGTCGGTAAGGATGTGGCGCCTCCTGTCACCGTCGGACGAGGAGAGTCTGTCGCCTGCACCTTACACCACCTTCTACTCTGCAGCGTTACCATAAAGAGGCTGTGATAACGTTGTCGGGGTCGGTAAGGATGTGGCGCCTGTCACCGTCGGGACGAGGAGAGTCTATCGCCTGCACCTTACACCACCTTCTACTCTGCAGCGTTACCATAAAGAGGCTGTGATAACGTTGTCGGGGTCGGTAAGGATGTGGCGCCTGTCACCGTCGGGACGAGGAGAGTCTGTCGCCTGCACCTTACACCACCTTCTACTCTGCAGCGTTACCATAAAGAGGCTGTGATAACGTTGTCGGGGTCGGTAAGGATGTGGCGCCTGTCACCGTCATGACGAGGAGAGTCTGTCGCCTGCACCTTACACCACCTTCTACTCTGCAGCGTTACCATAAAGAGGCTGTGATAACGTTGTCGGGGTAGGTAAGGATGTGGCGCCTGCCAACGTCGGGACGAGGAGGGGTCTGTCGTCTGCACCTTACACCACCTTACACTCTGCAGCGTTACCATAAAGAGACTGATAACGTTGTCGGGGTCGGTAAGGATGTGCCGCCTGTCAACGGTGGCACGAGGAGAGTCCGTCGCCTGCACCTTAGACCACCTACACTCTGCAGCGTTACCATAAAGAGACCGCTTTACGGTCCCACTCCTGCAGCGGTACAAGCAAACGGTGTATCGCCGAGTGCAGTGTTGACTACGCGTGCGTGGAACTAGGTGCTTTGTAAGATGGAGTGTATTGGAGACGGTTACTGCAAAGTAAATAGTGGTTTCTGATTTACGGTATCAAATGTGGTTATGTATGTTACGTGTCGGTAACTCTTTTTATACGACTGCCCAAAGAAAAATAGTGTATCGTTTTTGAATTCTGTAATCAACAAGGAAAGCCTTATAGTTTCACCATGACCGTCCGTTTGTCCGCGGGTTAGGGATTGTTTTTAACCCCCGACGAAAAAGAGGAGTGTTATAAGTTTAACCTGTGTATCTGTGTGTCTGTGTATCTGTGTATCTGTCTGTGGCATCGTAGCTCGTAAGTGGATCTACGGATTTGGACGCGGCTTTTTTTAATCGAAAGCTAGTTTAATCGAAATGGTTCTTAGCTAATTTTCATAAAAATCGGTTAGGCAGTTTTTGAGGTATTAAACTTTTAAATGTCTCAAGTTCAGATCGCAGATGTGAGAGCCCGTTTATGTTTTCAGTATGGCTAAGTTCGGAAATTCGTAATCCGGGAGCTCGTTAATGTCTTAGATTTGTTGTCGGTTTAAGTTAAATAATAAAATATATATTGTAAAGTGAATGTAAAAAACATGAAATGAAAAACATACGTTTAAAATTTAAAAACAAACAAAGCCGACAAAAAGAAAACAAAAAAAAGTAAAAAATAATGCCTAATATATTTTGTTGAAGCCGTGATAGCCTAGTGGTTTGACGTATCGCCTCTGAAGCAGAGGGTCGAGGGTTCAAACCCCGGCTCGCACCTCTGAGTTTTTCGGAATTTATGTGCGAAATTACATTTGTAATGAATCATAGGCTTTTCGGTGAAGGAAAACATCGTGAGGAAACCTGCATACTCCTGCGAAGCAATTCAATGGTGTGTGTTAAGTTCCCAATCCGCACTGGGCCCGCTTGGGAACTATAGCCCAAGCCCTCTCATTCTGAGAGGAGGCCTGTGCCCAGCAGTGGGACGTGAGTGGGCTGATGATGATGATGATGATGATATATTTTGTTAGTACGGATTAGTATGGATGGAAGTATGGATTGGCCCTTTCAGTTTAATATACCTAGCAAAATTTTTATCTAAGCGTCGTCGGTGTCGGGGGATCGCTAAAGTCAACAGCAAACTTAAGTATGTTGTTTTATAGAAAGAATAGCTGTGGCTGACTTTAGTCATCCCCCGACACCGACGACGCTTAGATAAAAATTTTGCTAGGTATATTGAACTGAAAGGGCCAATCCATACTTCCATCCATACTAATCCATACTAACAAAATATATTAGGCATTATTTTTAACTTTTTTTAGTTTTCTTTTTGTCGGCTTTTTTTGTCTGTTTTTGTTTATAAAAAGCTGTAAGTTGGCATCAATATACAGTCATACTAATCGAGCCAACAAAGTGGCAGACCAAAATGTTGAAAACAATTTTTTTATGGTATCTCCCCTTCACATAAAGTTGGGGATGACACGCTCTTTTTTAACCCCCGACGAATGTGGCATCGTAGCTCCCAAACAGATTTACCGATTTCGATGCGATTTTTTCTAATCGAAAGCTAATTTAATCGAGATGGTTCTTAGCCAAGGTTCATCAAAATCGGTTCACCCGTTTTTGAAATATTGAACTTTTAAATGACGACGTCGGGGGTTTTTCAACTTTTCTAAGTTGGTTAGGTTATGAAATAATCCAGACTCATCTAAATCGTTGATAAACTCGAACGCAAGTATAGATGCAGTTTATAAATGTTCTTTGAAAACATTCGAGTCGAATAAGACTTAGAGAAAGCAGTCGGATTAGCTCCCGTTCTATTTCCTTTCTACTATAGTTTATAAAATAAACGCTGGCTCGTTCTTTGTTGAAGGAAATAATGAAATTGTTCACGGGGAAATTGAAACGATTTTCACTTCGATATTTTAGTTTACTTTATATCTGGCTGATGCGGGCGGCTTAAAAATGTTTGACGTAGATATAGTTCATAGGCTTTTTAAATAATTCAATAAACCAATGCGCAAAACGAAACCAGTTTTAAAAGTAGAATTTTCTAAACGATTTTTCTTTAAACAAGTAGGAATTTTGTACTTATCCAATGTACAATTATCTATGTAGCAGTGTGGGCAATGCTTAAGCGCAAAATTAAATTAGTAAAAAGGGTTTTAAAAACTCAGTATAACATTTCAAAAAATATAAAAGTATTTTTTAAGCCCGAACACTGGCCAGTTTAACGAAGATTATGATATTATGAGAAAATGCTTCTTGTGCCCATCATTTCCTTGACTGAGGTCTCTCGTCACATGAACACAACAGTATAAGCAATGCTGCTTAGCGGTAAGAACAGCAAGCCAGGCCCCTATTTCAGCCATATTTCAGCAACTTTACAAAATGTCAGAATAAATGACATTTCGGTGTCAATTGCTAACTTGAATAGCTTTTGTTTTAACGTGCTTCATATTAGCAATGAAACGTAGATTTTTTTTTAACACGACAAGGAAGGAAAACGAGCAAGTGGGTTACCTGATGGTAAGTGATCACCACTGCCCATCACCCACAACCCCGGGGGGTTTGCAAAGCGTTGCCAACCTAAAGAGCTTAGATGAAATGCCTCTTGAGCCTGTAATTACACCGGCTGTCTTACTTTCCACACCGGAACACAACAGTGCAAGAACTGCTGCTTAAAGGTAGGATTACCAAGTAAGATGGTGGTAGCGATGCGGACGGACCTCGCACAAGGTCCTATCACCCGCAAATTGTTCAAAGATTGAATTTTATTGTAAGCTGACTGTAAAAGATGACATAGAGGCCAGATCGAGCTCAACCGTAAACCGTAATCTTAAAAATGCTAAACCTGCATTTGATTTCACAGTAAAATATAAAAAAGGAATATATACAAGCGAAGCTGTGGCTAAAAGCTATTTCCTATAAAGAAAGAACAAGTGCGATGCGATTGAATGAGAAACAAATAGCAACTCGGCAGGAACGGTCAATGGAGCGATTGAACGAAAGACCGGGTGAATGGATGACCGGTTGAACGAACTGCGCTGCGGCCGAATGGAACGATTTTGATTTGGGATCGGGTTTTGGGAAGGCGTGTGTATTAATCGTTTTGAGGTGTGCTTTGTATTTTTATCTACACACATATTCATAAGTCATCTATAATGCGTTCAGAAACCGTAGAAAATGACCAGCATTGCAGTACATCGTCGCCTCCGCCGCCAACCACCTCCACCAGCAGGTCCTGCAGTAAAGTAATAGTCATTACGACATCGAATTCGATGTCGTAATGACTTTTCGATATCGAATTCAATTTTTCAAATTTGACGACCAACGTAATTTACAATCATAGTGAAATAAACCGGATCACTCACGTAAATAAGTCCAGTTCAGTCCGACATGTGTAATTAATAATGTGATATTGATTTTTTTTTACTAAAAAAAACAGTTTACGAAACGTCAGCTCGGTATGTTTGTCTATGATAAAAAAAAACAGTCAAATTCGTGACAGGTATGGGTATGATATATGCCTTCGGCTTCTGAACTCATTTTAGAGTACTTATAATATGTGTGTAGATAAAGTAATGTATGCAACTCCACATAATTAGGCCTTAAAACACTCGTGTGATCCTATTATGAAACTCGGCTTCGCCTCGTTTCATGAAAACACACTCGTGTTTTAAGGACCCTCATTATGTAGCAGATGCATAAACTACTATTAATGAATGAATTAAAACGTTGTAGTTAATTTTCGCACATGGAGACCTCAAATATTATTACTAGTAGTAGGTAAATTTCCATTTTTTTAATGGTTTGTTGCAGTGTCTTAGTCAATCAGTGCAGGTAATATTAAGAATGTACTCGTAGGTACATCTGTATGTATGTTGCGTATTGTATAATATCAATTGGATGTTGTTATTTCCGATAAAAAGTGTTTAGAATACCGATGTACCCATTTCTTTTGGCATATACTTAGTAACTGACTAACCGCTGCTTTAACACACAACAGTCTTCTTTCAAATTTACTTTTCGTGTTGGAAATTACCTAGGTACCTTATTATTATAATTTTTACGTAGGCTAGTTGCTTGTAGGACTGATGGCCGATGGGGTCAGAAGGTTCTCGTATTTCGTCCGCGGACCGGGAGACGAGCTGTCGGTAGGCCTTCAACAAGATGGAGCGACGCCCGGTAAAGATCGCGGGACCGCGGTGGATGCGGAAAGCACAAGACCGGTCGGAGTGAAGAGCCTTGGGGAGGCCTATATCCAGCAGTGGACGTCTTCCCACTGATATGATGATGATGATGAGGTACCTATAGCTGAGACGAATATTGTGCAATAAATCCCTTTCACCAACATATTTCCCTAGCACTTTCCCACTTTGCCGATCACTTAATATTTCCATTAAAATTATATTTCCATTAACAGAATTAATTAACAGCAATAAACAAAAGCTAGGCGTCACCCTTAACAAAAGCGTAAATGCTAGTCATATCAGACCTTTATTCAAATTCAGTCATTGAAACCAGCTCTCATTTTTGAAAGCGTTTCTTTACTCATTTTGAAATAAGTAAATTTCAATTTTCAGTTCAGTTTAAAGCGTTCATCATTAACAAGCTTCAGATTTAACATTAGGACGTCATTAAAAAACTTTATCAATAACCTATGACATTAAGTATTATTACATTAAACGCAGACGATAAAAATTGTCACGGCGCCCCCTCAGGATGTGCTGTCGGCATTATTAATGTCACAGCGGCAGCGCTAAGATTTAAAGTAGGTGAATATCAAGTTAAAAGATTCAGTTACAATACATACAGGTGAAGTGAAACTAATAAAAGCGTGTTAAAAAGATAAAATAGGATAATATTATTATTATCCTATTGCTGTGCCAGATTATTCTGGCACAGCTGATCAGCATTGTCATCTCACGTGGCAGTGCTGCTCCTGACAATCAATCTAAGAGGCAAAGTTATCGACAGGCAGCGATTTGGGTTACTTTTTTTGAAATATTTATTTTTAAGACAATTTTATGTTCATTGCGAATAAATAACAATGACATTTAATTTTTTATATTATTTTTCAATAAAAAGACAAATGCAAAAATAGGATACTCTATAAATGTCACGTACAACTTGTCCTGATTCTTAGAATAAACCTGACGTAAATTACTAAATCGCATTTACGAGTATTACAACAGTAACGCAGGATATTGTTGGCATACATTGCGATTATAAATACCCGATACTTAAAGATAAGTAATCTTACAATACCTAATCGTTATTGACACTTATCAGTCGCCTGTGGTTTCGCGAAATCCGTCAGCAAAGTTATCATTTCTCTATCAAATGTAGATTCTGACGCATTATTTTTGCAAACAATACAGCAAATAATTTCACCATTCCATTGTCTGGAGTTTAGTATCTGGGTTCGGTAAAAATTTTGCCCTATTTTAAACAGGTGACGCTCTTTTAGGCGGTTTGTGTGTGAAATAAGTACTTAGTTGTTTGTTACAAGTGTTTTGATGTAACATAGTTACATTAAAAATACATTACCTTAATGTCACAAAGTTATAATGATTCGGTGACAGTGTTACTGTCGGTGAACTTAGTGCTTCAGCTAAATCTCTAGAAAAATAATTATGTAGGCATTTAAATGATATAGGGTGTTAGGTAGACGGTGAGTCAAACGAAAATGGCGGACAGGTGAGGTCATCTTGTATTTAAGTCAGCTTCCACAGTCGCTGCCCTGTTTGTTTCCAAATGCCAAATTCGACATTTAAACTTTTTTTCAAAATTGGTAAGGATAATATCCCCATGGAATATTCCAGGATAGAAAATGACTGACTGACTAACTGACTCATCAAAGGCCAGCTGGAACCCTTGGTCCTAAATAGCTGAAATTTTGCATAAAGATTCACTTTATAATGTAGACTAGGGGGGTTAAGGTGGGTATTTGCTAGAGTCCACTCAACTCACATGGTTTTAATATTTAAAAGTTATGCTTACGAAAAATAAAAGAACTCGTACTTTGCCATTTTTTTAAATTCCACTTTTGAGTGTGAAAAAGGGGGAGAAGTTTTTTTAAAAGTTATTATCATATCATAAAAGTTAGAAAAGATATAGCAAGGTTTTTTTTATACACGACGAGGAAGGCAAACGAGCAAGTGGGTCACCTGCTGGTAAGTGATCACCACTGCCCATAGACACCTATACGAAGACTCACGGAATAGGGAGTTCTGCCACGTGAGCGAAGCTGCGGGTATAAGCTATTAATATGGTTAATATTAATAATTTATGGTTGCGCCACTAATTCTACTTTCGGCCACGACAGATAATCTTGTGTCATTGTAGAAAGGTCAAGTCATGGAAAACACCGAAAATAAACACGAGGAAAAGGATTCTGGATCCAGTGAGGCGGGAAACACCTCGACTGATGATTGGTGTGGGATAAAATGGAACAATTCTAAGAAGTAAGCATAATAATAATACCTAGAGATTTTTTTTTTAAACGGCTAGGAAGGCAAACGAGCAAGTGGTAAGTGATCATACTTACAACCTCGGGGGGTTTGCAGATGCGTTGCCAACCTAGAGAGCTAAGATGAAATGCCTCTTGTGCCCGTAATTACACCGGCTGTCTTACTCTCCACACCGGAACACAACAGTGCAAGCACTAACTATGTACTAAGATGGTGGTAGAGCGATACGGACGGACCTCGCACAAGGTCCTACCACCCGCAAAATATATTATAGTAGTAATATTGAATTGTGTATATTTATTATGTATTGTGTACCTCTACATATATTAAAGTGATATTGATACAAGCTCCAACAGGATTATTACCTTAAAGAAACGCAACATCCTATGCACATGGGCGGTAATCTTGATTTATTTGTTCAAATTCAAATTCAAAAATTTATTCAGTAAATAGGCAGATGAATACTCTTTTACATGTTATTTTTTTGAGTCTACCAGCGCTTTCGGAAAAACCATAATTGCCAGGAATGCGCCGCAAGAAACTTGGCACAAAGTATTTTTTTCTTATAACAAGTTACATTCGCTCCTACAATACGTAACCATAGATGAATTACATCATGTTCTTGAGATTAAATATCGTTTTTTCAGAAAGTCGACAGATTCAGCGGACGCGACAAACCAACCATCATCACCACCACCAGTTCCATTTAATTTTAATGATCCACGCCTGCCACCACTCAAGCCGCTAAAGCCCCTCCACTTCAAACCACTTGAGAGGGTCTACAACATGTCTGGCAATAAGCTTATGCTTGTTTTCAGTCATTCCATTTACAGGTAACTTTCTTTTAACGTGCCTCTATCAATGATAATTGCTCACAAAACAATCGATAAATCCGCACATGTTGATATTTGCGCGCAAATTTGGGCCTTATTCGAGAGAGGCCAAAGAGGCTACAATTTTAGCTTTTCCTGTGCTTCATTTTCGGCGTGCTTAAGACGCTTCCCTGAGAGGATGACCTTGAACGCTTTGCGCCTTCCTCACCCCACCTCACATCTACTAAACAACTTTGTTTTAGTGACGACATCGATTAAATATCGGTCTAACTTCATTTTACACAGTGTTATCACAAATAACGCGACTTTTCGAAAAAAAAAATTGTTTGACGAAATTCGCACCGATTGCGTAAATTACTTATTTTAATTTTTTAAATAAGGGCCTGGTGCCCAGCAGTGGGACGTAAATAGGCCGATGATGATTATAGTGATGATGATGATGATTATAAAAAGCTAGCCTATTAAATTCTCTATACATTGGTGTATGTCACAAGTCAAAGTAAATTATGCTTATGATGTACCTAGTAACAGAATTTATTAATTGCAACTTGACTTACTCGTGATGCAGATATCATAAGTATTAAATAGGAAAAAAATAACATGAAACATAGAAAAACAAGTTAAGGTGTTATAGATACTTAATGTAATTATTATTTTGTTTTTATGGTTTAAATAATTTACAGAAAGACTCTTAAAAGCAGCAATTTCAGCGTCTGGGTCAGGGAAGCGCCTTATGACATTATCTCCTTTTTTTTTTTTGGGGCACTTCGTTCGCTAGGTCAATTAATTAATTACGAATCTTAGTTGCATTACATTGAGCCGCTCAATAGAAGCCATCTTTCTCGTTCGATTCACAGCTTCACAATGTACCTACTGGCAAATTGCAAGATTTTTCTGAACTGGGCTTTAGAATTTACTTATTTATTTATTCATAACAAATTTGTACCTTAACAGCTGAAGCCAAAACGGGGCAAATTTACATAGGTAAGTATACAGAATAGAATAACAAACGTAGTGTTTATATTGCAGCAAGCACAAGGACGGACAGCCACCGCCACGCGAAAACACCGATCAAGATGTTAGGAGGCTGCATGAAGTGTTTCATAAGGAATTAGGCTTTCATATTGAGGTTCACTCCAATAAGAATTATGTCGAAATTCGGAAAATCGTAAGGGATCGTAAGTTCATAATTTAGGGTGTATATTTTTCATACGCAATTTAAAGTCATAGTGTAATTTTTGTCATAATCGATCATTAAGTCAGAACTCTTTTTTTTTAAACTAAGTATTATTAATTATATTTTTTATAAACTCACTGAAACATGAATACACAGAAAAAAACCAGAAAAATGCCAACCCCGGGAATCGAACCCGGATCCTCGACACTCCGGGTCGTGTGCTTTTCCCCTACACTACGATTGGATATAGAGGAAAGGCCGATTTTTTCCCAAAAAGATACTCCTACTGAGATCATAAGTATTACTAACCGTTTTTGAATGTCATAGTCGTCACTAACCTGCAGTTTGCGTTTCTGTCATAGACAAGCATGTCAACATAATAGATTGAGGTCAGCTGTCACTGCCAGTGGTCAAGAAGTAACCTACTCAGTGAGCGTTTGCGAGTGGGAGGGGGCATTCGTGTTTGATATCATAGGTATGAGAATTTCAGTCACCGGAGAGATTAAAAAATACGAACTTTTTAGAAATCAGTGAATTTCGTCACCGAGTGGGTAAGATTTAAAAATGAACCCCGAGGAGATCTGATGTATAGGGTCTTTCAGATGAAGTCTTGACTTTAAGTAACTTGACCATGTGTGCTGTTTGCAGTAAGCGTGCAGGATCATAGCAAGACGTCGTGTGTGTGCGTGGTAATACTGACGCATGGAAATTCGAAGGACGAAGTTTTGGCGGCTGACAAGCCTTACAAAGTCGAGGTGGGTTCGGGATTTCAATTAATTATTTACATTTTGATCATGATGATAATGAGGCTGATGATGATGATGATGATGATGATGATGATGATGATGATGATTTACTTTTTTTCGAAAAATTTGCTTTCAAATGGCTCGTAAGTTAAATTTTCCGCACTAGTGTGATATTTTACAGTTTTTTTTTAATTATTAGAAGTCCAATTTAAAAGTTTATAAGCAAGGAGGTTTGGAAGTCCTAAAAAAAATGTATTTACGTAATCATAAGTCGCAAAATTTAGAAAATTATGCAGTGAATTTGCAAAATGGATTAGCTGTAAGTATTTATTCGCTTCAGATTTTAAAGTTTTTCACTTTTTATTTATTGGAAAAATTCGCAGTGCATGGCTAAACGAATAGCTTTGCCTGTTAATTTATTTAAACTAATTAAGAAAAACTTATTATAGGGACGCGCCATTTCTGTTAGGTGTACCTAACGTGTGTTTATTTTTTTTATTTGTGTTATTATTATAATTAGCTGTTTTTTTTTAATATTATGAAATGTCGTATCATGCAAGGTCATCAATGATTTTATTTCATTTTTTTTACAGAGCTTGATGAAGTTGTTGCAGAATGGCAATGAATGGCTTGTGGGCAAGCCCAAGTTATACATAGTGCAGGCGTGCCGTGGAGGAAAGATTGAAATTCCTCGTCTTCAGCTTGACAACTCTGGAGACCTATACGAGTACCTCACTACAACGCACGCTGACGCACTGATCCTTAGATCTTCTGTAGAAGGTAAAGGCAAGTAATATCTCTTAGGAAAAAAAACAATGATATTACACATAAATTAGAAAAGTTGAAAAACCCTCGACATTGTCATTTCAAAGTTCAATATATCAAAAACGGGTCAACTGATTTTGATGAAACTTAGCTAAGAACCATTTGGATTAAACTAGTTTTCGATTAAAAAAACCCGCATCGAAATCGGTAAATCCGTTTGCGAGCTATGATGCCACAAACAGATAAACAGATCAAACTTATAACACAGTATACATATAAGCTAGAGCAGTACAGAAACTACGTGCAAACGTTCGAAATGACACACGCACACAGACAGAGTCTTTACAAGGCTAATAAGGGGGAATAGCGGTGCTGTCAGTCGCTGGTGCCGCGTCGAGAACTCGAGACGAGTGGCGACTCTTTGTGTTTAAAACCTAATAGTTCTTAGATAGGCGGTGGTATAGTTTAATGATGAATAATGGTGATAGCATAGTGACATAACTTATTTACTTTTTATTAATTTAATTGGAATTGTAATCAGTGGAATAAAAAAAAACTCAATTCAAGATTGCGGATTGGGATTGGGTTTGTAATTTTTGTTAATAAAAAGATCATAACATAAGTGTGGCGATTTCGTGTAATTTGGCAGCGGTGAGCTCGAATTTGACATTATTTTTTGGATCCAAGATGGCGGGTGACAGCTTGGCATTTTAATCACTAGAAATGGTCATGGGTATCAATTTCACGTAATTTGGCAGCGGTGAGTTCGAATTTGACATTCAAATTCAAATTCAAATTCAAATTTTTTATTCAGCAAATAGGCAGTTGAATGCTCTTTTACACGTCATTTTTTTTGAGTCTACCAGCGCTTTCGGAAAGACCATGATTGCCAAGAAGAATGCGCCGCAAGAAACTTGGCACAAAGTCATTTTTTCTAAAAACAAGTTACATTAACTCTTACAATACGTAACCACAGACAAATTACACAAAGAAACCTCACTCTGTCATTAAAAGATTAAGAGAGAGAAAAAATACCGCATTTTAGAAACAAGTGTTAAAAGTAATTATTAGAACAGCAAAACCAGAACACTTTACTTTACTGGCACGTTTTAATTGAGCAGGAGATGTATAGGGCATTATTTTTTTGATCCAAGATGGCGGATGACAGTTTGGCATTTTTAATAACTAACGAAAACAAAGTTTTCTTAAAATGTTGATGATTTTTTAATTACAAAATTTTGTTTGTAAACTCGTCAGTCAAATCATTCGATTATTTGATCATTATAAAACCCAAATAAACGTTTTAGTAAATAATAAATAAAAACCCATTAATTTTATAATAATTAAGAGTGACAACCCTAATGTTCTAATGAAAACTAGCTAGTTATCTCAAAAAAGGCTTAAATAGCTGAGATATAGAGCTAACTACACAAAAACTTTTTAAATTTTACAAAAAAATAGAGGACAACCTAACGCTCAATTGGCGCTTGCGTCATCTCAAAAAAAAAAAAAGGCCTAATTTCTGTACTGCTTTAGCTTATATTTATACTGTGCTTATAAAACCCCTCTTGTTCGTCGGGGGTTAAGAAAGAGGTAGATATGGGATTAGCGTGATTCGAAGCCCCTATTTCACTAACTTTACAATTGTCAGTTTTCAATGACAATTCGGTGTCAACTGCTGACTTGAAGAGCTTTTGTTTTAGCGCGCTTGGTACTGTCAAAGAAATGTAGTTCGAATTGTCATATAAAACTGACAATTGTAAAGATGGTGAAATAGGGACCAGATAATAGGAACTAAGTTTTTCGTGTATATTTAATGTAGGTATCCCATCTTGATTATTATCATCATCATCATGTCAGCCGAAAGACGTCCACTGCTGAACATAGGCCTCCCCCAAGGCTCTCCACTCTGTGTGTCGAGCACGACTTTACGAATGCTGCGTAACGTTACGGTTATCGTATCGAGATCGAGAAACCTCATACTAAATTTTGGTTCCAAATACGCTCACGGGCGGGAGCTGTTCCGAACGTCATACAAACTCGACAACGTTTACTATTCGATTTTACGTGACGCAGGTTTCGAAAAGTCGTGTTCGACCCTCTGACCGGTCTTGTGCTTTCCGCATCCACCGCACATGATTATTATATTTCAGGTCATTTGTCCTGGAATGACAAGTACGGTTCGTGGCTCATCCAAGAGTTGTGCCGCGTCGCGCACGCCACCCACCAGGAACTTGACTTCCAACAGATGACCACAATGGTCACTTCGCTGGTCGTGCACAAGTAAGCGTCACGCTCAGAATACAGAACAAACCAGGCGATCGATTTTTGAATCTCACCCGGTCACTCATCATCATCATCATCATCATGTCAGCCGAAAGACGTCACTGCTGGACATAGGCCTCCCCCAAGGCTCTCCACTCAGACCGGTCTTGTGCTTTCCGCATCCACCGCGGTCCCGCAATCTTTACTAGGTCGTCGCTCCACCTACCCAGTGACTAAAATCAGTGATTTCTAAAAAGTTCGTATTTTTGAATCTCGGTGACTAAAATTCTCATGCCCACGATATTAAATACGAATGCCCCCACCCACTCGTAAACGAGATCACTGAGTGATTTCTTGACCACTGACAGTGACAGTTAACCTCAATTCACTATGTTGACTCGCTTGTCTTCGACAGAAACGCAAATTAGCTGTGCCCTAAGCACGACTTGTCGAATCCTGCGTTACGTTACGGTTATCGTATCGAGATCGAGAAATCTCATACAAAATTTTAGTTCCAAATACGCTCACGGGCGGGCGCTGTTTCAAACGTCATACAAACTCGTTATAGTTTACTATTCGAGTTTACGTGATGCAGGATTCGACAAGTCGTGCTTAGGGCACTGCATGTTAGTAGACGCGTATGACATTCAAAAATAAGGCTTTTGGCAAATAGTGATATCAATGTCATGGGTGAGAATTTAGTCACCAAGTGAGATTCAAAAATCGATCTCCAGGCGGTCGATTTTTGAATCTCACCCGGTGACTAAATTCAGTGATTTTAATAGTAGTACTATAATAGTAGTTTATGCAACTGCTACATAATGAGGGTCCTTAAAACACGAGTGTGCTTTTATGAAACGAGGCCAAACTGAGTTTCATAATAGGATTACACGAGTTTTTTAAGGCCTAATTAGGTGGAGTTGCATACATTACTTTATCTGCACACATATTATAAGTACTCTAAGATGGGTTCAGAAGCCGAAGGCATATATATATATCATACCCATACCTGTCACGAATTTGATTGTTTTTTTTTAAACATAGACAAACATACCGAGCTGACGTTTCGTAAACTGTTTTTTTTTTTGTAAAAAAAAATATATATTAATAATTATACATGTCGGACTGAACTCGACTTATATACGTGAGTGATCCGTTTTATTTCACTATGATTGTAAATTACGTTGGTCGTCAAATTCTAAAAATTGAATTCGATATCGAAAAGTGATTGCGACATCGAATTCGATGTCGTAATGACTATTACTTTACTGCTGGACCTGCTGGTGGAGGTGGTTGGCGGGGGAGGCCACGTCATGCTGCAATGCTGGTCATTTTCTACGGTTTCTGAACGCATTATAGAGGACTTATGATATGTGTGTAGATAAAAGTAGTTTATGCTACTGTTCCAATATCTCCATAATATGGGTCCTTAAAACACGAGTGTGATTTTTGGAAACGAGTCGAAGTCGAGTTTCATAATAAAATGACACGAGTGTTTTAAGGCCTAATTAGTACATTATGATACAAGTGTGCTAAATTGGTCATTACAGTCGAGGCGGGTTTGAAGCCTGAGCGAAACGAAGGCTTTAATATAGCCGAGGAGTGTAATGACTAATGCTCACGCGTTTCATACGACGTTTTTCAACACACTTGCGAGGAAAAAAAATGCAAAAAATAACTAAGTATCAACTAACTTATGTTAGTAGATATTGGTTATTCGGAGCTTCCTTTGAAAACTTTCCAATGTCTCTTTTCAATGTGTCTTTGGTGACGGCACCTTGCATTTGTTGCTGTGATAAACGTCCGAGTATTTCTTTAAGATCACAGTTAAACGTGAATACGTGCCAGTTTTAGTCCGTACAATGCTTTGCAAAATCGAGTATATCTAAGTATTATTCACCACAACGAACTAACTATACTTGTACGTGTTAGCCAGTTTAATTACCTAGCAGCTTTACTCAAAGTGTCCTCCGTTCTGCGTGGAACCCTGGGACTCCGCATAGAGTTTGTGACTACGAGCATATAACCCTATAGAGAACCAATACAAGCGAATTTAAAAGAAAACAATTCTGTCAACTAGCTGCGGTGCGGGGGGAGTTGTGATCGCTCCGAAGTACTCCGAAGTATCCCTAAGTATTCCGAACCCGATCGCTAGGGGCGTGCGATAATGACTTAATGCTTTCTATCGATATCGATAAAAGATTTTGCATTTTTCTATGCTTGCTTTTATACCAGTAACTAGTTTTTGCCTGTGACTTTAATTTTGCCACTAAAAAATGCAATTTGAAATGACCTGGTAAAGGAACTAACATCTTCAAGTAGTATATAAGATAAGATAAGATATCATCACCAACTTTGAATTTTTTTGTGGTAATGGTGAACTAAACGAGTTAAAAAACTGTCAGTGATTTGTTGAACTTTAGAGGTCAGGATCTAGTGAAATAAAACGGATCACTCACGTATGTAAATCGAGTTTAGCCCGACATGTTTCGGACTAATTCGTAGTCCTTCCTCTGGAAGCGCACGACCCAGCGGCAGCGAGACAGTGAGTGGGAGTTACTGTAGTGCGGTAATTATAAAGTAAAAAACACGCGTGTGTTATAAGTAATAAGTTGTATTGTGAACTTTAATACTATGTAACAAGATCCAATTTACGAGCAAGTGTGTTGAAAAATATATTATGTAGGTATGTAGAGATGCTTACAGATTTCTGTTACTCGGTTTATTGATCCTACCATTTATTTTCGACAGCCACACGACCTGGACCGACGACTGGAGAACTGACTACACAAAGCAAACTCCTGAGACTCGGTCTACGCTCACAAAGCTGCTGCGATTCAGATCTGCCCCCGGTGCAGGCGCAGAAACGAAGTGATCCATAAAAATCGACTTCAGAAGAAATGAACACAATAACATTATAATAGTTAACACAAACTAATGATGAGGTGATGATGCCTTGTTGGACGGAAGGTTAGGTTAGAGTATGCAGGTTTTTAGATGTCAGTATGATGCTTTTGTTTAGGTCAGTGTTGAGTGTGAGGTACTGGTATCATTGTTTAGTTTAGTTTAGTTTAATGTAGGTTTACGTCTTTTGTAATTTTCGTGTTTTAAATTGATTTACAAACTAATTAAATAATACCAAACTAATAATGTAAACTAAAACTGTGAATAAAAAAGCTGTCCCAAAAAGTATAAATACAGGATTGGGTAATTTTTTTTTTAAGTCGTTTAAAAAACGTATGTGTTTGTTTGTTCGACACTATTTGACACGGAAAAAGAAATAATTTGAATCCCGGAAAAAAAAAAAATATTTAAGCAGACAATGAGTTACAGAGGGTCGAGCACGACTTTTCGAATCTCGCGTCACGTAAAATCGAATAGTAAACGTTACCTATCGAGTTTGTATGACGTTTGGAACAGCGCCCGCCCGTGAGCGTATTTGGAACTAAAATTTAGTATGAGGTTTCTCGATCTCGATACGATAACCGTAACGTTACGCATGATTCGAAAAGTCGTGCTCGACCCTCAGCTAGCACGTTCTTTCCCCCTTCATTGTCAAACGCAGTAAATTGTGTTTGAAAACAGCCTCGTAACATAATCTTTACTCTGTAAAATCATTGATTTGAGCTTAGCCAGAAACTCTCTGGTCAGTTAACCGTGCTACCAAACCAGTGATATGTTGTATTCTGTGAAATTCTGAGAAATAACTAAGTGTTGATCTGTTCCCATAATGCGAGCAAAGACGTCTCAAACGGCCATTCGTAACGTTTCATTTATGATGGAACGTGGTCAGTCATGTAAAAGACAAGGTTACAAATACCGTCACAAAAACCTTTACGGTTACAAGTTAGAGTTGCAACTCGTTTGTAGGGATGATTCAGTTAACATTGTAAACAGGGAGCGTCCAAAATGTATATGCGTTTGGTACATGCCTTGATAAGTTTCTAGTAAGGATGCATTTCGTTTGTGTTTCGGTTGTGTTAGAGTTGTGCTGTTCGTTGAAAATGCATTGGATGTGTTACAATGTTGCGGTGCAGTGGAAGGACAAACTTGCAACGTAGATCATAGCCATTTTGACCGTCTGTTGCGATCACGCTTTATGACGTTATTTATGGTTGTGGAAACGTAGAAAATCAGCGTTACATTTTAGTGTATTTCGTGACGGTTTTGATCAATGTTTAAAGTCGACAAGACTTTTTACAATAGACACAGTTATCCTAATCCTGACTAATGTTATGAATGCGAAAGTAACTCTGTCTATCTGTCTGTCTGTTTGTTACCTATTCACGGAAAACCGCTGCACCAATCTACATCAAATTTGGTGAGAAGATAGTTTGAATATTGAGGAATAACATAAGCTACTTTTTATTCGGGAAAATTGTATAGTTCCTGCGGGATAGCCATAACCGCAACCTACGCCCGGAAATACTTAAGATAGGACCTGCAAGTATTCTGTTATTATGGGGAGTAGAGTAGAAGAGAGGGTGCTAGAGGAGAATATAATTATCTATTTAACGTAAACTCTAATTGTTATTTAATTGTTTGTTTTGTTCTTGTTTTGTTCTTACTTACTTTCGAAAACCAAGGTACATCTCGTACGGAAACATTAACCAACCAATGTCCAGATTTAAATAACTGATTGAATCAGGCGTTATATACAATTATTATGTACATATAAATGAATCCCTATTGCCCTTGGTCACGGCATCACGCCTGAACGGCTGGACCGATTTCGCTAATTCTTTTTTTGTTCTGTTCGTTATTATCAGGAGAAGGTTCTTATGAAAGAAAAAATTAAGGAAATTGCGCGGAAAATTAGAAAATTTAAAATTACTTAACCACCATATAAAATTATTAAACTTTTTTAATGTAACCTTAGTCATAACTATCGGGTCAGCTAGATCAACCTGACAACTTTATATAATAAAACAATTAACTTAATAAAATCAAAAATCTGCTCATTTATGGCGTCTAAAATACAATAGAAATAATACAACTTACTTCTTCCTTCTTTACTTTCTTACTTTTATTTGTATGTCTACTCTTTTTTCTGATGTCCTGTCAATCGCCCGAAGGGTAACTGGTAGAGATCCCTTTAAGGGATAAGTTCGCCTTTGTACATTTGCTTTTGTTCTGTTATCTGTATTTTTTGTTTTATGTACATACATACATACATACATACAAGACTCTTTATTGAACACCACATAACAAACAAAACAGAAATAGGTACAAAGAAAATACAAAGTAGCAATGGGCACCTGGGCGTCCTTATTGCTACAGAGCGATCTCTACCAGGCAACCGTAATGGAATTGAGTTAAGAACAGATTAAAGCATGTGCTCCTATTTAGAAAGTTTTAGGTAATGACACTAAACTCATGAATTAATTAGATATAAGTATCAATCTGTGACACCGTAACGCCAATAATTGACATCCTGCTTGACACCTTTATAGCTATAAATAAAGCCAACTATTAAGGCAGTTATATTTTTTATAAACTCACTGAAACATGAATACACAGAAAAAAACCAGAAAAATGCCAACCCCGGGAATCGAACCCGGATCCTAGACACTCCGGGTCGTGTGCTTTTCCCCTACACCACGATTGGACATAGAGGAAAGGCCGAATTTTTTCAATGATTCAAATCTTAGCTTGTTTTTTTATCACTTTTTGCAGTGACTAGCGCCATCTATGCGATTACTTCGTAAACCGAAAACAACGCACCCTTTCGAAACTTATCAATTTACCCAGGCTCACCGAGATGGCGCACTAAAGCAATCAATTCATGATCTCAGTAGGAGTATATTTTTGTATTCACGGGAAAACCGTAAAAATAAAAAAATTGGGAGAAAAAAAAAATACAAAAAGATACTCCTACTGAGATCATGTATTAAGGCAGTGTCACTTACTGGGACATCGACCTTACCACATTAACAGAACATTATTAGCTAACTCTCAGGAACATCCTTTTTCGTATTTTTCTCTACAAATTATAAACAAACTTACGTATGGCGCAAAATAATTCTCGCAAGCGTTTCAGAAGATACAAGAAAACATTTTAGGTTTTCCAGAAAAAAACTTTTGAAAAACACAACACAAATCGAACCTTACTGCTTTGCGTTAGGACTATTTTTATCCAACTCCGTTTTGCAATCAATGTAGGGAGTCTACGCGTCACGGTTGACTTACACATCGCCGTAGACATTGGTCCCGTGAGCCCTATGTTGCAGATAGGGGCACCAATAATTTAGGTTTTCGTGGGACAGTTTTTTTACTAAAGGTTTTCTTTTATTGAAGTTCTATAAAATATTTTGAGGTTTGAGGAGATTTTTCGCTGCGCGGAGATTAGTTTTTTATGGTACCGTACCTCAAAAATAAAAAACGGAACCCTTACAGGAGCACACTTTGTTGTCCGTCTGTCTGTCAAGACCCTTTTTCTCTGGATCGCGTGGAGGTAGCAAGCTGAAATTAATACCAAATAGGTACTCAAGCCTGCAGTCCCTTCAAGCCAGCTGTGAAAAATCAAACTCTATGTCAACGCAATCAAAAGATAGTCATTAAAAAAAGGTGTTTCCATACGAATTGCTGTCGCTCAACGACAAGAGCAACAGAATTTTCGTACCAATAAACACTCGCTTCTCGCTACTTGCCGGCGTTGGGACTTAACTAGTGCCTAGCCTAAGGCAAATATACCCAAAAGTCTTATAATGTTCTGCGCGTCCAGTTTAATAACGCTTTCAGGGCATTGTTGCAGCTCCCGCGCTTCTGCAGGTCCTCTGGCTTGTTCGCCAACGCGCGCGTAGACTGCTGTGACGCCGACTGGCGAAAGAATGCCTCCTTGCTTAACAGATTATTCGGGAGCGACAACGGAATCTTGAAGGCCATAGTGAAACTGATCCAGAGAACGGAATCTGGTAGTGGGCGGGGCACATAGCTCGCAGAGTTGATGGCCGATGGGGTCAGAAGGTTCTCGAATGGCGTCCATGGACCGGGAGACGAGCTGTCGGTAGGCCTCCAACAAGATGGAGCGACGGCCTGGTAAAGATCGCGGGACCGCGGTGGATGAGGAAAGCACAAGACCGGTCTGAGTGGAGAGCCTTAGGGGAGGCCGCCGGCCAGCAGTTGACGTCTTTCGGCTCACATGATGATGATAATATTATAATATTATAAAGGCAATAATCGAGCCAAAACGCTTCCGAATTCAGCAAAACAAGGCGAAGCAGCCTGTTCGCGCGCAAAAAACTACTTCTTTACAAAAAAACAAAAAAGTAAAAGGAATAAGCTTAAACTAGCATTGCCCCTTTCAAACTCAAAATTATTTCGTAATGGCCCTTACTATGCCGCAGCAAAAGCTTACAACAAATTACCGAACGCTATCAAAGCAGAAGAAAGAGACACATTATATTTGAAGAGGTTAATGTCACTGCTAACAAAAAAATGTTACTATAGCTTTAGCGAATTTTTAGACGACACAGACATCAATAAATTGTAAACATATTTGTATTAGATAATTATTATTCTGTGATTATATAATTTAATTTATTTGTGTTATTTATACCCATGGTTGACTATAGCTGGAAATTAACGTATTAATATTTTGCTTTAAGAATGGCACATATAAGTAATTTGAATGTTTGGGTTTGAATTGTATCGATTTAAGCAATGTCATTTAATTATTTATTAATGTTAGTGATCTGCATGCAATGGTATTATACTTACCCACATTTTAGATTTAAAACATAACATTGCAACACCCTGCGTGGATAGCATGTACGATCTCATTTAAATGTACCCTACCATCTCTATTAAATACATGTATGCAATAAATTAACAGCGAAACAAGTCCCTCGGAGTCTTTCATTTCTCTTTAGCATATTCACACTAGGCCGGTGAATTGATAGCACGGTAGCACACAACGAGTGTATTGGGAGTGCTTGGCACGTCGTTAACGAAAACAAGCAATTCGTATGGATTGTATGGGGCGTGGGATTTAAGACGGACCGGCTTGTTTAAGCTGATAAACAGCCCGATTGGGTTGCTATTTAGAATTCGACCTTGTCCTGTTATGAATGGTTGCGTTTGAAGTGAAGAAAAACCGGGGGTTGCAAGGGGTGGTAACCAATGCATATATGAATAACCAACTTAGAAAAGTTGAGAAACCCCCGACATTTTTATTTCAAAGTTCAATAAAAAAAAAAAACAAAAATCCTATTTTTTTTTTCAGCAAATAGGCAGTTGAATGCTCTTTTACACGTCATTTTTTTTGAGTCTACCAGCGCTTTCGGAAAGACCTTGATTGCCAAGAAGAATGCGCCGCAAGAAACTTGGCACAAAGTCATTTTTTCTAAAAACAAGTTACATTAGCTCTTACAATACGTAACCACAGACAAATTACACAAAGAAACCTCACTCTGTTATTAAAAGATTAAGAGAGAAAAAAAAATACCGCATTTTAGAAACAAGTGTAAAAAGTAATTATTAGAACAGCAAAACCAGAACACTTTACTTTACTGGCACGTTTTAATTGAGCAGGAGATGTATAGGGTAAATATAATGTGTCTCTTTCTTCTGCTTTGATAGCGTCCGGCAATTTGTTGTAAGCTTTTGCTGCGGCATAGTAAGGGCCACTACGAAATAATTTTGAGGTTGAAAACCTTACAACAAATTTCCGAACGCTATCAAAGCAGAAGAAAGAGACACATTATATTTGAAGAGGTTAATGTCACTGCTAACAAAAAAATGTTACTATAGCTTTAGCGAATTGTTAGACGACACAGACATCAATAAATTGTAAACATATTTGTATTAGATAATTATTATTCTGTGATTATATAATTTAATTTATTTGTGTTATTTATACCCATGGTTGACTATAGCTGGAAATTAACGTATTAATATTTTGCTTTAAGAATGGCACATATAAGTAATTTGAATGTTTGGGTTTGAATTGTATCGATTTAAGCAATGTCATTTAATTATTTATTAATGTTAGTGATCTGCATGCAATGGTATTATACTTACCCACATTTTAGATTTAAAACATAACATTGCAACACTACACACAATGCTAGTTTAAGCTTATTCCTTTTACTTTTTTGTTTTTTTGTAAAGAAGTAGTTTTTTGCGCGCGAACAGGCTGCTTCGCCTTGTTTTGCTGAATTCCGAAGCGTTTTGGCTCGATTATTGCCTTTATAATATTATAATATTATCATCATCATGTGAGCCGAAAGACGTCCACTGCTGGACATAGGCCTCCCCTAAGGCTCTCCACTCAGACCGGTCTTGTGCTTTCCTCATCCACCGCGGTCCCGCGATCTTTACTAGGTCGTCGCTCCATCTTATTGGAGGCCTACTGACAGCTCGTCTCCCGGTCCGTGAACGCCATTCGAGAACCTTCTGATTTCGATAGTAAAGAACAAAAACGTCGGCTTGGCTTTACATACCTTTCAATGTAGATAGAAAATATACTCGCTACTCAAAAAAATTAAGTGAAAACCAGTAAAGTTTTGAAAGTGGTCTACAACAAAAAAAAACCTGTGTACTAAACCTAACTAAAAGAAAATGTACATCAACTACTTGTCATCATAAGCAGCCAACTCAATAATAGACGCCTGTCATATTGCCGAAAAGAAAATATTATTACCATGTCCCGAACTAACTGACACTTGGTGCTCAGTATTCAAGGCGGGCCTCATAAGAATTCCTCGCCCGCGCCGTCGAGTTCCTCCAATCCAAAGAGGCGTATGTTTATAAGAGGTTGAACTCAACTTACGCCGTTATGGACGAGCTAGGTCGTATTGTGTGAAGTCCCGTAGATCACATAAAGGCTACGGTTTATGGAGCGACCGGGATAAAAATACAAAGTAGGTTTTTGCAAAGGTGCAGAAGTGGTCCGCGTAAAATTTGTTGAGCAAATGTACTTGGGTTTTCTGTGATTGTGAGAATGATGACGCTAACGTGGGTCAATCAAGTTATAAGTGTTGCTCGTTGCCATGGCGACGTCTCCTCGGTCACTTATTAAAGTATGATTTTCTAGGATACAAAATAAACTAAAAGTTAGGAGTTATAACAGTAATAATAAGCCTATTTCTTCATGCTTTATCTCGTAAGCATGAGCTAGGCATGTAGTATATATGACAACAATTTTTCTAAGCAACTGTATCACTGTTGTCTCCTGAGTGACGGAACAGAATAACAACACTAAAAAGTTGACTGACTCTTTAAATGTGTGTAACCCATGATTTTGTCTTAATAACAATAATAATGAAGCCTATTAACGTCCCACTGCTGGGAACAGGTCTTCTCTCAGGATAAGAGGGCATAGGCTATAGTTCCAAGGTCACGTGTAATAATTACCCTTACGCCAAAGTCAGCATTGATTTTAGTAATATACTAGCTTATGCCCCGCGTCTTTGCCCCCGTGTAATATTTCAAAATGGGCCACTTCCCTATCCCGTGGGAATTTCAAAAAATCTCTTCTTTTGCCAAATTTCAAGTCTCTAGGTCCAGTGGTTTAGGCTGTGCGTTGTCTGTCAGTCAGTCAGTCAGTCAGTCACGGTACTGTTTTATAGGTATAGATTTCACAATAATTATTTGTTCAGTGCGTTTACCAACGCATAGTTCAGAACAAGTCCATTATAGTTGTGTATCGCGAGTTAGATTAATGTTTGCCAACGAGACTCTAGACTTGCTGTACGCCGTGCTTATGTCACGTGATATAAACGTCCTGTAAGATGTTCGTGGGTCTTAAGCTCAGTGCTCACAATTAGATCAATTTTGATACTTTATTAGGGTCCCGTACCTCAGAAAGATCAAACGGAACCCTTATCACTTCGTTGTCCGTCTGTCTCTTAGTCTATCAAGACCCTTTTCCTCGTGTGGAGATAGTGAGCTGAAACTAATATCAATAATATTTTTTAACACCATTTTTCTTACATCAAGTCCTCTATTGTTATAACTTACCATTAACTGTTTGCCACTGCGCCAGTTTTTGAGCTACGTAAAACTGACTTAATCATAAAAAAACCATTTTTAAAACAAGTTTTTTTTGATGACTGTAATTTTGTTGTCTGTACTTGTATTGTCATCCAACTTACATTCCCTATTAAATTTCAAGTCGATGCCATTAATCGTTGAAGAGTTCTCACCTGCGGAGACGATTCTGGTCCTGCCACCATAATTTCATCAGATTATTGTATTGTCATGCAACCTATATATTCATACCAAATTTCAAGTCAATTTGACCTTTGGAAGTGGACCACGATGCGACCCGAACAATACTTTGTAAGCCTTTTCAAAAATAAATAAAATACCATGGGACAAACGGGGAATATTGACACCAGTCCGAAACTAGGTAAAGCCTGTACTATGGGTACTAGACAACGGATATAAACATACTTATATGGATAAGTACATACTTAATAGATAGATATATACAAACATCTCATAATAGATAACACAAATATCCAAGACTCGAGAACTGACATTCGTATTCATCATACAAACATCATCCCCGACCGGGGATCGAACCAGGGACCTCAAGCTTCATAGTCAGGGTCTCTAACCGCTATCCGGTCGTCAAAAATTTTTAAAACATTTTCCTTTACATTTTAAAAACCGATTTTACTGCCGCTATTCTGCACTAACCCTTTAAACGTTCACATGTCACGGGCACGAAACCGTATCCCACACAATACGGGTGACGAGTTTAATTATTTCGAGCGTGTTCGAGAACAGTCTAGAATGTTCTGGAATGCTCTGGAATGTTCCAGGAACTACCATGGATATCGGACGCGTGTGGGGGCTGATTGCTATCGAATAACAGGGAAGGCTTCCAAGTGCTATTGGTTTAGCGATATTGAAATTTAGTAGGCAACATTACGTACTGTGAATGTAGAGCACGGGCTTAATACCTACGTATATAGGTCGAACTATTTTGCAGTGAGATTTAAAAAACAATTTATCTGCATGGCAGTCAATTTCGTGTAGTTAAATAATAAACTGCCCAGCAGTGGGACACAGTATAGGCTACTGAAAAAAATAAAAAATAATAAAAGCCATTTACAATGACGTTAAATCCAAACTAAAACTAATTAAACTAAAACTTAAAACTAAATTAAATCTAAATAACGCCCCCGTGGCATGGTGCCCAAAAGGCTGGCAGCGTTGCCTCGCTGAATAGCGATGCTGATTCTTTGAGAGAGAAAACTGCCCGCCCTTTAGTCCCAAATATTGCATCGACCAAGCCCTTTTGCAACTCTAACATAAGCTTGTTAGCGCCGGGACCCCATGGACCTAAGGTTTCAAAACCTACAACAACAAAATTGTAGTTTGGACCGAGAGTCTTGTATTTAGACTCTGATCTGCATTATACATAGAATTAAAGTCCTGATTAATTGACTCATCAATGCAAGCTCAAATCAAACCCTTGAATTTCCATTCTGGAAGGGGTCTGTGCCCAGTAGTGGAACGTCAAAAATGGTGGTGATGATCTGCTTTCAATTTAAGCACAGCTACCTAACGATAGGTACAAACACGTAATCTCAGGCAACAGCTACTTACAACTAGAAACGAATCATCTACGCATCTATTAAATACCTAAATCCCGCTAGGATTTCAGTGCTGACAACATAGCAATAAGAAAATTAACCTTCTTTTGTGCAAGATTATTAGAACTGTATATTATCTGTGGAGTTAAAGTGCGTTGGGCCTTGGGTTTCTATTAAGCCGGATCCCTCGGGCGGCGGTCGACCACTATTTTTGCCGCCTTTATTAGCCTGCCCTAATAAAGAGAATTTGTTTATGGGCACGAAATATAAGGTTGTTTAAGGCTTGGAGTATTGAACCTACGGGTGAGGCTACGCCTTTTGAAAAAAAAAATGAACACAAAGAGAAAGAAAAAATACTAAATACCAGACTCTCGGATCCGAACTACAATTTTGTTGCTGTCGGGTTTGAAACATTGGGTCCATGGGGTCCCGGCGCTTACAAACTTATTTCCGAGTTGCAAAAGCGCTTGGTCGAGCAACTTGTGACCAAAGGGCTGGCAGTTTTCTCTCTCAAAGAATCAGCATCGCTATTCAGCGAGGAAACGTTGCCAGCCCTTTGGGTACGATACCACAAGGGCATTTTACATTTAATTTAGTTTTATTGTAAATTGCTTACAATGACAACATATTAAATAATTTGTTATGTAAATACATTATTTTCTGGGTTACTATATGCAAATTAAAAATAGCGCCCTCATGACAGACTCACAATATTGATTCGACTTTACACGTGTGTGCATGAAGCTCAAGTTAAACCCAGTTTACATAGTGCAACAAATTTTATGTAGTAGGTACCTAAGTATATAGCTCTTCAAGACAGTATTAAGTTGAAGTGGCAATGGGCTGAGCACATTGCTCGTATAACTGATGGCCGGTGAGGCGTTAAGGTACTCGAGTGTAAACTGGACCGGGAAACTCGGTGTGGGCCAAGAGGTCAATTTTTGTATCTCACCGGTGACTAAAATTGTTTTGCCTGTAATATAAAAACAAATCGGCTAAAAAACTCCGTGTTGCACAGAGAGCCATGGAGAGGATAATGCTCGGGATAACTGTCATGCACCGGAAAAGAAACGAGTGGGTCAGACGAGTCACGAAAGTTCGAGACGTGGTTGAAGAGATCGAGGGGAATAAGTGGAGATGGGCGAGGCACATTGCCAGGATGAACCACGACCGTTGGGCGAGACGAACACTCGAGTGGAGACCTCGCGCAAACACTCGCTGTAGGGGGAGACCACCCATGAGGTGGAAGGACGACATCTGCCGACAAGCAGGTGGAGGATGGATGCAAATGGCAATGGATCGTCAGGCGCGGAGAAATGGAGAGGAGGCCTATGTCCGAAGACGGACGAACTAAGGGGTGCTATGGATGGATGGATGGATGGATCAAATAGGTACGAATGCCCCCACCTACTCGTAAACGAGATCACAGAGTGACTTGTTGACCACTGGAAGTGACAGCTAACCTCAATCTACTATGTTGACATGCTTGTCTAAAGTGTGTGTGTGTGTCTAAGTGTCATACATTGTTTGTTAACATTGTTAACTTCCATATGGAAGTGCTATAATATTATAAAAGTAACTATTATAATAACAATAATTGTAAGATTATGTTGCTGTGCCCCTACAGGGTAAATGTTGAAGCTTTACCTTTACGTTTTAAGACCTTATACACAACATTTTATGCAATAAAGAGTTTGAGTTTGAGTCATTCTATGGAACTTTCTAACTATGTAAACAAACCGCCATAGTAAATTCATCATTCAGAGACAATTTCGGTATGACGGTTTGTTTACAATGACACTATATGACAGAAATGCAGATTAGCTGCATGTTAGTAGACGGGCATGACATATATACTACTATATACTACTGTAGTCTTTGCATGACATTCAGAAATAAGGCTTTTGGCAAATGGTGATATTAATGAACTAAAAAACAATTACTTTGCTCACCCGCGACCACTAATGACAAATAGTTATATCTGTGCGGCAAATGTATGTTTCCATGCAACACCTCCACCTCCACTGCTACACGAATCAACACATGCCACACAGACCCAACTATCACCACCACCACTATACTAAACGCTGACGCGTTTCGGCACTCTCCACGAGGCCATTTACGAAGCACAACAACAACCGCTCAACATGCCACCACTTCCACTACTGACATATGTAAACCATGTACTCAACTTAGTTAATGACAAAACCAACGTACCCACTAATATTTTATAAATTCCAAACTACCCTTTTATGTAAGTCCTAAACTACCCTTTTTTAAGAAATGAATTCCAAACTACCCTTTTTATTTTTATTTTTAATCTACGCCAGGTACCCCGTTATTTTTAACCGAGTACGGTAAAAAGAGAAGTCATGTTCTCATTATTACTATGACACATTATTAAAATTAGAACCAAGTCGTAACAAAGGCGAAGAAACCAAATTAACTTGTTCATTAATAATAGACCCCATGTTGTTGTACCTAATTATTTCCAATTGTTCTAAAACCGATAGCCGCAAACCCTTATCACAATAATGTAAAATTTCGTACGTATCTGAGTCTAACAACGAATGATTCGTTTCTAATAAATGCTTGGCAAAGTTTGATTTCTCTGGATGATCATGCCTATATGACGAGACATGCTCTTTAAATCTAGTATCAAAGCTTCGACCGGTTTGTCCAATGTATACTTGACTACAGTCGCCACAAGTGAGTTTATATACGCCCGACCTGTTCCCTTTATCCACCTTTTCTTTGTTATTACAAAGTCTAGAACGTAAAGAATTAGTAGTCTTAAAGGCAACATTGATGTTATTTGATTTTAAAATATTATAAATCTTGTCAGACAACCGGCCAACATAAGTAATACTAGATCTAAATTTGTTAGTAGGCTGAGATGGCAACGCAGAGTAAAGCATGCTATTCACTATCCGTCCCTGCTTCTTTTGAACCAGACTATTAACCATTGCTGTACTATAACCATTTGTTGTTGCTATCTGATATATAGTATGTAACTCAGAATCATAATGCTCTTTCGAAAGAGGTACAGTTAGTAGTCTATGTACATAACAATGGAAAGCAGCCAGTTTATGCTGCCATGGGTGAGTAGAATTTGCAGGTATGACAGTATCTGTGTACGTAGGCTTACGGTAAATTTGAAACTGGTGCCTATTATTTACTCTTGTAATAGTTAAATCCAGAAAATTTAATGAACGATTTTCCTCTAATTCTCGTTTGAACTTTATTTTTGGATGTTTGTTATTGAGAGCACTAATAAACAAATCTAGCTGCCTCATACTCCCCTTCCAACATAAAATTAAATCATCAACATACCTATAATAATATACTAAATTGCTGTGTGTGCTGTTGGGTGATATTAATGTCATGGATGAGAAATCAGTCATCAAAGTGAGGTTCAAAAATCGATCCTTGCTCTCTAGGCAGGTACTAGATGAACCGATGTCTTGGTGAAGATCGCCGGACACCGATGGATGTAGAAGGCGTACAATACAATACAAAATTATATTTGAAAACCACAAAACAGTACAAGGAGATTACAGAAAAAGAGGTATCAAAAAAAAAAAAACCAAAATATTTTATTTGGTATCATGCTAAGGGTTACAATATGTATGTCCGGTCCCTCCTGGTAAGTATGACAAATACTTGTGTTAGGAGGTTCGGCTCCTCCCTTCCGGTGTTGTTTTACAAATTAGCAATTTCTTATAAGAACTATCTATTAAATATCTGAATTAGTAAGGTGTGAGTATGTGTGTGTGGGGGGGGGGGGGGGGGCAATGTGTGGTAGACAATAGGCGGTCTTATCTCTTACAGACAACCAAAATACAGAAACCAAGATGAAGAGTAACTCTGCCTCGATAACGGACTACTGATAGGCCTCAATGGCTGGTTAGGGTTCGGTATGGAGCCGGTCACAAGCCCGGGCAAAAGAGGAGTGCACAGGTCGCGTTGACATATCGGACCTCTTCGGTATAGCAACGCGCCCATCCCGAAAAACCCCCAGGGTCAGTGGTGGGAGGACGTGCCGAAGATTGGGCTTGCGAGCGGACGAGGGGCGGGGGGGTAGGGTCTGTGTGTGCAGTCCGTGATGGGAAAGAGGAGGTGTTCGGGGAACCCAGTGGTGTCACTAGAGATACAGCTGGGTGAAGCAAATGCCCCTCGGAACCAGGAACGGAGGGGCGGGAGGGGGAAGCGGGTATGGAGAGGAGCCCTGGGGTGTCACTAGCGACGACCCAGAGGTGAATCGGAATGCCGGCGGACCCCCCAAACGGTCACACAAGCACCACAGAAGCTACTCATCCTATGCTGGCAAGCCCACTCGGCACAATCGCTGCTGCGAACGACTGTGCGCAGGAGAGGTGGCGCTCACTGCGTACGTGAAACGTAGCTGGGGGATGGTAAGGGAGCACTGCCATCTTCTTAACTTTCTCTTCCCATATATAGATCAGCAATATGAGTGATTTTAAAAATTCAGCAAGTGCTGCAACTGCTATGGCAGGTACTGAAGGGAACGGGAGTTCTACGGAGAGACGAGGACCCCCAGATGTCCACCTTAAGATGGGAGGCCTCAAGATAGGTGAGGAAGAACTGCTGAGGTCACCTTCGCCGGTAGGGACAACCGGGGGGGGTAAGGACACACAGGCGGAGAACCCCTTTCAGGTGTATAGGTCGAAGGAAGAGAAAAAGAGGGCGAGAAGGGCAAGAAGACTTGCAGCTAGGGCTGAGCGTGGGAGGGGAGGGGAGGGAGCCGCAGGTCCAGTGCCAAGCGGATCGATCCCCTCCGCTGCTGTGCGAAGCCTGAAGCTCAAGAGGCAAAGTACCGATGAGGGACAACCGGGGAAGCCTCCGGCGAAACGTCAGGATCTGGGTGGGGCGGTCGCGGCGGGGCCACGAGATGAGGCGAAGGCGAATCGTGACCTTGCCGTGACAGTCCGCCGAGAGGATGGCGTTTTGGTGGATGAGGCCCTGGCGAAACTCATCAGGAAGAAGCTGACGAACCTGATTGAGGTAGAAGTCTTGCGCATATGGGATGGGAGGACTGGCGAGAGAGGCCCCCAATTCGTGGCGTCGGGGCTGGTGGCAGAGGGATTTTTCCTTGTGACACCAGCAACGGCGGAATCGGGGGAGTGGCTCTTGAGTCGGGACTTCGGCGTAATTGACGGACACCGGATCGTGGTTCGGAAGTTGGAAAGGATGAGGGTACATATATGGGTACCGGGAGAGCCAGACACAGCTCGGTTTCTGGAAATGCTGGCGATTCAGAACAGCGACAGAGCCGAACTGCAGCTGGATAGATGGAGACTGGTGAACCAGGAGGGACTGGGAAGCGGCGTGAGGCTGGTATTTGCGGTACCGCTGACGGTGGGGGAGGGGTGGGGGGAGGTGAATACCATCACCCTCTTCTTCTCGGCCACCAAAGTTCGGGCCCGAATCATAAGGCCCCAGCCTTCAAATAAGCCAGAGCCGGAAGGGGGGGAACCGCCCAACATAGTACCTGCACTGGAACAGGAGGGGTCAACACACGTCGTCACTCGTGAGGATGTGGGTGAACTCTCCGAGTGAAGGTGCAGGGATAAACTACACAGATACAGCAATGACGACACAAACATTTAACACACTACACAAACACAATCACAAACACACAAAAACACAAACAGATATATGCCAAGTAAACCTCCAACACTGCAAAGATGCAATGTCCGAACTAGGGCAATTTGTTGCGAGGAATAAAGTAGAAATCGCACTGATGCAAGAACCTTATGTATGGAAGAATCAGGTGGCAGGCCTGGGACATCTGGGGGGGGAGCTTCACTACGAAAGGAACGGTGAGAGACCCCCCAGGACATGTATATATGTAAGCAATAATGTGAGAAATATGGGCTGTGTTATGACCATATGTTGCAGAGACCTAGTGGTAGTGGAGACTATCTTCATCGACACGGAAGGGAGAAAACACAAGGTGGCACTGGCATCATGTTATCTACCGAGTGAGGATACAGCACCAACAAGGGAACTCGAAGAAATGGTACTTAGGTACAAAGGTAAGGAAATCCCCCTAGTCGTTGGTTGCGACGCTAACGCACACCACGAGGTGTGGGGGAGCAGCGACACTAACGGCAGGAGAGAATCACTCTTAGATTTCATAATAAGCAATGACCTAGATATAATTAATGAGGGGGACACACCCACTTTTGTAACTAGGGCAAGGAGAGAGGTGCTAGACATCACGCTAGCAACGAAGGGAGTGAGCGAAAAGATCAGAAGCTGGAGGGTGGACACCGAGGACAGTATGTCTGACCACAGAAGACTACTTTTCAGCATAGAAGACACGGTAGAATCAGTTAAGACAAGAAACCCAAGGAAAACTGACTGGGCGAAGTACGAGGAAGAATTGAGCAAAAATGTGTCTGAAACAGGGAAATGCAAGAGCATAGGGGACCTGGAAAAGCGCGCATCTAGACTCAGAAGTGATATAATAGAGGCATACCATAAGGCATGTCCGGAAAGAGAGATACGTTCCGGCAGTGGGCAGCCTTGGTGGAACAAGGAGATGCAAAAGTTGAGGAAAGGTACGCGCAGGGCAATGAGGATAGCCATCAAGAAAGGCGACACTCAAAGCTGGGACGCGTACAGGAAAGTAAGGAACAAGTACTCCAGGCTAAGAGAGCAGACAAGCCGCAAAGGCTGGAGGACATATACAGAAGAAATACAAAAGTACTCGGAAGGAGCGCGTATAGTTAAGCTACTAGCTGGCGAACGTACGTGCCGATTAGGAAGCTTGAAGATGGGAGAGAACTTGATCACGGATCCGGAAGAGGTTCTGCAAATCATGCTAAGAACACACTTCCCAGAGAGTGAAGAGGCACCAACAGAGGAGGAAGAACAGGTGGGAAACCAAACACCGAATTGGGGGGCTGCCGAAGAGGTGGTGAGGGAGGAAATACTGGACTGGGCAATTGGATCCTTCGCCCCCTTCAAGGCAGCGGGCCCAGATGGGGTAATACCTGCGCTACTCCAGAAAGGTTACAGATATATAAAAGAGACCCTGATAGCAATATATCAGGGTAGTATAGCGTGGGGATATATCCCTAAGAAATGGAGGGAAGTAAGAGCGGTCTTCCTGCCGAAACCGGGAAAGAAGACATATCAGGATGCGAAAGCGTTTAGAAGCATAAGTCTATCATCGTTCGTGTTAAAGACACTGGAAAAAATGATAGACACACACTTGAGACATAAAATAGGATGCAGTGAGAAACCGCTACACAGCAATCAGCACGCATACATAGCGGGGAAATCAACAGAGACGGCTCTGCACCACCTAACTATTAGAGTGGAGAGAGCTCTAGAAGCTAAACAATACATACTAGGATGCTTCTTCGATGTAGAAGGAGCATTCGACAAAGCGACGCACACGGCGGTTGAAGAAAGTCTAGTGAGAGAGGGGATCAACCCGACCATAGGAAGGTGGATAACGAAGATGCTCAGGGAAAGGGTTATAACGGCTCAACTGGGCGGAATCACGAAGAGCATCAGACCCAGAAGGGGATTCCCGCAGGGGGGATGTTTGTCCCCTCTTATGTGGTGCCTACTACTGGATTCTCTGATAAGGAAATTAAATAAAGGAGGAATCTACATGCAAGCTTACTCTGACGATGGGGTAATATTAGTCCAGGGCACGGTCCTGAACATTGTCAGAGGGATCATGAGTAGAGGAATCGCACAGACATTAGAATGGTGCAGGGGTAGAGGACTAGACCTCAACCCGGCAAAAACGAAGGTGGTGTTATTTACCAACAAAAGGAAGATAGAGAAGATGACACCAATTAGCATTCACGGTGAGAACCTTGAAGTACTGAAAGAGATAAAATATCTGGGGGTGACATTGGACAATACCCTCAGATATAAGACACACATAAAAGAACAAGCTGCAAAAGCGATTAGGACACTATGTCAATGTAAAAGGGCAGTGGGAAGGAGATGGGGCCTCAAACCGCCAATGGTAAATTGGATATACAAAGCGGTCATACTGCCAAGAGTGCTCTATGGAGCTATAGTGTGGTGGCACAGGGCCCGAATCAAAGAGTATCAAAAAGAGCTGAACAAGGTGCAAAGACTAGCATGCCTAATGATAACTGGGGCGATGAGAACCACCCCCACGAAAGCAATGGAGGTTATGCTGGGTCTCAAGGCCTTACACTTAGAAGTAGAAAAGAGAGCCATGGAACAGTGGCATAGAATGAATGCATGCGGGGAGTGGAAAGGAAACCACACCGATAAGAGGCATGTACTTATACAGAAGGAGGTGGCAACGAAGTTAGGAATGATGACTGGACACAATGACCTCATTAAGAAACAGAAGACCTTCGACAAGAAGTATCGAGTACATATTGGAGAAAGAGAGAACTGGAAGGTAGAGGTCGAACACCCGACAACCATCTGTTTCACGGATGGTTCAAGAAGGAAAACGACCCAACAAGCCGGAGCGGGTGTAATTATACCCAAACTAAGATCAAGAGAGTCATCACCACTAGGGAAATACGCCAGTGTCTTCCAGGCAGAAATATATGCGGTGACAAAATGCACCCATATGATACAAAAAAGCCTAAGGGAGGGGCGGGATGTGGGATCGGTGGTGATATACTCGGACAGTCAGGCAGCATTAAAAGCGCTGAAGAAACCAACAATTAGCTCCTCACTGGTGAGGGAATGTAGAGAGGCGCTTAATGAACTGAGCGACCGCACAAAGGTTACGGTGGCCTGGGTACCGGGACATCAGGGAGTAATGGGCAACGAGAAAGCAGACGAACTCGCCAGGGAGGGAGCTGGAATGGAATTTATAGGCCCAGAACCAGTACTTCCAATCTCAGCGGACGTCACTAGAGGAGTTATGGACAAACTCAAGGAGCAGGAAGCAAACGCAGAATGGAGACAGGAGGCGGGCTGCCGCCAGTCAAAGATGATGATGGGTAGTATCAACCAAAGAAGAACCAGGTATCTACTAAACCTAGGTAAGAGTAGCTTAAGACTTATGACAGGTATAATCACTGGACATAATGTATTAAACAGACACCTAAGTATCATGGGAATTAAAAGCGACTCCTCCTGCCCACACTGTGGGAAGGAGGAGACGAGCAAGCATGTCCTAGCCGAGTGCTTCATGTATGCGGCCGCGCGACGCGAGGCATTCGGAAGTGATGAGCTGAGAGAAGACGAACTTAAGGATGTCAACCTAAAAGATGTCCTTATGTTCAGCAGGAGAACGAGGAGACTCGAGGAGAGATGCTGCGTGGGAGCGCCGCTGGGGCAGTAACCGTCGGCTCCAAACCACGGGGAACTGGGCTGAATGAACGCACAAGACGATCGACAGCCCGCCAGATCCAGCCAGGCGTCCCCACACATCATCATCATCATCATCATCAAGATGAAGAGTATTTGCTGTGGAAATCTTTGCGGGAGACCCAGATATTTCATAATTATAGACGTGAAGTAGGTAAGTAGTATGCAGTGCAGAGGGTCGAACAGGACTTTTCGAAACCTGCGTAGCGTAAAATCGAATAGTGAACGTTATCGAATTTGTATGACGTTTGGAACAGCGCCCGCCCGTGGGCGTATTTGGAACTAAAATTTTGTACGAGGTTTATCAATCCCGATACGATAACCATAACGTTACGCAGGATCCGAAAACTCGTGCTCGACCCTCTGTTCTACCTAACACTCCTCCTCGTCTCTATGTCTGTCTGTTTGTTGCCTCTTCACGGGAAAACCGCTGCACCAGTCTAGATGAAATTTGGTAAAAAGAGAGTTTGGATATTGAGGAATGACCTAGGCTACTTTTTATTCGGGAAAATTATATAGTTCCCGCGGGATAGCGATAACCGAAATTTATACGGACAAAGTCGCGGGCAACAGCTGGAAAATAATAATTTCTAATTCTTGATGCTAACAGAGGGTCGAGCACGACTTTACGAATATATCAATTGTCAAGCTGCGCTCCGCAACCGTAAAGTGGCATCAGCTGCTCCTAAAAGTTACAATAATAACAACTGGAGGAGGCTTACGTTTACTGTGCAAAAGAATTTGTCACTTCTGAGGGTCGAGCACGACTTTACGAATGCTGCGTAACGTTACGATTATCATATCGAGATCGAGAAACCTCATACAAAATTTTAGTTCCAAATACGCTCACAGGCGCTGTTCCAAACGTCATACAAACTCGACAACGTTTACTATTCGATTTTACGTTACGCGCATTCGTAAAGTCGTGCTCGACCTTCAGAAGTGACAAATTCTTTTGCACAGTAAACGTAAGCCTCCTCCAGTTGTTATTATTGTAACTTTTAGGAGCAGCTGAGGCCACTTTACGGTTGCGGAGCGCAGCTTGACAATTGATATATTACGTGTTCACATGTGTAACTTTTTATTGGATAGCAAAACAAGGCAGGGTTTTAGGGCGGGCGGGTAGAGGAGCGCGAATGAAACTGTCAACAGTAATTATTTGCTGCCCGTTTTCCTACAATCGTGCCCTAAGCACGACTTGTCGAATCCTGCGTCACGTAAAATCGAATAGTAAACTATGACGAGTTTGTATGACGTTTGGAACAGCGCCCGCCCGTGAGCGTATTTGGAACTAAAATTTAGTATGAGATTTCTCGATCTCGATACTATAACCGTAACGTAACGCAGGATTCGACAAGTCGTGCTTAGGGCACTGCTTAGGGCACTGATTTGGCTGTGAACTGTACAGAGTTGGAGATTATGTGGAGACAACGTTATATTTAATTTGAGTAAGTTCAGGTGACACCACTGTGAAGTTTAAAAAAACCCAACTTACTCGTATTATTTTCAACCAGCAGAGGCAATAAATGTGCAGGAGAATGAGGTTTTTTTTAATTTCCCAATTTGTGTCCACCTCTTAGACTTCCTGAAATACTGACGTTTTATTATCTAAACCCCTGTATAAAGTTTATTTTTTTAACTGAGTAACTAACTAGCTTCCTGAAATATATAAAAAAAACGTTTCACTAGGTTTCGCGTTACGTACAGTACCAACATTATTCATACCGCGAACATCAGAATGTCACTGAGAACATTTTTATTTGAACTGTATTCGGTTTGGCTTTAGTTGAAAATACTGTACCGTACCTACTGTCGAGCAAAAACGTAGTTCACTTGTTCCCTATGGAAAATCGAAAACGAATCGTACTCCTAGGTGTTTGAGTTCAAAGTTGCGTTGCAAAAATCCCATATCTACCGGTGCTTGTGCACTCGTTTCCGTGACAGTGTCCCACGTGTTTTATTTTGTTTTAACACTTCGGCCATTATAATTTTTAGAGCACAGAGTTTATAGTCTAGCACGTGTTATTGAATTTGTATTTTTTTCGCCCATAAAATATTTGCTCTGCTACTTCGCGCATGTGAAATGCATTAGTAGATTCTTATAAAGCTCGACTTAATCACGTTACAAAAAATTTATTATTTAAATACCTTGACGTAATAATAAAAACCGAGTGCGGGTAGTTAGAAAAACCCGCGCAGCTAAAAGATTTTGATACCCGCCTCTTCAGCCCGTTCGAGACCATGGACGTAACGTCACGTCGGAAACGTTGAGGTATTTAAATAATACAATTATTTTAACGTGATTATCATAATAAAGTGTCAAAATAGCGAAAGTTTAAATCATTGCATTGTAGAATTCTAAATTATGCAGGTTTTAATTTTAATCGGTCCCATACATTTGGAGCAAATTAGCTGTGGCAAAATGAATGAACAGACATCCGAGTGGTCCTCTAAGGGTTCCGATTTTCTTTTTGAGGTACGGAGCCCTAAAAACTAAAAATAGAAACATCCTACGCACTCTCATTTACCAACAACGCCCAGCATTCAGACCGTGACAACTCGAACCGTGCGTGTATCAGAAACCGCATCTCACAAAATAGGTCGACAATTTATACGTTTCGCGACAAAACTCTTCTGACAATTTGTGGGGCGCGCACGGCCGAGATAATCTCGCGCGACACAATTCAGTAGATAGAATTGCGAGAGACAAGTCAACGGGGCACAGTTGGAGATTCTTAACAGTCTGTCAGCCCTGAAACCCTTGCTACAAATCACAGAATAGGGTAGTCAACTGATGTCAAAATAAAATAATTTTGCATTTTCACCTATCAAGCTTCCGAAAATATTCATAAAAAACCGATGCCTCCCTTATAACTGCAATTAAAATGATTTTTAAATGAACAAAAACGAACAAAAGGAGGCAGTTTGATCACTGAAAATGATGACGTCATAGTTCTGTAATTAAAAACAAAATTCATAGTAACGGATCCGATCAAACCGTTTTGACATTTCAAAATAAGTTGCTGATTTGACCAAAAGGCAACATCCTTAATACCATATCGAGATTTGAAGGAAAGAGTTTAAAATTTGTGTTGTCTAGTACCTATAGTGCCCACGCTTTGCCTAGTTTGGGACTAGGTCAATTGGTGTCAATTATCCCATGATATTTATTTATTCATTTACTTTTACGTGAACCGAGGCTGTAACATTTTGCATAGATATTTTAGGACAAAACGTACTTACCGATCAAAACATCCTTATGCCTTATTGTTCTTAAAGTTTCGACTGCGCCCCGCCGACAAGTCGCGAGTTGCCCGTGACACGTCACGCAACAATTTAGTGTTGTTTACATTCGGTGTCGTAGATTGTGTTATACGTCTTGCTGTAAGTGTCTGCGGCGGTGTCGGGCGGCTAGTTAGTGTCAGTGTCACTTGTTGCTGACACTATGACTGTAATCCTTGATTGTATTGTCATAATGAAGTCATAAATGAAGGTAGTTTTTCACTAGCCTAGATCAAAAGTGCAGATGCTAAGAAAAATGTTCCAGGTTACAGGTTTAATCATTTTGTGATACCTACACAAAATGTACGCAAAAATTTCACCTAGCTTTACACTTTTCATGAAAGACTACTCACGAAAATAACCTAACCAAATTAGATAAGTCGAAACACCCATTACCTTTTAATTTCAAAGTTTAATATCACAAAACCGATTTTTATGAAACTTGATTATGAACTATTTTTATAAACTAGATTAAGAATTTTAAAAAGCCGCGTCCTAATCGGCCCATACGTTTAGGAGCTACAACATCACAGACAGGCACACAGACACGCACGTCAAACTTATAACACCGCTCTTTTTGAGTCGGGGGTTAAAAAACCCTATTTACCTGTAGGTACATAAACCACTTAACGCCGTCATTTTTATATCAAAACCCCCCACTTAGCATAGCATTACCGCTCATCAGAAAACACACTTTCACGTTCAATTTGTTCCCGTGCTTTACAGAGTGGGCATTCAGCGGAGATTTTAATAAAATTACGCGTATTTTCAACGTGGAGCGTAAACGCCGTACGCTATTTCGCTCGCATCACGGTGTGATTAAGTGAATGGAGGTCCTAATAGGCTCTTCGTTGGGTCACAGTCGTTATGTATATGCCATTGGGCTTAATGCCCGTATTAAAATATTTTTAGTAAAAATGTTGCGCGGAGAATTAGACAGTGAAGGGTTTGAAGTCGGTTTAAAGGGAAATGGGAATTTGGAGACTTACATTGAGAAACCGGGGGAGCTAGCACGCGCGCAATTTTGTCGCTTGTCGCTCAGTGCGTCCTTCACTGATTCCATCACTATGAAAGGGACGCACTGCGCGACAAGCGACAAAACGGCGCGCCGTGCTACATGTGCAGAGAATTAAACCAAGGCCGTGTTTGATAACGCTACAAGTTACAATTTACAAGCGGAAGTCTCTTTCTAACAAAAGGTGATAGAATGAGACTTCTGCTTGTAATTTGTAACTTAATAAAACACGGCCCAGAGAGCGAACTAGAGAATGAGAGGTAGAGAGATAGAAAGGTGTCTTCGCTTTCACCATTTAATTTGACAATTCTGCGGCTAAACAGCAGTGCTTGCACTTTTGTGATCCGGTGTGGTGAGTAAGATAGTCGGAGAAATTACAGACACAAACCAAGAGGCATTCCAACTTAGACTTCTGGGCTGGCCAAGCATCTCTGCAATCACTTTCTGCATGACTTGGTGTTTATAGCTTCGTCATATTGGGGGAAAATTGTAATGATGATATCGCGTGTTCCAAATTAGAATACCGACTTATTGAGACACATTCATATTGTGTATGCTTTAGTTCATCTATTATTTATTATTTATTTTAAAAGTGTGAAGGGCAAATTTTTTATTTCATAACAAATATAGGGAGTTTGCTTTACAGGTTTTTTTATGAGGAGTGATGCTTTTTTATTTAAGTATGCACTGTTTGTATGCATCCATCGTCAAAAATCTACGTTTATGAAACCTAACCGCATTAGTCTTATTATACCGTTCAACTAGACCATCATTCCAAAGTGGATCGGTTCTACGATTTTAATGATGATGGGATAAGTCCGCCTTTGTACCGTATCTCACTGTTGGTAACCTGTATTTATTTCTGTATTTTCTGTACAATAAAGCGTTTACTTACTTACTTACTTACTTAATGGCTTTAATGATGATTACTTCTATCACTTCAACTTTGACGTAAATAAAATAGAAGACGAAGCTTTCTGTAAAGATGTTATTCAGTATAAACTGTATTATAGATAAGATTTATGCGTGTTAGCAAAATCCATAAGAAACTCATGAAGGACAAGTAACAAAAGAACAACATCGTGAAAGATAACCTAAAGGAAAAAACTTCCCGAGATACGAAACACAAGACAAATATTTCCCTTTCCATTAATACCTCATCTGTATGGGGTATTTTTATATGTAAAGTAATATAACTTTCCCCTTAGTTTGCCTTTTGCAGTTGAGATGACTTTACAAGTAGGAAGTTTTGTTTGAACAAGGATTCCATGTGTTCTACTTTCTTTAGACTTTTGTGATTGGAACCGAAATCATGACCATTATCTATAAATAGGGAATGCTAGAGGTATGTAATGGTAAAGGGAACATTTGACTCTTAAGGGGCACTGGTCATTGTACAAAAAGCTATATATTACTGCTAGTTATATGTATAGCTATGCTAGCTTAAGACAGCGGTTTCATTTTTGTATGAGTAAGAAATGGGCTAGTTCTATCCCGAGAGTTTAAAAAAAATCGTTCCTTAGTGCATCTTTATGACACGCAAGGTTGTGCTTGAAAATGTTGAAGTAAGTAAGTAAACGCTTTATTGTACTGAAAAGAAAAAACAGAATACAAACACAATTTACAAAAATCAAATTCAAGTACAAAGGCGGGCTTATCCCTAAGTCACTAGCTCCAGTGGTTTAGGTCGTGCGTTGTCGGTCAGGAACAGTACTGTATACGTATAGATTTTTAACGTCGTGGCACCACAGCAAAATATTAACTGCTTTTCGAGTGTTTTAGAAATCATTTATACCATTAGACTAGTATTAGTCTCCAGATGTGACGAATCATTACCATTGATTATAACTGGCATAGAAACAGCACACACGAAGAGACAAAAACTTACACACACACAGTTGAATCAATTAATTAACCACGAGACACGCCGCGGCAAAAACAAAGCAGCATCGCCTCCAATCGTGAACATAGATTGCTAGTATGTTCCCGCCTAATCCCCCGACTCTTTGTTTACCCGAGAACCTATTTATATGAAATTGAACAGGTTAATTCCCTTTACGGCCGGGATACCCAATAAAGGTTTACGGAGAAGCAATATATTTCGTAGCCGGGTTAGAGACCTAGTAAAAATGTTGGCCGGCATTAGACGGGAAGGTAATGGAATCGATGATGGCGAGTCAATTCCAAATGTTTACGGTCCGGTGAGTTATGCTTTTCATTAGGTAAGTGTTTTATGAAAACCGTGTCGGGGCTTATAGGTGTATTGATTTTAGAATGTGTGTGTAGAAGGAAAACGTTTAGGTAAGCATTTAGGAATGTCAATTCAATATAAAGGTTCGGTGTTTGGGTTTACTGAAGTACAAGCTGTTAGTTACTCACGGCTTCGTCTTTCTTCTTTTATCATTATCCCGTGGAGACTATTCATAACCTTTGTGGTATTCTGAGGTATACCTACAGCTATGTTAGAGTGAAGTTTCATCGAAATAGAAGTTAGTAAAGTTCACATAGAAAGAGTTGAATTTGGCTAGGCTTCTTCGGCAGGAATTTTAGTGTTTCCCAGAATAAAAGATTAATAGAGATTAAAGAATAATCACTGCATCAGCATAGTTCGATGTGAAACGCGCTAGTTTCAATTTGAAATTTCGCAAGCTGAAATCCTAAGCCGATACTTTAACGGAACACTGGAAACATCTGAAACTTCAGCTAGTATCAAAAAGTAAACAAAGATGCTTAAAAATCGATCTGTCTTAGTGCCTTAGCTCCAAGTTGCGTGGAATGGCTCGTACTGTTTGCATTCAGATTTCTCTCACGTACCTAGTTTGGACAGCGGGTGTGACCGGGCAAAAGTTTCCGATCTTAGAGCTGCGGGCTGTAAGCTATAGCATTTGGTTCTGAGGAGTAATATAAACCGGATGGAGCACACTACAGAGTTTCAATGATCTTGCCACAATGTCACAAGCAACAAGCAAGTCTAGCATGTTTCTCCTATGGTTAACATCATCAATAATCAGAAACTTCATAGCTGTGCAATGTGTCAGGATTGACTTCATAAGGGCGGGGCGCTCTAGTCGTCACGTAAAGTTTAAGTTTTAGCATTGCATTGGCTTGATTAAATCTTGGCTTCTATCAAGTCAAGATTGGATGTTATAGAAGTTAGCAACTAATATTGAGGTGACCAAAGAGCATGAAATGTGTCTTCAATCGCGTTAACGCCAAAACTTGACTTCGCAGTGAGTGCAACCAGATGCGTTGCGGCCGAATCTATTCCACGCTATATTGTAGGTATAGTATAGATGCGATATACAAAGTTATTTTCAAGTGGTGGTAGTTTATACTCCATGGGATCGTATTTTAATACAAATGGGAATGAAGAGGGAGCACGATTGTTCTATGGATTAAGTATTTGGATTAATGGTACACCAAAAGGTGTGAAAAATCTGACCAGCGAATTGTTCTCTGTTTTACCCGATGGAATGTGCAGATGAGGAGAAAGTGTAAATCCCTGGTTTAGTGACAACCTATTTACTGTAGTCGTAGTCAAGACATTAGATGGTGTAGACGGGTGCTTGAGTGGAGGCCTAGGGTAGGACATAGAAACGTAGGCAGGCAACAAACGACCTGGCTAGGGTGACTGGATGTGGAAGGCGCAAGACCAGAAGGAATGGTGTGCATTGGAAGAGACCTACTCTCAGAATTGGGTGGAAAAGGGTTGAAAAAGAGGAAATTTACTGTTACCTTGAAGATACCAAGACTATACCTGTCCTGACAAACAGACAATGGGAACGAATTCCATTCCTTTCACGAGGCATCTTCATACGTGACCTCTAATTAAATTATAAAAAAATACATTCTAAGTCTGCATTCATCAAAAATAAACAATACAGGCTCTGCCAGCTGTAGACCTCGCAAACTCATTTTTAGAAATTTTTAGTTTTTTTTTAAGTTTTCACAAAACTGTATCGACAAAAAAACCATCTACGAGAATCGTTTGAGAAATGTGACCGACAACCGGATAGACATACGAAAGCATTTTTGCTCAATCTGAAACGGAGGCGTTTCGCGCTCGCTCGGTCAACAGTAAATCAAAATATGGTACATTATACAAAGGCGATACACAACACGGGCAAATGTTAACTCAAACAGGCGTTTTACCTGGTTTCGATCGTGGTTAAATCGGTTTTCCTTCTAGAATAAATAGTGGCGTTACATCGACAAATGCATGTCGATTTAGAGTCGCTGCAATGCTCGGCGCAAGGCACGAGCTTGCCTGAAAATCTAATTAGTGTAAGACAAAAATGAATATCTAGAGTACATTTTGTAATCTACAACGTACTTTAGTAATCACTAATTAAATTCACTACATCGATAACTCACTGAAGACCTCTCTAATCTTCAGCTTCGGTTTTTTGCGTCTGTGCTCTCCAGCTTAAGCAGGAATTGACACTAGTAGCAAAAATAATGCCTCTTAAAAAGACAGCCAAGACCATCAGAAAGTAAGACCCATCGACCTCATAAAAATTACGATAGGTACATTTAGCTGACGTGCCTCGCCGGAGGCGTATGGCACTAGGTTGCCGCTTGGCTAGCACGCTTGCCTCTTTGTTCAGTTCAGAGACAGAGACATGGAACTAACACAACATGAATCCGTCAGCAACAACCTACAACAGTCCAGGTAGACAACAATCGGCTAATTTCATATTTAATGAATGTCTCTAAGTACAGCGGTTGCAGCTTTTCTCTCGTAACACGACCCAAACGGAATAGAGACATATTCCAAGCTCTCATTGTTGGAACGTAACGGATCGGACGATCGACGACGGCAATATGTAGCGTCGTGATGGAACCGCTCGGACCAATCAGCGCTCTTGCATTTCGACCAATCAGTGGCCAGAACGAAAAGAAAGACGCAGAAGTTTAAACTGACATACATACATATAGTCCCATTCAGTTCCATATTATTTTGAGTTCTATGTGATCGAGGATTTAAGGAATTTATCGCGTTATTGGATAATTATGAAATTAAAATACTTGCACCATAATATATTGCTTTTGAGTCGTAATACAACGAAACAATTACATTTTCCTAACCAAAATTAGAGCAGGAAAAGAGTGGAGATGTTAATGCGCGATTTCCCCTCTGCCAAAAATCTGACATTTTAAGTCTGTGCAAAATACACAGGGCCTGTTGATTGTGTAAGTGTTTTTGGCATTTGTGTGACAGTTTTGTTTTAGTGTGAATTTGTAGAAACGTAACCAATTTCCACATAAGTTTAAACGTGTGCTGTACGTGTGTGTTCCTCGTCCCCCTCGAAAAGTGGCAGAAAAATTATAATACATACATAGATAAACCAAAGGAGCTTCCTGTTTGTCTGCTTTTCAACAACCAACTCTTTGGAAATCTTGACGAAAACAGTCAACGAATTCTAGTCACGTCAACCAACATTAATGGACGCAATTGTTTTGAGCCCGAATAAATTAGGTTTGCACTTTATAATTATAACAAATCGGAGTAAACAAGTTGACTTTCCAAATTTGACGGCCTCTGTTCCAGACAAAGCGAGCCGGTGAATAGACGTTGATTGTCACGAGATTCAATCGCTGAACTTTGCAAGGTGAGACAATGTTTGTAAATTAAATAAATAAAGTTTTAATCAGAGGAGGCACGTGGCGTACAAGATAGCGAAAATATTTGACAGTTGGGAATATCGCGATAATGCCGACGTCGAAGACGGAGAAATGGAAACCTGATACTTTGAGTATTTGCTTGATGATTTCAGCCGGAAGACGTTCACTACTGAACATAAGCCTCCCCCCTGGATCTCTAATAAGGGCGATGTAATTAGACCCACTTTCATCCATCGGCTCTCTGGGACCTTGATTAAGTCGTCTTGTCTAAGTACCCATAGTACTGGCATTGCCTAGTTTGGGGCTACATAGGTTAATTGGTATCAATTGTCCCATGATATTAATTTATTAACCGGCTTAAAAAAAGAGGAGGTTCTATGTTCCGCTGTATTTTTATTAAGGTTAATTTTGACCTTCCTTTGCCACGATGCCTTCCACTTTGTCCTTCAGCAGGCAACTAATATTTGGGCTAAGTATACTTATTCTAACTACAACTCCAAAACCAAAGCAAAAATGTACATATTTCTTAAAAAAAAGTCTGATAAAAGTATTGTTATCACAAGAATTTATAAAGAAAACAACCAAGGTAACTTTGCAAAATATCGGTCAGATTCTTTGGAGAATTTCGTAGGAAACAAGAACCAATTTGTCACCTGGGAATAAAATTGAAAATTGAATTTCATAACGGCCCGCGTTGCTAGGTCGGCTCTTTGACATGTTAAACTAATGATGACTGCCGCTCGTTACTGTAACAGCCAAGGATGTTATCCGATTGCTAAAGATAGACTATAGGGCCTTTCCGAACCTTTTTCCTCCTCTGAGACCTGTCTGTTGACTACCACGTTAAAGAATCTAACCACACACCTACACGTTCTTAATGCTTTCGTCGTTAACATTCCTTTTTTTCACAAGCTTTTTATTATTACAAGCTATTTATTTAACTTGCACCGTGTAAGTTTTCCGTCAAACCTTGCAATTAAATTTTAAACCAGTTATCCTTGACTAATTAAGATGAAATTTGGAATACTTATGTGGTGACAAAACAATAATCTGGTCGTGAAATTCTGATGGTGCGGCCAGGATGGTCTCCACAGGAGGGAACTCTTCAACGGTTACTAACGGCATCGACTTGAACTTTGGTAGAGATGTCTAAGTTGGATGACAATACAAACAATACAGTACAATGCAATACAGACAAGAAAAAGTACAGTTGGCAAAAAAAGCTTGTTTTAAAAATGAACTTTAAAGCAAGTTTCCAGGTATTAATTTCATTGTGATAAATCGAAACATAAAGAAAAACCTAACGCGGGCAATGACCTTTTGGGGAGACAGCATAGACCAGTATTTTTGACACAATTTGAGTGGTCATAATCACACAATTGAAGAACATTAATTTACAAACAAAGTACGTGTAAATTCACAAGCACGTAAAATTGTATACACTTGACAGATCTTCCACCAAGTAGGGACCTTAAACAAAACACAGACGAATTTATAAGTAATCGTGAAATAGGATTTTGCCGGACCTTCCTAAAATTCCGAAGTAATATATTATACCCGGAAAATAAGGCTTCCCTACGGGGAACTTAGGGGACGAACAATCCAAGTGAAATATTATATTCTCAAGTTTTCATATAACATTTTTTTCTGATCCCATCAATATAGGTTCTGAGTTTTGCTTCCGAAATTCGTTTTTGTTCGGCAAACGAATTAAAAGGCGTTTCAAATCAAATTTTACGAACGAAACAAAAAAGCAGTTCTTTCGATTGCTGAAAAGCGTTCACTAATTTCGATCCAAAAAACCAACAGCGTTTAGTCTAACTAGACTCAGTAGGTCTATGACGCCCGGGTATGTAAGTACCCAAGATCGAATCCGGGCAAGAATGAGACACATTTTGCTTTTTTTTCCCAGCTCTTTTTTCTTTTTTTTTTAACCTAGGGAATCCAACTACTGAATATCATACGTAGATCTACTCGAAATTATCTGCGTACCCTGACTAAAAACTATGCACGCCACTGAATGCCAGACACACACATTTCGTCACAAAACTGATAAGACGTGATTTAAACATAATTAACTTTAGTAACGCTTCACAAGTTAAATGAAAATGCCCAGACGGTCGAGCACGACTTTACGAATACTGCGTAACGTAAAGTCGAATAGTAAACGTTGTCGAGTTTGTATGACGTTTGGAACAGCGTCCGCCCGTGTGCGTATTTGGAACTAAAATTTATTATGAGGTTTCTTGATCTCGATACGATAACCGTAACGTGACGCAGCATTTGTAAAGTCGTGCTCGACCCTCTGAACGTCCGTACCTCCTCGGTTAGAGTTTCGAGAAATATCCCAGCAATAGTTTAACCGTAAAACGGTGGTGCTTTAACCCTTAATAAGGCACCGGGCATATAGTTACCACTTAGTTTTTTAGACCACAGAATAAACACATTTTGACATATCCGACATCTCTTTTCATTTGTGAACGCACTGATAATCGAACATTCATAAAAAAATGTTGACAACACTGTGAAATGTCACAAATTCGGTAATTTACTTACTAAGCTGATTTTTTTTAAAAACGAGCGTTTTTGTTGGTATTGGATGAATATTTGTTATCAGTGTGTTCTAGCAAGATTCCGGTAAGTGGTTTTTGTTATTTTCACTGTATAATAGATTATTTTATCTAGCAGATTACGTGTCATTGATCTTGAGTACAAATATTCGCGGTTCGGAGATACAGTTCAAAGTTGGTGGTAAATATTTTACCATTGCCTTGTACGGACGTAAAAGTACGGAAGTGTTTAAAAAAGATACATTTTGTTTTCTTATTTTTGGTGAAAATATCTAGTAAAAAAAGGCTAAACGATAAAGCCATTGAAGAAATACTAGAAAATGATCTTTCCAGTCTCGAAAGTGACTCAGATGATGACTTGGGGTACACTACTAATTTCGTCAATAAGTTCAATTACGACAACCGGGTTTTGCGAGGATTGACAAAATTTTTGGGTTCATAGTTAATGGCGAGGGTTGTAGTGATAACGGAGATGATTGTCTTGAGACCAACAATAAAATAAAAAAAATAGCAAGATGCCGTTTCTGCAGTACAAAAAAGCAACAAAAACGATCACGTTTACTATGTGACGTGTGCAAAGTGGCTTTATGTGCCACGCCGTGCTTCAATACATTTCATGGGCACCTGCAAATGGTAACCTACGCTTCACCACACAGACGACAGTTTTGCCTCGAGCAGCACTAACGGGTAACGGTAAAATAGTTACCACCTCTTAAGGTTTACAAAGAGGCAACGGTTAGATAGTTACCACCCTGTTTTTCATGAAAACGGATTTTCTGAAAAATGTTTTTTGGAAACCTTGTTGATTGTGACCACAATAAACATTAGAATCAGATGCTTAAGTTATTTATTTCCGAAATTCATACCTTTGCCCTATTAAGGGTTAAATTCCCGCATTACGCAAATGGGAGTGTCGCGGGGACGTCTCCTCGTCTGGGGACCTGACGTCTGGTGCATCCACAGACTAGGCTCCAAGTTGATAGGATAGGACAAACTGATTTGATAAAAATTGAGTAAGAATCATGTTAACACCTGAAAAATGTGTGTACGTTTCCATGGGACACCTCCACCTCCACTGCTACACGAATCAACATCACGTCACACAAACTCACTATCACCACCTCCGCTAAATAAATGTGACATACTTATGTTGAATCATGTGGTAGTGGAATAGGAGGCTTTTCACATTTGGAACATAGCTATCTTATACGCGTAACTAGTCGCGGGTGAGCATATTATTAGGGTTCCGTGCCTCAAAAGGAAACAATAGGTCTTAAAGATAATAATGTTAGGGCTTATGTACCTATTCAATATTAACCTGCAAGTAAGTGTGCAAATCATAGATCAATGAATTAAACAAATCTTGTAGCGCTTTTTCTCTCATAACTTTATAAGCAATAATGTTAAATAATCATCGTTATTATTATTATTATTTTTTTTTTATTAAAATAATCCTTTAAAATAATGATAAAAAAAAGTAAAAACGCCTTAAAAAAAAATCCTTAGAAAAAAAAACGTAAAATAATCCTAGCACTAAGCAGCAGAAATATGAAGTCGGTGCGGTGCGAGCGGAATATTCTTTGAATGAAGCACCGACTTCATATTTCTGCTGCTTAGTGCTAGGCGATAAAACTTTAGGCTTTAATTTCTGTTGTCCGAAATAAACGCATTTTATTTTATTTTATTTATTTATCATTATTTTAGAGGATTACTTTACGTTTTTTTTCTATGGTTTTTTTTTGAAGGCGGTTTTATTTAACATTACTTTACATTGAATAATAATTACTTAGTTTGAGAGTCGATATGGACCCGAATACAAGACAATAATAAATTGCAATCAACAGGCACTCTGTGACCATATGTTTGTCCGTTCTGTTGCCAGTCTAGTGTCTAGTCTATGTTCGGAACTTCATTAAGAGAGTCCTGCACTAATTGTGGACTCGGAAATATTGAAACTAATTGATTGATTGTGGTTTTTGTTACTCGTCTAATTACTGCAATGCGGTAGGAAATATCAAAATAATAAATGATATAGCTATCATTTATTATTTTGATATTTCCTACAGCTAGCTTTAGATAAATTACGTATGTGGCTGGATATTTATGACCAAACCGAATGAGATACCTATTGAATCTATGGATGTAAGTAGCCGTAAAAGCCGTGATAGCCTAGTGGTTTGACCTATGGCCTCTCAAGCAGAGTGTCGTGGGTTCAAACCCCGGCTCGCACCTCTGTGTTTTTTGGAATTTATTTGCGGAATTAAGTTTGTAATTTATCAAGAGCTTTTTGGTAAAGGAAAAAAATTGTGAGGAAACCTGCGAATTTCTGCGAAGCAATGCAGTGATGGGCCCGAGTGGAAACTATAGCCAAGCCCTGTGCCCAGCAGTGGGACGTAAGAAAAGGCTGGTGATGTGTGTGATGAATACGAATGTTTGTTCTCGGGTCTTGGATGTTTAACATGACTGTATTTATATACGTACTAGCTGTTGCCCGCGACTTCGTCCGCGTAGATGTCGGTTATCGCTATTCTGCGGGAACTATACAATTTTCCCGAATAAAAAGTAGCCTATGTTGTTCCTCAATATTCAACTGTCTTCTTACCAAATCTCATCTAGATTGGTGCAGTGGTTTTCCCTTGAAGAGGTAACAAACAGACAGACAGACAGACAGAGAGATAGAGAGACAGAGGGACAGAGAGACAGAATTACTTTCGCATTTATAATATTAGTTAGGATTTATCCATAAGTATGTTTATCCATTGCTTAGTACCCATAACACAAGCTCTGCTTAATTTGGGATTAGGTCAATCGGTGTCGATTGCTCCACGATATTTATTTATTATTTTGTTGTAGTAACAGAAAAAACATTGCGTTCTTTTGCTGAGAAAATTGTCAGACAAACACAATAAAACGCCATCCTAATTGTAACCGTACCGTTTAAATGGGACACCATGAACAAAGTAAACGTACAATTTTCCATTCGCGGACATCCCTTTTGTGAGTATTCCGGAGATAAAGACACATCATTATACGGGACTGTTATTTTATTGTGCCCTTATGTGGTATACGACAAATGTTGACACGCTTCGTGCTAGGTGCGGTTGAGACTTTGTTTTAAATGATATATTACATTCTAAGCAATAATAAGTACACGGAAATAAAACTACTTAAAAAACAATAGTACGTTATTGCTGAGGTCCAGAAAGTAGGGAATGTTAAATGTGATTAAAAATAATGCCAAACTTGAGCAAATTTACACGAAATCAACCCATGACCATTTTTAGTGAAAAAAATGTCAAACTGTCGTCCGCCATCTTGGATCCAAAAAATAATGTCAAATTCGAGCTTACCGATACAAAATTACACGAAATCAACACCCATGACCATTTTTAGTGACAAAAATGTCAAATTGTCGTCCTCCATCTTGGATGAAAAAATAATGTCAAATTCGGGCTCACCACTGCCAAATTACATGAAATCGATACCCATGACTATTTTTAGTGACAAAAATGACAAGCTGTCATCCACCATCTTGGATTCAATAAATAATGTCAAATTCGAGCTCACCGCAGCCAAATTAAGTGAAATTGACACCCATGACCATTTTTAGTAACAAAAATGACAAACTGTCGATCCGCCATCTTGGATCCAAAAAATAATGTCAAATTCGAGCTCACCGTAGCAAAATTATACGAAATCGACACCCCTGTGATCATTTTATTGACAAAAATTACAAACTGTCATTCGCAAACTTACACACGCACTGCGGTATATGGGGCTGACTTGGCTGTATTATACCAAAGTCCCTTCATTTTTACATGATCACAACTTTTAAAAAGTTAATGCAGTGGGAAAAAATGTAATTTCATACACTTATTTTTCTCGTAGGAGAAAAACAAATGTATCGAAATCCATTCCCATTCACCTAGGTAGGGCGGCTTCTTCGTCTTAAATTTTGAATGAAAAAATTGGGTGCTTCCAGGGTTCTATTTTCAAATGGAAAGCGAGAATTTCCGAGCATGTTTGAGAAAAAACCGTTATCTAGTAATTTTGTTTTATTTTAAAATTTTTAGTCGCGCCGACGGTAATTCGGGAAACAATTTGACGACCGGATAGCTTAGTGGTTAGTGCATCTGACTATGAAGTTTGAGGTCCCGGGTTTGATCCCCGGTCGGAGCAGATGTTCTCGAGTCTTGGATGCAGTACGTATTTATCTACATACCTAAGTATGTCTTTCCTTTGTCCAGTACCCATAGTACAGGCTTTGCCTAGTTCGGGACTAGGTAAATTGGTGTCAATTGTCCCATGATATTTATTTATATTATTTAATTTAGGTACCCAATATCACTCCTAATACTGAGACGAATTTAATGACACCTCACATACTTACATTGAAATCCGTTAAACGCTCTAGGCCGTAGAGCATGCCAAAGAATTAGACATTACATACGCTAGAAAAACTCTCTTTCGGCAGTTGGGTAATAAAATTCCCGCCATCTTCCTATGGTCGAAACATTTCTTCACGCAAATCTGTTCCGACCGTGGATCGAAGCCGCTACCTCAAGCTTCGCAGTCAGGTTCTCTAACCACTAGACTATACAGTCTTCTTAAAAACTAGCTTTCGCCCGCGTCTTCGCTCAGAACTCTCTCTCTCTTTATTCCGGGCTTCCGGGCGTACATTATAAAAGGAACCTCTGTGTCGAATTTCAGCTTTCTAGGTCCAGAGGTTTGGGCTGGGCGTTGATCAGTAAGTCAGGAGTTTTCTTTTTGTAAAGATAACTAGCTGTTATCGAGCGGACCGGGAGACGAGCTGTCGGTAGGCCACCAACAAGATGGAGCGACGACCTGGTAAAGATCGCGGGACCGCGGTGGATGCGGAAAGCACAAGACCGGTCTGAGTGGAGAGCCTTGGGCGAGGCCTATGTCCAGCAGTGGACGTCTTTCGTCTGACATGATGATGATGATGATGAACTAGCTGTTGCCCGCGACTTTGTCTGCGTAGATTTCGGTTGTCGCTATCCCGCAGGAACTATACAAAAAGTGGCCTATATTATTCCTGAATGTTCAAACTTCACCTAGATTGGTGCGGCGGTTTTTCCGTGAAGAGGTAGCAAACAGACAGACAGAGTTACTTTCGCATTCATAATATTAGTATAGGTAGATAATACGGAATAAAACATCATAGTAATAAATCCAAATATACTCCACTTACGCGTAAGATACTCGTTCCCGTCGTATACATAAAACGTTGGAAGTTGTAGCGATTTTTTTCTTATCTAACTTCGTTAGGGGCCGATGACAGGCCCCCGGGGGTCGACAACTTTCATAGTCAGCGGAACGGGGTTTTTCCGTGCCCTAGATGTCACTTCTTTTCTACTAAGAAAAAGACGCCTCACAGTGAAGAGGCATCTGGGCCATTTTTAACCCCCGACGAAAAAGAGGGGTGTTATAAGTTTGACCTGTGTATCTGTGTAACTGTGTATCTGTGTGTCTGTGTATCTGTCTGTGGCATAGTAGCTAGCAAGCGGATGGACTGATTTCGATGTGGTTTTTTTTGTTCGAAAGCTAGTTTAATCGAGATAGTTCTTAGCTAAGTTTCATTAAAACGGGTTCACCCGTTTTTGAAATATTGAACTTTGAAATGACAATGTCGGGGGTTTTTCAACTTTTCTAAGTTGGTTAGGTTATATAAAAAGTTGTGCACACGCTTTTTGAATTTTCAAACTTTTGTATCAAATCTACTTAGAATCACGAGTACAATGATTTTAATAAGGGAAAAAAAGTGTCCCAAAATATTGTGTTCCATTCCGTTCATCATGTCAGCCGAAAGACGTCCACTGCTGGCCGGCGGCCTCCCCCGCGGCTCTCCACTCAGACCGGTCTTGTGCTTTCCGCATCCACCGCGGTCCCGTTACCATTCCATTACCGTTTTCAAATACACTTAATATGAGAGTAACGCTATAGAAGTAGAATGGACGTACAAAAAATGTATTCAAATTATGGGTCATTTTTTTCACCCATTAAAATCGATAGTGCTCGTGATTCTAAGTAGAGATAATATAAAAAAATCTAAATAAAAAGGTGGGGGCACTTTCTTTGGGTTTGTGAGAAGCACAGAGATACATGAATACTTAAATATGCTAACAGTTAAAGAAGAAATCAACAGATATTGTACCAAGTACAAGCAAAGGCATAGCATACGAACCAACTTGCCAGGGACTTTCTCGGCACAGGCAATAAATAATACATCAAGGCTGAAAAGATGGCAAATTCTGCAGTTGGAACAGAGACACTAAAATAATAATAATAATAATAACTGCAATAATAAAAAAAATAAAAATAATAACAATAATATATCAAGTGGGAGAGTGTTTGCTGGAATACCTCTTGAAAAAATAAACACGAAAATTAAACTATCTGATTATGACTAAAATAGTTGATCGCAGATAATAATATTGAAAAAAAAAAAAAACAACTTTCTTTAAAATGACCCATCTAATGTTGCTTTTAACATGAAACTACCGTAAGACTCAATCATAGTGAAATAAAACTCACTTTGCGGATGGTAGGACCTTGTGCATGGTCCGTCCGGATCGCTAACAGCATCTTACTCGTTAATCCTGCCGCTAAGCAACAGTGCTTGCACTGTTGTGTTCCGGTGTGGAGAGTAAGAGACAGCCGGTGTAATTACGGGCACAAGAGTCATTTCATCTTAGCCCTCTAGGTTGGCAACGCATCTGCAAACCCTCCGGAGTTGCGGTTGTCTATGGGCAGTGGTGATCACTTACCATCAGGTGACCCACTTGCTCGCTTGCCTTCCTCGTTGTATATAAAAATAAAAAGCATCTGACTTGCTAATCCTGCCGCTATGCAGCAGCGCTTGCACTGTATTCTGTACCGGTGTGGAGAGTAAGACAGTTAGTGTAATTACGGACACAAAAGGCATTTCATCTTAGCTCTCTAGGTTGGCAGCGCATCTGCAAACCCCACGGGGTTGCGGGTGTCTATGGGCAGTGGTGATGAACAAGTTACCTACTCAAATGGCAATCTACTTTTGATGCTGACTATACCATAATTACAATACATACATATATGTATTGTAATTATATGTATGTATTGTAATTATTATACATACATTAGAAAAACATTATCATATCGGTAAAACTTTTTTTTACACGAGCAAGTGGGTCACCTGATGGTAAGTGATCACCACTGCCCATAGACACCCGCAGCCCCGTAGGGTTTGCAGATGCATTGGCAACCTAGAGAGCTAAGCTGAAATGCCTCTTGACCCGTAATTACACCGGCTGTTACTCTCCACATGGGAACACAATAGTGCAAGCACTGCTGCGGCAGGATTACCGAGTTATATACTGGTAGCAATCCGGACTGACCTCGCACAAGGTCCCACCCGCATAAATATCACTTTTTTTTGAAAATGCGTTTTGATGGTACGAAATGGATGGTACAAAATGGTTAGTACAGAGCGGGTTATTTATGTATAGTCAGTAGCAGAAGTAGCTAATCAGCCGAAGCGGTCACAATGATCTACACACGCTCTTATATCTATAACAATAGAGCCGTGCTTAGATCATTGTGACCACTTCGGTTGCTTAGCAACTTCTGCTGCTGACTGTAGATTTAAATTTAACCTTTTTGCAACACGTAAAGAGGGTTAACTTATCGCACCAATAAAATTGTGACCAAAATACCCCCGTTATGTGATGTCGACGGAACACCAATAGGCCCTGGGGGTTAAGCAAAAATTACTGCGTCAATTAGAATGAACCCTCCCCACGGGCCCCTAAATAGCCAGGAAGCCTGATTCGATGGATTACGTTTCAGTAAACCATTTCAATTTGGGGACGATGGCGTGGTTTCCTGAAAGGTTGGAGCTATTATTGGAGATCTTCTAACACGAATTTATCGTGATATTCAGTCATAGTTATTCAGTAATAGGTAATCTGTGTCAGTCATTAAGTAAAAATATTGATGGGCCTTTTAATGCCAGTGTTGCCATAGATAATAGATTACTCGCTTTTGGCTCAAAATTAGAACTTGCGATTTTGTTTTGCTTAATTATACAAAATTCATACACCCTATATCATATTTTCTCAAGTTTTTCGCGATTCCCAAGATCAAAGAATCGAATTGCTTTAAAATTCCAGAGAAATAATGCGTTGAATCAGAAATGATGATATCCGCAGTAGAACTAAAGTTACTGACATAGCCCGAAGAATTGCGAAACTTAAGTGGCAGTGGGCGGGGCACATAGCTCGCAGAACTGACGGCCGATGGGGTCAGAAGGTTCTCGAATAGCGTCCACGGACCGGGAGACGAGCTGTCGGTAGGCCTCCAACAAGATGGAGCGACGACCTGGTAAAGATCGCGGGACCGCGGTGGATGCGGAAAGCACAAGACCGGTCAGAGTGGAGAGCCTTGGGGGAGGCCTATGTTCAGCAGTGGACGTCTTTCGGCTGACATGATGATGATGATGAATGCGTTGTTTGGGAGAAACGTGTCAAAATGGTGTTGTAGAGCGCCATCTCACTCTGTCTCGTTTTTTTTATCCCGTTCTGGTTTTTCGCTTTTATGTATTAGATAGGTAATCTGTGTTAGTCATTAAGTAACAATATTGATGGGCCTTTTAATGTTGTCTGAAAATAATTTGTCATTATTTATGATTATATATAATTATGTATAGTGAAACGAAAGGATCTCTCACGTATGTCATTCGAGTATAGATCGACATGTTTCTTACTAATCCGTAGTCCTTCTTCTCGGTGCACACGCTTCGGCGGTAGGGAATCGAAAACAGAAAAAGGACCACGGATTAGTCAGAAATTATGTCGGACTATACTTGACTTACATACGTGAGTGATACGTGTCATCTTACAACAAATGTGCTAAATGACACAAACTGCGTGTTCGGTTCAAGTTTGTGCCACGCCGTGCTTCAATACATTTCATGGGCACCTGCAAATGGTAACCTACGCTTCACCACACAGACGACAGTTTTGCCTCGAGCAGCACTAACGGGTAACGGTAAAATAGTTACCACCTCTTAAGGTTTACAAAGAGGCAACGGTTAGATAGTTACCACCCTGTTTTTCATGAAAACGGATTTTCTGAAAAATGTTTTTTGGAAACCTTGTTGATTGTGACCACAATAAACATTAGAATCAGATGCTTAAGTTATTTATTTCCGAAATTCATACCTTTGCCCTATTAAGGGTTAAATTCCCGCATTACGCAAATGGGAGTGTCGCGGGGACGTCTCCTCGTCTGGGGACCTGACGTCTGGTGCATCCACAGACTAGGCTCCAAGTTGATAGGATAGGACAAACTGATTTGATAAAAATTGAGTAAGAATCATGTTAACACCTGAAAAATGTGTGTACGTTTCCATGGGACACCTCCACCTCCACTGCTACACGAATCAACATCACGTCACACAAACTCACTATCACCACCTCCGCTAAATAAATGTGACATACTTATGTTGAATCATGTGGTAGTGGAATAGGAGGCTTTTCACATTTGGAACATAGCTATCTTATACGCGTAACTAGTCGCGGGTGAGCATATTATTAGGGTTCCGTGCCTCAAAAGGAAACAATAGGTCTTAAAGATAATAATGTTAGGGCTTATGTACCTATTCAATATTAACCTGCAAGTAAGTGTGCAAATCATAGATCAATGAATTAAACAAATCTTGTAGCGCTTTTTCTCTCATAACTTTATAAGCAATAATGTTAAATAATCATCGTTATTATTATTATTATTTTTTTTTTATTAAAATAATCCTTTAAAATAATGATAAAAAAAAGTAAAAACGCCTTAAAAAAAAATCCTTAGAAAAAAAAACGTAAAATAATCCTAGCACTAAGCAGCAGAAATATGAAGTCGGTGCGGTGCGAGCGGAATATTCTTTGAATGAAGCACCGACTTCATATTTCTGCTGCTTAGTGCTAGGCGATAAAACTTTAGGCTTTAATTTCTGTTGTCCGAAATAAACGCATTTTATTTTATTTTATTTATTTATCATTATTTTAGAGGATTACTTTACGTTTTTTTTCTATGGTTTTTTTTTGAAGGCGGTTTTATTTAACATTACTTTACATTGAATAATAATTACTTAGTTTGAGAGTCGATATGGACCCGAATACAAGACAATAATAAATTGCAATCAACAGGCACTCTGTGACCATATGTTTGTCCGTTCTGTTGCCAGTCTAGTGTCTAGTCTATGTTCGGAACTTCATTAAGAGAGTCCTGCACTAATTGTGGACTCGGAAATATTGAAACTAATTGATTGATTGTGGTTTTTGTTACTCGTCTAATTACTGCAATGCGGTAGGAAATATCAAAATAATAAATGATATAGCTATCATTTATTATTTTGATATTTCCTACAGCTAGCTTTAGATAAATTACGTATGTGGCTGGATATTTATGACCAAACCGAATGAGATACCTATTGAATCTATGGATGTAAGTAGCCGTAAAAGCCGTGATAGCCTAGTGGTTTGACCTATGGCCTCTCAAGCAGAGTGTCGTGGGTTCAAACCCCGGCTCGCACCTCTGTGTTTTTTGGAATTTATTTGCGGAATTAAGTTTGTAATTTATCAAGAGCTTTTTGGTAAAGGAAAAAAATTGTGAGGAAACCTGCGAATTTCTGCGAAGCAATGCAGTGATGGGCCCGAGTGGAAACTATAGCCAAGCCCTGTGCCCAGCAGTGGGACGTAAGAAAAGGCTGGTGATGTGTGTGATGAATACGAATGTTTGTTCTCGGGTCTTGGATGTTTAACATGACTGTATTTATATACGTACTAGCTGTTGCCCGCGACTTCGTCCGCGTAGATGTCGGTTATCGCTATTCTGCGGGAACTATACAATTTTCCCGAATAAAAAGTAGCCTATGTTGTTCCTCAATATTCAACTGTCTTCTTACCAAATCTCATCTAGATTGGTGCAGTGGTTTTCCCTTGAAGAGGTAACAAACAGACAGACAGACAGACAGAGAGATAGAGAGACAGAGGGACAGAGAGACAGAATTACTTTCGCATTTATAATATTAGTTAGGATTTATCCATAAGTATGTTTATCCATTGCTTAGTACCCATAACACAAGCTCTGCTTAATTTGGGATTAGGTCAATCGGTGTCGATTGCTCCACGATATTTATTTATTATTTTGTTGTAGTAACAGAAAAAACATTGCGTTCTTTTGCTGAGAAAATTGTCAGACAAACACAATAAAACGCCATCCTAATTGTAACCGTACCGTTTAAATGGGACACCATGAACAAAGTAAACGTACAATTTTCCATTCGCGGACATCCCTTTTGTGAGTATTCCGGAGATAAAGACACATCATTATACGGGACTGTTATTTTATTGTGCCCTTATGTGGTATACGACAAATGTTGACACGCTTCGTGCTAGGTGCGGTTGAGACTTTGTTTTAAATGATATATTACATTCTAAGCAATAATAAGTACACGGAAATAAAACTACTTAAAAAACAATAGTACGTTATTGCTGAGGTCCAGAAAGTAGGGAATGTTAAATGTGATTAAAAATAATGCCAAACTTGAGCAAATTTACACGAAATCAACCCATGACCATTTTTAGTGAAAAAAATGTCAAACTGTCGTCCGCCATCTTGGATCCAAAAAATAATGTCAAATTCGAGCTTACCGATACAAAATTACACGAAATCAACACCCATGACCATTTTTAGTGACAAAAATGTCAAATTGTCGTCCTCCATCTTGGATGAAAAAATAATGTCAAATTCGGGCTCACCACTGCCAAATTACATGAAATCGATACCCATGACTATTTTTAGTGACAAAAATGACAAGCTGTCATCCACCATCTTGGATTCAATAAATAATGTCAAATTCGAGCTCACCGCAGCCAAATTAAGTGAAATTGACACCCATGACCATTTTTAGTAACAAAAATGACAAACTGTCGATCCGCCATCTTGGATCCAAAAAATAATGTCAAATTCGAGCTCACCGTAGCAAAATTATACGAAATCGACACCCCTGTGATCATTTTATTGACAAAAATTACAAACTGTCATTCGCAAACTTACACACGCACTGCGGTATATGGGGCTGACTTGGCTGTATTATACCAAAGTCCCTTCATTTTTACATGATCACAACTTTTAAAAAGTTAATGCAGTGGGAAAAAATGTAATTTCATACACTTATTTTTCTCGTAGGAGAAAAACAAATGTATCGAAATCCATTCCCATTCACCTAGGTAGGGCGGCTTCTTCGTCTTAAATTTTGAATGAAAAAATTGGGTGCTTCCAGGGTTCTATTTTCAAATGGAAAGCGAGAATTTCCGAGCATGTTTGAGAAAAAACCGTTATCTAGTAATTTTGTTTTATTTTAAAATTTTTAGTCGCGCCGACGGTAATTCGGGAAACAATTTGACGACCGGATAGCTTAGTGGTTAGTGCATCTGACTATGAAGTTTGAGGTCCCGGGTTTGATCCCCGGTCGGAGCAGATGTTCTCGAGTCTTGGATGCAGTACGTATTTATCTACATACCTAAGTATGTCTTTCCTTTGTCCAGTACCCATAGTACAGGCTTTGCCTAGTTCGGGACTAGGTAAATTGGTGTCAATTGTCCCATGATATTTATTTATATTATTTAATTTAGGTACCCAATATCACTCCTAATACTGAGACGAATTTAATGACACCTCACATACTTACATTGAAATCCGTTAAACGCTCTAGGCCGTAGAGCATGCCAAAGAATTAGACATTACATACGCTAGAAAAACTCTCTTTCGGCAGTTGGGTAATAAAATTCCCGCCATCTTCCTATGGTCGAAACATTTCTTCACGCAAATCTGTTCCGACCGTGGATCGAAGCCGCTACCTCAAGCTTCGCAGTCAGGTTCTCTAACCACTAGACTATACAGTCTTCTTAAAAACTAGCTTTCGCCCGCGTCTTCGCTCAGAACTCTCTCTCTCTTTATTCCGGGCTTCCGGGCGTACATTATAAAAGGAACCTCTGTGTCGAATTTCAGCTTTCTAGGTCCAGAGGTTTGGGCTGGGCGTTGATCAGTAAGTCAGGAGTTTTCTTTTTGTAAAGATAACTAGCTGTTATCGAGCGGACCGGGAGACGAGCTGTCGGTAGGCCACCAACAAGATGGAGCGACGACCTGGTAAAGATCGCGGGACCGCGGTGGATGCGGAAAGCACAAGACCGGTCTGAGTGGAGAGCCTTGGGCGAGGCCTATGTCCAGCAGTGGACGTCTTTCGTCTGACATGATGATGATGATGATGAACTAGCTGTTGCCCGCGACTTTGTCTGCGTAGATTTCGGTTGTCGCTATCCCGCAGGAACTATACAAAAAGTGGCCTATATTATTCCTGAATGTTCAAACTTCACCTAGATTGGTGCGGCGGTTTTTCCGTGAAGAGGTAGCAAACAGACAGACAGAGTTACTTTCGCATTCATAATATTAGTATAGGTAGATAATACGGAATAAAACATCATAGTAATAAATCCAAATATACTCCACTTACGCGTAAGATACTCGTTCCCGTCGTATACATAAAACGTTGGAAGTTGTAGCGATTTTTTTCTTATCTAACTTCGTTAGGGGCCGATGACAGGCCCCCGGGGGTCGACAACTTTCATAGTCAGCGGAACGGGGTTTTTCCGTGCCCTAGATGTCACTTCTTTTCTACTAAGAAAAAGACGCCTCACAGTGAAGAGGCATCTGGGCCATTTTTAACCCCCGACGAAAAAGAGGGGTGTTATAAGTTTGACCTGTGTATCTGTGTAACTGTGTATCTGTGTGTCTGTGTATCTGTCTGTGGCATAGTAGCTAGCAAGCGGATGGACTGATTTCGATGTGGTTTTTTTTGTTCGAAAGCTAGTTTAATCGAGATAGTTCTTAGCTAAGTTTCATTAAAACGGGTTCACCCGTTTTTGAAATATTGAACTTTGAAATGACAATGTCGGGGGTTTTTCAACTTTTCTAAGTTGGTTAGGTTATATAAAAAGTTGTGCACACGCTTTTTGAATTTTCAAACTTTTGTATCAAATCTACTTAGAATCACGAGTACAATGATTTTAATAAGGGAAAAAAAGTGTCCCAAAATATTGTGTTCCATTCCGTTCATCATGTCAGCCGAAAGACGTCCACTGCTGGCCGGCGGCCTCCCCCGCGGCTCTCCACTCAGACCGGTCTTGTGCTTTCCGCATCCACCGCGGTCCCGTTACCATTCCATTACCGTTTTCAAATACACTTAATATGAGAGTAACGCTATAGAAGTAGAATGGACGTACAAAAAATGTATTCAAATTATGGGTCATTTTTTTCACCCATTAAAATCGATAGTGCTCGTGATTCTAAGTAGAGATAATATAAAAAAATCTAAATAAAAAGGTGGGGGCACTTTCTTTGGGTTTGTGAGAAGCACAGAGATACATGAATACTTAAATATGCTAACAGTTAAAGAAGAAATCAACAGATATTGTACCAAGTACAAGCAAAGGCATAGCATACGAACCAACTTGCCAGGGACTTTCTCGGCACAGGCAATAAATAATACATCAAGGCTGAAAAGATGGCAAATTCTGCAGTTGGAACAGAGACACTAAAATAATAATAATAATAATAACTGCAATAATAAAAAAAATAAAAATAATAACAATAATATATCAAGTGGGAGAGTGTTTGCTGGAATACCTCTTGAAAAAATAAACACGAAAATTAAACTATCTGATTATGACTAAAATAGTTGATCGCAGATAATAATATTGAAAAAAAAAAAAAACAACTTTCTTTAAAATGACCCATCTAATGTTGCTTTTAACATGAAACTACCGTAAGACTCAATCATAGTGAAATAAAACTCACTTTGCGGATGGTAGGACCTTGTGCATGGTCCGTCCGGATCGCTAACAGCATCTTACTCGTTAATCCTGCCGCTAAGCAACAGTGCTTGCACTGTTGTGTTCCGGTGTGGAGAGTAAGAGACAGCCGGTGTAATTACGGGCACAAGAGTCATTTCATCTTAGCCCTCTAGGTTGGCAACGCATCTGCAAACCCTCCGGAGTTGCGGTTGTCTATGGGCAGTGGTGATCACTTACCATCAGGTGACCCACTTGCTCGCTTGCCTTCCTCGTTGTATATAAAAATAAAAAGCATCTGACTTGCTAATCCTGCCGCTATGCAGCAGCGCTTGCACTGTATTCTGTACCGGTGTGGAGAGTAAGACAGTTAGTGTAATTACGGACACAAAAGGCATTTCATCTTAGCTCTCTAGGTTGGCAGCGCATCTGCAAACCCCACGGGGTTGCGGGTGTCTATGGGCAGTGGTGATGAACAAGTTACCTACTCAAATGGCAATCTACTTTTGATGCTGACTATACCATAATTACAATACATACATATATGTATTGTAATTATATGTATGTATTGTAATTATTATACATACATTAGAAAAACATTATCATATCGGTAAAACTTTTTTTTACACGAGCAAGTGGGTCACCTGATGGTAAGTGATCACCACTGCCCATAGACACCCGCAGCCCCGTAGGGTTTGCAGATGCATTGGCAACCTAGAGAGCTAAGCTGAAATGCCTCTTGACCCGTAATTACACCGGCTGTTACTCTCCACATGGGAACACAATAGTGCAAGCACTGCTGCGGCAGGATTACCGAGTTATATACTGGTAGCAATCCGGACTGACCTCGCACAAGGTCCCACCCGCATAAATATCACTTTTTTTTGAAAATGCGTTTTGATGGTACGAAATGGATGGTACAAAATGGTTAGTACAGAGCGGGTTATTTATGTATAGTCAGTAGCAGAAGTAGCTAATCAGCCGAAGCGGTCACAATGATCTACACACGCTCTTATATCTATAACAATAGAGCCGTGCTTAGATCATTGTGACCACTTCGGTTGCTTAGCAACTTCTGCTGCTGACTGTAGATTTAAATTTAACCTTTTTGCAACACGTAAAGAGGGTTAACTTATCGCACCAATAAAATTGTGACCAAAATACCCCCGTTATGTGATGTCGACGGAACACCAATAGGCCCTGGGGGTTAAGCAAAAATTACTGCGTCAATTAGAATGAACCCTCCCCACGGGCCCCTAAATAGCCAGGAAGCCTGATTCGATGGATTACGTTTCAGTAAACCATTTCAATTTGGGGACGATGGCGTGGTTTCCTGAAAGGTTGGAGCTATTATTGGAGATCTTCTAACACGAATTTATCGTGATATTCAGTCATAGTTATTCAGTAATAGGTAATCTGTGTCAGTCATTAAGTAAAAATATTGATGGGCCTTTTAATGCCAGTGTTGCCATAGATAATAGATTACTCGCTTTTGGCTCAAAATTAGAACTTGCGATTTTGTTTTGCTTAATTATACAAAATTCATACACCCTATATCATATTTTCTCAAGTTTTTCGCGATTCCCAAGATCAAAGAATCGAATTGCTTTAAAATTCCAGAGAAATAATGCGTTGAATCAGAAATGATGATATCCGCAGTAGAACTAAAGTTACTGACATAGCCCGAAGAATTGCGAAACTTAAGTGGCAGTGGGCGGGGCACATAGCTCGCAGAACTGACGGCCGATGGGGTCAGAAGGTTCTCGAATAGCGTCCACGGACCGGGAGACGAGCTGTCGGTAGGCCTCCAACAAGATGGAGCGACGACCTGGTAAAGATCGCGGGACCGCGGTGGATGCGGAAAGCACAAGACCGGTCAGAGTGGAGAGCCTTGGGGGAGGCCTATGTTCAGCAGTGGACGTCTTTCGGCTGACATGATGATGATGATGAATGCGTTGTTTGGGAGAAACGTGTCAAAATGGTGTTGTAGAGCGCCATCTCACTCTGTCTCGTTTTTTTTATCCCGTTCTGGTTTTTCGCTTTTATGTATTAGATAGGTAATCTGTGTTAGTCATTAAGTAACAATATTGATGGGCCTTTTAATGTTGTCTGAAAATAATTTGTCATTATTTATGATTATATATAATTATGTATAGTGAAACGAAAGGATCTCTCACGTATGTCATTCGAGTATAGATCGACATGTTTCTTACTAATCCGTAGTCCTTCTTCTCGGTGCACACGCTTCGGCGGTAGGGAATCGAAAACAGAAAAAGGACCACGGATTAGTCAGAAATTATGTCGGACTATACTTGACTTACATACGTGAGTGATACGTGTCATCTTACAACAAATGTGCTAAATGACACAAACTGCGTGTTCGGTTCAAGTTTGTGCCACGCCGTGCTTCAATACATTTCATGGGCACCTGCAAATGGTAACCTACGCTTCACCACACAGACGACAGTTTTGCCTCGAGCAGCACTAACGGGTAACGGTAAAATAGTTACCACCTCTTAAGGTTTACAAAGAGGCAACGGTTAGATAGTTACCACCCTGTTTTTCATGAAAACGGATTTTCTGAAAAATGTTTTTTGGAAACCTTGTTGATTGTGACCACAATAAACATTAGAATCAGATGCTTAAGTTATTTATTTCCGAAATTCATACCTTTGCCCTATTAAGGGTTAAATTCCCGCATTACGCAAATGGGAGTGTCGCGGGGACGTCTCCTCGTCTGGGGACCTGACGTCTGGTGCATCCACAGACTAGGCTCCAAGTTGATAGGATAGGACAAACTGATTTGATAAAAATTGAGTAAGAATCATGTTAACACCTGAAAAATGTGTGTACGTTTCCATGGGACACCTCCACCTCCACTGCTACACGAATCAACATCACGTCACACAAACTCACTATCACCACCTCCGCTAAATAAATGTGACATACTTATGTTGAATCATGTGGTAGTGGAATAGGAGGCTTTTCACATTTGGAACATAGCTATCTTATACGCGTAACTAGTCGCGGGTGAGCATATTATTAGGGTTCCGTGCCTCAAAAGGAAACAATAGGTCTTAAAGATAATAATGTTAGGGCTTATGTACCTATTCAATATTAACCTGCAAGTAAGTGTGCAAATCATAGATCAATGAATTAAACAAATCTTGTAGCGCTTTTTCTCTCATAACTTTATAAGCAATAATGTTAAATAATCATCGTTATTATTATTATTATTTTTTTTTTATTAAAATAATCCTTTAAAATAATGATAAAAAAAAGTAAAAACGCCTTAAAAAAAAATCCTTAGAAAAAAAAACGTAAAATAATCCTAGCACTAAGCAGCAGAAATATGAAGTCGGTGCGGTGCGAGCGGAATATTCTTTGAATGAAGCACCGACTTCATATTTCTGCTGCTTAGTGCTAGGCGATAAAACTTTAGGCTTTAATTTCTGTTGTCCGAAATAAACGCATTTTATTTTATTTTATTTATTTATCATTATTTTAGAGGATTACTTTACGTTTTTTTTCTATGGTTTTTTTTTGAAGGCGGTTTTATTTAACATTACTTTACATTGAATAATAATTACTTAGTTTGAGAGTCGATATGGACCCGAATACAAGACAATAATAAATTGCAATCAACAGGCACTCTGTGACCATATGTTTGTCCGTTCTGTTGCCAGTCTAGTGTCTAGTCTATGTTCGGAACTTCATTAAGAGAGTCCTGCACTAATTGTGGACTCGGAAATATTGAAACTAATTGATTGATTGTGGTTTTTGTTACTCGTCTAATTACTGCAATGCGGTAGGAAATATCAAAATAATAAATGATATAGCTATCATTTATTATTTTGATATTTCCTACAGCTAGCTTTAGATAAATTACGTATGTGGCTGGATATTTATGACCAAACCGAATGAGATACCTATTGAATCTATGGATGTAAGTAGCCGTAAAAGCCGTGATAGCCTAGTGGTTTGACCTATGGCCTCTCAAGCAGAGTGTCGTGGGTTCAAACCCCGGCTCGCACCTCTGTGTTTTTTGGAATTTATTTGCGGAATTAAGTTTGTAATTTATCAAGAGCTTTTTGGTAAAGGAAAAAAATTGTGAGGAAACCTGCGAATTTCTGCGAAGCAATGCAGTGATGGGCCCGAGTGGAAACTATAGCCAAGCCCTGTGCCCAGCAGTGGGACGTAAGAAAAGGCTGGTGATGTGTGTGATGAATACGAATGTTTGTTCTCGGGTCTTGGATGTTTAACATGACTGTATTTATATACGTACTAGCTGTTGCCCGCGACTTCGTCCGCGTAGATGTCGGTTATCGCTATTCTGCGGGAACTATACAATTTTCCCGAATAAAAAGTAGCCTATGTTGTTCCTCAATATTCAACTGTCTTCTTACCAAATCTCATCTAGATTGGTGCAGTGGTTTTCCCTTGAAGAGGTAACAAACAGACAGACAGACAGACAGAGAGATAGAGAGACAGAGGGACAGAGAGACAGAATTACTTTCGCATTTATAATATTAGTTAGGATTTATCCATAAGTATGTTTATCCATTGCTTAGTACCCATAACACAAGCTCTGCTTAATTTGGGATTAGGTCAATCGGTGTCGATTGCTCCACGATATTTATTTATTATTTTGTTGTAGTAACAGAAAAAACATTGCGTTCTTTTGCTGAGAAAATTGTCAGACAAACACAATAAAACGCCATCCTAATTGTAACCGTACCGTTTAAATGGGACACCATGAACAAAGTAAACGTACAATTTTCCATTCGCGGACATCCCTTTTGTGAGTATTCCGGAGATAAAGACACATCATTATACGGGACTGTTATTTTATTGTGCCCTTATGTGGTATACGACAAATGTTGACACGCTTCGTGCTAGGTGCGGTTGAGACTTTGTTTTAAATGATATATTACATTCTAAGCAATAATAAGTACACGGAAATAAAACTACTTAAAAAACAATAGTACGTTATTGCTGAGGTCCAGAAAGTAGGGAATGTTAAATGTGATTAAAAATAATGCCAAACTTGAGCAAATTTACACGAAATCAACCCATGACCATTTTTAGTGAAAAAAATGTCAAACTGTCGTCCGCCATCTTGGATCCAAAAAATAATGTCAAATTCGAGCTTACCGATACAAAATTACACGAAATCAACACCCATGACCATTTTTAGTGACAAAAATGTCAAATTGTCGTCCTCCATCTTGGATGAAAAAATAATGTCAAATTCGGGCTCACCACTGCCAAATTACATGAAATCGATACCCATGACTATTTTTAGTGACAAAAATGACAAGCTGTCATCCACCATCTTGGATTCAATAAATAATGTCAAATTCGAGCTCACCGCAGCCAAATTAAGTGAAATTGACACCCATGACCATTTTTAGTAACAAAAATGACAAACTGTCGATCCGCCATCTTGGATCCAAAAAATAATGTCAAATTCGAGCTCACCGTAGCAAAATTATACGAAATCGACACCCCTGTGATCATTTTATTGACAAAAATTACAAACTGTCATTCGCAAACTTACACACGCACTGCGGTATATGGGGCTGACTTGGCTGTATTATACCAAAGTCCCTTCATTTTTACATGATCACAACTTTTAAAAAGTTAATGCAGTGGGAAAAAATGTAATTTCATACACTTATTTTTCTCGTAGGAGAAAAACAAATGTATCGAAATCCATTCCCATTCACCTAGGTAGGGCGGCTTCTTCGTCTTAAATTTTGAATGAAAAAATTGGGTGCTTCCAGGGTTCTATTTTCAAATGGAAAGCGAGAATTTCCGAGCATGTTTGAGAAAAAACCGTTATCTAGTAATTTTGTTTTATTTTAAAATTTTTAGTCGCGCCGACGGTAATTCGGGAAACAATTTGACGACCGGATAGCTTAGTGGTTAGTGCATCTGACTATGAAGTTTGAGGTCCCGGGTTTGATCCCCGGTCGGAGCAGATGTTCTCGAGTCTTGGATGCAGTACGTATTTATCTACATACCTAAGTATGTCTTTCCTTTGTCCAGTACCCATAGTACAGGCTTTGCCTAGTTCGGGACTAGGTAAATTGGTGTCAATTGTCCCATGATATTTATTTATATTATTTAATTTAGGTACCCAATATCACTCCTAATACTGAGACGAATTTAATGACACCTCACATACTTACATTGAAATCCGTTAAACGCTCTAGGCCGTAGAGCATGCCAAAGAATTAGACATTACATACGCTAGAAAAACTCTCTTTCGGCAGTTGGGTAATAAAATTCCCGCCATCTTCCTATGGTCGAAACATTTCTTCACGCAAATCTGTTCCGACCGTGGATCGAAGCCGCTACCTCAAGCTTCGCAGTCAGGTTCTCTAACCACTAGACTATACAGTCTTCTTAAAAACTAGCTTTCGCCCGCGTCTTCGCTCAGAACTCTCTCTCTCTTTATTCCGGGCTTCCGGGCGTACATTATAAAAGGAACCTCTGTGTCGAATTTCAGCTTTCTAGGTCCAGAGGTTTGGGCTGGGCGTTGATCAGTAAGTCAGGAGTTTTCTTTTTGTAAAGATAACTAGCTGTTATCGAGCGGACCGGGAGACGAGCTGTCGGTAGGCCACCAACAAGATGGAGCGACGACCTGGTAAAGATCGCGGGACCGCGGTGGATGCGGAAAGCACAAGACCGGTCTGAGTGGAGAGCCTTGGGCGAGGCCTATGTCCAGCAGTGGACGTCTTTCGTCTGACATGATGATGATGATGATGAACTAGCTGTTGCCCGCGACTTTGTCTGCGTAGATTTCGGTTGTCGCTATCCCGCAGGAACTATACAAAAAGTGGCCTATATTATTCCTGAATGTTCAAACTTCACCTAGATTGGTGCGGCGGTTTTTCCGTGAAGAGGTAGCAAACAGACAGACAGAGTTACTTTCGCATTCATAATATTAGTATAGGTAGATAATACGGAATAAAACATCATAGTAATAAATCCAAATATACTCCACTTACGCGTAAGATACTCGTTCCCGTCGTATACATAAAACGTTGGAAGTTGTAGCGATTTTTTTCTTATCTAACTTCGTTAGGGGCCGATGACAGGCCCCCGGGGGTCGACAACTTTCATAGTCAGCGGAACGGGGTTTTTCCGTGCCCTAGATGTCACTTCTTTTCTACTAAGAAAAAGACGCCTCACAGTGAAGAGGCATCTGGGCCATTTTTAACCCCCGACGAAAAAGAGGGGTGTTATAAGTTTGACCTGTGTATCTGTGTAACTGTGTATCTGTGTGTCTGTGTATCTGTCTGTGGCATAGTAGCTAGCAAGCGGATGGACTGATTTCGATGTGGTTTTTTTTGTTCGAAAGCTAGTTTAATCGAGATAGTTCTTAGCTAAGTTTCATTAAAACGGGTTCACCCGTTTTTGAAATATTGAACTTTGAAATGACAATGTCGGGGGTTTTTCAACTTTTCTAAGTTGGTTAGGTTATATAAAAAGTTGTGCACACGCTTTTTGAATTTTCAAACTTTTGTATCAAATCTACTTAGAATCACGAGTACAATGATTTTAATAAGGGAAAAAAAGTGTCCCAAAATATTGTGTTCCATTCCGTTCATCATGTCAGCCGAAAGACGTCCACTGCTGGCCGGCGGCCTCCCCCGCGGCTCTCCACTCAGACCGGTCTTGTGCTTTCCGCATCCACCGCGGTCCCGTTACCATTCCATTACCGTTTTCAAATACACTTAATATGAGAGTAACGCTATAGAAGTAGAATGGACGTACAAAAAATGTATTCAAATTATGGGTCATTTTTTTCACCCATTAAAATCGATAGTGCTCGTGATTCTAAGTAGAGATAATATAAAAAAATCTAAATAAAAAGGTGGGGGCACTTTCTTTGGGTTTGTGAGAAGCACAGAGATACATGAATACTTAAATATGCTAACAGTTAAAGAAGAAATCAACAGATATTGTACCAAGTACAAGCAAAGGCATAGCATACGAACCAACTTGCCAGGGACTTTCTCGGCACAGGCAATAAATAATACATCAAGGCTGAAAAGATGGCAAATTCTGCAGTTGGAACAGAGACACTAAAATAATAATAATAATAATAACTGCAATAATAAAAAAAATAAAAATAATAACAATAATATATCAAGTGGGAGAGTGTTTGCTGGAATACCTCTTGAAAAAATAAACACGAAAATTAAACTATCTGATTATGACTAAAATAGTTGATCGCAGATAATAATATTGAAAAAAAAAAAAAACAACTTTCTTTAAAATGACCCATCTAATGTTGCTTTTAACATGAAACTACCGTAAGACTCAATCATAGTGAAATAAAACTCACTTTGCGGATGGTAGGACCTTGTGCATGGTCCGTCCGGATCGCTAACAGCATCTTACTCGTTAATCCTGCCGCTAAGCAACAGTGCTTGCACTGTTGTGTTCCGGTGTGGAGAGTAAGAGACAGCCGGTGTAATTACGGGCACAAGAGTCATTTCATCTTAGCCCTCTAGGTTGGCAACGCATCTGCAAACCCTCCGGAGTTGCGGTTGTCTATGGGCAGTGGTGATCACTTACCATCAGGTGACCCACTTGCTCGCTTGCCTTCCTCGTTGTATATAAAAATAAAAAGCATCTGACTTGCTAATCCTGCCGCTATGCAGCAGCGCTTGCACTGTATTCTGTACCGGTGTGGAGAGTAAGACAGTTAGTGTAATTACGGACACAAAAGGCATTTCATCTTAGCTCTCTAGGTTGGCAGCGCATCTGCAAACCCCACGGGGTTGCGGGTGTCTATGGGCAGTGGTGATGAACAAGTTACCTACTCAAATGGCAATCTACTTTTGATGCTGACTATACCATAATTACAATACATACATATATGTATTGTAATTATATGTATGTATTGTAATTATTATACATACATTAGAAAAACATTATCATATCGGTAAAACTTTTTTTTACACGAGCAAGTGGGTCACCTGATGGTAAGTGATCACCACTGCCCATAGACACCCGCAGCCCCGTAGGGTTTGCAGATGCATTGGCAACCTAGAGAGCTAAGCTGAAATGCCTCTTGACCCGTAATTACACCGGCTGTTACTCTCCACATGGGAACACAATAGTGCAAGCACTGCTGCGGCAGGATTACCGAGTTATATACTGGTAGCAATCCGGACTGACCTCGCACAAGGTCCCACCCGCATAAATATCACTTTTTTTTGAAAATGCGTTTTGATGGTACGAAATGGATGGTACAAAATGGTTAGTACAGAGCGGGTTATTTATGTATAGTCAGTAGCAGAAGTAGCTAATCAGCCGAAGCGGTCACAATGATCTACACACGCTCTTATATCTATAACAATAGAGCCGTGCTTAGATCATTGTGACCACTTCGGTTGCTTAGCAACTTCTGCTGCTGACTGTAGATTTAAATTTAACCTTTTTGCAACACGTAAAGAGGGTTAACTTATCGCACCAATAAAATTGTGACCAAAATACCCCCGTTATGTGATGTCGACGGAACACCAATAGGCCCTGGGGGTTAAGCAAAAATTACTGCGTCAATTAGAATGAACCCTCCCCACGGGCCCCTAAATAGCCAGGAAGCCTGATTCGATGGATTACGTTTCAGTAAACCATTTCAATTTGGGGACGATGGCGTGGTTTCCTGAAAGGTTGGAGCTATTATTGGAGATCTTCTAACACGAATTTATCGTGATATTCAGTCATAGTTATTCAGTAATAGGTAATCTGTGTCAGTCATTAAGTAAAAATATTGATGGGCCTTTTAATGCCAGTGTTGCCATAGATAATAGATTACTCGCTTTTGGCTCAAAATTAGAACTTGCGATTTTGTTTTGCTTAATTATACAAAATTCATACACCCTATATCATATTTTCTCAAGTTTTTCGCGATTCCCAAGATCAAAGAATCGAATTGCTTTAAAATTCCAGAGAAATAATGCGTTGAATCAGAAATGATGATATCCGCAGTAGAACTAAAGTTACTGACATAGCCCGAAGAATTGCGAAACTTAAGTGGCAGTGGGCGGGGCACATAGCTCGCAGAACTGACGGCCGATGGGGTCAGAAGGTTCTCGAATAGCGTCCACGGACCGGGAGACGAGCTGTCGGTAGGCCTCCAACAAGATGGAGCGACGACCTGGTAAAGATCGCGGGACCGCGGTGGATGCGGAAAGCACAAGACCGGTCAGAGTGGAGAGCCTTGGGGGAGGCCTATGTTCAGCAGTGGACGTCTTTCGGCTGACATGATGATGATGATGAATGCGTTGTTTGGGAGAAACGTGTCAAAATGGTGTTGTAGAGCGCCATCTCACTCTGTCTCGTTTTTTTTATCCCGTTCTGGTTTTTCGCTTTTATGTATTAGATAGGTAATCTGTGTTAGTCATTAAGTAACAATATTGATGGGCCTTTTAATGTTGTCTGAAAATAATTTGTCATTATTTATGATTATACATAATTATGTATAGTGAAACGAAAGGATCTCTCACGTATGTCATTCGAGTATAGATCGACATGTTTCTTACTAATCCGTAGTCCTTCTTCTCGGTGCACACGCTTCGGCGGTAGGGAATCGAAAACAGAAAAAGGACCACGGATTAGTCAGAAATTATGTCGGACTATACTTGACTTACATACGTGAGTGATACGTGTCATCTTACAACAAATGTGCTAAATGACACAAACTGCGTGTTCGGTTCAAGTTTGTGATAAAAAATTTCTGCTTCCCGCTTTTTTGTAAATTTTAATTTATCTGACTTTATTAAAAAAAAATGGTATTTCCTGCCAAGTTTATTACTTATCCTTACTAATATTATAAATGCGAAAGTAACTCTGTCTCTCTGTCTGTTTGTTACCTCTTCACGGGAAAACCGCTGTACCAATCTAGATGAAATTTGGTAAGAAGATAGTTTGAATATTGAGGAATAACATAGGCTATTCGGGAAAATTGTTCCCGCGGGATGGCGTTTACCGAAATCTACGCGGACGAAGTCGCGGGCAACAACAGCTGGTGTTTGTATTAAAGTATTTACAAAGATAAAATTTCGAATTAGGACAAAACATATCGTATAATTTATGTTTGGCAACAATTTCTGCTTAGTGAAATATACAAAGAGAACCTCTACTAAAGTACGTATTCGTAATATTATTGGTGCCCTGCAATAACATAATTTTAGGATGGCATAATACTTTGATCATCCTGTTTTATTAAAAAATACACATGAAAACATTCTGAAATAAAACCATACGAATAATTAATAATAACATACCTAGTAGAACGGAAACTCTCGCTCCGGACGGGCTCAAGGTCATGATATTGGAGTACTCGTTAAACGTGCTACTCAGTCAGGCTGTCACGGCCGGCGTCGCCGCACGTGCGTTTGGTTGTTTCAGCGTTCCGTACCTACATCTTGGCAATGCCGATCTTGGAAACAAATAACAATGGTGTCAAGTTATTGTGGTGTATTTGGGTGTAATACTTACTTAAATCACCTTAAATAGCTTAATTTGGTATGGCACTTATAATAACTTTTTATTTAGAAGTATCTATATTATGTAGGTAGGTATGTAATGAGTTATAAATCTCATGTTTTGTAAAACTAAAATAAAATAATGATTTCAAAGTAAAGAAAAACTTATGTTTTAGCGATATTATCATTACACGTAATTAATATTTAACAGTAAGCAACCCTAGCAACTCGCCTGGACGACAGAGGGGTGTAACGACGTGAAGCGGGAAGTAGGTAAATAAATTGCGGCGTTTCGGACTCGGTCAAAAGAAATTCGGTTCTACTCTGTTATTATTTATTCTTATGGTAAAACATCCAAATAAATGGATCAATAGAACCTTCATGCAAACTAATCACACCATGGGCGTAGACGTGCTACGGCGTAGCACATGCTACGAGGTTACGTGCCTACGACGTTTCCAGGCTACGACGACCGAACAATTTACCGGCCATTCCTTTGACAAAGGTGTATCAGGCACAAAGGCTTTCACCTTATTGGAACTAGTGTCAATCAACTGCGTAACAAATTTTGATACGCCTTGTTTAGAGGAGACTTGATTTTATTAACCCCCGACGAAAAAGAGGGGTGTTGTAAGTTTGACCTGTGTATCTGTGTGTCTGTGTATCTGTCTATGGCATCATAGCTCCCAAACGGGTGAACCGATTTCGATGCGGTTTATTTTAATCGAAAGCTAGTGTAATCGAGATGGTTCTTGGCTAAGTTGAATTAAAATCGGTTCACCCGTTTTTGAAATACTGAACTTTGAAATGACAATGTCGGGGGTTTTCAACTTTTCTAAGTTGATTATAGTGAGATGAGTAGTAACGCGATTCGGTTACGAGTATTAAAATAAAGTTTAAGTACTAATTGAAATCGGTTTAAAAGGGGTCTAGATGTAAACTAATAGTTTGAGAGTTTTCGCCCGAGAGTCTGACAGTCATTTATCTTTTACTGACCTCTTAAAATAATGAGCACCCATAACTTTGATGAACTCATTAATAAAGGCAACCGTTAAGTCTACCTGCTGTCTTAGGAGAAGTTAATATCCCTAGTCTTTCATTAGATTTTACTAAAAAAAAAGCTGTTGAGTTAACTTATGAAATGTTTAGTTAATCTAGTTGTAATTCTTACATACTTTTTTTGTTTATAACTATTTCCAGCATCTAAGTTTGATTGAGGTGCCGCTTTAAAAACTAACCCATTCATAAACCTATTTTACCTAAAATGCCATTGAAGTTCGTTTGTCCTCTTTTGTCACATTGACATTTCTGTTAATAAGAAGAAGACAAAACCTATTTTAGCTAAAAACTGAAGTTTATGAATAAGGCCCTGAACATGTCTAATTTAATTAGGCTTACAAAAACCACAGACATCAAAGCATCTATCTTTCACTGGTAAGGAAAGATTCTCTGCAAGAAAAATCCAGGAAAAAACTGTGCCCTAAGCACGACTTGTCGAATCCTGCGTCACGTAAAATCGAATAGTAAACTATAACGAGTTTGTATGACGTTTGGAACAGCGCCCGCCCGCGAGCGTATTTGGAACTTAATTTTAGTATGAGATTTCTCGATCTCGATACGATAACCGTAACGTAACGCAGGATTCGACAAGTCGTGCTTAGGGCACTGAACTCCGTATAGAATATCTCGCGCGCCCCACCACATCTTGTAGCATCTGCTGACAACGTAGCATTGTTTGTTAGCGAGGGTACAATTACAATGTATTTACGGCTTAGGCACAGCTAAGGAAAATAATCATCACCAGCCCTTTTTGCGTCCCACTGCTGGGCACAGGCCTCCTCTTAGAATGAGAGGGCTTGGGCTATAAGTTCCCACGCGGGCCCAGTGCGGATTGGGAACTTCACACACATCATTGAATTGCTTCGCAGATGTGTGCAAGGTTTCCTCACGAGGTTTTCCTTCACCGAAAAGCTCATGATAAATTACAAATGTAATTCCGCACATAAATTCCGAAAAACTCAGAGGTGCGAGCCGGGATTTGAACCCACGACACTCTACTTGAAAGGCCATAGGTCAAACCACTAAGCTATCTCGGCTTTTTAAGGAAAATAATAATCTTCACAAATTGCGACCGTACATGGTTACAAAATAAACCGGAAACATTTCGGTTTTTGATTGAGCAAACGTGGGCTAAGAACGGCTCCATGGTCTCAAATTTTTGTTGATATTTAGGGTTCCGTACCTCAAAAGGAAAAAACGGAACCCTTATAGGATCACTTTGTTGTCCGTCTGTCTGTCTGTCTGTCTGTCTGTCAAGACCCTTTTTCTGTGGAACGCGTGGAGGTAGCATGCTGAAATTAATATCAAATACTGAAGCTTGCGGTCCCTTGAAGCTGTGAAAAAATCAACCTTCTAAGTCAACGCAATCAATAGATACAGTAATTAAAAAGGCCATTTCCAGACAAATTGCCGATTTCCAAAAACCTAAAGGGTACTTCCAGATGTCCCAAAAACTTGAAATTTGGTATGAAGGTAGCTCTTATAACACAACCACTCCGAAAAGTCTCAAAATCTTAAATTTTTATGTCTGTCTGTAGATTTCGCAGACCAATATAAGTTGACCCCACACTGCGTTTATTTTGCTTAGGAGCAGGGCTCTGCTAACACTGGACTTCTTAAAACACTGGGGAAAAGCGTTAAAATCTTTCTACTCCGAGTCCGACTCGCACTTGGCCGGTTTTCTAGCTGACAAAATAGTGCCTTAAGCACGACTTGTCGAATCCTGCGTCACGTAAAATCGAATAATAAACTATAACGAGTTTGTATGACGTTTGGAACAGCGCCCGCCCGTGAGCGTATTTGGAACTAAAATTTACTATGAGATTTCTCGATCTCGATACGATAACCGTAACTTTACGCAGGATTCGACAAGTCGTGCTTAGGGCACAGGTTGGTGGTGTTGTCTGGTTTCGTTTGTTGTAAATTATAATATTATTATTATATGCCATAGGAGCGAAGCCCCTACGTTACGGCTATCAGTTTACAATAACTGTTCGGTGTCCATTGCTAATGATCTCAAATGGAGTATCATTTTGTATATTATCCTCAATTTTTAACTTTTTTTTATAGTCACTGTAAAAAGTGGTAAACAAGCTGAGATTTGAGTAAGGGTGATAGCACCCGACACGGAATGGCGAGGATCCGAGTTCGACTCCCGGGGTTAGCATTTTCTGTTTTTTCTTTCTATTCATGTTTCAGTAAGTACTTACTAGAATTGCAGTAGAACTAAAGTTACCGACATAGCACGAAGAACTTAAAAAAAAATTAAGTGGCAGTGGGCGGGGCACATTGCTCGCAGAACTGATGGCCGATGGCGTCAGAAGGTTCTCGAATAGCGTCCACGGACCGGGAGACGAGCTGTCGTTAGGCCTCCACCAAGATGGAGCGACGACCTAGTAAATACCGAGGGACCGCGGTGGATGCGGGAAGCACAAGACCGGTCTGAGTGGAGAGCCTTGGGGGAGGCTTATGTCCAGCAGTGGACGTCTTTCGGCTGATATGATGATGATGATGAAGTATTTATAACTATAGTCATTTCCATTGCTGACTTGAAGACAAGTGTTTTTGTTTTAGCACGCTTCATGTTATTATAATGATATCATGTAATATTGAATTAATTTAATTAAATACATTAAAACTTTGTGTATTTATTTGTCGTCTTAAATTCAGTACTACGATACGTCTGGTTTATGTAAATGCACAAACATTCCGCTGTCGAAAGTACAGTCAGCATAAAAACACTTTTCACGTTTATGGATTTGTATCTAGACATCAAACCTATACAAATCAACAAATATAATGTAGGTAGTGATAGTTGGGTCTGTGTGGCATGTATTGATTCGTGTAGCAATGGAGGCGAAGGTGTTGCATGGAAACATACATTTACCGCACAGTCCGCACAGACATAACTTTTTTTCATGTGTGGTCGTGGGTAGGCAAGAAATTGTTTTTAGTACATATATATGGACTTGGTTATATGTCAAGTGCAAGCAAGCAAGTAGATGTCCGTGGTCTCTGCCTAACCCTTCGGGAAACAGGCGTGACTGTATGTAAATATGTAAATATGAACCTCAAAGTAACGACCGATTCAATAAATTATTGAAACTAGCTGTTGCCGGCAACTTCGTCTGCGTAGAATTCGGTTATCGCTATCCTGCGAGAACTATGCAATTTTCCGGAATGAATGATAGCCTATGTTTTAATCTAGGGTATAAGCTATCCCCATTCCAAATTTCATCGAAATCCGTGTAGCCGTTTCATCGTGAAGAAGTAACAAACATACTCACTCATTCACTCACAAACTTTTGCATTCATAATATAACTAGCTGTTGCCCGCTATTTCGCCCGCGTAGAATTCGGTTATCGCTCTCCCGCGAGAACTGTATAATTTATGAACTAAAAAACAATTACTTTGCTCACCCGCGACCACTAATGACAAATAGTTATATCTGTGCGGCAAATGTATGTTTCCATGCAACACCTCCACCTCCACTGCTACACGAATCAACACATGCCACACAGACCCAACTATCACCACCACCACTATACTAAACGCTGACGCGTTTCGGCACTCTCCACGAGGCCATTTACGAAGCACAACAACAACCGCTCAACATGCCACCACTTCCACTACTGACATATGTAAACCATGTACTCAACTTAGTTAATGACAAAACCAACGTACCCACTAATATTTTATAAATTCCAAACTACCCTTTTATGTAAGTCCTAAACTACCCTTTTTTTAAGAAATGAATTCCACACTACCCTTTTTATTTTTATTTTTAATCTACGCCAGGTACCCCGTTATTTTTAACCGAGTACGGTAAAAAGAGAAGTCATGTTCTCATTATTACTATGACACATTATTAAAATTAGAACCAAGTCGTAACAAAGGCGAAGAAACCAAATTAACTTGTTCATTAATAATAGACCCCATGTTGTTGTACCTAATTATTTCCAATTGTTCTAAAACCGATAGCCGCAAACCCTTATCACAATAATGTAAAATTTCGTACGTATCTGAGTCTAACAACGAATGATTCGTTTCTAATAAATGCTTGGCAAAGTTTGATTTCTCTGGATGATCATGCCTATATGACGAGACATGCTCTTTAAATCTAGTATCAAAGCTTCGACCGGTTTGTCCAATGTATACTTGACTACAGTCGCCACAAGTGAGTTTATATACGCCCGACCTGTTCCCTTTATCCACCTTTTCTTTGTTATTACAAAGTCTAGAACGTAAAGAATTAGTAGTCTTAAAGGCAACATTGATGTTATTTGATATTAAAATATTATAAATCTTGTCAGACAACCGGCCAACATAAGTAATACTAGATCTAAATTTGTTAGTAGGCTGAGATGGCAACGCAGAGTAAAGCATGCTATTCACTATCCGTCCCTGCTTCTTTTGAACCAGACTATTAACCATTGCTGTACTATAACCATTTGTTGTTGCTATCTGATATATAGTATGTAACTCAGAATCATAATGCTCTTTCGAAAGAGGTACAGTTAGTAGTCTATGTACATAACAATGGAAAGCAGCCAGTTTATGTTGCCATGGGTGAGTAGAATTTGCAGGTATGACAGTATCTGTGTACGTAGGCTTAACTGTATAATTTTCTCGAATAAAAAGTAACCTCGTTAGTAAAAGTAAGACAGCCGGTGTAATTACGGGCACAAGAGGAATTTCATCTTAGCCCTCTAGGTTGGCAACGCATCTGCAAACCCTCCGGAGTGGCGGGTGTCTATGGGCAGTGGTGATCACTTACCATCAGGTGACCCACATGCTCGCTTGCCTTCCTCGTTGTATTTATTCCTCGATATTCAAACTATCTTCTTACCAGATGTCATCTAGATTGGTGTAGCGGTTTTCCCGTGAAGAGGTAACAAACAGACAGACAGAGAGACAGATTTACCTTCGTATTTATAATATTATAGTTAGGATTAGGATAGAATTAGTAGGAAGCAGGATAATTTTCCTTCTTCTTTCTTTATTTTCTTCAAAATATGATGTTGCTTTTTTTTCCCAAATGTATGTTTCTTGAGCATGTTTTTGATTTGTTCGTTCTTTGTGGCAATAAAAGATTATTATTATAAGTTTGTTGCTAACCGTACCTGATAGGATGCTTGTCGGATGCTACATGCAAGCGAGAAAGCGGTGGGCAAACGGCACGAGAGACATTATTAATTAATGTCTACTTTACCTGCAGGTAATTAACGTTTGATTAATATTAATTATCGCAGTGTCTATTAAACGCTCGTATGAGATTATTTAACTCACAATCCCGGTTAGCAGTGTGATCTTGAAGTGGTTTTGTTAGTAATGAAATGTTATAAAAAATGTTAAGCCGAGTAAGGAACCTTTTGTCGCCAACCTCTACGTAATTATAAATGTGCTTCCGGATCGAAACCAGTTTGTATAAAGTTTTAAGTCATATCCTTGACAGAGGCATAATTCTGTTTTAATTATCTTTACGCCCAGCGGGGATTAAATTGAGGTTTGACAGATGTTGTTTAAAATATGTCCATCGTTTAAATATATCTCCAATCTGTTTACGTTTTCATTATGAAACTACCCTGAGATTAAATCATAGTGCAATAAACTGACCGAGAAGCCGTGCGAGCAGAGCGTTAGCACTCAGTGTTTTTTTTTTTTAACGCCGAAGCATGTTCTTCCAGAGGAAGAACTATGGATTAGTCTGTAGCGATCTTAGCGCCACACGCGGATGACGTCATTACTGTTCTACATCGCGCTAACGAAGTTTCTAAAGTCGGGTGCATAAATACAACTTCCAACTCTCTTCCTTCGGACTTCGGTCCCTAGGCATAACATCTGCCTGGAGAGAGATCTCTCTATTGTCGAGCTAAACTCCACTGACATACACGTTTATGACCCGTCTATTTAAGCTTTACACGTCAAGGACATAGGTTTCCTCTGACAATTTGACGGTTTGCTCACATCACACGTACACAATTAACTTGCTACACTGGTATGTGAAGCATTTATCACTATGTCCGCCTTCGCCGAAATTCAAGTGGTAAATTTCAAAAATTTGTCCATGTCGCCTTAATTATTAAAAAAACAACCCCTTAAAATAATTACCGGCCACTTGTTGCCGTAACCCTTATTATGTTAAAAAAAACACTTTCAGCCCCAAAACAAATCGCTCGCATTTGTAACTGCGCGGGTTAACAGCGATGTCAACAAAAAATAACACTATAATAATGTGTAACATAACCTAAACAAACACGTTTAATGACGGACGGCGGCCATGTTTGTTTTGCGCCCGTGTCTGACATGGGCGGCCAAGGATTATCCGGTTCGAAGGACCAGGCGGAAAATACGGCCCAGTAAAAACCTTTTGCATGTTGATACGCAAAAATTGAGGGTTATTTGAGACTTAACGTTATTAGTTACATCTTTAATTTTTTTTACAAATGATTGGTTTCGGTTGCTTTGACTACCGGGTATTATACGAGTATTTACTCGACAATGAAGAGATAAAAATAAAAAGTCTGGGCAGCCTAGTGGCTTGGCCTTTCAAACAGAAGGTCATGAGTTCAAACCTGGACTTGCATTTGCAATTTATTATGAGATCTCTGGTCAAGGAAGGGATTTGTGGGAAGGAAAAATATTTAAGAGGAAGCCTGCACAATTCAATGGTGTGTGCAAAGTTATTCACATGAAATTTTGTAATATGGTTCGATAATTATTCATACAGGATCATTTTCCATTCGTTTTTTTTTTAGAAGGAAAATGTTCAAAAATGAGGTCAGGACGCTACAGTTCACAAAGTCACTAGTATGTATTCGAGTTATGTTAGTATAATACAGAATTTTTAATCATTGGGCTTGTTTTTCTGTTTTTGCTTCCGTTTGTTTCCAATCTAGCTCCAATGAATTCAAATTGTCCTGCCATCTTTAAATATTCCCACATTTTAATGTAGTTTTATTTCAAAATAATAAGACACAATATTAAATAGGTGCTTCGTTCAGAAACTTCAACGCTCAAAGCTCTTAACATCATTTATATCTGCGACCTCACTGAATCACATTTCCTAAAAAACCCTCTATAAAGGCGTACAAAAGAAATCACTGTAACCTCATAAATAAGGCCATCGCCGCTAATCTGCCATCTGCCTCCATGTTCGTGTAATAGCTTAATATATTATTAATGCTGAACAAGATTCCCGGTCTAATTCGAGTAAAGCAATCAACTACTGACCCCACTATGTTACCGTCGTGTCCAATCAAATGTTAGTACGGATAACGCGGTTTTTATATCACGCTCCCACATGCCTCCAAAGAGAGGGCACAAAGTCGGGAGTTGCTTGTTTTAGGCGTAAATACATTTGTGAGAGCTTCGGAAATGGCTATTTCTGCGCTTATGAGAAAACAAAGAAAGTTTGTCTGCAGTTGATAGACGTATCCTATTTTGGACTAGATTGGTTCAATCAAGCGGTCTTGTTCAACTGTTGAATTTAAACTGTGGCTTTACGGCGGATTGCATGCACGATTTGACCGAGATATGGTTTTCGGTCAATTGAAATTGGTTTTATTTATGTAATGGTTTTTAGAAGTTGCCTTTATGGTGAATTTATGAGATTTGAATAGTCATAAATGACTCTTGTTAAGACATTAACTGCGTAGATTGAGGCCATCTTTAAATGAATTGAAGTACTTACCTATCGAAAAACAAAATAATCAAGGCCGAGATATTCAGTACCCTGTATAGCCTGACGTTAGTAAAGCTAACTATTATAACCTAGGTTATGCAGGCTGACTTGAGTAAAGTATTTTAAGCATTTGATTGCATTACATGTTCCTCATAATACGCTACAGATCCATTGAGAAAGAAAATACCACTTGGAAGATTTCAAAGTAATATTATAATTATTAGTTTCGTCGTTAATGGATTTTATTTATATTTGTTCATCAGTTTTAATACACACTAAATAATTGAAAAATCGTTGTTTGTCTGACCCGAATCCACAATAACTAAAACTCATTAAAATTAAGCGAAACATTTCAACATACAAACAACCATTTCCCTTTCATACGAGCCGAGGGAATAGCCATCTTCTAACATAGTGTACATATCGCGACCAGTGCGATGTTAAGCTAGTTTTTATCGCTAGACGAGAAACGCAAACGCAGTGTCAAAAAGGTGAATTACTTCTTTTTAATTTTGAATGTCATGTCGTCTGCTTTCAGACATCAGCCGAGTCGCTTTCAATGATTAGGATAGACTTTTAACATCCTTAAGACTTCCTAGTGAAACATTTAAAATATCAAAGACTCGTAATTTGGGGACTAGCGTGTGTTTCACTCACTCTAAAGGTAAAGAACGCAATGATAGACAAACGAGTTATAACTTAGAACTTGTTAGACATTCTCGGGCCCTTGCTAAAGGCGTGTCACTGCCGTGCCATGACGACCGCGGATCGACTTTCTACACCCCGTACTATCTGCGCTCGCCCCCGTCCGTGTACCGAAATGCACACAGGCGTGAGGTCGTTTACTGCACACATGCGTCAGTGTCGTTTCTTATTACGTTAGTATATACTACGCCTACTCTCGTAGCTTGTTTCCATGCAGCACGCCAATACGACGACGAATATTCGAATCTTGCGTAACGTTATCGTTACCGTATCGCCATCAAGAAGCTTCATATTAAATTTTTGTACCAAATACGCTCACGGACGGCGCTGTTCCAAACGTCATACAAATGGTCTAACGCTCTACTCGATTACGTTTCGTAGCATTCGATTACTCACGTTTGGTCCTCTGGTAGGCAGTATATACGCTAATCCATAGCCGTTAGCTCATTACACGGGGTATCCCAATCGATTGCGAATGCGTACCTTTACTGCCTGAAGTCTTCAAGCCGGCTGAATTTATGGGCTCCTCCCAAGTTGTTTCTAATAAATTGGAGTAATAACGGTTAAAGAGTTTCTTATAGCCATAATAAAGTAACACGTGTCTTGAGGATTATTACTGTTACTGTTCTGCACCATGTGCTCGGTTTAGTAACAGATGGTTGAGCGATTGCATAGTGAAGATAAATTGCTTGTAGAAGTCTTGTTGACTGTAGAGGTTACTGTTTCACGGAACCAAACGGATTTGAATTTCTCTGGCGTACGTATTGGCGTTTTGAAAAAAATAATAAAAGGGGTTTGCTCCGCGCCACCCTCTTCAACGTTTAATCAAAATACTATAAAAGACGATTGAAAAATTTTAGAATTAAAATTTTGTTCGATTAGCTTACAATCAGATGTTTTACTGTTACTCATGACGTTACGTCTTGTCTGTCTTTTCCTTACATAGATTTTTTGAAGGAAGAGGGGTGTAGCTAGTAGACCGAACTGCCAACGTCGCTTGATATCATTACCAAGGTATTGCTATTTATTTCGGCATTTATAGCATCGTTACCAAAACACGTTATTTTGCAAAATAACTTACTATACGACACTACGTAACTTATACTAAGTATACGACAAATACCGGTATCCCTGATTCAAACACTTCTAACAAAATGACGCCATTTAATTTCTATGTACTCTGCGCCGTTGGACAGTACATTTTCTGTATCGCAAGTAATCACTCACTACTGAGGTTTTATAGAGATTTTTACGGCTGTTGTAAAATTTTATCAGAAGATACGAGAGCAATTATTCTGTTTCAGATTGTTGATAATGATGTTTCATGTTTTATGCGATCGTAAAATTAGTGCGGGCTGTTTTATTGTTCGGGAGGTCTTTATTCGGTTCATTTGCAAAGTGTAAGTTTAGTTGAAATACCTACCTAACTGGGTACTTACTCATCTATACTTATAAGTATAGAAAGAAAAGTCCAGACTGACTGACTTACTGATTGACCGACTGATCAATGCCCAGCTTAAAGCCCTGGATCTAGAAAACTGAAAGTTGGCATAGAGGTTCTTTTTATAATGTAAGCTTGAGGTATTTTTCGAAATTCCACCCATAAGGGAAAAGAGGGGTGTCGGTTCGAATGTGAAATCGTTATTTTTAACTAAGATAAAAAAAGAGGACGTTCTCAATTCGGAATATAATTTTCAAGACAAATAATTGAACACGTTAATTCACCGTTTTTGAAAATTTCAACCCTAACGGGTTGAAAACGAGGGTGGAATTTTGTGCGAAAAAAACGTTATTTTTAAAGTTACAATCATTATCATAAAACTTAGACATGGGACAGGGAGGGATTTTGTGATGGGGTAGAGAGTTCTGTCACGGGAGAGAAGCCGCGGGCGAAAGCTAGTTATTTATTATTATGTTTGTGAGCATTATAGAACAGGATTTGGGTTTAAGAAATACTTCAGAGGTCAATGGCGCTTCTTATGTCAAAGAAAGATATGTTAATACAAATTCACATGAACCCGAATCCTAAACGCTCAGGGACAGAATTTTCATGAAACGGTAGCTGTCTTTGCTCGACATATTGTATCTTACTTTGACACTGGTATGCTAGGGAATACTGCGACATGCTATGCTTTTAGGGAATATTAATCAAGATGAGATGAAATCGCATGCTTCATTGGGCAAAGCAAGCTACCTCTTTGAGCTAGGTGTCAAAAGTCTTCGAAATCGTACATCAAAGTGATATCGTAAAAACTGAAGTCACGAAGAATTTTTGTACCTAAATAATATGTTGGTATGTATGTATGTGTGTTCGGGTCAAACCTTGCAAGTTAAATTTGACCCACTTCCCGATCTTTGATTAAGCTAAAATTTTGCGTACTTATGTAAGTTCGGTGAACATGCAATAATCTGGTAGTGAAATTGTGGTGGTCGGCCATCTTTTCCACAGGAGGGAAGTCTTCAACGGTTAATGGCGTCGACTTGAAATTCGGTATGGGTAAGGGTATTGGTCGGCAAAAAAGCTTGTTTTAATTTTTTTATTTTATGGTTAGGTTATTAATGTAAGAGGAAGATACAAGCAGGCGGATCACCCTGATGGCAAGCAATCCGCTCAGTCCATGGACACCCGCAACCCAAGTCAATCACGGTCTTTTGTAGGATAGGTAGCAGTTTAAAAGATATATGTCGTTCATGCATAAAACATATAAAAGTGAGCGTAATTTTCAAAGTCTCTCTGTCCGGTAAGCAGGTAAAGGGTAGTCTTCTGCAAAATTTCCGTAAAAAAAAATTACGATTTAAGTTGGAAGATGATGGAGCTGATTGATTTCTTATGGCATGCATTCCAAAACAAGTAGATACAGTTGAGGAAATTAATTCCTGACCCACCATAGACCATTTTCATAGTAAACGTCATAACGATTTTCCTCGTCAAGCTATGCAATGTCACTATGACGTTTACTGTGAAAAGGTACCATGGTGGGTCAGGTATTAATTTCCTCGACCGTACTTAACATATACCTAATAAAATCGAACTATTCTAATGATAAGGAGTCCATTAAAAATATGCATGAAGTACAGTGTTTAATCCATGAACTCGTTAAATTTCAGCAACTGTTTTTGGGATCGTGCCAGTAAAACTTCATCTTGTGTTGGACAAAGAAAACGAAACCAGTTTGATTGAGAAACCTAATGAAATATTTGTTGACCACCAGGCTAAAATGGGACTGGGCAGAGTGGGCAGGCCACGTCAGCCGCATGTATCCACACTCTCTCTTCTCAGTCGGTTGCTCTTGATAGAGGAGTCGTGGTCACGCGAGACGCTCGGTATCACTTTACCAGCGTGCTCCATCTGTCCCTTGCTGAAGCCTGTCTTACGCAGTCGTTGAGGGATTTGTCAGTGAACGACTTGATCTGGTCCGTCCACCGCAGAGGCCTGCCTGTGTATCCACACAGGTGGGCTGAAATTGCATATGGATGACGGATGTACTGCCCAGGCGGGGATGGTGGGATGATCTGGACTTGTTTCCTGACAACGCTAAAAGTTCGGACGAACGGAAGACATGGCGGGAAGCCTTTGCCCAGCAGTGGGAGACTGAACCTGGCTATGAGTAGTAGCAGTTTTGTTGAAGTATGTCTTGGCCTAAAGAATTGCGAAACTTAAGTGGCAATGGGCGGGGCACATTGCTAGCAGAACTGATGGCCGATTGGGTCAGAAGGTTCTCGAATGGCGTCCACGGACCGGGAGACGAGCTGTCGGTAGGCCTCCAACAAGATGGAGCGACGACCTAGTAAAGATCGCGGGACCTCGGTGGATGCGGAAATTACAAGACCGGTCTGTGTGGAGAGCCTTGGGGAGGCCTATGTCCAGCAGTGGATGTCTTTCGGCTGACATGATGACATCTTACTTAGAATGTGAAAATTGTGTATGCTATGATTTTTCTTTCAGATTTTATAGATATTTTTCATCATCATAGTTATTTCTCACCACACATCGGCAACTGTGCATCCGCTTCCGTCCTATTTATTATCACATCCTGATTTACCACATCCAAGTAACCTAGACCTCCATTACTGATAACCACTCATACCACGTAAGTTCCAATTAAAACTGGCTAAAAAACTCCAATAAAACCTGACCCTTCGATTCAAACTATTTAAATTCCTTTCCGGTATCAAGATTAATTGGTTTATTTCCCCAACTGGCCAGAATAAGTCTGCCTATTATTTCAAGGAGGTTCGTATAAAAGACGTGTCAGCTTACACTGGTTTACACGGACGAACGTCATCATTTTTAGTCCCGCGTAATAGCCCCGCGTAATCACCTAAAAGGTTAGCAGCGGAGACGAGTGCTTCACAGGTAATGTGTGATGTTTTAAAATACGCATATGGGATGTTTTCGCCGTAAATTAAGTCGGCACTCTAAAAGGCTGCTTTAAATTTCATTTTCGTAAGTGTTCAGTTTATTCTGGCGGTGGATGGAATGTTTTGAGAGCGGGTGATGTACTTATAATTGGTAGGAGCGCTATTATGGACACTGAGTTTTATTTTTTAGTTGTAAGGTTCCATCAAGGATCACCTCGTTGTGCGTCTGTCAATTATTGTCACTTTGCTTATCACGTTGTGCGTGCCTTGTAATACGAATTAAGACTGAAGGTGAAGGTGGAGCAGTGTGAGGCACCTTATGAGTCAAATATTCACAATGAGATCCAATTTGTTACATCAATACCTGTATCTAATCATGACCGTAATGGGCTAGACAAATATCTAATAATGGAACTGCCACATTTTGAAATGAAATTACAGCAGAATATTTGACATTGAGAAGATTATAATGAGATCACTGTGTAAAGTTTAAATGATATTCGTGATCTTATTAACCCGAGGCCATATTAGATTAAAATGACGAAATAATCAGTCAAACATTATGTTGCAAGTAAAAAACGGTATCTGTAGCATATCCTAAACGGATAAACGGATTTGGTGGCGGCTGTTTTTAATCGAAAGCTAGTTTAATCCAAATGGTCCTTAGCTAAATTTCATAAAAATCCGTTCCACCGTATAGGAGGTATTGAACTTTGAAATAAATGTTATAGTATTTTTCAACTTTTCAAAGTTGGTTAGGTTTTAGTCATCGACTTTTAAATATGAAAGACTGACCACGCACCTCTTTAGCGCTGGCAAAATGCGGCCTTCACTACACTACACTAGCTGTCATTACACTGACATGTCAAACTTCAAGGGAATATACCACAGACAAATATACCATCTGGATAATGTACGACTACCGTACCGACCTGCTAATTCATGTCCACAAAATAACAAGTAGTCGCATGATAACAATGACCTGCTAATTTACGAACATTAAATAACAGATAGTTCTTTATTGACCGAGCGAGCGAAGCGTGGACGTTTCAAGTGGGACAAAAATGCTTTCGTATGTCTGTCTAGCTGTCCTCTACAATGTAAAATTTTGTAAGCAGGCTCGACAATTATAGTTTTTTTGAAAAAAAAAATTTTGCTCACGAGGTCTACAGCTCTCAGAGTCACTATTGATAATATTTTAGGTATAAAATACGAGAAAGCTCACAGAGTGGCAAGTGTAATGGAAGGCAAGTCTTTCGTAACTGTTTCAAAGGTAAAAATATAAAATAATGGAAAAATTACAAAAAAAGGTATTTCAGTGTCGTCATTGGACAGATAATGCACAGTCGAAATCGGTAGATCTAAAAACTGGAAAATCAGTAGAAATAGATGAAACAGTCAGTTTCTGTAATAGTTGTATTCAATTTACCGGGAACGAACAAAGCTATAGTAAAATAAAAATAAAAAAAAACAAATATTCTATGAAAGTTCACCGGGAGTTTTTCTTTCCGAATTTCTACTTGGGTCGGGATTTATCAGGTCGGGAAATTAATGGTCCTATGTTATTTGACCATAATATTAGAGGTAGGAATTTATCAGGTGGGGAAATAAATTGTTGGCCCTGCATTATTTGGCTATAATATTATAATATACAATGACAATGCAAAGAAAAATCCGTTAAGCAGCTGGACTTGAACCAGCAACCTCGGTAATCCGTACCACGCTCCACCAATTAAGCTATACTTAACATTGGTGTACCTAACGAATTTTTCAATGCCTTGTGTCATATTTTATTTGGAAGATCTCTCCTCAGCGCCATCTATGAGTAGCTTAATCAAGCAGCTCACCCACTACGGAACTTCTACAGTTACGCATTAGTGGCAAGAGATGGAGCTATTTTCTGAATCAATGAAAATAATCGATTTATTGATTATTTTTGTTTTTATTTTTATGAAACATTCATAGAATGAAATTCAATATACAATGACAATGCAAAGAAAAATCCGTTAAGCAGCTGGACTTGAACCAGCAACCTCGGTAATCCGTACCACGCTCCACCAATTAAGCTATACTTAACATTGGTGTACCTAACGAATTTTTCAATGCCTTGTGTCATATTTTATTTGGAAGATCTCTCCTCAGCGCCATCTATGAGTAGCTTAATCAAGCAGCTCACCCACTACGGAACTTCTACAGTTACGCATTAGTGGCAAGAGATGGAGCTATTTTCTGAATCAATGAAAATAATCGATTTATTAACTAAAAAACAATTACTTTGCTCACCCGCGACCACTAATGACAAATAGTTATATCTGTGCGGCAAATGTATGTTTCCATGCAACACCTCCACCTCCACTGCTACACGAATCAACACATGCCACACAGACCCAACTATCACCACCACCACTATACTAAACGCTGACGCGTTTCGGCACTCTCCACGAGGCCATTTACGAAGCACAACAACAACCGCTCAACATGCCACCACTTCCACTACTGACATATGTAAACCATGTACTCAACTTAGTTAATGACAAAACCAACGTACCCACTAATATTTTATAAATTCCAAACTACCCTTTTATGTAAGTCCTAAACTACCCTTTTTTTAAGAAATGAATTCCAAACTACCCTTTTTATTTTTATTTTTAATCTACGCCAGGTACCCCGTTATTTTTAACCGAGTACGGTAAAAAGAGAAGTCATGTTCTCATTATTACTATGACACATTATTAAAATTAGAACCAAGTCGTAACAAAGGCGAAGAAACCAAATTAACTTGTTCATTAATAATAGACCCCATGTTGTTGTACCTAATTATTTCCAATTGTTCTAAAACCGATAGCCGCAAACCCTTATCACAATAATGTAAAATTTCGTACGTATCTGAGTCTAACAACGAATGATTCGTTTCTAATAAATGCTTGGCAAAGTTTGATTTCTCTGGATGATCATGCCTATATGACGAGACATGCTCTTTAAATCTAGTATCAAAGCTTCGACCGGTTTGTCCAATGTATACTTGACTACAGTCGCCACAAGTGAGTTTATATACGCCCGACCTGTTCCCTTTATCCACCTTTTCTTTGTTATTACAAAGTCTAGAACGTAAAGAATTAGTAGTCTTAAAGGCAACATTGATGTTATTTGATTTTAAAATATTATAAATCTTGTCAGACAACCGGCCAACATAAGTAATACTAGATCTAAATTTGTTAGTAGGCTGAGATGGCAACGCAGAGTAAAGCATGCTATTCACTATCCGTCCCTGCTTCTTTTGAACCAGACTATTAACCATTGCTGTACTATAACCATTTGTTGTTGCTATCTGATATATAGTATGTAACTCAGAATCATAATGCTCTTTCGACAGAGGTACAGTTAGTAGTCTATGTACATAACAATGGAAAGCAGCCAGTTTATGCTGCCATGGGTGAGTAGAATTTGCAGGTATGACAGTATCTGTGTACGTAGGCTTACGGTAAATTTGAAACTGGTGCCTATTATTTACTCTTGTAATAGTTAAATCCAGAAAATTTAATGAACGATTTTCCTCTAATTCTCGTTTGAACTTTATTTTTGGATGTTTGTTATTGAGAGCACTAATAAACAAATCTAGCTGCCTCATACTCCCCTTCCAACATAAAATTAAATCATCAACATACCTATAATAATATACTAAATTGCTGTTCCCCACTATATATTGTTTTTCAAAGTTATCCATAAAATCGTCAGCCATTAAAGGACTAAGAGGTGACCCCATTGATAAACCTTCACTCTGCAAATAATATTGACCATTAAATCTGAAATAATTTTGTTTCATGCATAAAGTTACTAATTCTATTAACTCACAAACCTCCCCCGGATGTAAACGCTTCCTTTCTAAGTGACATCTAAGAATATTTAAGGTTTCACTATATGGTACGTTGGTAAACAAACTATCCACATCTAAAGAAAGTAATGTTGAGTTTGGCGGTATATTAATGTCTTTAATTTTATTTACTAAATCTGAACTATTCTTTAAACTATATATTGGCTTAAAAGAAGATTTTTCCCGAACAATGCTATTTAACTTCTCGCTACTTTATACGCTGGAGCACTCACGTATGAAACAACAGGGCGAACAGGAACACCATCCTTGTGAATTTTAGGTAAACCATATAAAATTGGTGCCTGCGGATTCATAGGAATCACATTGCTCTTCTTTTGTTCGGTGTCAAAGGTAAATGCAGAATTTTTCAGAAGGTTTTTTAGGTTTTTATGAAACGCGGCGGTGGGATCCCTACGTAAATTCAAAAAACCCTCTCCTTGAATGATGTCATTTACTTTATCATTATATTGACCCCTTTCTAAAACAACAATACAATTGCCCTTATCGGCCTTAGAAATTACCAAATCATTGTCATGGACCTTTTGCTGAATAGAACGTAATGAATGCAAGTCACCAACATCCGAAATACCCCCAGAAGAAGTTGTATTTTTTAATGAATTAGCAACCAAAACCTTAGTATCAAAGTCACCGCGATTACAAACAATCGCAACCTCAGAATCTACCGCCAAACCCTCCACTAATTTCTGACTAAATTTAGAGGGTAAGTTATATTTCAAACCTTTTTCCAATAACTGCACCTTCACCTTCTACAAATTCGACATTAGTGAGATTTTTAACTCGAGGGTAGAAAACCGTTACCGTTACTTGACTCACTATTATTGTTGTTCAAAAGAGACTGAGTTCCATTTCGCGTAAGCCTACGCAATTTATTAGTTTGGGTAACATACTTTTTATGTGCCTGCACCGAAGCAAAGATGGCGCTGAGGAGAGATCTTCCAAATAAAATATGACACAAGGCATTGAAAAATTCGTTAGGTACACCAATGTTAAGTATAGCTTAATTGGTGGAGCGTGGTACGGATTACCGAGGTTGCTGGTTCAAGTCCAGCTGCTTAACGGATTTTTCTTTGCATTGTCATTGTATATTGAATTTCATTCTATGAATGTTTCATAAAAATAAAAACAAAAATAATCAATAAATCGATTATTTTCATTGATTCAGAAAATAGCTCCATCTCTTGCCACTAATGCGTAACTGTAGAAGTTCCGTAGTGGGTGAGCTGCTTGATTAAGCTACTCATAGATGGCGCTGAGGAGAGATCTTCCAAATAAAATATGACACAAGGCATTGAAAAATTCGTTAGGTACACCAATGTTAAGTATAGCTTAATTGGTGGAGCGTGGTACGGATTACCGAGGTTGCTGGTTCAAGTCCAGCTGCTTAACGGATTTTTCTTTGCATTGTCATTGTATATTGAATTTCATTCTATGAATGTTTCATAAAAATAAAAACAAAAACAATCAATAAATCGATTATTTTCATTGATTCAGAAAATAGCTCCATCTCTTGCCACTAATGCGTAACTGTAGAAGTTCCGTAGTGGGTGAGCTGCTTGATTAAGCTACTCATAGATGGCGCTGAGGAGAGATCTTCCAAATAAAATATGACACAAGGCATTGAAAAATTCGTTAGGTACACCAATGTTAAGTATAGCTTAATTGGTGGAGCGTGGTACGGATTACCGAGGTTGCTGGTTCAAGTCCAGCTGCTTAACGGATTTTTCTTTGCATTGTCATTGTATATTGAATTTCATTCTATGAATGTTTCATAAAAATAAAAACAAAAATAATCAATAAATCGATTCTTTTCATTGATTCAGAAAATAGCTCCATCTCTTGCCACTAATGCGTAACTGTAGAAGTTCCGTAGTGGGTGAGCTGCTTGATTAAGCTACTCATAGATGGCGCTGAGGAGAGATCTTCCAAATAAAATATGACACAAGGCATTGAAAAATTCGTTAGGTACACCAATGTTAAGTATAGCTTAATTGGTGGAGCGTGGTACGGATTACCGAGGTTGCTGGTTCAAGTCCAGCTGCTTAACGGATTTTTCTTTGCATTGTCATTGTATATTGAATTTCATTCTATGAATGTTTCATAAAAATAAAAACAAAAATAATCAATAAATCGATTATTTTCATTGATTCAGAAAATAGCTCCATCTCTTGCCACTAATGCGTAACTGTAGAAGTTCCGTAGTGGGTGAGCTGCTTGATTAAGCTACTCATAGATGGCGCTGAGGAGAGATCTTCCAAATAAAATATGACACAAGGCATTGAAAAATTCGTTAGGTACACCAATGTTAAGTATAGCTTAATTGGTGGAGCGTGGTACGGATTACCGAGGTTGCTGGTTCAAGTCCAGCTGCTTAACGGATTTTTCTTTGCATTGTCATTGTATATTGAATTTCATTCTATGAATGTTTCATAAAAATAAAAACAAAAATAATCAATAAATCGATTATTTTCATTTATAATATTATAATTTTTAATGCGTGGTTTTCTTTACAAATAATCAGTATATTATCTATTTACGTATTGAATGTGATTCCTTGTGCTTTGTTTTTATTTTTCGTGTTGTTGGTACAGTTCAAAAATGTGTGAAACTGTTGTAATTGGGCAAGTCAAGGAGATGTCACCTGCGCGGCGGCTGTTGGCGACTAAGTCACCGAGTAACCTAATCACCTATATTGCTTGTCCGCGCGCGGTGAAGGGGTGGCGTATCCGTCACTATTTGATACATCAATGGTTTTAGTACATGAACGGACCTCCGCAAAGTAACGCCTGATCCAATTAATGATGAATTACTATTTTGTCAAAGTGGTTAAAGATTTTGATACCATTTTCGGTTATTTGGTAGATGTAAGTAACCGCTACCAACTAACCCAGACATACCACCACCATCTACAGTCGATTCATCAAAAATGTGTCCACGAAAGTGACGCGGTCGCAATTCTCGAATAGTGATCCTCGTATTCTTGATTTTACTCTTATCCCGAAATGAGTACCGTTTCTAGCGCAGGCTTCAATTTGAACGAGTTCACAGCTTTTACGTCGAAAGTACGAAACGTGATTAATAATGCTAATGAGTAGTGCTCTCTGGAGGCTGAGAGGGTTTCGCGTAATATCGGCAGCCACACGTAAGTACATAGTTTCACTGTATAATTTATAGATTCTTAGCACTACGATTCAAGCTCACCTTTGCATCAGTGTGAGGTACGCCTCGCGTCACAAGATACAACGCTACACAACTGTGTGCACTCACACAAAGGAAACACCTCGTGCATTTTCCATTTGTCAATCACCCACACGTGTATCAAGTTGAGCGTTTGCCTGTCTGTGAGTGTTGCAGCATATTGTAATCGGGAAAGCTGATTTCTTCCTGATCCAGGATTAACCTTGATTAGAAACACGGGGCGTGTGTGAAGTATTTAGGTCAATTGATAGCCGAGTTCTATCAGTTTCTGATTACTTTCAGGGATACATACAATTTTACTAATTAGCCTTTGTTAAATATCTAGTTAGAGCTCTCGAAAGGTCCGTTATTCATTTTTGCCTCTGGGAACGATTCCAATAACCGGCCAAGTGCGAGTCGGACTCGCGCACGAGGGTTCCGTAGAAAGATTTTAACACTTTTCCCCAGTGTTTTAAGAAGTCCAGTGTTAGCAGAGCCCTGCTCTTAAGCAAAATGCACGCAGTGTGGGGTCAACTTATATTGGTCTGCGAAATCTACAGACAGATATAAAAAATTAAGATTTTGAGACTTTTCGGCGTGGTTGTGCTATAAGAGCTACCTTCATACCAAATTTCAAGTTTCTAGGACATCTGGAAGTACCCTTTAGGTTTTTGGAAATCAGCGATTTGTATGGAAATAGATTTTTTAATGACTGTATCTTTTGATTGCGTTGACTTAGAAGTTTGATTTTTTCACGGCTTCAAGGGACCGCAGGCTTGAGTATTTGGTATTAATTTCAGCATGCATACTTTACGCGTTCCAGAGAAAAAGGGTCTCGACAGATAGACAGACAGACAGACGGAAAACAAAGTGATCCTATAAGGGTTCCGCTTTATCCTTTTGAGGTACGGAACCCTAAAAATGGACCAAATTGCTTGACTTGGTATAATATAGCGGTTAACTACAAACAACAAGCAAGTCTCGAATTATTCTCCCATGGTTAACATTTTGTCAGTAACCAGAAACTTCATAGCTGTGCAATGTGTCAGGATAGACTACAATAGCGGCGAAACACTATAGTTACTCTGACCAAAAAATCAAGACATGAAATGAGGGCGCCACTTTCTTCGTAACTGTCACGTTATTGACGTCAATCGCTTGAATATGGCAACAAATTTGGATGAGAAATTTTAGTTCCCCTTTTCTCCTTTTTTTTGACTTTTGATCGGTCTATACTTGAATTTTCATGTGGCCACAGTCGATGCAGTTTTAAAAACATGTTTACATGAAAAAGCTCTTTCAGCCGCGACCGTTGACTGCTTTGGTTTCCGATCGGCTGGTGATAAAGTATTTTAACTCCTCCTACCCGATAGTCTAAGAGGTAGTGACTTTTATTAATTACCTAAAGAACCGTTTTGAATTGGCTCAAATGACATTTGTCTAAGTGTTGCGGCAATTTATTGTATAATTTGATGGCCATAAACCTTAACCTACCCCCCACCCCCCCTACCCCCTACCTCCCTCGTTACCCTATTACATAAAGTGACATTTTCTGAAACAATAACCTATCCAACTTAAAAAAGTTGAAAAATCCCTGACATTGTTATTTAAAAGTTCAATATTTCAAAAACGCGTAAACCGATTTTAATGAGACTTAGCTAAGAACCACCTTGATTAAACTAGCTTTCGATTAAAAAAGTCGCATCGAAAACGGGAAATCCGTTTGGGAGCTATGGTGTCACAGACAGATACACAGAAACACAGGTGGACCTTATAACACTTAAAAAAAAATGAAATCTACATAACCCAACCAACATGTAAGTTCAAAAATTGTCGACATTTATTCAAAGTCCAATCAGCAGCAATAGTAGCTATGCAACCGTCGCGTTCACAATGATCTAAACACGGCTCTATTGTTATGGACATAAGAGCTTGTGCAGATCATTGTGACTCAAAAATAATAAAATATAGTGCTTTGAGAGCATGAATTAATTAATAGAAGCACTATTTCTCGGTCCGGGAGAGCGGATTAGTTCCAATGGAGTGTGACTGTCATCTCGTTGTGATATTTCACTCGGTTCACTAAATGCTCACGCCGCTGTCAGTAAAAATAGTAACAAAAAATAATTAGGAAACACAATAGCAGTAAAGCAAAACTGTCTTATAAAAAAACAATAATTAGGAAACACAATAATAATTAGGAAACACAATAGCAGTAAAGCAAAACTGTCTTATAAAAAAATAATAATTAGGAAACACAATAGTAATTAGGAAACACAATAGCAGTAAAGCAAAACTGTCTTATAAAAAAAAAAAAATTAGGAAAAAATAATTAGGAAACACAATAATAATTAGGAAACACAATAGCAGTAAAGCAAAACTGTCTTATAAAAAAAATAATTAGGAAAAAATAATTAGGAAACAATAATAATTAGAAAACACAATAGCAAAAAATAATTAGGAAACACAATAGCAGTAAAGCAAAACCGTCTTATAAAAAAAAAAAATTAGGAAAAAAATAATTAGGAAACAAAATAATAATTAGGAAACACAATAGCAAAAAAGAATTAGGAAACACAATAGCAGTAAAGCAAACCTGTCTTATAAAAAAAAAATAGGAAAAAAAAATTAGGAAACACAATAATAATTAGGAAACACAATAGCAAAAAATAATTAGGAAACACAATAGCAGTAAAGCAAAACTGTCTTATAAAAAAAAAATTAGGAAAAAAAAATTAGGAAACACAATATTAATTAGGAAACACAATAGCAAAAAAAAAATTAGGAAACACAATAGCAGTAAAGCAAAACTGTCTTATAAAAAAAAAAAATAGGAAAAAATAATTAGGAAACACAATAATAATTAGGAAACACAATAGCAAAAAATAATTAGGAAACACAATAGCAGTAAAGCAAAACTGTATTATAAAAACCTTTAGGTTTTAAAATATTCCTCTAAATCTCATAAAGAAACAGAGACAAGTAATAAAAAGACTGCCAATCTCCATAGGTACTAACTTGCGCAGCTCCGAAACATAAGGTTCACTAGATGGCGTTGTTTATACTACGTATTACGTATACATGGTAAACAACGCCATCTTTCTAGTGAAGCTTATATTTCGGAGCTATGCAAGTTAGTAGTATGAAGATTGAAGAAGACTTTGTATTACTTGTCTCTGAAAAAATCGGAAAAAAAGGAGGAGGTTTAATAAAGTTGTATTCTATTATAATGTTGTTTTTAGTATGTTTGAGCGATTACTCATGAAATAATTCTCTACAGCCATCAGTTTCCTTAGCACAAGGAATATTTTTCGGATGAAGCACTGGCTTTGTTATTACCAAACTGCCGAACGAGGGTTATGTTTTTCGAGCGTATTTAAGTGTGTAGGTATAATATGTATGTCTAATCCTTTGGCACGCTCTGCGGCTTGAACCGTTTGACCGATTTTAACATTGAGGTGTCAATATATTCCTCTCAGTTGTGGGAGTGTCAAGTGGTTGAAGTCGGTTAAAAAGCGAAACGCTGCATCGTTTCAACCACCCCAGCTCTTAGTCTATCTTCTTGCGTCTTCGCCACGAATATAGAGTGGCAAAGAAAATTCGCCCACTAAAAGTGCAACAAGAATAAGGGAGCGACTAGAATTCGGACGCTCTGGAATATTCTCAAGTGGCGAAATTTGGCTGGATTTATGCTTTCACCGGGTATTAAGGATAGACACGGGAAGGGGATTAGCTAATGTATGTGAATAAATGACACGGTACTGCGGAGAATGAATAAAGGCTTGGAAGTGATGCGTATTATAAAGCATAGGAAGCTGTTGTATTTGGGGCATATAATGCGCAACGACAAGTATCGTCTGCTTCAGCTTATTATCCAGGGAAAGGTTCAAGGCCGCAGACCACCTGACCGTAGACGTACCTCCTGGTTAAGAAACCTTAGAGACTGGTTCGGGATGAGTACCAGATCCCTCTTTCGGCCGGCAGTCTCAAAAATAAAGATAGCCCTAATGATAGCTGACCTCCGATAGGAGAGGGCACTAGAAGAAGAAGAGAAGAAGATGTGAATAAATATTCTCTACGTACGATGAAAAACTAAGCTCAGTTTGAAGTACTGTTTTGTTGTTTACTTACTTACGTCGAAAGAGACGGAATCCTATACCAAATAAGGTATGTATATAAATATTTTATTGCACACTACAGTAAAATCAATTACAATGAAATATAACAAACAGAAAATGTAGTCATTATCAGCATTTTACAACAGGTGGTATAGGAACATTCGATGGTCAGTTTTTCGTGTAGGTACCATGATTGTTTTTTTTTCTCTTTGTACTATTCACCGGCGTCTTTTTACGTCCCACTGCTGGGTACAGGCCTCCTCTCGCAGTGAGAGGGCTTGGGTCATAGTTCCCACGCGGACCCAGTGCGGATTGGGAACTTCACACACATCATTGAATTGCTTCGCAGGAGTTTACAGGTTTCCTCACGAAGTTTTTTTTACCCAAAAGCTCATGATAAATTACAAATGTAATTTCGAACATAAATTTCAAAAACTCAGAGGTGCGAGCCGGGGTTCGAAACCGTCTTCTCCTTGAGAGGCCTTAGGTCAAACCACTAGGCTACCGTGCCTAGAAAGCTACAAACTAGGAACTTTGTACTATAGCTGGTATTGTATTGTAAATTTCTCAAGAGACTTTGTCCTTAGTATACTTAGAAACAAAAGCTGTCCATTTGCCAACGTGATGCAATCAGAAGATCCAATGCATGTCCTTCTCTTCTCAGACTTTTTATTATTCCCGTTCCTACAGTCCTCAGTATTCCATTAAACTCCACATTAAACTGTTCGTCAAGTTGCAGAAGGCATCGTACGGTCACTATCGGCGTTTGAACTAACAATCTATTCTGAATATCATTTTAAACGAATATCCTATGATCTTGTCAAGACGTTTCAGCACGTACCATCAAAGAACGGATGAAATTCAACCCCATGCCAAAGTCTTAGGGTCTGATTCATTTTAAGTACCGGCCTCCTTCAATGACAGTACTCGATATTGGGAATTCGGTGAAGGACTTTAGAGTTGGTATTCGTATGCCACTGAAAAGGATAGTGTATCGCCACGTCTGGTCAGTAAATTTGAATCAGACAGCTTCTAGGATCGGGTATCAGTATTTCAATAAAAAATACGGCTCTGACACTACCATATTGATAGATATTTGGACCTTTGGAAATGAAATATTACGCTCGCCAGCGAGTTAGTTTGGATTGGGTTTGTATATTGGCTTTTTGTGGAAAAGGTGGATGACCTTGAACTGAGAACAGCTGGTGTTGGAATGACGAGGCGTTACCGTGGAAATTATGTAGCTTAAGAAAGCGCTGCGAAATTGAACTTGATGCGTAGTTAAGATTAGTCAGCATCATCATCACCAGCCTTTTGTAGGTTCCACTGCTAGGCACAGGCATGCTCTCAGAATGAGAGGGATTGGGCTATAGTTCCCACGCGGGCCCAGTGCTGATGTTTTCCTTCACCGTAAAGCTCATGATAAATTACAAAATAAATGTTATTTCGCGCTTAAATTCCTAAGAACTCAGAGGTCCTCTGAGGTGAAGGAAAACATCCGCACTGGTCCCGTGTGGGAACTATAGCCCGATTTCTGTGCGAGCTGGGGCTCGAATCCACGACCCTCTGCTTAAACTTCGGTCAAACCTCTAGGCTGTCATTTAATCACAGAGCATATTTTTAAACAGTCTCACAAGAGTTTTTATATTAAAGATTACCTTTAAGGTAGCTGACATAAACCCGGTTGTACCTATTGTTAAAATACTCGCTTTATTCTAAGAGTTCATCGCTCTTAACCTTATTAACAAAAAATTTACTTCAACGCAAAATTTCCGCTACAACCAAGTTTATAATTAAAGGGGAGATAGCAGCCATAACTTTTCTCTCAAACCTTTGCTCTCAAAGAAAAATAATCGTGCTACGTCACAACTCTATTATAGCTACTACTAATGGGTGGCTAGCGACGCAGCGACCGAATTCTCTGTTCATTGCCCGGTCGAGATGCGAACCACATAGTAGCGAGCTAACAAGATCAGCAACGTAATAGAAAATCGCTCGCCGCGCTTTCGGTCGCGTATAGTCCTAGCCGGGCCGTTACCACAGAAGTAGTGAAAATGGGATAGAAATGCTAACGTTCGTATTTCCTTCCAGAAGCAATGTCGCCACTTTTTGCCCCCTCTTGCTATTAATGCACACACGATAAAACACTAGGCAATCACGCAAACAATTATTAGTGTAACTACTCATTGTGGATGAGTTTCCGCAATTACAAATGCTGCAAAACACCATATTTTGGAACATGTATCACGAGCAATACTGAATCACAATTCGCGCACTTACGTAGCCTTACGCATCACACGCGCGGTGAGAACTTTCCCAGTAAGCGCATGTCCCCATAAAATAGGTACACTTTTTCAAAACGCACACTTTCCCAAAATGTACATCTCAAAACGCATAGGTACTTCCCGATCAAGATGTCTACCTCGTTTTCCAATTTAAAAATGGCTCCCGTTTTTCATATTTGATGACGGATTTGAAACGGCTCTTTTGGAAAAGTGTACCTACTGGAAACTACCATCTGAGAAAATTGACTTTATGGAAAGTGTTCCAATTTTGAACTGCACTTTTTGAGACAGTGCACCTTGCGAGAAAGTGATCCTTCTAAACAAGTGCGCCTTTAGACAAAGTGTATATTTCGAGAAAGTGGGTTCTATGAGCCTAACCCGTACACGCTACCATGCCACTTCTGTCCTCTTTTTATCAGTTCTATGGCTGTTACCAAGCCAATGGCGGTTAACCTGATTACCTCACTGCGAACTTTCTGCACTTATTTATTCGAAAACTGAGAACTGAGTTCAAGTGAGAAGCTTTATTAAGCATTATTAGAGTTAAAAGGTAGCTACTGGTGCCGGAAGGAACTACTGTTTCAAAGAAACAATAATGCCTTCTTTTCTCTTAAAGTCTCTCTTTAATATATCTTTTATATCTTGTTTTTGAGCGAGCGCATTGAATTAGGTAGGCTGTATGTCGCTAGGTTCAAGATAGTTCACGGTTTACGACCTCGCGCAAGTAGGCGTATCTAACTATGATAGTATACATAAAATTATTTAAGAGGGGGCAAACACACACACAGGCAGGTCACATGATGGAAAGCAAGCAATCACCACCGCCAATTGACACCAGCAACACAGCAACACAAGGAGAATCACAGGTGCGTTGCTAGCCCTTTAAGGAATAAGCAGATTCGTTTTTCAAGACCCCTTAGTTGTACCGCTCTAAGAATGTTGCCACGGGAAGCTGATTTCATACCTTCGTTCGTCTGATTCGTCATACTTAGTATAAAAAGAAATACAAAAACTAAGGCATTTAACCTCTCGAACTGCCATTCTAACATGGCTTCTAATCTTACGCATGTGCTAAAGGAAGGTTCCCGCACGACCTATTAGCAAAAGTCTCGATCTTTTGTCAACTGACCCGTGGCCGTCCCGTCAAAATCATCCGGTCCGCAAACGATAACCCTCCATCAGACCCAAGTATTCTTAGGGATGTCCATTTGAGCTTGACAGATCGATTGTAAAAGATAAGATAGAAACAATAACTACAACTATACAATACAATACAATGAATATCCCTACGTACTGTTATGTATTTTCGTTAGTAACAACAGTGTCTCGGGCCTTTGGGAGACGTGCGCGGAGCCGAAGCCAACGCGTAGAGGCACTTTTGTATTTTAGCTTACGCTTGTGTCCCAATGCTGGGCAAAGACCTCTCCTCTAGTCTTCTAGAACTCGCTACCCTGCGCTACCTACGTCTGCGATTTGCGATTTGCGAGCGAGTGCTTCATACTAATATCGCTCGCGGCGAACACGTTGCGTGATCGTCTCAATACAAAACTCGCTCGCAAATCGCCCGTGTGATAAGGCTGTAACTCAGCCAGGTCACCTCGACATCTCCGCCTAGGTCTGCCTGGCCTTTGTTTACAATGAACGAATAGACATGTATTTGTCTTCACTTTAGCACATATTCCGAATCGATTCTGAATTGGCCATCCCTAGTCCGGACTATGGTCGTTACCGCTAATTCGCGAGCGATGTAGAAACATACGATTCGCTCAGATCGCTGCTGATTTGTCCCCGTAATGGACGCATTAGTCTCATCCTAGGACTGATGTTGCAAATCAATTCTACCTTCTATTGTCCGAGTTGTTTATTGGTTTGAGTTTTTTTAGGAAACAATGAAGGTTTGTTTTTTTTAGTTTTGTCATAATCGAGTTTTCAAACCATGAAAAATAAAATTAGTACCTACCCAAGACTCCTCTGAAATAAATTTTATTGATAGGGTATCATACATCGCGTACCTAAACCTCTATCACTATACTTGAATTCGGCAAATGAGATTTTCGTAATTTCCACGAGATAGGGAACTACTTAACTTTCATATTCACAGTCACGGGCAAAGCCGCTTACATGAGTTACTTAGCGATATAATATTACGACAATCACTAAAGTGGACTGAACCTGTACCTTTTTTTTTTATACAACGAGGAAGGCAAGCGAGCAAGTGGGTCACCTGATGGTAAGTGATCACCACTGCCCATAGACACCCGCCACTCCAGAGGGTTTGCAGATGCGTTGCCAACCTAGAGGGCCAAGATGAAATGCCTCTTGTGCCCGTAATTATACCAGCTGTCTTACTCTCCACACCGGAACACAACAGTGCAAGCACTGCTGCTTAGCGGCAGGATTAACGAGTAAGATGGTGGTAGCAATCCGGACAGACCTCGCACAAGGTCCTACCACCCGCACCTATTTTGATATTCAAAATGATTACATTATGTTACATTCGATGAGGTACCTATGTATTATCTTGAACATAAAATTACATCATAAATTGCACAATGTTAAGTCGTCGACAAATCGTCGAAAAACTATGAACAAAATGATATGACTGAACAATGAATTAATCCTTAATAGGGCAAAGGTATGAATTTCGGAAATAAATAACTTAAGCATCTGATTCTAATGTTTATTGTGGTCACAATCAACAAGGTTTCCAAAAAACATTTTTCAGAAAATCCGTTTTCATGAAAAACAGGGTGGTAACTATCTAACCGTTGCCTCTTTGTAAACCTTAAGAGGTGGTAACTATTTTACCGTTACCCGTTAGTGCTGCTCGAGGCAAAACTGTCGTCTGTGTGGTGAAGCGTAGGTTACCATTTGCAGGTGCCCATGAAATGTATTGAAGCACGGCGTGGCACATAAAGCCACTTTGCACACGTCACATAGTAAACGTGATCGTTTTTGTTGCTTTTTTGTGCTGCAGAAACGGCATCTTGTTATTTTTTTTATTTTATTGTTGGTCTCAAGACAATCATCTCCGTTATCACTACAACCCTCGCCATTAACTATGAACCCAAAATTTTTGTCAATCCTCGCAAAACCCGGTTGTCGTAATTGAACTTATTGACGAAATTAGTAGTGTACCCCAAGTCATCATCTGAGTCACTTTCGAGACTGGAAAGATCATTTTCTAGTATTTCTTCAATGGCTTTATCGTTTAGCCTTTTTTTACTAGATATTTACTAGATATTTAGATATTTTCACCAAAAATAAGAAAACAAAATGTATCTTTTTTAAACACTTCCGTACTTTTACGTCCGTACAAGGCAATGGTAAAATATTTACCACCAACTTTGAACTGTATCTCCGAACCGCGAATATTTGTACTCAAGATCAATGACACGTAATCTGCTAGATAAAATAATCTATTATACAGTGAAAATAACAAAAACCACTTACCGGAATCTTGCTAGAACACACTGATAACAAATATTCATCCAATACCAACAAAAACGCTCGTTTTTAAAAAAAATCAGCTTAGTAAGTAAATTACCGAATTTGTGACATTTCACAGTGTTGTCAACATTTTTTTATGAATGTTCGATTATCAGTGCGTTCACAAATGAAAAGAGATGTCGGATATGTCAAAATGTCTTTATTCTGTGGTCTAAAAAACTAAGTGGTAACTATATGCCCGGTGCCTTATTAAGGGTTAATAAATGTAAAAGAGTCGAAATAAATAAGAAATATTATTATAACACAGTTAAAAGTTCTCCGCTAGGAATGTTTCAATATTAATGTTACATAACATTATGAGTTTCTAATCATAACATTTAACAAATAAAAAATATGTATACACACAAGCAGAAATACTTAATTACAATTAAAATGTCATGTCTCAAAAATCATTCAAAATATGGATTCATACTTCAGAATGGATTTTATGCTTCTAGCAACTTCAAAAGGTCCTCTCTGTACCTGGACCTAAATCCACATCCTACCTAACTTTTCCCAAAAACTATTTGTATAGGTCCATGCCATAGTTTGTCTCTCGCTGACACAAAAACTGATATTCTTTTGTCACTCACAAAACAGATAAAAAAAATGGTATAAAATAACAAAAACGCATCAGTGTGTGAGGATCGCACTTCTTTTGTTTGTCATGTCGCTGCAGGCTAAGTTTTCACAGCTTCAAACTATTTGCCTTGTAACTCTTGAGTTGTGTTGGATAGATTTCTTTTGAAGAAACTAGCTTATGTCCCGCGGCTTTGCCCCCGTGAAATATTTCAAAATGGGCTAGTTCCCTATCGCGTGGTAATTTCGAAAAATCCCTTCTTTCTTAATGCACCTCTAGGTTACTCAAGGTATATGTTTGCCAAATATCAAGTCTCTAGGTCCAGTGGTTTAGGCTGTGCGTTGTCTGTCAGTCAGTCACGGTACTGTTTTATAGGTATAAAAGATAGAATGTGCAATATCTAAAGCACTGGATTTACCTGAATAGGTCAAGTGGATCGATGATGGGTCAGTCTTCGGGAAGTCGTTGTTGATGAATAATGGCTTCTCAAGCAGAGGTTCGTGGGTGTCAGCACCGGCTCGCACTTCTGAGTTTTTCGGAATTTATGTTAGAAATTACATTTGTAATATAATTATCATGAGCTTTTGGGTTAAGGAAAACATCATGAGGAAACCGGCATACTCTTGCGAAGCAATTCAATGGTGTGTCTGTGAAGTTCCCAATCTGCACTTGGTCCGCGTGGGAACTATAGTCCAAGCCCTCTCATTGTAAGAGGAGGCCTTAAAAAGGGCTGGTAATGATGATGATGACGATGAAATCGTCGCTAATTTAATTTCAGTCTGATCAGGGCACATCATCATCATCAAACTTAAGAGTTACACTCTTGTCGGTGGAGTGTCATCCAATTATCTCTCCTATAAGCCAGCTCCTTGACCTCCTGATACGACACGACACCAGCGTTTTCCTTTATCTGGTCCATGTAGCTTCGCCTAGGTCTCTTTCCTTCAATTTTTCCTTCTAGAATGTTCCAATCATTTTCTCGCGTCTATTCTCTATAGTATTCAGGATCGTTCTCTTCTCATTAACCATTGACAACACTTCCTCATTAGTCCTCCGTTCCATCTAACTTGTACCCTTCATTCTCCTCTAGCACCATCCTTCTCAGGGCACGTTAAATATAAAATGTAAGAATAGTACGATAATGAAAACTGACAATGTTTAAACTCCTCAGCCCTACTCGGTGATTTTCATAACCCACAAAACCAAAATACTCAACCCAGCAACATTTAGCCGTGTGCCCAAAACGGTTTCGCAAAAGAACAATAAAAATGTTTCACGTAATACAGTAGTGTCCCGCGGGACCCGGATAAAAGTATCCGGCGATGATATTAGGGTCCTGGCACATCGGCGATATGCGTGCGGAATTTCTATTAGGTACCTAAAGGAGCGTTTTGCTTTATGTTCTGCGTGGGTTACATACGGGCAAGTAGAATCATGAGCAGTGAGCAAAGATTGTCTTGCGTTTTTGCGATCAGTTGCGGGAAGGCGGAATTTGAAACTTTCAGAGCTACCATAATGACCAAGAAAAGGAATAGTTCAGAGCAGAAATAAAAGTTCACGAGGGATTGAACATAAGTTTTATCGACTATTAGTTCCAGTTATCGATGTTATCGAATCGACTCTTCGCTTGTTATCGACTTTTAGCATTATTCTGTAACATTTAACCTCTTTGAATAGTGGCTTTCGTCGCTATATTAACTTAAATCGCGTCAACATCACATACCTATGACATTTATGTCGCTTAAGTTTCTCGAAGTCATTCCCGTGTTATTGAAATGGTTAATCCTAAAAAAAACTAGTGGATAAACAAGTGGATAAAAAACATCTTTTTTCCTTTTTGCTTCGATAAGCTCCATTAAATAATTTATTGAATCAGGCGTTACTTTGCGGAGGTCCATATTTATGAACTAAAAAACAATTACTTTGCTCACCCGCGACCACTAATGACAAATAGTTATATCTGTGCGGCAAATGTATGTTTCCATGCAACACCTCCACCTCCACTGCTACACGAATCAACACATGCCACACAGACCCAACTATCACCACCACCACTATACTAAACGCTGACGCGTTTCGGCACTCTCCACGAGGCCATTTACGAAGCACAACAACAACCGCTCAACATGCCACCACTTCCACTACTGACATATGTAAACCATGTACTCAACTTAGTTAATGACAAAACCAACGTACCCACTAATATTTTATAAATTCCAAACTACCCTTTTATGTAAGTCCTAAACTACCCTTTTTTTAAGAAATGAATTCCAAACTACCCTTTTTATTTTTATTTTTAATCTGCAGTCTTGAGTGCAGTTATTGGAAAAAGGTTTGAAATATAACCTACCCTCTAAATTTAGTCAGAAATTAGTGGAGGGTTTGGCGGTAGATTCTGAGGTTGCGATTGTTTGTAATCGCGGTGACTTTGATACTAAGGTTTTGGTTGCTAATTCATTAAAAAATACAACTTCTACTGGGGGTATTTCGGATGTTGGTGACTTGCATTCATTACGTTCTATTCAGCAAAAGGTCCATGACAATGATTTGGTAATTTCTAAGGCCGATAAGGGCAATTGTATTGTTGTTTTAGAAAGGGGTCAATATAATGATAAAGTAAATGACATCATTCAAGGAGAGGGTTTTTTGAATTTACGTAGGGATCCCACCGCCGCGTTTCATAAAGACCTAAAAAACCTTCTGAAAAATTCTGCATTTACCTTTGACACCGAACAAAAGAGGAGCAATGTGATTCCTATGAATCCGCAGGCACCAATTTTATATGGTTTACCTAAAATTCACAAGGATGGTGTTCCTGTTCGCCCTGTTGTTTCATACGTGAGTGCTCCAGCGTATAAAGTAGCGAGGAAGTTAAATAGCATTGTTCGGGAAAAATCTTCTTTTAAGCCAATATATAGTTTAAAGAATAGTTCAGATTTAGTAAATAAAATTAAAGACATTAATATACCGCCAAACTCAACATTACTTTCTTTAGATGTGGATAGTTTGTTTACCAACGTACCATATAGTGAAACCTTAAATATTCTTAGATGTCACTTAGAAAGGAAGCGTTTACATCCGGGGGAGGTTTGTGAGTTAATAGAATTAGTAACTTTATGCATGAAACAAAATTATTTCAGATTTAATGGTCAATATTATTTGCAGAGTGATGGTTTAGCAATGGGGTCACCTCTTAGTCCTTTAATGGCTGACGTTTTTATGGATAACTTTGAAAAACAATATATAGTGGGGAACAGCAATTTAGTATATTATTATAGGTATGTTGATGATTTAATTTTATGTTGGAAGGGGAGTATGAGGCAGCTAGATTTGTTTATTAGTGCTCTCAATAACAAACATCCAAAAATAAAGTTCAAACGAGAATTAGAGGAAAATCGTTCATTAAATTTTCTGGATTTAACTATTACAAGAGTAAATAATAGGCACCAGTTTCAAATTTACCGTAAGCCTACGTACACAGATACTGTCATACCTGCAAATTCTACTCACCCATGGCAACATAAACTGGCTGCTTTCCATTGTTATGTACATAGACTACTAACTGTACCTCTTTCGAAAGAGCATTATGATTCTGAGTTACATACTATATATCAGATAGCAACAACAAATGGTTATAGTACAGCAATGGTTAATAGTCTGGTTCAAAAGAAGCAGGGACGGATAGTGAATAGCATGCTTTACTCTGCGTTGCCATCTCAGCCTACTAACAAATTTAGATCTAGTATTACTTATGTTGGCCGGTTGTCTGACAAGATTTATAATATTTTAAAATCAAATAACATCAATGTTGCCTTTAAGACTACTAATTCTTTACGTTCTAGACTTTGTAATAACAAAGAAAAGGTGGATAAAGGGAACAGGTCGGGCGTATATAAACTCACTTGTGGCGACTGTAGTCAAGTATACATTGGACAAACCGGTCGAAGCTTTGATACTAGATTTAAAGAGCATGTCTCGTCATATAGGCATGATCATCCAGAGAAATCAAACTTTGCCAAGCATTTATTAGAAACGAATCATTCGTTGTTAGACTCAGATACGTACGAAATTTTACATTATTGTGATAAGGGTTTGCGGCTATCGGTTTTAGAACAATTGGAAATAATTAGGTACAACAACATGGGGTCTATTATTAATGAACAAGTTAATTTGGTTTCTTCGCCTTTGTTACGACTTGGTTCTAATTTTAATAATGTGTCATAGTAATAATGAGAACATGACTTCTCTTTTTACCGTACTCGGTTAAAAATAACGGGGTACCTGGCGTAGATTAAAAATAAAAATAAAAAGGGTAGTTTGGAATTCATTTCTTAAAAAAAGGGTAGTTTAGGACTTACATAAAAGGGTAGTTTGGAATTTATAAAATATTAGTGGGTACGTTGGTTTTGTCATTAACTAAGTTGAGTACATGGTTTACATATGTCAGTAGTGGAAGTGGTGGCATGTTGAGCGGTTGTTGTTGTGCTTCGTAAATGGCCTCGTGGAGAGTGCCGAAACGCGTCAGCGTTTAGTATAGTGGTGGTGGTGATAGTTGGGTCTGTGTGGCATGTGTTGATTCGTGTAGCAGTGGAGGTGGAGGTGTTGCATGGAAACATACATTTGCCGCACAGATATAACTATTTGTCATTAGTGGTCGCGGGTGAGCAAAGTAATTGTTTTTTAGTTCATAAGCTCCATTAATTTTGTTTTACTGCCACTCATATCTATAATTACTAATCTAGTAATAGCTACTTCAAATCCGCTCTTGGCCGTTTGCATGTCATGCCAATTGTGTTAAATTTGAACTGAATAAAATAATCGGATAAAAATAATTACAATGTTCTCCCCCTATTGACTTTTGATTTATGCCATGACAATTCCGCTCCTTGATTGATAATGACACTGTTTTTGAAGTATTCAATCGCGTTTTTCATCTTCGACGGCATTTTAAGTAAGCACCAAGAATTAATACGTTCAGCATAATACTGACGCAAATTATTAGTGTATCTGACTTGAAAATATATTTGTAATTTATGATATCCTTTTTGGTGAAGGAAATCATCGTAAAGGATCCTGTACACTCCTGCGAAGCAATTGAAGGATACGTGTCAAATTCTTGATCCGCTCTGGGCCAGCGTGGGAATTAATAACCCAAGCCATTTTCTTCTGAGAGGAGGCCTAAAATTTAAAAAGTAAGCACGTTCCAGAAATGCACCTTTCAGAGTCCCTTGAATCGTTGACAAACGTTTCATAACTGTTTCATTCATCGCATTTTCATTTCATCGAAAGCTATTTTCTGCTAAAATCAGGATAATTTCAGAATAATTTTATTGTTTGTTGTACCTATAGGTTAGGTTAGTTTTTAAATCAAGAAGTTAAGAAAATATGTCAGAAAATTGCTTTGGATGAAATGAAAACAATATGAAGTGAAACAGCTATGAAACGTGTGCCGGTAATTTGATGATCATAAACCGTGTATCTTTATAATGCTTTGACTAGCTTTTTTCTGGTTCGCTATTCCACCCAGCGGTGGGTCCCGGCAAGCTCTCAGCGCGGATCAGCAAGAGCCACGGACATGGCAATATGAGATGAAAGGGCTGTTCGCTCCCGTATCACAAATAAGCTTCCCTTACTTCACGATAACAAGTTTATCGAGTTGCCCATTACAAGTTATTAATATAGGTATAATAAACTATCCGGAATTGCGAGAAAGGGTATCTCAGGAGGTGATGCGTGATCGGAACTATTTATCTACATCTACACGCATTCATAGTCCTCTATAATGCGTTCAGGAACTGGAGGTAACGACCAGCATTACGATAGTCGGTTTTTACCTCTTCAAAAACCAATACGATTAATAAATAGCCTCAACATAAAATGTGTATGCTAAACGTCCGCTCGGTGTGTATGTCTAATTTACGATAAAAAAAACAGTCAAATTCGTGACAGGTTTGTTATGAATTTTCTATCACCCACGAAATCACACAGGCCTCTCCTCAATACTTCCACTGCGGCCAGTTCTTCAAGAAGGATTCCAATGATTTTTACCCGACTGCGGAGCGCAAAGGAGGGTATTTTATAAAGTATGTAATGTTCTGTATAAATCAATGGATACGTTATAAAGAATTTGGCTGTATTGTATTGTAATTCTAAATCGAAATATAACATCAAACACGAACAGTGTAAAAAAGTAAAACCGCCTTCAAAAAAAAACCTCAGATAAAAAACGAACAGAATGAGTTTTATGGCCTAGCAGAAATATGAAGTCGGTGCGGTGCTAGCGGAATATTCTTGGAATGAAGCACCGACTTCATATTTCTGCTAGGCCATAAAACTCATGGCTTTTTGGGGATTATTTTATGTTTTTTTTCTGAGGTGTTTTTTTGAAGGCGGTTTTACTTTTTGTTAAAAGATTTTTTATTTCACAATTTTTAGTTACGTTAATATTTAAAATATTATCCTCCAACTCCTAACCGTTAAGGAGTTGTACCTTCCATCATCACCTCATCAACACGAAATGATGACTACCAGACGCAAGTACTTGAATAGCTTTTGAAAATATATGAAACACTTGATACGTCCCTATAAAATTTGAGGGTTGCCCTCGATTTCCCTGGGATCCCATCATCAGATCCTGACTTGGTAACAATGGGACCACCTCAGAAGTATACCCTTTCGAATAATGATTTACCATTTTCAGAATTATCCTCCAACTCCTAACTGTTAAGGAGTTGTACCTTCCATCATCAGCTCATCAACATAAGGTGATGACTACCAGACGCAAATACTTGAATAACTTTAGAAAATATATGAAACACATGATCCGTTCCTATTTGAGGGTTGCCATCGATTTCCCTGGGATCCCATCATCAGATCCTGACTTGGTGACAATGGGACCAACTAGAAAGTATACCCTTTCAAACAAAAAAATAATTTTTGAAATCGGTGACGCCGTCTTCGAATAATCGGGGAACATACATAAATATATATATATGCATATATATTCCGACGAATTGAGAACCTCCTCCTTTTTTTGAAGTCGGTTAAAAAAAAGATAAGAAACAAGTCAAAAGGTTAATAAAGTCAGCACGTGGAATTATTACTTCACAAAATTTATTTCATTTTGTCGGCTGCGTGTGAATGAAAGTCATCTATTTTCAATTAACCCATGCACAGCTGGGATTTAATAAAACATATTATGTTGCGAATGACAAAGAGAATGCTGGTTGTAAAACAAAGAGACGAGAGATAGGCGTTTTGTACGATGTTAGTTTAATTACAAGCTTATATTTAACTTTCTGTGTTAGTACGTACTGTGCGAGTCAAAATTTCGAAAGCTTGATTTGTAAATTGAATGACAAGTAGTCTACAAAAAGTAGTGACGCCTAAAACGCTGTGTTGTGTGTGTGTGTGTGTGTGTCTTTTAAGTTTTGACATTACATTTTACAAAGCATCCTAGATGACCAAAAATGTTTGCATAAAGACATGATATCGTTTCAATTATACTTTGTGTATTTTTAACCACTTCAGACAATAAAATTAGCAAAGAGAGCCGTTTGAGTTGTATGAAACAATATCGAAAATTCCAGTGCACCTATTCTCCAACACAACAGTCACAACACAACACACGACAACAGTACAGAGCCGAGCACACAACATTGGAGTACCTAAAATAAGAACAATCTTCTTTCCTCATATGCCAAACCTACTCAGTATGCTTTAGTTCATTCGTAGAATACCTACCGGTCAAGTGCATAAACCTCCCCGAGGGCAATGGACGTCAAAAACCAGAAATTCTTATTTCATTGGACCCAAAGTGCATCGTGAACTCACAAAGACTGCACTAATGCAGCGCTGACCTTCCGAATGGGTGCACTTTTGGCTTTCCCGTCTGAGTTTTATTTCATTTGTCTGGAATGCATTCAAGCTGTACTCTGAGACCGGGTCAGAGGTTAAGAAATGCTTTCGTCTGAATAAGTGCTTGGAATAATTTTATGTTACTCATCGCTTAATCATGCTTTCTAAATTACTCGGGACGCTTCATTCATTATGAAATTAAGTACTTTTTTATTCAACAAAAACTAATAAAAGGAGGCAGTAACGTGTGCTAAAAATTATGACGTCATAGTTGAGTAATTCAATACAAACTTCTTACTGAGCGATCGTTTTGACATTATTTTCAAAAAAGTTGTTGCTTTAACGAACTAGGCATCGTACCCATTTTTGAAGATATTTCAGCGATTATTGGTTAGAATAATCGCACACACATACTTAATTTCATCCACGTTCTTCCCTTAAAATACATAGATGTGACATAGTTCAGATGAACTGTGCCCTAAGCACGACTTGTCGAATCCTGCGTTACGTTACGGTTATCGTATCGAGATCGAGAAATCTCATACAAAATTTTAGTTCCAAATACGCTCACGGGCGGGCGCTGTTCCAAACGTCATACAAACTCGTTATAGTTTACTATTCGAGTTTACGTGACGCAGGATTCAACAAGTCGTGCTTAGGGCACTGTGCCCTAAGCACGACTTGTCGAATCCTGCGTTACGTTACGGTTATCGTATCGAGATCGAGAAATCTCGTACTAAATTTTAGTTCCAAATACGCTCACGGGCGGGCGCTGTTCCAAACGTCATACAAACTCGTTATAGTTTACTATTCGAATTTTACGTGACGCAGGATTCGACAAGTCGTGCTTTAATTTATTGACGCGGCGCAGAAACGATTATTTATCTGGGTTTCAAAACCAGTTCCGGTTTGCTGCACATTTTAAATTAACCAAAAACCGGACTCAGCTTCAACAAAATCTCGACAAAATCCGTTTTTTCATCCAATAATCTGTGGTTAGTTCGCGAGACCCTCGCAAATCCTTACCCACTAGATATCTATCGTATTGGTTTTACGTTTAGGCGAGTTGATTTCACGGTCCACTGGGTAAGTCCATTCTCAAGCAACATTACGGGGGTAGTTAATTCTACAATGTATAGAGGGTGAGCTTAGGTATTTGCGCGGACCTACGTTATCTAAAATGGGTGGACTGTTTATAGCAGGGGGGTGTCACTCCGCAGTTCAGGTATCTACGTTCGGGTGGCGCGCCTCTCTGGCAGGCGTTTGCTGTAGGTTGCCGCTCGCTGCAAGACGTCCACTGCTGAACATAGGATCTCCACGACATTCGGTCTTGTGCTACCCGCAACCAATGGCTTACCGCGATCCTTACCAGGTCGTCCGTCCACCTTGTAGGAGGTCTGCCAACACTTCGCTTTCCGGTACGCGGTCGCTACCCTAGAACCTTACAGCACTAACGACCATCAATTCTAAGAGCAATGTGCCCCGCCTACTGCCACTTAAGGTGTGTAATTTTGACTGAGCTATATCGGTAACTTTAGTTCTTCGACGGATCTTCTCATTTCTGATTGGATCTCGCAGGGATACTCCAAGCATAGCTCTTTCCATACACACTCTATGTTGTAAGAATAGGTAGGCAATAAAATATTAGTACCAAAACTTGACTTTTGTTCAAGAGTGAGACTGTGCGTACAGGCTGAGGCGTGAGCCTGTGCGTACAGGCTGAGGCGTGAGCCTGTGCGTACAGGCTGAGGCGTGAGCCTGTGCGTACAGGCTGAGGCGTGAGACTGTGCGTACAGGCTGAGGCGTGAGACTGTGCGTACAGGCTGAGGCGTGAGACTGTGCGTACAGGCTGAGGCGTGAGACTGTGCGTACAGGCTGAGGCGTGAGACTGTGCGTACAGGCTGAGGCGTGAGACTGTGCGTACAGGCTGAGGCGTGAGCCTGTGCGTTCAGGCTGAGGCGTGAGACTGTGCGTACAGGCTGAGGCGTGAGCCTGTGCGTACAGGCTGAGGCGTGAGACTGTGCGTACAGGCTGAGGCGTGAGCCTGTGCGTACAGGCTGAGGCGTGAGACTGTGCGTACAGGCTGAGGCGTGAGCCTGTGCGTACAGGCTGAGGCGTGAGCCTGTGCGTACAGGCTGAGGCGTGAGACTGTGCGTACAGGCTGAGGCGTGAGACTGTGCGTACAGGCTGAGGCGTGAGACTGTGCGTACAGGCTGAGGCGTGAGGCTGTGCGTACTATAACCACAGAATATCTAACTATTGTTGTAGGAAAAAACATCATCACTGCAAACATATTTTGGAAAAAGCAGAATGCGAGGACAAAATATTAAATCCCCGAACTATTCGCTGAAAAGTTAAAGCGTTGGTTATTTTAAGTTCAAATCGGTTTGAAATAAAAACCCGAACAAGCCAAAATCCCATTCAAAGCTTTTCTAAAACAATTGAGTATTAAATATCTCATAATTTTAATGCTGTCCGCTAAATTAATTCCGTTTCAAAGGCACACAGTAATTGCACTGTTAAACAGTTTTTGCTAACAAACATACAAAACATAAATCACTTATAATTTAAAATAGGAGATGGAATCGCGCGCGTTAACCTGAGCTAAAAATATGGCAGGCAATGACCACGATGAAACAAAGGGATCACTCTCGTATAAAAGTCATGTAGTCTTTTTCTGGGACGAGGGTAGTTGTGCGCCGTCGTTACTGTCAGCTGAACCTAGTAGCAGCACTTGTTTTGAAAATTTCTTTCATCCGTTTCTGAAACCCATATAAAAGTAATAATATTAATTTTAGACAAAGAAGTAAGCTACCAATCAAACTAACAAGAATAAACAGCTTTACCACTAACTAATGCTTGTGTTCAACTCACAGAACTGTATCGAGATAGAAGAAAAGAGTTTATCAATTTCTATGGAAACAATTTCTTGCATAGAATCATCGACTTTAAACATAAGACACGCCACGCACCTCTTTAGCGCTGACAAAATGCGGCCTTCACTCATTAGCTGTCATTAGACTGACATGTCAAACTTCAATGGAATATACCACCTGGATAATGAGTATAATATTATTCACTTACGTGTGGAATGTGATTCCTTGTGCTTTGTTTTTCTTTTGTGTGTTATTTGTACAGTTTAAAAATGTGCACGACGTCATTTTGAGCGGTTGAAACTGTTGTAATTGGACAAGTCAACGAGATGTCACTCGCGCGGCGGCCGTTGGCGACTAAGTCACCAAGTTACCTAATCACCTATATTGCTTGTCCGCGCGCTATGAAGGGGTGGCGTATCCGTCACTTTTTGGCACATCAATGCATGGAATACATTTAGGAATAACCTTACCAATTTTAAATTAAAATCAAAAACCCGACTGCAATGCTGGGAAACAATATTCCTATGTTACTTCCACAACTGAGACGAATGTAAGACACCTCATTATGTGGAAATCCGTCAAACGGTTTACGTCACAGACCGTGCCAAAGAATTTGACATACATAATAACATACGCTCGAATAAGAGTATTTACCGATGAATGAAAATACCTCGAATAACAGCTCCAAATTCTTGATGGTGTTTAAACATTTAATTGGCTGAGTTTTTTGAACAGTGCAAACTTTTTTTTCGGCAGTCGTCTTCGTTATCCAGGAACTGCAGCTCCTTTATTTTTATTTCCTATCATTAGTTTTTTTTTAAATCATTACTACGAACAATTTTTTTTAATGAACGTGATGACATTTGTGAGATTTAATGACTGATTAGCTTATTAGTGCCTAGCACTAGTCTATAATTTAAAAAAACTACGTCAATTGTCACTTTTGGCAATGTCAAAAATGATTACCAATATTATAATCGAAAGGTAAATCATTATGACACCTACCGTGAGAACGTCTACAGTGGGTCTAGTATCAAACAGACTGTACATACACTCTGCCCTTCTATCTGGATATAGTGCAGTGGTTCAACTCCACGGAACTCGTTCAGATTCAATCTAGCCATCATACCCGGCTTTTGCGAAAAGTTGGAGACTAACTTTGCAGATGGCCGGCGCTGTTAAAATTAGACTATCTAATACTCGAGTGAAATAGACCAGAATGAAGTTATGAATTTCGGTCTACGAGTTTGTGCCCCCTTGAGAGTGGCGGTAGGACTCTAGTTTTGGAAGATGTGGATAAAAGTCGTAGATGTTATTGGAGCAAACAAATAAAGAAGTAAGACAAAAATAAAGCATTCTGTTATTAATCAAATCAAATCAAATTTATTTAACAGAACAAAAGAAGAAGAGACCATGGACGCAATGTCGCGTCCGAAACGTCGAGGTATTTAAATTAAAATTAAAATAATTGTATGTTTTTTACGCGATTAAGTCCTGTGTCGTGTCGTGATAATGTGTGAAGTTTAAATCAATACAAAATAATAATGGTTAGTAGTTTACTTAAACTAAGTCACAGATTTTTTACAGCTAGTGGGAATTTAACTAATGACTGAACATTATTAGCTCTACGCCTATTACAACAGAGAGAGAGAGAGAGAGAGAGAGATACATTTATTCACACAAATTCGACACAAGCACAAAAAAGCAGTACATTTGAAAATTTTAAAATAAACATAAGCATAAACTTAATAACTATTTAAAATCTAAAGAAATGCCGAATAGTGTGAAATGGGCCCCACTCAGCATAATGCTGCGGCGAGCCGCAACGCTGTTTTTCAGCAGGACCCAAATTAAAACTAAAAACAAACACATACACACACTGTGACGAAACGAACGCCAGTGTTAACAGCTTATCACAGAAGTTACACATACATTATACATTCAGATAACGAAAACAGGAAGCATGTCGGCAACACTTGATCAATTCAATCGCTTTAGATCAATTAAGTCGAAACAAGTCGGGCCAGGTCTTTGTGTGGCTATTGCAGTGAATTATTAACAATTTCAATAATTTTGAGATTGTAACGTATCATAATAACCTTAACGAACAAAAAACAAACCTAAAAAGACATTTTATAATTAACAACGGCTAGGCGGGTACAGCACTGCTCATTAAAAACCGTTCGCGATAGGTGCGTGTACCGACACTCAATAAATAATAATAAAAAAGGCAAATATCCAATGAGTGAAGGACAATTTTTCCTATCATCTTTAAATTAAACTAAAGTTTAAGTTCATCATCATCTGCGTTCAATGCACGTAGTAGGTATTACCAGTGAAGAGTTACACACTAATTATTGAATCGCGCCAGTGCAAAATCAGATCAGCGGAGTCATAAAGCAAAAAAAAAAAAAAAAAGAATCGAAGCACGGTAAGTAAATAGATTAGAGGTAGGTAGGTACTCTTAACTTATTAATGTAGAGAGCTAGATTTAAAGCATCTTGTTGTGTTTTAACACCCTGATTTTTCATCTGTATTCATAAATATAAACAGCAGGATAAAATTATGCGCTTTCGATTATTTTAAAAAAGGAACGGTGTTACAAACCTGAAGGCGGGGTGTGGTGCGCGCGGCTCGTATTGCTGGCGCTAGTTTACTGCCACTAAACTGGCAACAAAAACGGCGCATCGAAGGACCCGTCCATACGCTAGTATAATGTTTAGTGCATTTCTTTGTAGTAACGGTTACGGAACCCTACAGGTTTTGGCCGGTTTTAATTTAATTACGAGTGAAATTCGACCCCTGGGCGATCAGTGGTATAACAAAAATGGGCACGCAAAAAAATTCTTCCATGGCAAAATTTTTAAGTGCGTGCTTCACAAAATGAAGCGTAGGTATTAGAAAAAAAGTTTGTGAATGTAAGCATTAAATTCATAATGTAGATGATATACGAATAAAGTAAGTTTCGTAAGCCTTTGCTGGATCATCTCATTTTCCTTTCAGACAAAATATTTGTACAGGGAAATTGGACCTATGTCAATATCTTTCCCGAGAAACTTTTCACGGCAACTTCGGGAACGTGCAAGTTCTTACATACCTTATAAAACTGTCAAACACTTTCCTCAAGTTTAAAGTTTGCCGACACTTCATCAATTGTAACGATGGCGTGTACGTTCTAATGTTTGACACCTTAATTCCAATAATTGTCACCTTGCTCGTCATCTTTATTTAAAGAGTTAACTACTGGGGCAATGTTGGGCACTAGACCCTTACCATGAAAGGTGTATCAATCACTGTATACACCTAATGGTGCGTCTACTTCAATCTTGAATATTTCGGTGTCTATTTTATTATTACGTAATACTTGTTATATTTAGTTGAAGTAATATTCAGGAATTAACGTTTGTTTTTCTCTGTATTCTTGTTCCAAAGATATTTAGACGGATATTTAACATTTTATTAATATGTCCACGCTTCATAATTATTACTGTCCTTTCCCACTTGCCACCAAAATCTGACCCCACAAGAGGTGTCCTAAGAACAAAAGAACCCTATTATTAGCTTATACCGTTTAGATTTTGTCAACAACTACTCTAAATGCCGTAATAAATATGCAATCCCGTAGCGTCCATGTACTGCGCAGGCAATAATCTGTCTTTAAGTGAGAAATCTCCCAATTTCTATTCTGAACATGTCTGAAGCCTTAGAATGTAACCCTCTTGGAGAGACCAAAACAGCGTAGTCAGTACTTAAAGGACAATGCAACTTTCAAACGTCATAAGTCGTAACTAACTTTTGAGTTGGGTACGGTTGGATTTTTGCTCTGCTGCATTTTTTTTTAAATCAGCGATTTTGTTCGCCGCTTTAAAGAAATGGGTTATTGTGGCTTTATCTACTTTTACAAGCAAGCAGAAATCACTGTCATCATCAAATTGAAAAACATATTGAGAGCTATTAATTGTAACTGGTTTTTAGAAAAAAAACACATTGTGCCAAGTTTCTTGCAGCGCATTTTTCTTCGCAATTAATGACGTGTAAAGGAGCACTCAAATGCCTTATACATTTTGAGTTTTAGTCTACTTATTTGATGTAGTATAAGTCGAGTTTAGCCTCACCCGTTTCGGACTAAGTCGAAGTCCTTCCTCTGTGAGCAGCAAAACGTACACTGCGCGTCAAGGCTCGGCTCGTGCGACTACTAGGCACAACCACCCTTGTCATCATCGTCATTTTTAATAATATGAAATGAAGGTAAAGTAACCAATCTTAACACTTTTCGCTGTGGCGTCTACGCCACGCACGAAAGCAGGGTTTTGTCAACGATGTCCTATGATAATAGCACTGTAAATCTCATACATTTTTATAGCTTAATTTGAAACAATTCCGACCGAGGCCATGTCAAACTAGTTTTCTATTAACATTAATGTTTCCCTAATGGTCAGGGATACGTTGGGTGAGGAATTGGGGATAGTGATACCGTCTTAAGTAGGATATGTGCGGAGTATTTATTTATTTAGCTAAAGCTTTCTACTCCATATTAAACTTCTAAAGCAAACATTCGTTATTTCATCTGGCCCGACCGGGGATCGAACCCAAAGCTTGGTAGTCAACTTCTCTAACCACTAGGCAATCCGGTCGTCGTGATGACGTAAGAGTGTAAGTGACAACCTTTGTTTACTTCAATGACCTTCAAAGGGTAAGCAAATGAACATTTATACATCGTGTTTCTGTCCCATACAACGTTCCTTAATAACTAGACATGAACACATCTACAATATTCTGCTCAAATAAAAAACTACAATACTCGGGCAAACTGATGTAAATTGTGTTTGTTGGGGCGTGTGGAGCGAGCGTCAACATCCGACTCGAATTCAGGACTAACGACTTGATCACACAGAAGCAGAAGAGTTTGGTATTTTAAAAATAATGGATAACTGTCGTTGGATTTGACATTTTGCTTTTCTAAGACACATACAACATTTCGAACGCAGTGTTTGAAGTCAAAAGTCGCCAAAGTCGTCAAAGTGGTCAAAGGACCAGTGTGTGTTGCCAGTGATGACTTATGGATCCGAGACGTTGGCGCTAACGATGGGCCTCATAAGGAAGCTCAAAGTCACTCAGAGGGCGATGGAGAGGGCTATGCTCGGAGTTTCTCTGCGGGATAGAATCAGAAATGATGATATCCGCAGTAGAACTGGGGTTACCGACATAGCCCGAAGAATTGCGGAACTTAAGTGGCAGTGGGTGGGGCACATAGCTCGCAGAACTGATGGCCGATGGGATCAGAAGGTTCTCGAATGGCGTCTACGGACCGGGAGACGAGCTGTCGGTAGGCCTCCAACAAGATGGAGCGACGACCTAGTAAAGATCGCGGGATCGCGGTGAATGCGGAAGGCACAGGACCGGTCGGAGTGGAGAGCCTTGGGGGAGGCCTATGTCCAGCAGTGGACGTCAATTGGCTGACATGATGATGATGATGATGATGCTACAACATATTCCAGCGAACCACGGAGAGAGCAATGCTAGGGGTATCTTTAAAGATGAAATCCGCTATCACATTATCCGACAAAGAACAAACCCAGAACAAAGCCAACGACATTGCTCAAAGGATTAGTTCGTTGAAATGGCGTTGGGCTGGCCACATAGGTATGTCGCAGGAACGATGGACGGTGGAGCAAATGAGTCCTTGAATGGAGACCACGGAGGAGTAAGTACGAGTAGTGTGGGGCGTCCTGAGGCACGATGGACGGATGACCTTAAGAGGGTTGCTGGTGGCGGAAGGATGCGAGGGGCCGAAGATAGAGTGTTGTGTCGCGCCATGGAAGAGGCCTATGTCCAGCAGTGGACTACTGTGGGCTGACGATTTTTTTTTACTGTAAACTGGTCAGTGATTGACCCCTATCTCACTTGATGGAAGGTGCAGATGAGGCCTAAGGTGTAACTCACTGGTCCAGTAACAGCCTATTCACTCTAGCCTTGAAGAGCCCTAGATTGTACCCGTCCGGAAATGCAGAAGATGGGAGCGAATTCCATTCCTTAGCAGTTCGCATTAGGAAGCATGAAGCAAACCGTCTCGTGCGGGCCAACGGAATGCCAATCATGATGATGATGATGACAAGATATAGTTTGGCTAAAGTATTATTCTAACTACCGACTGGGTCCTATGCGATGGATACCGGAACAGAGGCAGACCAAGAAGGAGATGGCGAGACGATCTGGAGCGTTTTTGGCCGGACTGGCGAGAGTTGGCCGAAGCCAGAGACATGTGGAAGGAGAAAGGGGAGGCCTTTGCCCAGCAGTGGGACACAGTATAGCCTACTGAAAAAAAAAAACTAACAGCCGTTCCTAATATTTCATTTATTTCTTGTTTTGATCTACTGACGATAAAAACATCTATCTATCTTCAATTCAATAATCAAACTGTCGGTAGGGAATCAAACCTCTGCATGCTACATGTCAATGGGAGGAGTGGGCCTTCTACAGATAGCAAATTCTTGGATTTCATATTTATGAAATGCGTCAGTAGATTAAAACAGGTAATGGATTGAATATTGGGAACATCTGTAAATGAATTATAGCGACATGCGCTGACAAGCTTCGATTTTCGTGTTCATAATAAAATTGTTGTAGTTGAAAACAACATTTAAAAACAATTTTAACTGAACTGGAGTATGACAACCAGTCTTTTAAAACCTTGAACGATTTCATTCAGACGTTTGCGTAGTTTTATTCTGAAGGTTAATATAATATTTATAATCGTCATAATATCACTTCCATTTTAAAATAAATAACATGGTTAACATGAAACTACCGTGAGACTCAATCATAGTGAATAAAAAGCAGCAGCAGCAGCGAGCAGAGCCGCGGCGCGCAGTATGCGTCTCGCCGCCGCTGGGTCGTGCGTTCCCAGAGGAAGGACTACGAATTAGTCCGAAACATGTCGGGCTAAACTCGACTTATATACGTGAGTGATACGTTTTTATTTCACTATAAATAACATGGTCTTTTAAGTTAGAATTTAAAGGTGTAAAAATAAAAACGCATATTTTTATATCACCTGCCTGGCCGAGCCTTAACGCCGCATGAAGTGAAGTACACGTAAATATTATTTCGAAGAATGAAAATTGACAACGTTATCTCACCGTCTTGAATTATAGAACACCGTCAATTTTGATTTCCCCTTACAATATTTCACACGTTTACGAGCTTATCACTGAAATAACGTTCAAGAATGTTGAACACTTTTCAAAAAGGATTCAATATTTTTTCTAGAAATAAAATTTAGCTAAACCAAAGCTAAAATAATTTATTTTATTCACACCATGTCTGAAATGATTTCATTCTGTATTAGATGATATTTGTAATGGTTGCACAACTAGGCAAGCTTTTCTTTTGCTTCAAATCTTGCAAATGAATTTCGACCCGAATTTTCATGAAAATTTGTTCGTGTTTTCAAAATCAGTTTTATATCAAAACCTTATGTACAATTTGGTCTTACAACAATAAAATATACCTGTTGTTTCTAAGCATAATAATGCATTAGCAATGAACACTCCGACTCTAAAGGCCACTTATTGAATTACACCTATTTTACTATCCCGAAGTTAGTTCCATTAGGGATCAGCAAACTATCTGAGAACATAAAACTAGTTAGTTATATTTGGACACTGGCTCGAACTAGCAGTAACTTACCTCGCCTTTCTACTTTCAGAAACAGAACACATCGTGGCTGCAGGATAGTTCTTGGCAGTAGAGTAGCTTCCATTACCTGTAGCGTTAATTCTCTATAGTGTTCCCCCGCTATGAAGTCAATCCTGGCACATTGCAATGCTGTGAAGTTTCTGATTATTGACAATGAATGAATGAATGTTTATTCACAAAAAAATATGGTAGTTTAGGATCTTACAGTAGAATAATAATTAGGTATTTCCCATAATACGTTTAGCCAAGACAGGCATGTGAAAAGTAATTCCAGTGATTTAATCACTCGGTCCGAAATAAATATAATCATTGACGTGCCATTAAATAATATATTAAACAATTATGTGTCACAATTAAATTAAAATTTACGAGAAAATAATTAATTAAATCAAATTGCACAATGTCAACCATAGAAGAAAAACCAGACAAGTGCAAGTCGGACCCGCGCACGAGAGTTCCGTACAAAGATTCCCCTGCTTTTCCCCAGTGTTTTAAGTTGCACAGCCCGGTTCCTAAGCAAAATGTACGCAGTGTGGGGTCATTTTATATTGGTCTGTATCATACAGACAGACATAAAAAATTAAGATTTTGAGAATTTACTGAGTGGTTGTGCTATAAGAGCTACCGTCATACCAAATTTCTAGTTTCTCGGATAACTGAAAGTACCCTTTAAGTTTTCACAATAAAATTTCTGGTGGCAATTTGTATGGAAACAACCTTTTTAATGACTGTATCTTTTGATTGTGTTGACTTAGAAGTTTGATTTTTTCACAGCTTCAAGGGACTACAGGATTAAATATTTTATTATTTTACAAGTACACGCTAGTACTCGTCGTGTCTGGGGTCTAAAGTAAATATTTAGTTTCTAAATGACCCTACTGCATCTTCCTCGCCCGTATCGCCGAACAGAGAAATAGAAGATCCGCCTTACAAGAGTGTAATCCAGGACGTGTGCCGCGAATGGTCAGTGAGATAAGACGGCTAATTTATAGCGTTTCAATACCCCCTTACAAAGAAGTAGATACTCTGGAATAGTAAGTAAGTAAACACTATTGTACTAAAAAAAAACAGGATACAAACACAATTTACAAAAAAAAAATATCATATACAAAGGCGGGCTTATCCCTATAAGGGATCTCTACCAGCCAACCTTAGGGTGGTGGAGAGGAATAGCTTACTAGGGACCGACAGTGTCTTTAAAATTATAAATATTGAAAGCCATAGTACAATGTATCTAAACTCTATAGTATGTCATTTTGCAAAAGTGCCGAGGTGTCTAGGCCCAAGCCGGGATTCGAGGGTCGAGACTCGGGACGCGTGAAAATGGCACTTCTGCACGTGTACCAAACGACGTTTTTAATACATTTGCGAAAAAATGCCAATGTGGCGGTGGAGTCACCGCCTCTGGTTCATTGTCTTTTTTTCGCAAACGTATTAAAAGACTTCGTTTGGTACAAGTGCGGAAGTATCATTTTTCAACCGTCCCGAATCTCGACCCTCATCTCACGGTTCGGGCCTAGATAGCTCGGGAGTCGTGCAAAATAACATACCATCCGCGCTTATATCAAAAAGTACTTTTCTACACATGTTTGCCCCACGAAATATTATCATGAGCTCAAAGCTCAAACTCTGCAAAAAGTATTTCTCCAATTGACCTTACCCAGACTCCAGTGCCCTAAGCACGACTTGTCGAATCCTGCGTCACGTAAAATCGAATAGTAAACTATAACGAGTTTGTATGACGTTTGGAACAGCGCTTGCCCGTGAGCGTATTTGGAACAAAAATTTTGTATGAGATTTCTCGATCTCGATACGATAACCGTAACGTAACGCAGGATTCGACAAGTCCTGCTTAGGGCACAGTTGACATTAGTACCAGTAAGAAAAAATCGCGTAAGTTACTGCACACTGCCACTTCCAGTCCTTATTATCCAGTAATCCCGGCTTCCCCGGCAGATGTCGGGACTTTAGTTTACCCCGTGTGTTATTCTTGTCAGTTATTTGTAACCCTGGCGTTCTGACCTCTTGTTTCTTTCAACCGGTGATTATGTCGTTCATAATTTTTTGCTGGATGCTTGTCGTCTCTGGTAGTCGTTCATGTTTTGTTTTACTGCCTCAAGTTCTCGCTGTGATGCTTTGTTGTAGTTTTGTAGCTTTAGATTTTTGTAACTGTGAGATCTGACATTTCTTTGTTCGCTGCGACGAAAGTGAGCTGTTGAGTCGACATTACTATTCAAATTCAACTCCACTCATAGTCTATTATTCAATTATTCCGTCATGAGTAAAGTTTCAAGGTAATTGCAGTTTGTGAGTGTGATTAAAATTAGGTAAACTGATTGCAAACTGGGTTTGTAAATCCAATGGTATTCAATGAACATGGCGGTAAAAATATTGAACACAATATTCTTGGTAATAAATAAATAATAAATAGAAAACCAACAGCGTTGATCAGATCAGCACGCCTTCCTTTCAACACTCCACTTAATTTCTTCACCACGCCTAAACCAAATTCAAAAATCACTAAATCCCCATTAACTTCGATACAATGCCCCTCATTTGACCCGCAAATTTGTGCATTAATTAGCGTAACAGGTGGTAAGCGGGTGCTAAGGCCTTTATCCAAAAACAGCAGTAATTTTCATCCCCATAATATATCACGTCGTGGCCAGCTAAACTTGATGTATAGGCCTAGGTGTCCAAGGATTAGCATAGAATTTATAGTCCTGCTAGGTTGGTCGTGCGAATAAAACGTGTAGGTTGTAGGTCTGCGGGGAATTAGGTCTGACTGGGATTGAGTGGGTAAAAACAGTTTGTACTTGTAGTTTTCATTGACCCTTAGAGACTCAAAGCTAGTACATCTCTAAGCCATTTAGATTAAATATTTATGCACCTGCAGATGAATAAAGTCTAGAAAGGTTCAACGTGTAAAAACAAACAAAAGCGGTATTAGACAGGTACATTTTGATTTTCAAATCGATACTGTCCTTTTTTTATACAAAAAGTAAAGGGAACTATCGAATGGGCTACCTGGTTGTTAAGTGATCAATGTCCATAAGACTGTTAAGAGGGCTGAGATAAAATGCCTCTTGTGCCTCTTTATTTCTCCGGCTGTCATACTGTCTACACCAGAACACAACAGTGCAAGCACTGCTGCTGCCGAAAGCTGTATGTAAAAATGGATGTGCTACCAAGCAATAATGATACAGAGTTTTAAATGATTCACGATTACCTAATAGCATTAGACAAATTGGTTTAAACTTTCGTAATTTTTACACGTTATCAAGACACTCGGGACTTAATCACGTAAAAATATGTATTATTTAAATACCTCGACGTTTTGGACGCAACGGTGCGACCATGGTCTTGGAGGGACATCTTCTAGCTGCTGCACGGGTTTCTCTTATTACCCGTACTGTCTTGGACTTTAATATTAGTTTTTTCACTAAGGTTGCCACTTGTCCGACACACAACACTCACAACATCCGCCGATTTATGAGACGATATTTGATGACGCTTACACATACTGATTACCGGATTCAGTCCCTTCGAGACCATGGACGCAACGTCACGTCCGAAACGACGAGGTATTTAAATAGGTAATGTATTTAAATATTTAAATAGGTAAGTGTCATGATAAAGCATTAGACACAATGAAAACGGGATACTGACCGCGATTAACTTACAGGTTTCATGAGCTCCCGATATTTCAACGCAGTTACATGCATCATGACGAGAGAACTCTCTCTAATAACAATAAACTCGTCTGCAACGGCACTACGTAAACATTCGATAAACATTATTAAGATTCGCTTACTGATTGGCTCAGTGAGCCCTGCCGAAATTTGCCCTCTCGAGTCCTTTGCATAAAATTTGCATTATCGATCGACATATTCGAGCGTGGGGTAGGTAACTTTAGAAGAGATTATATGGGCTTGAAGATATCGGCAGGCAAAAGGGGATATCCGGGAAGTTAGCGGGTGAAGAGTTGGTGGGAGTAGCGATGCAGTGACTGGCAATGTTAAGGGGAATATTAGCGTTATGTTGGCAATTTTTAGCGGGAAAAACAGTCTTGCTTAGTTTTACACACATCGGCCAGTTACTCGCTGTAAATTGCAAAGGCCTAAAAAGTGTTTATTTTTATTGAAAAGCGGGTCACCTGATGGTGAGCGATCATGGCCACCCATGAGAACTAGCAACCCCAAGAGAGTAACTAGGCCTTCGCCGGCCTTAAAGGAGGAAAAGGGCGGAGGGAGATCGGGCCTCCGGCACTCTCACTGACCGAACGAAACGCAACAGGGGTGCCGAATTTCTGCGAGAGGGTGGCACTTCCCCGGACGAGCCGGCCCATTCGTAAGGCAGCAATTAGCTACAGTATGGCTCTCCCATTACACAAAACCTTACCATACTCATACTTAAAGTACCATGATACTCGTATTTCACCAGGTGAGAACTAGGTAACATCAAAATAATTTGCGAAGGTTCTACTTGTAGGCGACACAAACATGTTTATGAGATTAGTTGTCGGGCCGCCATTAAAGGCTTAGGCAGTGATTCAGTAATGACGCAATACATAGTTAGTTATCACCGCGACACTGTTCAGAGTATTATGGGAATTAGGGTATTCTCACCTAGCGTAGTAATTGACGATCTTATTCAAGTTCTCATTTAACGAACGAACGGACGAATTTTGGTGTTAATTTTCTGAATTAAGAATACGAAGAATACCAGGTTATGTAACTATAATATTTACCTACGAGTATTTACGAAACTGTGAATCCGTAGGCGTTGTGTAAGGTTTACAATAACTATAGTTAAAGTGGGAAAAGTTTTTCCTTGTCGAAATGTTAATGACATTGTCATAAGATTTATTTTGCCTGGCCCGTAGGAAAGGCTTTTCTACTATTACTTTATTGGCTTGTGTGACTATCATTATTCAAATAGATTGATGCTCCGCAACCAACCCAGATAATTGTTTTGATTTTTTTTAATGTAGAAAACGAGCCAGTAAATCACCTAATGGTAAGTAATTGATCACCGCTGCCCATATTTACAAATTTCCGCAACACCAGAAGCATTGCCAATCAGAGCGCTAATAAGATGAAATGCTCTTTATGACCTTATTTTCCAATGCTGTCTTAAGCGCAGCGCACACAGAGCGAGCACACGTCGGGCGCGGGTCGGCGGCGGGCCTATTTACGTGGCTGTATATGAACAACAACACACAGAACGCGGGCGCGGGTCGGGCAAAAGTAGATGAACAGGCCCGCGGCCGACCCGCGCCCGACCCGATACCGCTCTCTCAAATCTCCAAACAGTACTGCTGCTTAGCGGCACGGTTAGCTAGTAATATGGCGGTAGGAATCCATATGGATCGCGCGTAAATTCCTTCCATTCGCGATCTGATTAAGTGTCTGACATGTTTTGTCGACGACATGATTATGTATATGAAAGCGAAACACCTCAACTGAAACGGTCGTCACAGCAGCAAATCCCTATAAATAGGAGTGACGTTATTAGATTAGGAAGTGTCAAGGAGGCCAAGTTGAGGAAACTTGGCCAGGATTAACTGTGAAGTCCCCGGTCTCCATTGTACAGGCAGCAACAAAGGTATAATTCGTGGACTAAAAACAATTACTTTGCTAAGATACAGACAAATGTATGTCATCATGCTACACTTCCGCCTCTACTGTCACACGAATCAACAACAAAGCTAACTATCACCACCATTATTACACTAAACACTGACTCGTTTCGAAGCTCTTTACAAGCCCATTTTCAAAGCTCCAAAAACACCGTTCAACGTGGTACCAGTTATACTACTCTCTAGATTTTGGTGCTTTGAGTAAGGGCGTATATACTAGCCAAGACTGCCATGTTCAAATGAGACTGGGCAGGCCACATCAGCCCCATGCATCCAAACAGGTGGGTGAAAATTGCCAGAGTGGGTACCACAGTATGGATGGCAACAGCGAGGCAGCCCTAGACGACGGTGGCGGGATGATCAGGATGTCTTTTTGGGAATTTCGTCACAATACGTTCACAATAGGTTGTTAATTTGACAAGAACCAGCGTCTTAACGTCACGGCTACTAATTGACGGTTTGCGTAACACTTATGATCACACAAAACTTTCACACGTATTCGTACAAAAAGCCATCAGAGATTATCATCAGACACCGACGGCGTGTGTGTGTGTCACAGCGCTCGAAAGTGTTACTTTTCCGACGTCCTCCAACCACTTATCGAAATTACTTAACCGTGAAACTTTAGTTCGTTACAAAATTTCATTCGAATTTCGCTCCAACTTATCAAAGCTCACCTAGACGCTTACATTATGTATCACACTCAATACCAATTCTTAAACTCCTAACTCCGGCATATTCCCAACTGGAGCCGAAACTCCAAGTAATATCCATTTTTGTCGATCACAAGAGCGCCTGATTCCGCGACACAGTAACTTCTCGATTTAATTTATAAACTTCTAAGGTTTCACTCTTATCGTGTGGGGAAAAAGTTGGGCCAAGTAACACGAAATTACGGCTGGCATTGTACGGGGAAGTTTGGAGAAGTCCCGATCGTGTTCGAGCTTAGTTTCATGTATTTACTTTAATATGAGATATTGTTTAGTATAACTAAATTCCTTTTCATGTTTCCGAACGTACACAAATCGTTTGTCTCCTTTGCTCGATCTATAGTGGTCTCACTCTCTTCCTTTCAACATGGCGACTCGTACAAGTGCGCTCTCGTTTATTAATTAAGTATTATTAGTCAAACCCACTGTAAACGCGTTAAAAAGTGAATAAAAAGTGACAATAGCTCAACCTGCATCTTTTAATCAATAATATAGTGCCTATGGTTCATCTCAATACAATAAAACTCAACATTAAATTTGGTCCACGAAGCCGGTTACTTTTGTCATATTGTGGGTAACAGACTTTTTCGTGTTCGACAGTGAAGTTAGCCGCGCATCGCGCGCTCGAAAAATCGCGAGTGACAAGCGAAGTGAGCAACGAAACGTCAGACGTCAAGTGTCAAAGTCAGAATACATAACCGATAACCTTCGATTCGAACAACAACAACCTAAATTACAATCAACTAAATCAACACTACAACGGTACTATTCAATCTATTTCATCAGTATAACAGTATAACAATAAATTTATCATGCCGGAGGCTGGAGGATCTGGAGATGCGATTTCACAAACACAAGACAAACTCGCAATACTCATCAAGCAGCGAGGTACGATAAAAGGAAAACTCACCCGACTTATAAACTACGTGAATGGTTTTGATCCAGAAAGAGACGATGTCTGCGAGATAAAGCGCTGAACTATCAACTATAATGGAAAACTTCGAGACAATTCAAAGCCAGATTGAAATATGTGACAAGGGTGTTGGTCATGAGATAATCCACGAAGAAGAGAGAAGTCAGATGGAAAGTAAATACTACACAATTAAAGGAAGCATGGACAAACTACTAGAAGAGTCTTCGAATAACCTATCTCAACAGTTTAGCAGCACAATCAACAATAATCAAGACAGCATCATATCCAAGCCACGAGTGAAGCTACCACAACTGGAACTGCCTACTTTTGATGGCGCTCTAAAGGAATGGCCTACTTTCAAGAATTTATTTATGTGTGCAGTGAACAGTGCAAGCATACCCATTTTACAGAAATTTCAGTATCTCAAGTCATCGTTGAAAGGGGAAGCAGCCGGACTAATAAGCTCGTTATTGATATCCGAAGAGAACTACACTAAAGCTCTACAAATACTTACTACAAGGTATGAAAACAAAACAATAATAGTCAATCATCACCTAAAGAATTTCATTAACTATCCTACTATTACAAAAAATAATTTAAAAGAATACTTGGTTGTATTACAACAAAGCTTAGACTCACTAAAAGCATTGAGTATACCAGTGGGCACCTGGGATGTAGTCATAATTTTCCTCATTACTCAGAAACTTGACAACTCCTTAAGAGCTGCATGGGAAATTAATAGGAAAGACTCAACAATTCCTACACTCAAAGAGTTGCTAGATTTCTTAAATTTAAGAGTCACAGCTTATGAATTAATTAATGACAGGGTACCAGAAAAACCTCAACAGTTTTTTAAGCCCACACACAAAGTAACACATGTGACTACTACTCCAACCAGTGCTATACCTAATGTTCAATGCAATATGTGCCAAGGTCAACACTATCTGTACAAATGCCCTACTTTTCTGGAATTAAGTGTGCAAAAGCGCATTGAATTCATTAAATCACAAGACTAATGTTATAATTGCTTACAGCCTTTTAATAACAAGCACAAGTGCTCAAGAAAGCGATGTTTTACTTGCAATGGCAAACATCACACAGTCATACATATGGAAAACCCTCCTAGAAAGGTAAATACCTCCATGGTAACACACACATACACAAATCAAACAACAGAACAAACCCCTAAAATCTCAGAGTCTCATACTTCTCAAGCTCATACAAATAGGAATACTACATCCTTACAATCAAACATAATCATACCGCAGTCTTATTCTACACAAGACCCAACACATATAAATAAACAAAATACATACATGCCATCTACCTCTAAACAGGACTCAACACAGTATATGCAAAACACACAAACAAACTTACAGACAACACCATCGGCAGTGTTGTTCTCCAATGCTAAAACTAATCACATACTATTATCCACAGCGCTGATCAAGGTTCAGGACTCAGCCGGTTGCTGGCACGAGGCAAGGGCACTCTTGGACTCGGGAAGTGAAGTAAACATCGTTACTCACAGACTGGCTAGCTCACTACAGAGTAAGTTCTTCCAAGATACTTTTATTATTCAAGGTATTGGAAACTCAAGCAAGCAAACGCAATTGTGTATAAACACAAACATAGCATCAAATCATTCTGATTACCACACAAACTTAAACTTCATAGTGATGGATAAAATTACAGTATCCCTACCACATAACTACATTGATATATCATCATGGAACATTCCTACCAAACAATTAAAATGCCTAGCAGATCCTAAATTTTATATACCTGCTGACATAGACATTCTCATTGGTGCTCAGGTATTCTATTCATTGTTGTTGTCTGGACGCATAAGTTTAGGTCATAATCATCCACAGCTAATTGAGAGTGTACTTGGCTGGGTAATTTCAGGTTCCCTAGTAGTCAACACTCCTAGTACTAACAATATGCAAATTAGCCTGCATCTAGCAAGCCAACCTATAGAGGATGTACTAGTTAAATTTTGGCAACAAGAAGAATTACCAATAAAGTCCATACAAACACCTGAAGAAAAATATTGCGAAAAACTATTTATAGACACTACATCACAAAATAGCAAAGGTCATTTCACAGTAGAATTACCAATCATGCAGGACAGGATTCACGAGTTAGGAAACTCATTCAACACAGCATACCGCTGTCTCTTACAACTAGAAGCTAGGTTTCAAAAGGATCCTGAGCTATACACACTTTATAAAAAATTCATTGATGAATATGTAAATTTAGGTCATGCAGAGTACATTAACAATTTTCTGCAACCAGATACACTTGCTTCATATTTTTTACCACATCACCCAGTGTTGAAACCAGAAAGTAGAACTACAAAATTAAGAGTTGTATTTAATGCTAGTGCAAAAACATCTACAGGTACATCACTTAATGATATTTTATTAGAAGGTCCAAACATATATAATGATGTTCTCGATATACTAATTAAATTTAGAATGTATAAATATGTTTTCTCATGCGACATAGTTAAAATGTTTCGCTGCATATTCATAAAGCCAGAACAGTGTGCATTACAGAGAATCTTATGGCGAGAGTCAAAATCAGATCCATTAAAGTGTCTACAACTGTCAACTGTCACATATGGCACTAAGTCTGCACCATACCTAGCTTGTCGCACACTTAGACAGTTAGCCGAACAAAATAAACAGGATTATCCATTAGCAGCTGATGTAATTATCTCAGATTGTTACATGGACGACTATCTTTCAGGAAACGACACAATTGAAAGCGTTCAGCAAACCTGTAAACAATTAGTTGAATTACATAACAAAGGTGGATTCAAGTTACATAAATGGACCACTAACAATCCTAACACATTAGATTTTCTGCCAAGAGAACAGTTATCTTGCAATTCAATTCAGGATTTGGCACCTAACAACATAATTAAAACACTTGGGTTACAATGGGTACCATCAAATGACACTCTTCAAATTTCCATACCAGATTTCAAGGAAACAAAATACACTAAACGAAATGTACTATCTACAATTGCACAAATCTTTGACCCACTAGGTATTTTAGCACCTACCACAATCATAGCCAAAATTTTAATGCAAGACATTTGGAAGTTGAATATAGACTGGGATAAAATTATCACAGAAGAGCTGAAAAATACTTGGTTATCATTTCATAAAAATCTCAAATATTTACAAGATATATCCCATACCTAGATATCATTTCTCAGATATTCCCAATAAAGTTGCAATTATTGGATTTTGTGACTCCTCTCAGAAAGCTTACGGAGCATGCATATATTTTAGAGCTACTTATCCAAACAAACATACCACATGTACATTAGTCATGGCTAAAACTAGGGTAGCACCCCTAAAGACTCAGTCACTCCCACGTTTGGAGTTGTGCGGAGGTCTCTTACTTGCAAAGTTAAAGGATAGAGTTGTTAAAGTATTGAGCAAGTTCACAATCCATAGCATACACTTATTTACTGACTCTTCAATATTATTGCACTGGATTAGATCCCCTTATAGAAAATTACATACTTATGTATCACATAGACTAATGGAAATCATTGAGTTAACAGAAACAAAATCATGGAATTACATAAATACAAAAGAGAATCCAGCTGATTGTCTTACAAGAGGCATTCTCCCACAGAATTTACAACACCACACACTTTGGTGGAACGGGCCGAACTGGTTGGTACAAGATCCAAAAACTTGGCCTATCGCAAACCCTCCTACTGTTAGCGAGACTGACTATCCAGTAGAGTTAGGTAAAGCTAAACCAGACCAATTCGTTGCAACAACCGCTACTCAAGCAGCACAGCCGGAATTAAATTTCTATGAAATTTTTCATAATTATTCTAATTTCCCCAGGTTGGTCAGAGTAATAGCATACGTTCTCAGATTCATACATAACTCAAAAAATAAGACAAAACCACAAACAACTCATTTATTATCAGTAACTGACTGGAATAATGCACATAACCTCATTATAAGAATAATTCAACAAAAACGGTTTCCAAGAGAATACAAAGAGCTACAAAAATTAAAATCAAGTAAATTACAGTCCACACATGAAAACACACATGAAAACACACATGAAAACACACATGAAAACACACATGAAAACACACATAAAAACACACATAAAAACACACATGAAAACACACATAAAAACACACATAAACACACACAAAACTTGTACACATTCAAAAACAGCCCACTTAGAAAACACAATCCATTCCTGGATGATAACAATATAATGCGTATAGGAGGTCGTATACAACATGCAAATATTCCATACAGTCAAGCTCACCCTATCATTCTCCCATCAAAGGAACACATTACCACACTTATAGTTGCACATTACCATTCAAAGTTACTTCACTCAGGTATACAAAATACTTTAGCTAACTTACGACTTAGGTATTGGCCATTGAATGGGCGCAATGAAGTCAAAAGTGTTATACACAGATGCGTTCGCTGTGTGAGATTCAGAGCACAGGCCTGTGAGCAGCAGATGGCTAGCTTACCGTCTCCAAGAGTTAACTTGGACCGTGCATTCACTCATGTAGGAGTAGATTTCAGCGGAACTATTTACATTCGCAGTGCAATGACACGCAACTGTAAATATGTTAAAGGGTACATATGTCTGTTTGTATGTATGTCTAGTAAAGCATTACATCTAGAGCTAGTAACAGAGTTATCCACTCAAGCATTTATTTGTGCACTTAAAAGGTTCATAAGTAGAAGAGGCATATGTAGTGTTATATACTCTGACAATGCTACTAATTTCAAAGGAGCATGTAATGAGCTTATTGAACTTTATAAAATGTTTCATAATGATGACTCATATAGTCAGGTTGTGAATTATTGTAATATAAACAATATAAGTTGGAAGTTTACTATACCTCTGGCTAGTCACATGGGTGGCCTGTATGAGGCGGGAATTAAGGCTACTAAGACTTTACTGAAAAAACACCTATGTAATGTTAAATTGACTTACGAACTGTTGTACACAGTATTGGTACAGATTGAAGGCATTTTAAACTCACGACCGTTGTGTACTTTATCAGATGTGCCTAACGATTTTGCTTGCCTCACCCCAGCTCATTTCATCATAGGCTCACCAATGACCGATTTGCCAGAGACAAATGTATTAGACATAGTAGATAACAAATTGTCATTATATCAGAGGCTAACACAGATCAAACAAAGATTTTGGTCACAGTTTTATAAAAATTATTTATCAGAGCTACAGCCAAGAAGCAAGTGGATGCAAATAAAAGCTAATTTAAAAATAGGCGACATAGTTATCTTAAAAGAAGAATGCACACCCCCTGCTTGCTGGCCGTTGGGAAAAATTGTCTCAGTAAATAAAAATAAGCACGATAATTTGGTAAGATCAGTTGTAATTCGAACAACTAAGGGCGAATATACTAGGCCCATAAACAAAATTGTATTATTGCCAATTAACTAAGGTTCTCAGATAGGTTAAGTAAGTATATAATAAGATTTAATGGGAACAATATGCCAAGTAAATAAAGTTACTCTTGGTATATAACTTGTTACTTTAATTTTCAAGTAGCTAAGTACTTTTACTTTGTACTGCTACTTTTTTCTGGTGGTGGAAGGTATTATTTATAAAATAAAATAAGCATAAAATGTTATTTACAGAATAGTACTTTATTAAAAAATTTCAAACGTAACTACTTATGGAAATAAGTTGAACCTCATAGTTTAAGACTTGTTGCTGTTATATAAGGTTGAATAGGAATAGCAAGTATAAGTAGTAGAGATTAATTTAGAATAATACCATGTATACACATCTACAAAAGGCTCATCTAGCTGTCCTATATTATGTAAATTTGTATAACCAATGGTTCTAAAACTTTGAAGTGTGAAAGCTAAGTTAAGTAAAATAATGTATTAAATAAAGGGCGCGAGAATGTTTAGTATAACTAAATTCCTTTTCATGTTTCCGAACGTACACAAATCGTTTGTCTCCTTTGCTCGATCTATAGTGGTCTCACTCTCTTCCTTTCAACATGGCGACTCGTACAAGTGCGCTCTCGTTTATTAATTAAGTATTATTAGTCAAACCCACTGTAAACGCGTTAAAAAGTGAATAAAAAGTGACAATAGCTCAACCTGCATGTTTTAATCAATAATATAGTGCCTATGGTTCATCTCAATACAATAAAACTCAACAGATATTATAGTGCAAGATTTGAGTGCAAGATTTTAAGGTTGCGCCTTCATAATATTCATGGATGCCTCATTCTATCCGGTAAACCAAGCACTTAACTGGGAGTTGCCTTAACTTTTTGCAATTACTTTTAAAGGCAATTAGATTTTTCTGTGAATGCTCTCGTTTTGATTACAAATGAAAGTTGACAATTAAGTTTTACTACACAAAATTGTATGTTCCTACCTACGTAGTATGAAGTAACAGGTCAAAAACTATGTACAAAGGCCAACTTAACCTCTAAAGGGATCTCTTCCAGTTAGCCTTCGGGCGATTGACATGAGAATTGTTTAGCTTTGTCTAGTTTACACAGTGACCCGCGCCCGTTGTAATCTCAACGAACGCATTATGCAAATAAGGATAAGCCGAAAACCGGCTAAAATTTAAATAGCACAATCGTAAAGTTAGTGAGCGACCCAAACTTTAATCTGAACAATTAGTTGCCAAAACCTAGTTGGGCAATTGTCGCTCTCGAAATAAAGTTGCCATTCGCTCACAGTTACACTTAACACAAACGTACGCCTGCCTCACCAATGCCATTATCTCTAGGCTTATAAGGTGGCGTATTGTTTGAGGCAACAGGAAGATTGTTGTTGGTAATTTCCTAACTCGGCTTAAGGGATTTTGGATTTCCACTTTGATGCTAAACAGAACATTTTGAGTTTAGCTAGAGGAAAGTTTCGTCTGAAACTATTTAATGAATAATTTCGCCATCCTGTACAACATACCATAATTGTAAGTGCTTGAGAGTTCAACTGAGATGTTATTATCTTTGTGCGTAATTTAATCTTAGTTTCCGAGTTTGTTTATTACTTATACATTATGACTGTGATTAATGAGTTTAATGACTTTTAGTGCTAAACTAAATTAAATTTATGAAACCACATGATTATGGTATAAGTATATAGGTACTGATCTATTTTGTTTTGGACGAAAAGAAATCGGGATGATAAGTAAGAAAGTGAGCATAACATTTAATTGTAGCGAAAATTAGGAAATAAAGACAAATTACAATCAATGAGATACAAGCAAAGAGCGGACTTATCCCTTTAAGCATAAGCAGTCTTCATCGAAGATTACCTAAGTTTAACTTGGTTTATCGAAATCGTGTTATATGCAAAGAACAATGAAATTAAGCACGGAAGCCTTTGCTCGGCTTGCACCGGGAACCATTCAAGTAGCTTAAAAAAATCGGCCAATTGTTATTCGATATTGCAACCACATTGCAACACGTTTTTAAGTAAAGCTTTTTAGCATTACCTAATACACAGTTCGTAGAAATTTCAAGTAGTAAGTAGAAAAGGTATACCAAATGTTTGCCAAAAAACGTTCGTCAAACATTCATTTCTCAAAATGTTTTTTTTTCCGAAACTGTAAATATTTAAATTTTTTTTATGAAACAAACCTAACTTACCGAGACGGCCCTTAAGTAACTCCTGAAATATTTACAGTTTCTGAAAAAAAAAAGCATTTTGGGAAATGAAACAGTTTGACGAACGTTTTTTGGCCGAATGAAAGGATACATAGTACTCTGATGTCACGCACAAGACAAGTTTCAATGTGTACCTAATTTTAATCATAAACATGTTTCCTTGTATGTGAGAAAACATAACCAAGAAATCTCCCGTACGTCTCCTGTACGTAACTTTTATTTACTTAACTTCGTGTTGCAACGAGGTTACGACGAGACTGTTAATAAAACATGGTCTTTACTGCGTTAAATCCTGTCCTTACTATAAGTAGGTATTACCTAGTTCGAGGGAAACATTAAGTTCAAGACGATGTTATTACAAACTAACTTTACCCTATTTAGTATTTTAGCGTTCTCATAACGTTGTAATTTTTTAACTTTCGGGGTCGGTCTACACTTTATCAACATTAATTACAAGCAAAAAATCTCTACAAAATATATCAGGATTTTAAAAGAAAAACACGCTATGAAGTTTTAAGTTCTTCATTTATTAAATATGTGATGTTGATATTATTTTGATAACCCAGCTTGCAACTTAATTAAATGAAATGGTTGTTAATAACTGCTTTCCTGTAATAATAACTAAGGAATAAGATAAAACATTACTCGTATTATGATAAAAGTATTATTTAAATACCTCGACGCTTCGGACACTATGGTGCGTCCATGGTCTCGAAGGGACTGAATAGGCGGGTATCAACATCTTCTAACTGCAAGGGTTTCTCTAACTGCCCGCACTTGGTCTTTATTATTAGTTGATTCATTTGTTTTCACGTGATTAGGTCTCGTGTTTATCATAATAATGTGTGATAATCGCGAAAGTTTAAATCAATATAATAGTCTATTAATTGAACGAAACGGGGACAGTAAGCGCTTAATTATAAACAGTTCCGTAATGAGCTATTACCCCAAAATGCACCCCTAACCCCTAATGGCGTGTCTCGTCACTTGATAGCTATTTCAAAGAGTTAGAGCAGTTTAATTAAACATTTAAACGCTTTGTGTGCGCCCTAAGGATGACGAAGTTTCATAATAAGCCCCTGTAATGCCTTGTAAACAAGTTTATGCCATATTTTATGATACGTTTAAAACTAGCTGGGCTGTACACACAGTTTGAGGCACTTTGAAAAATATCAAGACTGCGCGTAGTGCGCGGATCGCAGAGCAGTTTGTGAAATGTATGTTTATTGAATTTGCTTTTAGTGAATTCTATGAAAGGAATACTTTTATTTTATTGCCGTTTTTGTTCTATACTTTTATAGTCTTTATCAGCGTTGTGTTAAGTTTGTTAGCTAGCTAAAAATAAAAAAAATATATAAAATAAAATAATGGTGGAATTTATAAAAAAACATTAGTGGGTACTTTGGTTTTGTCATTAACTAAATTGAGTACATGGTTGTCATGTGTCAGTAGTGGTAATGGTGGCTTGGTGAACGGTTGTTGTAGTGTTTAGCTTTGATAATGGCCTCATGGAGAGTGCCGAAACGCGTCAGCGTTTAGTTTAGTGGTGGTGGTGATAGTTGGGTCTGTGTGGCTTGTGTTGATTCGTGTAGCAGTGGAGGAGCCTCCGCATGCATGAAAACCTACATTTGCCACACAGTTTAACTATTTTTCACTTGTCGCGGGTGAGGAAAGTAATTGTTTTTAGTTCATAAAACTAATTAAACTAAAACTTAAAACTAAATTCAATCAAAATAAGGCCACCGTGGTATGGTGTCCCAAAGGCTGGCAGCGTTGCCTCGCTGAATAGCGATGCTGATTCTTTGACAGAGAAAACTGCCAGCCCTAAGTGGCCATAAGTTGCATCGACCAAGCGCTTTTGCAACTAATAAGCTTGTGAGCACCGGGGCCCCAGGGACCCGAGGTTGAATTTTTAACATAAAACAGACAGACAATTTCAACTAAAGCAACCTTAAGCAAACCAAACGCGTCACCGTCCATTATTAAAATGAACAATCAACTAACAGTAAAACGCAAACTTCGTTTTTATTAAGGCCAAGTAAACACATATATTACTGGAATGGCGCCAACGTTAATATTCCGGATGGGTTAAAACAAATTAAATTGCGTTCTTACTGCAGCCGTAAATAGCAGGCTATTGGGTACTTGTTGGGATGTATAATGTGTCCAATTTTTTGAGGAAAAATTATCTTTGTTAACTTAAATCCTTACCTAAAAACTTTAAATCTCAAAATTATGATTCCGTCCGGATCGCTACCACCACTCACCATGGGTGGTAGGGCCTTGTGCGAGGTCCGTCCGGATCGCTACCAACATCTTGCAATACAATACAATAACTCTTTATTGAACACCACTTAACAGGCGAAACAGAAAATAAGGCACAAAGAAAAAACATGGTAGCAATGGTTTACCGAATAGCCTAGTGGTTAGAGACCCTGACTATGAAGTTTGAGGTCCCGGGTTCGAATCCCGGTCGGACAGATGTTTGTATGATGAATACGAATGTTTGTTTTCGGGTCTTGGATGTTTAATATGTATATAAGTATGTATTTATCTATATAAGTATGTTTATCCGCTGTCTAGTACCCATAGGCTTTGCCTAATTTGGGACTAGGTCAATTGGTGTAAATTTGTCCTATGATACTTATAATTTATTATCATTTATTAATGGGCGGCCTCATCGCTAAAGAGCGATCTCTACCAGGCAACCACTCCACTTGATAATCCTGTCGCTAAGCAGCAGAGGTTGCACTGTTGTGTTCCGGTCTGGAGAGTAAGACAGCCGGTGTAATTACGGGCACAAGAGGCATTTCATCTTAGATCTCTAGGTTGGCAATGCATCTGCAAGCCCCCCGTGGTTGCGGGTGTCTATGGGCAGTGGTGATCACCTCTCATAAAAATTAAATGAAAAGCAAAATACCTCCTCTATCAGCGAAGTTTGCCAGAAGAAAAATCTAAAATAATTCTATAGGGTAGATTTTTATACCAAAATCAAAATAAAATCAAAGCATAGTTTTACAGAAATGACATAAAATGACATACCAACAACCATCAACCGAATTGCGTCAAGGAGAGCAGAGCGCCTAGTGTAATCGCCGACCGGGCCAAGAAATACGTCTCGATCGCGTTCGCGTTTAACAATTCTCATACTATTTGACACTTTAACGCAAACGCGATCGAGACGTATTTTGTGCTTTTTGATTACACTAAGGGCAAGCGTCTAGTGTAATCAACGGCCAAAAATACGTCTCGAACGCGTTTGCATTAAAGTGTCGAATAGTATGAGAATTGTTTGTTGTCGATCGTGCCACTGGTGGCGCTGCTAAAGTGCCCATACCAATTCAATTCAGAGGGTCGAGTACAAATATTTTAATCCTGCGTAACGTAAATCGACAAACTTCGAATTAAATTGTAGTTCCAAATACGCTCACGGGCGGGCGCTGTTCCAAATTTCATACAAATTTCTCGATAACGTTACTACTGGATTACGTTACGCAGGATTCAAATATCACAGCACCCCTGTTGCGTTTCGTTTGGTCAGTGAGAGTGCCGGAGGCCCGATCCCCCCCTCCCTTTCCTTTATCCCTTTCCCTCCTTAGTGAGGACCAGTGACTCTCTTGGGGTTGTTGGTTCTCATGGGTGGCGGTGATCGATCTTTCAATTAAAAAAAAAATCGTACTCGGGCCTCAGACGTAAACGCGAACGCGATCGAGACGTTTTTTTTTTGGCCGTCGATTACACTAGATCCTCAGGCTCGCATAAAGGGCGGTACACACGGGAGCGTTTAAGAAGCTTGCATTAGTCGCGCGAGTTGGTCTCATCCTGTACTCAGCGTGAAGCTCGATAACATCTACGCTTTCACGACTAGGAGCGCGAGGCGCTCTAGAGACGGGGCAGATGAAAGAAAAAAGAAAAAATATATATTAGAGACTATCATGATACTCGGGACTTTTTTTTTTATACAACGAGGAAGGCAAGCGAGTAAGTGGGTCACCTGATGGTAAGTGATCACCACTGCCCATAGACACCCGCAACTCCGGAGGGTTTGCAGATGCGTTGCCAACCTAGAGGGCTAAGATGAATTTCCTCTTGTGCCCGTAATTACACCGGCTGTCTTACTCTCCACACCGGAACACAACAGTGCAAGCACTGCTGCTTAGCGGCAGGATTAACGAGTAACATGGTGGTAGTGATCCGGACGGACCTCGCACAAGGTCCTACCACCTACTTAATCGCGTAAAAAACATATATTTAAATTTGAATTTAAATACCTCGACGTTTCGGACGCGACGTTGCATCCATGGTCTCGAGGGGTCCCGAGTATCATGATAATGTGTGAAAATCGCGAAAGTTTAAATCAGTACATATTAGAGACTAACCCTATTATTCATTAACCTATTTTAACTAAAATGCCGTTAAAGTTCGTTTGTCCTTTTTTGTCACATTGACATTTCCGTTAGTAAGAAGAAGACAAAACCTATTTTATTTAAGTAAATGGAGGCTTGAGTGACGTTTGTGAATAATGGCATTAATTCGACATTATAGACACAAACAGTTACAAAAACCGGCCGGCGGACTCGCAGTCCGTTCCGAGTCCCGTACAAAGATTTTCCCATTTTTCTCCCAGTGTTTAATATTGTTCAGTGTTAGCAAATCCCTGCTCCTAAGAAAAATTGACGCAACGTGGAGTCATTTTATATTAGTCTGTGACATATACAGACATAAAAAGTTAAGATTTTAGAAGTAAAATATGTCTTTATATTTACAATGTTAACAGCTACACTGCTTAAACATGTCTAGGGATCAAACGCGATGGGAGCCCGCACATAATTAATCCCTAGACATTTTTGAACAGTTTAGCTGTAAATTTTTTACATAAAAATCACTCCACACTGTCACCACGTTAGGCATGCGAAGCCGGGGCGGGTAGAGTTTATAATAAACCCAAAAAATGTGTCGATGAAAGACTAAAAATAACAGAAAAACACCCATCCCTACGCCGTTTCGGCTCGCTCTAGGTAAGTAGCGCAGGCTATCGCGACACATCACTCTGAGCCGGGCACAGCATTCAGCGCTCAAAACGATCTGATTACAATAAGTAACACTTGCTACACTTTACTGGAGCCAGGAACTGGTGGGACGCTCTAAAGTATGGTTTGATTTAGAGCAGGGCTTCTCAAACGCCCCGCCTTTTTAACCGACTTCAAAAAAAGGAGGAGGTTCTACGTTCCACTGTGTCTTTTTTTTTATGTATGTACATCGATTACTCCGTCAATTGTAGACCGATTTTCAATTTTTTTATTTTATTTGAAAGGGTATACTCCTGAGGTGGTCCCATTGTTACCAAGTCATGATCTGATGATGGGATCCCAGGGAAATCGAGGGCAACCCTCAAATTTTACAGGCACGTACTATGTGTTTCATATATTTTATAAGGTTATTCAAGTATTTGCGTCTGGTAGTCATCATCTCATGATGACGAGCTGATGATGGAAGGTACAACTCCTTAGCGGTTAGGAGTTGGAGGATAATTCTGAAAATGTTAAATAATTATTCGAAAGGGTATACTCCTGAAGTGGTCCCACTGTCACCAAGTTATGATCTGATGATGGGATCTCAGGGAAATCGAGGACAACCCTCAAATTTTATAGGCACGTACCATGTGTTTCATATATTTTCTAAGGCTATTCAAGTATTTGCGTCCGGTAGTCGTCATCTTATGTTGATGAGCTGATGATGGAAGGTACAACTCCTTAACGTTTAGGAGTTGGAGGATCATTCTGAAAATAATCCTCTAAAATAATGATAAATAAATAAAATAAAATAAAATGCGTTTATTTCGGACAACAGAAACTAAAGCCTAAAGTTTTATGGCCTAGCACTAAGCAGCAGACATATGAAGTCGGTGCTTCATTCAAAGAATATTCCGCTCGCACCGCATCATTATTTTAGAGGATTGTATTTTACGTTTTTTTTCTAAGGTTTTTTTTTGAAGGCGGTTTTATGAATTCCTTGGACCGCTGCGAACCTCCTTTAAAACCATTTTTACAATATACATATAGTGCCCCACCGCTATAAAGTAAATCCCGACACATACATATAATAGAACAATAATATTTCATAATACATAGAATAAACTGAAGTGGATATCTAGCAGGCCCCAAACTAGGCAGAGCCTGCATCTTGGGACCTTGGAGTGCACTATACAGGAAAAAGTAATACATTATGCTTTGTAGATGTCAGGTAACGTGTAACTATTTGATTAAAAAAAATATACAAGAACGGGTGAAGTTAAATTAATAAATTACATTAAATATAGCAGCATAATGTACCTATATGTATTTGTGTGTGTGTACATTGCACAAGCACACTTCACAAGCTAAGAAGCTTCTGATTATTAACAATGTAGACCATGTGTGGCAAACAATCAAGTCTAGCCTTTTTCTCCTATCATTAACATTGTCAATAATCAGAAACTTTATAGAAGCGCAATGTCAGGATTGACATCATCTCGCGATTTTTTTTAATGTCAAAAATGGCTACGGAACCCTATCCTGGGCGTGTCCGACACGCTCTTGGCCGGTTAATTCCTTACTCCACATTGCATTTACATTAATGTCCTCTTGCAGCAAAAAATTAAGCCCAGTTTTGTGCTAAGTCCAGTTTAGTTGTGTCAAAATGTATAGAACTGTCGGGCCTACATCTACAAGTCATTGTCGACCAAACTAATAGAAGCTTCGGGTGACCAGAGGGCTGGTTTTTACTTAGCACAGAAGTTAAGGATTGCCATCCAGCGGGGCAATGCTGCCAGCCTTCTGGGCAACTTACCGCCCGGCAGTGATCTGGGACAGCTTTTTTATTTATTTATAGCTTGGTTTGTATATCGTTTTAGTATTATTTTAATTAGGTACCTAGTTTATCCTACTTATTATGTTCTTTGGAATAAATATTGACACTCTCAGTATGTAGAATGTACCTACTGTCAGGCTGAAACATGGTTTTAAGACTTAAAATAGGTATAAATTCTTGCTACAAGTGGCCCTAAATCCTATGCGTGTCACCTTATACTAATGTTTTGCGGAAACACGATTAATACACTAAGAGGGAGATGTCACGTACAGCTTAACAACTTATACGTGAGCATTGACTCTGTCATTAGAACCCCTTAAACTCACGTTCTTGAAGATTCCGAGGGAACCGTTTGTCTCCAATGAATCACATCAAGATTAACCATTTTGACTGGATAAGGATTTTAGTGAAAGAGAACTCTTGAGATGTAACTCGGTCGGTCTGTCTGCCCATCGCAGCTGGTTATCTCAGGGACTACTAATGCTATCAATTTGGAATTTGGAATAATTTTCAATGATGCTTTTCTAATTACCATTATTTTAGAGGCACGCAGATATTTATGATATAAGATTAAAAGTTGCGTTATAAAACAACATAGCATTAAATAAAATATTAAAATAATATATTTTTGTCAAAATATCTAAACTGTCATGTAAAATTAAATCGCATTTTCATCTATCTCTTCCTGCAAATAATAGTTAAAAACATATTAATTTTTAACGCAAAGAGGTCTGAAAGGGGGTCTAAAATTTTACAAGCAATTACTCCAGGTCAAATGGAATTTCATTCATAAAAAGTGCCTCGGTTTGTACATTCACTTACACCAAATACATAAAAATATTGATCCAAACATCATTTCCGAAAACCATTTCTACTTAGTTGGCCATATCTCAGAAACAATTATATGGATATTTCTTGACGATAAAAACATTACAGAAACCTCCACCAAACATTCGTAACACTCCCGTATTGGGAACAAAGTGTTATTATTCTAAATATGCATTTCCCGCTCGAAGTTTGGCGCTTCAACGCATACTTATCATTTGAATGGTCTACGATAACTTCACAGTCAATTTACTGTGTTATTTATGGCACTGAAGTGCATTTTAATTTTGCGGCAGCGCCATTTATAAAATCGATAGTGATATGTTGTCTTGGAGTTAAGTAAATCACGTCAGTCTGATAACGTTTTTAGGGCTAAGTACCCAAATTATTACTAAGACTCCGCTATCCGTCCGTCTGTCTGTCTGTCTGTCCATCTGTCACCAGGCTGTATCCCATGAACCGTGATAGTTAAAATTTTCACAGATGACGTATTTCTGTTGCCGTTATAACAAGTACTAAAAACAGAATAAAATAAATATTTATTTGGGGCTCGCATACAACATAGACATGTTTTTTTTGCCGTTTTTATAGATAATGGTACAGAACCCTTCGTGCGCGAGTCCGACTCGGCCGGCTTTTTTTTAGTTGTTTGGCAAACTGATGGCCGTTGGGGCCGTAAGGGTCTAGATTGGCGATCGCGTACCTGAGAGCGAAGTGTTGGTAGGCCTCCGGCAAGGTGGACCGACGATCTGGTAAAGATCGGGGGAAGCCATTGGATCCTTGGGGAGGGACTAATCTTTAACAGTGGAAGTCTTGACGATGATCAATCCAACCTCTGCTTGCTATCTGTCAATGAGGGAATGGTGGGCAGGAAATTCTTAGATTTTATTGAATTCTTCAGAGTCAATCAAAACAAGAGACAGATTGAATATTGGAAACGTCTCATACTTGAAAACCTACCTTTTTCCGATAAGTACCTAAGTACTTGAAATTAAGTTTACAATAATCGCTAGTGAATGTCAGACTCTTCTCAGTCGGTTGCCCTTGACAGAGCAGTCATGGTCACGCGAGACGCTCGGCAGCGCTTCACCACCGAGCGCCATCTGTCCCTTGCTGAAGTCTGTCTTGCGCAGTTGCCGAGGGATTTGTCAGTCAATGACTTGATCTGGTCCGTCCATCGCAAAGGCGAACGTCGCGTGATCTGCTGCCATTTACCCGGCCCTGCACAACCAGTCACGTCACATGTCCAAAAAAACTGGAGTGTTCGGGACTGCATTTGATAGCCTCTCATCGATGTTAAGTTCCTTCGAGATGGAGACGTTGGTGCGGTGTTGTGTCCAGGAGAAGCGAAGCAGTCTTCTCCAACACAACATTTCCAAGGCGTCAATACGCTGCCGCTCTCTTTCTTTCACCGTCCATGTCTATTCTAGTGTATGGAAAGATTGGTCTGATAGAAGATGGATTAAAGTCAAGCCTTATTATGAAATGATTTTGAGGGTTTCATTATTAGAAAAAAACTGAACTCTCGTAGGACCACTTTGTTGTCCGTCTGCCTGTGAAGTAAATCAAAACTAAGTACAAGCTAAAACTGAGACGCTTCGCTTATTTCGTTCGCTCGGCCAATAAAAACCACGTTAACCATGCCATTATACTGTAACAACTCAAAAGAAATCATCACACTTCCCACAAATTTCATTACACTTGGCAAACTTTGCGTACCCAATAACCTTAATGCGTACATTCGAAGGAAATCGTCCACATATAGAAGGGGCGACATTTAATTTTGTGCAGTGCCTGTGTCGGCCTGGGCTTTATGTAGCATTTCCGTTCGCGCGACACCGCGGAATGCGAAGCGTGTGTGAGGAATAGAAAGAGGCTGGCCCGGGATGTGTGAAGAAAGGGTATGAGGATTTAGGAATTTAAGAATATTTCTTGGGTGCTTAGGGGCGATTCATTTATTACGTAAGACGATTTTTGCCAGTTTATGTTCCCCTCCCTTCTAAGTAAGAAAAGTAAGATTCGGTCGACCCTTGCCCCCCAGTTAATTTTTTAGGGCTCCGCACCTCAAAAGAAAAAACGGAATCCTTATAGGATCACTTTTTTAACTGTCTGTCTGTCTGTCCGTCAAGACCCTTTTTCTCTGGAACGCGTTTAGGTATCATGCTGAAATAAATATCAGATACCAATCAAACTTCCAAGTAAATCAATAAACTTAGAAACTTAGAAAAGTTGAAAAACCCCGACGTTGTTATTTCAAAGTTCAGTATTTCAAAAACGGGTGAACCGATTTTATTAAAACATAATAAAAGCAATTTACAATGACATTAAATCTAAGCTTAAACTAAATAAACTAAATTAAATCTAAATAAGGCCCCCGTGGCATAGTGCCCAAAAGGCTGGCAGCGTTGCTTCGCTGAATAGCGATGCTGATTCTTTGAGAGAAAACTGCCAGCCCTTTGGTCACAAGTTGCATTGAAACTTAGCTAAGAACAACCGATCGAAATCAGTCCATCCGTTTGGGAGCTATGGTGCCACAGACAGATTTCGAACTTACAACACCCCTCTTTTTGGGTGGGGGGTTTAAAATAAACGAAATGGTAATATAATTTCACAACTGTAACTACACTTTAAAACGATGTGTAATTTTTGAAATTGCTCACCAACTCAACTTGATTATCAGAATGTTGATTAAAAATCATCGATATTGAAAACTGAAACATTCAAATAATTCAAATGAATGACGTTGATCGGATCAAATGGATTTCTGCAGCCACGAACATTTTCAATTTCGTCGGTATTATCATGACAAGTATAATTCCGGATCTGGGTGCAACAGACAGAGTGATCGGGAAGGATGCAACTGAATTTCTGCGAGCCTTATTTCATTAATTGTGAATGTTTTTACAATCCTTTCATGTCGGTAAATCTTTTTATTATAAAACTTTAAATACTTACTAAAACAAGAATACATATTGATATAAACTTTTGCACATTATCATGACACTCGAGACATAATCACGTAAAAATATGTAATATTAAATTTAAATACCTCGACGTTTCGGACGCGACGTTGTCCATTCGAGACCATGGACGCAACGTCGCGTCCGAAACGACGAGGTAAAAATAAAACATGTTTTTAAGTTCAGAAGAGTGTCAATAATGAAACAATAATACACAGAATCCAACCTTATGATAATGATTATTATGTAATGCTCTGTTGTTTTATAACGCAATTTTTTATCTTATTAATAATAATTAGGTATAAACCTAATTATCTACTATTGTCTTGGAGAGTTGCGTGTGATTAAATATTATCCCCGCGGTAAAAAAAAAGAATATAAGAAAAAAAAAACGTAAAATAATCCTCTAAAATAATGATAAATAAATAAAATAAAATAAAATGCGTTTATTTCGGACAAGAGAAACTAAAGCCTAAAGTTTTATGGCCTAGCACTAAGCAGCAAAAATATGAAGTCGGTGCGGTGCGAGCGGGATATTCTTTGAATGAAGCACCGACAACGCAGCCATAAAACTTTAGGCTTTAGTTTCTGTTGTCCGAAATAAACGCATTTTATTTTATTTTATTTATTTATCATTATATTAGAGGATTATTTTACGTTTTTTTTTCTAAGGTTTTTTTTTGAAGGCTGTTTTACTTTTTTGTTAAAATATTTTTAATTCACAAGTTTACATTGATTTAACATTTTCAGAATTATCCTCCAACTCCTAACCGTTAAGGAGTTGTACCTTCCATCATCAGCTCATCAACATGAGATGATGACTACCAGACGCAAATACATGAATAGCCTTAGAAAATATATGAAACACATAATACGTGCCTATAAAATTTGAGGGTTGCCCTCGATTTCCCTGGGATCCCATCATCAGATCATGACTTGGTGACAATGAGACCACCTCAGAAGTATACACTTTTGAATAAAAGAAAAATTCAAAATCGATCTACAATTGACGGAGTAATCGATGAACATACATAAAAAAATATAAAATGAAAAAAGTACATACAGTGGAACGTAGAACCTCCTCCTTTTTTTGAAGTCGGTTATAAAGCAGAAACAAAAGACTAACCCCCGGGTTTGAACTCGGATTCTTGCCATTCAGTGTCCACTGTCCGTGTCACATACGAGGGGCGGCTGAAAAGTAATCTACCTAACAATGAAACAAAAGACTGTCGTGGCTAAGTTTTTTTTATTTTTCTATATAGTCCCCTGCTAGTAAAATGCACTTAATAAATTTTTCAAATATTGAATTTCAACTATTAAAAAAAAAAACTTTCGGTTTGTCGTCAAAAAAGTCAGTAACCGCAGCCTTCATTTCGTCATCGGTCATAAACCTTCGTCCCCTGAGGTCTTTCTTGAGAAGTCTAAACAGAAAATAGTCACAGGGGGCTAAATCTGGACTATATGGGGGGTGGTCAATGGTTTCGAAGCCATTGTCTTTAATTGCTAGCTTCGTTGTGCGGGCGGTATGCACTGGTGCGTTATCGTGCAAAATCAGAATTCCTTTGCTTAGTTTACCTCGCCGTTTTTCTTTTATTGTCTCTCTTAGTTGATATAGTAAGTTTGAGTAATAATCAGCATTCATTGTAGTTTTCTTCGGTAAATAATCTATGAGCAAAATCCCTTCTGTGTCCCAAAAGATTGTAGCTATAAGTTTACCTGCCGATGGACAGACCTTGAATTTCCGAGGCGGGTTCTCATCCTTAAATTTCCACTGTAACGACTCTTGCTTACTTTCCGGGTCCCATTGTCGAATCCAAGTCTCATCACATGTTACAATTCTAGGAATTATTTCTTCCTCTTTCCCTCGACTCATGTCCAAAAACTCTTCGCAACATTTGACACGCCTCTCCATGTCAAATGCAGTCAACATTCTGGGCACCCAACGTGCACTAACCTTGGACATGTTCAAATGCTCATGAATTATTTCACTGACTCGCTCTTTAATGACGCCCACATCTCTAGCTATCTCCTACTGCTTCACTCGTCGGTCCTCTAATATAATTTTTTTCACCCTGGCTACATTTTCATCGGTGACGGCCGAAACTGGTCTTCCGCTACGAAGACCGGTACGGAAAACCCATTGATATCATGAAATCTTCTTATACCTAATAATTCGATCATGTTAAGAGTATTTTTAATTTTAACATTAAACTCCCGTGACACTCAATCACGTACGTAATCGTGTACGTCGTGCTCTCCCAGAGGAAGAACTACGAACTAATAGAAAGCATGTTCGGCTAAACCTGACTTCTTACACTAATAATAATCTAATCTTTAAAAAACGCTTTTGTATTTTCGAAGAGTAAGGTACTATTTTCAACTGTCTGTATTTTTGAAAGCTTTATCCTTAGTCAGTTTTTTCTAGTTTTCGTATAAGTTTACGACAACACTCATAAATCTTATTATTATCAGTAACTTTATATGTCCGTTGTTTTTTATAGGACTGACATGTTCATTACTGATCAAAGTCCCTAAATAAACAAAGTAAAAAATACAGTGTCTTGAGAAAAGAATCGGTTAGCAAAAATATTGTTCATTTCTAATAGCAGTCATTGAAACCACCTTAACAAAGCTACCGGGGTTCCAACAATGAAAACATATTAGGTATCGGAAAACAGCTCGTTACCCAGCAATAACCGCTCCACTATTCTTAGGTCTAGAAACCGTTGAATCACATTTTCCGGTACACCCTCGGTACCTACGTAACCGTCTCCGAATCTTATAAGATCCGCGAGCGGCAATTCGGTTGAAATATGTTTCATAAGCTTGGCCTCGTGGTGAGAGAAACAAAACTGATATTCTGCACTTTTTATTACTAATATTATTTTAATATTATTATTAATCTCTAGGAAATGCATCTTTGCTGTCATGCTTTATTAACTTGGATGCGCCAGTTTAGCGGCTAGTTTCTTGCTGGTTTTATTACGGGCAATATCTTGTTTATGGTTGCTTTAAATTAAAATCTACAAATCGGTTTGAATGTATAAGCTGGTCTCGGTGTAGAAAGAAATCTACGGACGAAACGCTGAATTTTTAACCGACTTAAAAAAAGATTCTACGTTCCACTGTATGCTTTTTTTTTTTTTATGTATGTACATCGATTACTCCGTCAATTGTTGACCGATTTTAATTTTTTATTTTATTTGAAAGTGTATACTGAGGTGGTACCATTGTCACCAACTCATGATCTGATGATGGGATCTCAGGGAAATCGAGGGTAACCCTCAAATTTTACAGGCACGTACTACTATGTGTTTCATATACTTTCTAAGGTTATTCAAGTATTTGCGTCTGGTAGTCATCATCTTATGTTGATGAGCTGATGATGGAAGGTACAACTCCTTAACGGTTAGGAGTTGGAGGATAATTCTGAAAATGTTAAATCAACGTGAAATTGTGAAATAAAAATCTTTTAACAAAAAAGTAAGACTGCCTTAAAAAAAACCGTAAAAAAAACGTAAAATAATCGTCTAAAATAATGATAAATAAATAAAATTAAATAAAATGCGTTTATTTCGGACAACAGAAACTAAAGCCTAAAGTTTTATGGCCTAGCACTAAGCAGCAGAAATATGAAGTCGGTGCTTCATTCAAAGAAATAATATTCCGCTCGCACCGCACCGACTTCATATTTCGGCTGCTTAGTGCTAGGCCATAAAACTTTAGGCTTTAGTTTCTGTTGTCCGAAATAAACGCATTTTATTTAATTTTATTTAATTATCATTATTTTAGAGGATTATTTTACGATTTTTTTCTAAGGTTTTTTTTTTACTTCTTCATTCGTGTGCCGTCGGCGCTGTATGGTAAGTCGCTGCAACAATTCTTCAAATCTCACTGTAGTCTGTTGTTAACCCTCGACGCAAAAACAGACGGGTTATAAGTTGGACCCTATGTGTGTCTGTGTGTCTGTCTGTGGCACCATAGCTCTTAAACGGTTGAACCGATTTGAATGTGGATTTTACGTGAACACTAGCTTTCGCCCGCGGCTTCGCTTCCGTGGCAAAAGTTTCTATTTCGTGGAAATTTCGAAAAATCCCGCCTTATCACGGGCGTACATTATAATAGGAACCTCTATGCTAAATTTCAGCTTTCTAGGTAAAGGGGTTTTGGGTGAGCGTTAATCAGTCAGTCAGTCAAGACTTGTCTTTTTATATAGATTGTAAAAAATGTTGAAGTCAGGAAGCTTTTCTAGCATTTTAATTATTTTTTTATTAATACGTATAAAACTTTAAAAAATATACAAAGAAGACAACAATTTTTTAGTAAGTGTAGCTTAGATCTATCTTGTCAGGGTAATTATTTTGTTTCTTACAGGCTTGATGGGAGCCTTAGAGAAATTACTCATAACTTTATTTATAACCGGCTTGTATTTGAATGAGTTTGGTTGTTTGGTTGTAGGAATAGTCATAAATCTTGTCGTCGGCAGTATTATCTCGTCAATGTGTTTCTTGGTCTTATGTTTTTCTTCCACCAGTTTCCTTTGCATCACTTCGAAACTAGATAACATCATACTCCTCTTTTTCAATGGCACCTTATATTTCTTTGAATTCAGCTTCTTCGTTTTCTTCGAACTCAGTTTCCTCGATTTCATCACTTCCACTTTGACTTTGTATTTCACAGTCATGTTGTTCTTTTTCGTTAAATCGTAAATGTCGTTTACGTATTTTTGGAACTGTGTCACAGCATTTTTGCCCTTTAATTCAAAACGTTTGGGTACTTCATTCAGGTGACCGACATCTGTGTGAAGTCGGTTTTGGTGTTTTTCTGTAAAAAACAAACATCAAATAGGTAATAACATTGTCATGAATTTGTGAATAGTCGGTATTTCGATTAAGTTAAAAATTTGTCGACAGTTTGACGTTAACGTATCTAGTCATAAAAAATATTTGTTAAAAATGTGCGTAGGTGAGTAATAATTAAATTTACAAATTAATACTCGCTAATCCTGCCACTAAGCAGCAGTGCTTGCAGTGTTGTGTTCCGGTGTGGAGAGTAAGACAGCCGGTGTAATTACGGGCACAAGAGGCATTTCATCTTAGCTCTCTAGGTTGGCAACGCATCTGCAAACTCTCCGGGGTTGCGGGTGTCTATGGGCAGTGGTGATCACTTACCATCAGCTGACCCACTTGTTCGTTTGCCTTCCTCGTCGTATAAAAAAAAAACCTAATAACACCATTGTGGTGTTCAATTGTATTGTCCACCTTACCCTGTTATAAAAACCCATGGAGTATTTCTCGACAGTGAAGATACATAAACATCACGTACCTTCGATATAGCCTTGAGCAGCTGCACACCCAAAAATCACAACTGTAACACACACCACCAGCATTTTGTCGAGTACGTGTGGTGTGGCTGGCTGGCCGGTTTTATATCGGAGTAATAAAAAGACCAAAGATAAGAATCGTGAACAATGCCATTTGTTCGTGGCGCTTAGATGTTAACCCTATCGTTCGTCTCGATGCATTAGCGAGAAAATGTGGAATTTCGGTAATGCTATTGAAACGTTTGTACTGTAAATAATGGGGGCCAGGTGGGAACTTGGTGTGAGATCAGCGTTTTATTGGTAAAGATATCCACGGGTCTTAGCTCTGTAGCCCTACAATTTTTTTTAATAAATAAAGAGAATTCAAGAAAGAGAAGATTAAAGGGATAAGCCCGCTTTGTACTCGAATTTGATTGTTAGTAACTAACTTTTTTATCTTTTTTTAACAAAATTGTGTTTATTTATACACGTACATAATTCAAGTTAACTTATTTTTTATCGATTTCGATGCAGTTTTAGGTACAACATTTTCTGCACTGATGCCTTCAGAGAAAATAATTGTTTTTTTTAATGTAGCGGCGTCAAAGCCATCGTCAGCATTCATTCAGCATCGGCAGACACTCGATCATTAGAATATTTTCGTAAATCTATTCTAAATTCAAACTGTTACGCTGCCCTCCAGGCTGACCTGCAAAGAGGTCAGGTCTTACAGTACGTACCCTTCATTTATGTAAATTTGCCTGGAGTAGGGTCTAAATCTGAAGCTCCTACATTTTAGCTATTTATACTATTAGTGACCGAATAGTGATCACAATTCGACAGTAGATAAATCATTAAATTTACCTATGACACTTAGTTTATTTTTAAACGGACGTTTTATTTTTCGGCGCTTCTTTCCCAATAAATAAACTTTAACAAAGGTTTGGCAAATTTCGTATTCCTCCGTGCGCACAGTATTCTTAAAAAATAAAATATTCCCACGAATAGAGTAGGCAGCTCCTTATTTTTTAAGTCGTTTAAAAATGATGCAAATTGTACATACATCTTCTTGTATAATTTTATAGATTAAGTATAGAAAAAAACGTGTATTATAATTAAAAAACAATAATTATAATAACATTTTATCCATTACCGTGTACCTACCTATATTTTTGCAAAGAAGTGTTTTATTATAAGTAGATAACTAAATAAGAACACTACAATTAAATAATGAGAACTTCGTACCTTTCCATATTAGGTACTTGCTTTTAGAAAAAGAAACCTTCGAAAGTTTCAAAATGTAAACGTTGAGGAATATTGGAAGACTTAACGCATTTTGGTGTTAAAACACTCCTCTGAACATCTGCTGCGATAATATTGTGTTACGTTTGCAATTAAAGATCTTAGGATACAGGTGTCGCTTTATTAATGTAGTCTAGTTAAATTATGTAATTGTATGCCTCTACAATAGATTATTTAATTTGTGATACTGTGTATTAATTATAATAATAATATACATTTTTTTTATAATAAAGACGATTTATTGTACAGTCAAAATTAAGCAGGTTACAGTAATTAGGAACTAGCAGAGATGTACCGAGAGATCACGTAAAAAGTCAAAGGTTCTGACCCCCAAACTAGTTAAAGACCAGTGTCTTGAGGGACTAAATTATACTACTAAATTAATAAAACGATAGCAGTTATTATTATAATATTAAGCTACCCATAACAAAATCAACATTTTTGTATAGGTACGTCTACAAAAATATTCTTGTTGATATAAAATCAATAAAAACAAACCGTCCAAAAAAGTTTAAAACGCCTAACAAAGAACTACAATTTACCGTCCGAAATTATTGTCATTGTGACCGATGAAAGAGAAAGTGGTTCCTCGATTACTTAGAAATTTTCACTATCGAGCCTTTAGTAGGTAGGTAAGGTTGGGGACGAAGTTATGTATTATTTATCATCATTAGATTTGTCCTTGACTATACCATCATCAAACTTAAGAGTCATAACTCTTGTCGGTGGGTGGAGTATCTTCCAATCATGTCTCCTAGAAGACCACTTCTTGAACTCCCGATTCCCCTGTTACGGATCGTTATTTTCCTATAAATACTACAAATTCCTACCTTCTCTTGTCACACATTAGTTTCTTGACTATTATATTATGCGAGTCTAAAAACCGTCTACCAAATAATAATAATAATAATAAAAAAAAAGGCTGTCAACAAGACATGTCAGCATAAACTCGTAAAATCTAAAATATTTCATAAAATTGGTTATCGTAAAACTACAATTTGTTCTATTACCTAAATTATACCCAATAAATCAGTAGACATGAAATAACTTGCGAGAAACTGATTTGAAACGTAAAGAAAACATCAAAAATGCATTCAAGATCTTTTTGACAATGTCATGTGAATAAGTCATAATAAATATGAAATTATTCAACGAATTATGCTAACAAGGCAAAAAGCAGCCGCAGCACGCGCACGCGCACCACCTCCGCTCGTCTCGCCGAGCTCAGCATCCTCGGGCGAAGACACTTATAGAACCCCTCCGACATCAGCCGTGTCGAGTGACAGCGAAGATGGGTCGCCTTTGCCGCCGAGACCTGCGCGGGGACGACGGCGCCCGCCGCCGACACGCTTGGGGCCTGCGGGGCCACCTGCCCCGCCTGTGGCCCCCGCTACCAGTGGTGTAGTGCGCCGCATGCGATGGACACCTCAATTAAATGAAAGTGTCATGTGGGCCTACTATGGGGCGACAGAAGGAGGAATTAACCTCACCGCGTACCGTGCCAGGATGCCGCCCCTGTTTTAGGCTCTTGAACCAGCAGTCTCTGTTTCAGCGCAACGTCTGTCGGATCAAGTTCGAGTCATTCAGCGTAATCATATGCTGGACGACACTTGATCGCCTACGTCGTGAAGTACTGTCTACTCTCGTGCCTCCCGATTCCCAGCGATTACCGGCCACTATGGTGTCAAACCCTCACATGACGCCATCGTTACCGCTTCACGCTGCTCATGTTTCGGAAGGCCACGAGAGTACACAAGGATAATGAGCTATTGAGGAGCACTTTGGATGATGCGATTCTTGAATTCAGACATGTACCTACCGAACTAAGACCAAGATTACCTCGTTTGCCTACGCTTAAACGCAATTTAGGGCTGATAGTGGCTCTAGATGATTTATTAAAGTCATACTAGATTCCAGTCAAGACCTCACCGACACTCATTCAATCCTATATTGTGGGGCCGTTGCGGCATGTCGCGTAGCTCGGGTCAAATTCCCTGATTCGGACCGAGCTGTACGACCTGCTCGTGATATAACTAATTGGCAATGTAGGATTCAACGACGTATCGACGTGGTTAGAGCCGTTATCAGCAAGTTAATCTGTTTTAAGTCGGGTAATACTCGACCGAGAGTGATGCGCTTCGTGCACCGAGCATTTGCTGGGACTGGCATCAGGCCTCAAGACTACATATCCCGGATTACGGAGCGTATTGACCTTTTGAAACAGAAAGTTTATGCGTTGGCAAACCGCATCCGAAGGAACCGGGCGCGCACGGATCGATACCACCAGAATCGCATCTTGCAAAGTGACGAGAGGAAGGTATATCGCAGCTGGGAGTCACCAGCCCGAAGTACGACTGATGAAGGCGTGCCGAGTGCTGAAGCCATGTCTACGTTTTGGCGCAGCATTTGGTCCAACCCAGTTAGTCATACTGAAGTCGAATGGATGCGCGTTATAGAGAGTATGTGTGAATCAATTCAGCCAATGGAGACTATCACCATCAATCCTGAAGATGTAAGTTGCGCAATCCGTTCTGCTCACAACTGGAAGTGTCCAGGACCGGATAGATTGCACAATTTTTGGTTGAAATGGTTTCAAAATTCACACGCTCTCTTGGCGAAACAATACCAAGATGCCATTTCGCAAGGTCTGATTCCAACATTTATGACAACTGGCATTACCTTCCTACTTCATAAGTCAGGTAGTACCACAGACCCAAAAAATTATCGGCCCATTACATGATTACCTACAATCTATAAGCTACTTACATCCATTCTGATCAACAAAATTAATAAGCACATCACTGTTAATAATGTTTTGGCCCCTGCTCAAAATGAATGTAAACCTGGGTCACGTGGTACTAAAGAACTTCTCCTCATCGACATGGCAGTCTGCCAACAGGTTCGTCGAACCGGAAAGAATATATCAATGGCTTGGATCGACTACAAGAAGGCCTTCCCCACAATCCCACAAGGTCCCACATTCATGGCTGATGCGAGCTCTAGAGTTGTACAAAATCGATACAACTCTTCTTGCTTTCCTCGGCTCATGTATGAGACGCTGGGCCACGGTCCTTCACCATCCTGGTGATATGAATCTTTCCGAGTCGACGAATTTGGTCAAAATTGAGCGAGGTATCTTCCAAGGCGACAGCCTGAGTCCTCTATGGTTTTGCCTGGCTCTGAATCCTTTGAGTACTCTACTGAAGAATTTAGGTATAGGCTACCGACTCAGAAGAGGGAGTGAAACTATTTCACACTTAATGTACATGGACGACGTGAAACTGTTTGCACCGAAACAACCAGAGCTGGTGCGGCTGCCACTTATGACTTCAGCGGCTGTATCGGCATGGAATTCGGTGCAGACAAATGCGCGGTCGTCCATGTACATCGAGGCACAGTTGTGAATTCCAACAGTCTACAACTTACAGAGACAATGACCCTCAAATCCCTCTCTGAAGTCGAAACCTATAAGTACCTTGGTATGTCAGAATCAATAGGTATTGCTGACGCGGACATGAAACAATCAGTGAGGGAGCGTTTCCTTGGCCGCCTGAGGAAAGTACTTAACAGTCTTTTATCAGGCGGAAATAAGGTGCGCGCTATCAATGGTTGGGTCATGCCCGTGTTAGCATACACGTTTGGTATACTAAGGTGGACACAGACCTAACTGGATGCCTTGGACACGAAGATCCATTGACTGCTCACAGAGCATCGGATGCATCATCCTCGGTCATCTGTCATGAGGTTATATATCCCACGGAAAGGCTATCCATAACCGTGAGGTGTACAATCTAAGAGAATATTTCCTGTCCATAAACGGTGCGATGCACCGTGATGTTGTGGCAGTTGATAAGGCCTTCACTCTGCTCTCTTTGGCAAAAGAGAACTGGCGTAAACCAGTGGTACTTAGTACGACGGATCGTGAGGACATATGAAAGGGCAAGGAGCTCCACGGACGATTCTATAGGTCTCTCCATGGGTCCGATGTAGACTTGCTCGCGTCCGTATCTTGGCTACGATTCGGTGACCTGTTTGGGGAAACTGAAGGTTTTGCTTGTGCAATTGCGGACGAGGTTATTAAGACGAATAACTACCGGAAATACATAATGAAGGATGGAACGATTGACATATGTCGAGCATGCCACCGACCTGGAGAGTCACTCCGACATATTATTTCCGGTTGTTCTCACCTTGCAAACAACGAGTACTTGCACGGGCACAACCAAGTGGCCAAGATATTACACCAGCAACTTGCTCTTTCATATGGCCTCATAGACACCGAGTTTCCATATTACAAATATGTACCTACGCCGGTTCTCGAAAACGACCGTGCCACGCTCTACTGGGACCGGTCTATTATCACAGATAGGTTTATCCCAGCCAATAAACCTGACATCGTGATATTAGACCGGTTGACGCGGAGGGCAATACTTGTCGACATCACCATCCCGCATGATGAAAACCTCATAAAGGCGGAGAAGGATAAGTTAAGTAAGTATACTGATCTCGCTTTTGAGGTTTCCGCCATGTGGGATGTTGACTCAACAATGATTGTTCCGATAGTCGTTAGCGCCAATGGACTCATAGCAAAAAGCCTCGATCATCATCTTAAGAGACTTTCATTAGGCTGCTGGATCAAGAGTCGGATGCAGAAAGCGGTGATCCTGGACACGGCGCGAATAGTGAGGAGATTGCTTACTTTGTCGCCCTGACCGCCGCTGGCTGGGGCCCCTGCCCCGCCACCGGCGAAGACTATTTTTTATGTTTTTTTTTTATTTTATATTGTGTTTAATGTAATTTAGAAAAATATGAAAAATAAGAGTTGTAAAAGAATAAAGAGACATAATAATAATATCATGGGACAAGTTGACACCAATTGACCTAGTCCCAAACTAGGCAAAGCCTGTACTAGACAACGGATAAACATACTTATATAGATAAATACATACTTATGTACATATTAAACATCCAAGACCCGAGAACAAACATTCGTATTCATCATACAAACATCTGCCCCGACCGGGAATCGAAACCGGGACCTCAACCTCAGTCAGGGTAATATCCCTTTCAACTCGTTAATTCGCCTCATCACTGCTCAAAATAGAATGAAATGAAACTCCAAAACGCTAGGAACCACCAGTTTCGCTATAACGGTTCTTGTTGGGAAGTTGGCTTGCGCATTGAATTTTCGACTTCTCAGCGAAACTTTATTATTAACAGTCACAAGTAGAACCAGTATCGAGTTTAGGGTAAGTGGTTTAAACTCGTGATGTCGTGTTTTGGATCAATACGGGGTTATGTGATTTAAAAAAAAAGTTGCAAAACTACGAGCCGTGGTAGTGTAGTGTTTTTATCTACACACATATGACCATCTTCAGGACAGTCAAAATTTCCGTCTTCAAAAACCAGTACAATAAAAATAGGTATCAATTAAAAAAAAAATCGATAGGAAACGTCAGCTCGATATATTTGTTGTCTATGATTAAAATAAAACAGTCAATTTCGAGACAAGTTAATATGCCTTCGGCTAGAAAAACCATCTTAGAGTACTTATAATAAGTGTGTAGATAAAGTAACTACTACTACTATTACATTTCTATTTAATCAAGCTCCTGAAAACTCGTGAAAAATCGAGACCTCACCAAAAACCAGCAACACCTGATTTAATAACCTACTAATCCAAAGAAAGCCAAATCCTAATCCTGTGCCTAATCCCTAATTAGTATTTTTAAATAAATTCTAGAACTCTCCAAACAACTAAAAAGCACTTCACTTAGTTTACTTCGCTAACTACAAATCGAGTTACCTCCCGACTACGGAAAAACAAACGCATAAACTTGAAAAAGACTATCGCGGATAAAAAACAAAAAACCTGACTCGGTTACATTCTAACCAGTCCTCAATCACGGGGTATTGGAAACTCTACGGCAGTTGTACTCAAAGTCTGCATCGCAGAGCCTCCATAAAAATAAAATAAAATTACTAGTACATATACTTACATGAACCCTGAAAACAATACATTGTTTTTCTTTGGGCAGTCGTGTAAAAATGTTAAAGAACTAACTTAAGCCCCGGCTTCGCTCCCATACCAGAGGGTCGAGCACGACTTTACGAATGCTGCGTAACGTTACGGTTATCGTATCGAGATCGAGAAACCTCATACTAAATTTTAGTTCCAAATACGCTCACGGGCGGGCGCTGTTCCAAACGTCATACAAACTCGCCAACGTTTACTATTCGATTTTACGTGACGCAGGTTTTGAAAAGTCGTGCTCGACCCTCTGGACTCCCTATGCAGTGAAAATTTCACAAAATTCCTTCTGCCAATGTCATAAAGAGGTTCCCTTTCTGTGTCCCGTGCAAAATTTCAGTTTTCTGGGTTTAGGGTTTGGACTGGGCTTTGATGAGTCATGAGTCTTACATAAAATATTTAATTATCTAGATTACTATAATAAAAAAAAGAAAGTTTAGGGGTAGGTTCAGAGAAAGGGAAAAAAGAGGTTTATTAGTAATAGGAATAGGTTAAAGATGATTACCTGTATATTTCTTTACATTTGAGAGTTATAAATATATGTGTACAAAAAATATTACCGCGCGCCGCAGCCAAAAACATATTTTACTGTATTATTTCGCTATTAAATCAAACATAATATTACAAGTAAAACTAAAATATAAACAACAATTTTAAGTAATCCGTCTTATAGAAGTCAGTCCCCAAAACAAAATGAGCTGGAGATGACGAGGACAAAAGTAAAAAAAAAGCTAACTTAAAGAGTATTGAAAATGCTCATATTATAGTACCTACATAATTATTATATACCACTGACAGGAGGTCAGTGGTTTATAATAATTATGTAGGTCCTGTCTTTTTTTGTACAATAGTGTGTTTACTTACTTACTTACTTACTTACCACTGTCTTTTTGATTATAATTAGGGCTCCATGAAGTATTTTCGCCTGTCCAAAACGGAGCCAGCCAAAAAAAGTTTGACAACCGCTGGTGAGGCTATGGATTCCCGCATTTCTGTGCGGGATACGGGAATATCCCACTGGGACCAGGAAAAGTTATGCCGATTTGTAGTGGCTTCCATTCTCGTATTGATTCAAGAGTATTTTCACGAAAGAACTCCTGCAGTGTAGTTTCCCTTTTGTAAACTTTTTTATTATCTTTTTCATGATGTTGATGGACGCAATCAAGTCAAATAAAACAAAGATAGCTACACAATGTCGTGTGCCTTTTTTAACGACAAGGAAGGGAAACGAGCAAGTGAGTCACCTGATGGTAAGTGATAACCTCTTTGTATGTTACATAATCTTCCTACGCTGGTCCAGTGCAGGTTGGAAAATTCACACACAGGGTTCCGCATCCCAAAAGGAAAAAACGTGACCCTTATATAGGATCACTTTGTTGTCTGTCTGTCTGTCTGCCAAGGCCCTTTTTCTCTGGAACGCGTAAAGGTAGCATGCTGAAATTAATATCAAATACTCAAACCAGCGGTCCCTTGAAGCTGTAAAAAAATCAACCTTCTACGTCAACGCAATCAAAAGATACAGTCATTAAAAAGGCTGCGTACATTTTGCATAGGAGCGGGGCTCTGCTAACACTGGACTTCTTGAAACACTGGAGAAAAGTGTTAAAATCTTTCTACGGAACCCTCGTGCGCGAGTCCGACTCACACTTGGCCGGTTTTTATGTATCACGACGTGTTCCTTCATCGAAATGCTCAGAGGTGCGTGGGGTTTGAACCACGGCCCTCGGCTTGAGAGGCCATAGTCAAACCACTAGGCTATCCTAACTTTTTTTACGACTTTGGTGCAATAGGGTATCCAATTTATCTTTTAGAGCGCTTGACGCACAGTGTGCAAAACGTGACGCATTCGGCGTAGGATTTTATTTATTCAGCCAACGTATCACAAATACCACAATGCACTTTTTGGAGACTGCTTTTTTTCTGAGAACCACTTTTATCCGAGACCTAAAACAAATAAATAAATAATAAAAAGTTGAAAACGCGACTTGCAACTTGAAACCAAAGGGCTGGCAGTTTTCTCTCTCAAAGAATCAGCATCGCTATTCAGCGAGGCAACGCTGCCAGCCTTTTGGGCACCATGCCACGGGGGCCTTATTTAGATCTAAGTTTTAGTTTATATTTTTTTTAATTTAGTTTATTTAGCTTCAGTTTAGATTTAATGTCATTGTAAATTGCTTTTATTATGTAAATAAACGTATTAGTACAATAATAAATAAATAAATATCATGGGACAATTGAATAGGCAGGGCAAGGCTAGGGGTACTAGACAACGGATAAACATACTTATGTATATAAATACATACTTAAATACATATTAAACATCCAAGACCCGAAAACAAACATTCGTATTCATCATACAAACATCTGCCTCGGCCGGGGATCGAACCCGGGACCTCAAGCTTCATAGTCAGGGTCTATAACAACTAGGCTATCCGGTCACCCGAAAAAAACCGAGTACTGAGATAAATACAGTACGTGTGACACCCGGTTTTATCTTAGTTCTCTGAAGAAAGTGGTTCTCGCAAAACGAAAACTTCGTCGGGGGTTAATAGAAGTTTATGCAACTGTTACAACACGTCTTTAAAACTCCAGTGTGGTTTTGTGAAACTCGGCTTCGCCTCGTTTAATAATAGGATCTCACGATACGAGTGTTTTAAGGCCTAATTAAGTAGAGTTGCATACATTATACTTTATCACACACATAATAATTACTCTAAGATGGGTTCAGGAGTCTAAGGCATAAGTAAACCTGTGACAAATTTGACTGTTTTTTTTAAATCATAAACAAACATACCGAGCTGACGGACGTTTCTTATATAATAATACGTATTTTTTAAATTGACTCCTATTTTTTTAAATTGTATTGGTTTTTAAAGAAAAACCGTCGCAACGATGGCGTTTCCTCCGGTTTCTGAACGCGTAACAGAGGACTTATTATGTGTGTGTAAATAACTTCCTTTGAACTATTGAAAAGCGTGGCTTACTTTAAACCTAAAGTTATTATTATTTTGACTGCATTCTTGCTTGAACGTGCAATTTGTTTTACTTTTCACTTTTCCCTTTATGTTTGCCATTTTGGCGGTTTAATCAGCTCATACATATGAATCTAATTTAACCCTGGAAACCTTCCGCGAACGGCTTAATTCAACGCTTTGAGAGCTGAATTTTGGACAAAATTATGCAAAATAAAACGAATCCTTCGCATTTTCTGCAATAATTTGAATGAATAACATAAATAATACTTATTCGAAGCTAACAGTGCTTGTGAGAATATTAATGTATTTTCAAAGACTATAATTTCATCACTAAAATTTGATTTGTGATTTTAGTGGTTCAGTGTCAAAATGGTAAAAAGGAACCCTTATGGTGTGATTCAGTTTGTTTGTCTGTCAGTTTGAACTCGAAATTCGGAGTAGTTTTTAATGATGCTTGTTTTAACAGGCTGCATATTTTTCGACTTTTGACGATTTCTTTGCTGCCTCTCCCCTTATTTCCCAATTCTAAATAAAGAATTCTGTATAATTATAAATCCAAATAAAGAAGTTTAAATACAGATTAAAGAAAAAATAAAACGATGCCTTTGAATAGCACAGTTTTCCAGAAATTATTAAAAAAACATAAATTCCATTGTATTGATTTAAACTTTCGCGATTCTCACACATTATCATGATGCTTGGGACTTAATCACGTAAAACAATTATAATTATGTATTATTTAATTACCTCGACGTACCTATATACTGTTTATGGCATCATAGCCTCCAAACGGACGGATCGATTTCGATGCGGTATCTTTTAAACAAAATCTAGTTTAATCGAGATGGTTCTTAGCTAAGTTTTATTAAAACAGGTTTCACCCTTTTTGAGATTTTGAACGTTAAAATGACAACCCAAAACTTACTTTGCAAGTGAAAAAGTTCACCAGCTATTCCATTTGCCTCACAGCTTACACTCAAATCATAAAATAATTCAACTCCGCCTCTATTACTCCAAAACCCACACTAATCAGCTATGACATGCACTGATTAAAACTTAACCGACGCCGTTTGATCTAAATCCGACCTTAATTGCTGACGGTAAAGGTCCAATTACTATATTCAGCTTCTGCTAATTGGTATCGGAATGTATTAGTAAGTTGAAATTAATTAATGGTTATTCGATAATGCAGTGTATAAGGTACGTTGTGAAATGGAAAGCAGTGCGGTGTAGGGTAGCAAAGCCATACCTTGCGTGTACCTAATACAAAATATGTATATTATTATTATATATATTATTTTGGCAATAAATGGTTTTCTTTCTTTCTTTCAAAATTCAATACTTAGGAACGTTTAAGTAAGTACCCGAACGACACTCTTAAGCAATGGAAATGGCTCGGATTCTACGACTTGTATTTATTTCTGTATTTTCTGTACAATAAAGCGTTCACTTACTTAGTTACTTGTAACTTTGTGATCATTCAACATACAATGACAATGCAAAGAAAAATCCCTTAAGCAGCTGGACATGAACCAGCAACCTCGGTAATCCGTACCACGCTCCACCAGTTAAGCTATACTTAACGTTGGTGTACCTAACGAATTTTTCAATGCCTTGTGTCATATTTTTATTTGGAAGATCTCTCCTCAGCGCCATCTATGAGTAGCTTAATCAAGCGGCTCACCCACTACGGAACTTCTACAGTTACGCATTAGAGGCAAGAGATGGAACAATTTTCTGAATCAATGAAAATAATCGATTTATTGATTATCTTTGTTTTTATTTTTATGAAACATTCATAGTATGAAATTCAACATACAATGACTATGAAAAGAAAAATCCGTTAAGCAGCTGCTTGTGATTTATTATTTTCATTGTTTGTTATCATTGTTCTACAATTTGACAGCCGATGCCAATATTTAATTCCGTTTTGATCTAACTGACGAAAAAAAGATTTGTCTATCTTTAATTTTGTCGTCTTAATACTTTCCTATTTAATCTCCGACGAAAAAGAGGGGTGTTATAAGTTTGACATGTGCATCTGTTTATCTTTGTGTCTGTGTATCTGTCTGTTGCATCACAGCTCCAAAATTTTTTTAATCGAAAGCTAGTTTAATCGAGATGGTTCCTAGCTAAGTTTCATTGAAATCGGTTCACCCGTTTTTGAAATATTGAACTTTGAAATGACAATGACGGGAGTTTTTCAACTTTTCTAAGTTGGTTAGGTTATTAAACTGTCGAGGATCCGGGTTCAATTTCCGGGGCTAGCATTTTTTTTTTGCGTATTCCTGTTTCAGTGAGTATTTTAAAAGTAGAACTCAAAGTAAGTGTTATACGTAATGATTTTCCTTGTCAGGTAATGAGATGGCACCATGATGTTTTCTACGAAATGGTTCCACAGTGGGGCACGATTCAGTTGGTTCTACAGTACATACACTTTTTCCTTCTATCTCGACGTAGTTCCGTGGTTAATAGTAGTTTATGCAACTGCTACATAATGAGGGTCTGACTGCTTTTTTTTTTAAATTATACAGACAAACATACCGAGCTGACGTTTTGTAAACTGTTTTTTTATAAAAAAAAATATCACATTATTATTTATACATGTCGGGCCGAACATGACTTATATACGTGAGTGATCCGTTTTATTTCACTATGATTGTAAATTAAGTTGGTTTTCAAATTTGAAACATCGAATTCAATATCGAAAAGCCATTACGACATCGAATTCGATGTAAGTATGTACATATCTATATAAGTATGTTTATCCGTTGTCCAGTACCCATGGTACAGGCTTTGCCTAGTTTGGAACTAGGTCAATTGGTGTCAATTGTCCCATGATATTTATTTTATTTTATTTAATTATTATTATGTTTATACTCGTACTTAAAGTCCTGGCAAGATTAAATTTTTCCTGTATCACTGAAAATGAAGCTAAATTCGCGATACAAGCCTAGTAACGCTGAATAACAAACCGCGAAATCACATCAGAATTCACACGGACTCAGGATTCCCCCGTTTCCCTAATGAAACGGCGTTATTCAATATCGCCTTAGTCCCAGATTTATTCTCGTATAATTTGACGTGACGAGGCCCCTCGCGAGTGATTTGGCGGGCTGCTGGGAGCAGAATTGAGGAGTTTTATTTTGTTTAATTTTTTGTGATCTCACGTCGACGGTGATAAAGTGTAATTATGGAGTGAGTGCGTCAGATAATTCATCAACATCATCATCATGTCCACCGAAAGACGTCCAAAGAAAGAAAGAAAGAAAATTTTCATGTTATTATGTTGTTTGTTTACGTCTACTGCTAAGGTTCTCGAATGGCGTCCACGGACCGGGAGACGAGCTGTCGATAGGCCTCCAACAAGATGGAGCGCTGACCTGGTGAAAATTGCGGGACCGCGGTGGATGCGGAAAGCACAAGACAAGGCTCTCCACTCAGACCGGTCTTGTGCTTTCCGCATCCACCTCGGTCTCGCGATCTTTACTAGGTCGTCGTTCCATCTTGTTGGAGGCTCCATCTCGTCTCCCGGTCCGTGGACGCCATTTGAGAATCTTCTGATCTGATCTGATCAGATTGTTAACTGGTAAAACACTAGGGAAGAGCAGGTAAAATCTTTGTATGGAACCCTCGGTGCGCGAGTCCGATTCGCACTTGGCCGGTTTTTAAGTATAAGTCTAATTCTAGAAAAATAAGGGGCCATATTCCGTGAAAAATAATATTCGCAAAATGGAAAGCGGTGGAATATCGGAAAAGTGTAAAATCTTTGACGAATAGAATCATTTTAAAGTGCTTACGGGGAACACAGTTAGACACTTTACGAAAACGGATTTTTGCTTTTCCACCCGCCTTATGTTTTCAATTGTGAGAGGGAAATTCAATGGATTCAAATTGATTTTACTAAATATAATTATGAAGAAAAGACCGGCCAAGTGAGAGCCGGACTCGCGCACCTAGGGGTCCGTACAAATCTGTAGATATGTAAATAGGTCCCTAGCACGGGAATCGAGTCTCAAGGATTTTTCCCGCTTTTCCCGAGTGTTTTAAACCGTCCAGTGTTAGCAGAGCTCTGCTTCTAAGCAAACGTTTGTCTTCATTTTGTATTGGCCACTGGCAATACAGACAGACGAACATAAAACTTAAGATTTTCAGATGTAGGTACGTGATTAGTTGTACTATGAGCTACCCTTGAAGTTTCTAGGACAACTGGAAGTATCCTAGGTTTCAACTCTGCGGCAATTTGTATGGAAGCACCTTTTTTCATGGTCATGACTTATGATTTTTTTTATACGACGAAGAAAGCAAACGAGCAAGTGGGTCACCTGATGATAAGTGATCACCACTGCCCATAGACATCCGCAACCCCGGAGGGATTGCAGATGCGTTGCCAACCTAGATGGCTAAGATGAAATTCCTCTTGTGCCAGTGTGTTTGTGTCTTATGATTGCGGTTGACTTAGAAGTTTGGGGTTTTCACTGCTTCGTGGGATTGCAGTTTTCACGCATTTCAGAGAAAAGCTCTTTAATCGAACTTGTCAAATAATTATATTCATTACTTTTGTGAAACTCAGTAGATATAAATATCTAAGCTTGCAATGTAAACACATCGTTTCCCCGTCGCTCGGTCAAAAAGTTACCAAAACTTTTGCAATAAGCAGACATCTCTCAACAATCGATGTAGCTAATATTCATTTATTTGTTTACCACCGGGAAGACTTTGGCCATTTGTAGGAAAAACAAATATTTGCTCGGAGGGTCGGCGTTATGAGAACCGTAGCCACGGATTGATGGTAGCCGGACTTTTTCATGGTTTGAGTAGCGTCTGACTGGTGTTTTACAAGTTTTAATAGCGTTTACTAGTATTTTTAGGGTTCCGTACATCAAGGTGAAAACGGAACCCTTATAGCATCACTTCGGTGTCCGTCTTAAGTCCGTCTCAAGTACCTTTATTCCTTGGAACGCGAGGAGGTAGCATTCCGAAATTACTAACAAATAGTCAGGCCTGCAATCCCTTGAAGCTGTGATAAAATCAAACTATTTCAACGCAATCAAAAGATGAAGTCATTAAAAAGTGCGCACAGGGCTCTGCTAACACTGTCCTGTTTTTTTTTCGTATTACCAAATAGGTACACAAAACAGTCTTGCTGGTAGTGAGAGGCCGGGTCACTTGACTCCAACAAAAATGCGGACTTTAAAGTTAAATATTTCGCGAATGGATCCCTCAATCAAAAAATGGTATTCGCAAGACCCTCAATGTTTTTAAAAGATCTGTCCAATAACACCCCGCATCATGGAATAGATAAGAATATTTTTTAAGATTTGATTCTGCCAGTTTGTCGGCGTCAATAATTTACGTACCTATAGGTATCAACGCCAAATGGTACCAAGAGTGTCAGAGGATATGCCGAGGACAGACAGATGGACATGAGGAAACTACAAGGGTTCCTTGTTGACTACGGAACTCTTAAAAACTGGCCATGTGCGAGTCAGACTCGCTCACTGAGGTTTCCGTACAAAATTAAAGGCTCGAAGATTTCTCCAGTGTTAGCAGAGCCCTGCTTCTAAGCAGTATGTGCTGTCATTTTATATTGGTCTGTGACATATACAGACGGACATTAAAATTAAAGATTGGTTGTGCTATAAGAGCTACGCTCATACCAAATTTCAAGTTTTCGGGATAACTTACTGGTAGTACTTAGGTATACCCTGGAGGTTTTGAAATGAAATAATGAAATGAAATGAAATTAATTTATTCCAGAATAACATTTGAAAATTAAATTAAGTTTTGATACCACGGCAATTTGTATGGAAAAACACCCTTTTTAGTACTAATATTTTTGATTGCGTCGCGTTGACTTAGAAGTTTGATTTTTTCACAGCTTCAAGAGACTGCAGATTTGAGTATGCTACCTCCACGCGTTCCAGAGAAAAAGGGTCTTAATAGACAGACAGACACGGACAAAAAAGTGGTGACAAGTATAAGGTTTCCGTTTTTCCTTTTGAGGCGAACCCTAAAAACTACGACTTCCCATCGCTTGCGTTGGTTGGTACTTAAGTAGCACTCAAGAGTGCACTTAGTTTTCATTCAGGGGCCTCTTAATTATCTGAGGCAATATCAGATACCTATGCTCTGTGGGGGCCGCTTCAGGTATTATTGTTCGGACGTGAGTGTTTTGGTGCAATTTCAATTTAGGTATTAATACGGTACAAGTAGCTAGGATCAATAGTATCAGATACACGTCGACTACTACAGAGAGTGGCATTATGTCTACCCATAATAACCTTTCTTTACGATTACGTAAAAAGAGGAAAATATAAACAGTGCCCTAAGCACGACTTGTCGAATCCTGTGTTACGTTACGGTTATCGTATCGAGATCGAGAAATCTCATACTAAATTTTAGTTCCAAATACGCTCACGGGCGGGCGCTGTTCCAAACGTCATACAAACTCGTTATAGTTTACTATTCGAATTTTACGTGACGCAGGATTCGACAAGTCGTGCTTAGGGCACTGTATGTAAAGCATTATTTTACTACTTGTTATGTTAATTTTACGTTTCTCCTTTCTGTTAATTTCTGCCACCTAAATAAGCCTCTTCATCCTGGTTTTTCTGTTTTGTTTGTCCGTCGAAAATCAAAATCGAAATCGTTTTTAAGCGATAAAACCGCCCATTGTCTACCATACCTATTTTTCTGTAATCTCCTTGTACTCTTTTGTGGGTTTTCTATAAAAAATATTTGTATTGTATTGTATTTTATATAATTTACAACCTATCCGTGCACTAACTAATAACAGTACAACTGAAAGAACCTTATTGTTAGTGCCTAACTCGTACACTTCAGCAAAATAACAGTATGAACTAATAACAGTCCAACTGAACGAATCTTAGTGACTAACTCTTGCACTCCTACAAAATCGGTTCCATTCCATTCGATTAGAGAAATGGAAATTTATCCCGTTTGCGTTCGAGAAAGTAATTTTCGATAAAACAATTTGTCGTCGGGGGTCGTTCCACGCATCTGTGCCGTGATCCAACCTTCAATTTTTCCACTCGACTCGATTGATTGTGTACGCACTTGTGTTCGCGGCGGTTTGGTTTCAATGTTTTCTTACCCAACTGCCGAAGGAAGGTTATGTTTGTAGAGTCTGGCTATCAAAAGATGACCCTAGTTACCATGTGGCTCAATGTTGCCATCTACCTAGGTAAATATGGGTCCTACGTATAAAAGCGAATCCACTGAAATCTGACGAAGTAAATACAACTTTATACCATAGAGAATAGACGCGGGAAAATAATCGGACATTTGTAACGACACGACAATTTCTTTAAGACCATTTTAGAAGGAAAAATTTAAGGATAGAGAGGAAGAAGTCAACCTAGGCGAAGCAACATGGACCAGATAAAGGAGAAGGCCGGTGTCGTGTCGCATCAGGAGGTCAAGGAACTGGCTCATAGGAGAGATGATTGGATGACACTCCACCGACAAGAGTGTAACTCCTAAGTTTGATGATGATGATGAAATACAACTTTATGCAATCAACAAATGTCACAAAGTGTCAGTGTTTTTTTGTAGATTGGTTCATATACGTTGAAACTACTAAGTCCTAAGTACTAAGGCCTAGTAGATTTTTACTAACCTTGTTATTCATAAACCTGTTTTAACTAAAATGCCGTTAAAGTTCGTTTGTCCTTTTTTGTCACATTGACATTTCCCATAGTAAGAAGAAGACAAAACATATTTTAGCTAATAGAGGCTTGAGTGACGTTTATGAATAAAGCCATATGACGGCAATACATTGCGCCAAATGCCATATACAGTTAAAGTGAGAAAAGCTTTCCCCTGTCAAAATGTTTATGACATTGTCATAAGATTGATTTTTGCCTGGCCCGTGGGAAAGGTTGTTCTACTATGTCTATAACTTGCTTAATCATAAAATTGCTTATAGGCCAGTCAATGAAAAGTTATAGAGGGAAATGCATGGAACACAATTTTGGACTTCGTAACTTTGTTTAGACTAGTTAGGAGGTGAACATATCAAAAGTCCCCGCTCGTATAGGTCGCGCGGCGAATTAAGATCGCTTATGAAAAGTGGAAGGGGGATGCGCAGAAGTCGATTCTTAGGTCTATTTGGTTGCGCAGAGGGGTGAGGGGAGGGTGCGCGCTGGCGCCGACACGTTATTGGTAGATCAAGTCGTTCTTCCCCTCCCTCGCTTCGTTCACGCGTCACGTGTCTTTTGAGTACTGTTGCGCACGGATTGTTTTACTGTATTGGTAGTAAGTACGTTATGATGTCGTAGTCAGTGAAAAAAATGTCCAAATATAAAGTTTGAACATGGCAAGCCAGAAAAATGGTTTATGACGTGAATTGTTATGTTAAAAAGGAAACTAATTAAATCATGGATAATTAAAAGCACGTAAAAAATACTAACAAGATTCTGAATAAACATACTAGCAAAATAAGTCACAAGCAAAAACGAGTGTTATATGTTAGGTGACTAAAGGTACAAAAAAAATGAGAAATAAGAAAGACATATTTCAAAGAAATACGCTCAGAACTTAACAATTTTGTGCGCAATTGTACAGATGCGCCAAATTGCCCCCACCAGTTTCGCCGAGCGATCTTAATCCATCGCGCGGCCTATACCCTTTGAGCCGGGGGAGAGGGGGGGCTTCGAAGGTCTAAGTTTTCGGTTTTTCGCTTAATTCCCGGAAACTATGCGTCCTAACGACATGACCACTATATACAAAAGAAAGCTGATTAAATTTGCTACAAGTTTTACTCGGTCAAGTTTTTCGATATCCACACCTATAACCGTGATACCGTGATTGACTGACTTGCTGAGTGACTGACTGACAGACAACGCACAGCCTAAACCGTTGGACCTAGAGACTTGAAGTTTGGCATACATATACCTTATGTATCATAGAGGTGCACTAAGAACGGATTTTTCGAAATTCCTACGGGATAGGGGGAATAAATGGGATATGTATTTTAGAATCAATGTGGCTCTATCTCCATAACTATAATTAATTAAGATTTCAAATTTAGCGTGCAAGTAGGTAATAATAACAGCTAAAAAAAGTTTCCTGGATTTTTCTTAATTCCAACGGGATAAAGAACAAACATATTATTTTCGTAATAATTGACTAGCGGCTGACTAGCTAATTTTACAGATATATTGCTTGATCTTTGACGCTCTGCTACTTTCGTGCTTGAGGTTGATGAGAAATCCGTCAAAGACTTACATCTCTTTCCGTGGCAATTTTTCGTGATAAAGTGGATGTAGCGGGCGGTGATAAGGCGAGCGGGGACTTTTGATATGTTCAATTTCAGCTCTTCAGCTGTTCTGCTTATATAGCAGAACATGTTAGTTGTTACCTACTTGCACGCCTAATTTGAAATCTTAATTAATTATAGTTATGGAGCTAGGAGCCACTTTGATTCGAAAATATAAATCCCGCTTATTCTCTATCTCGTGGGAATTTCGAAAAATCCCTTCTTAATGCTCCTCTATGATACATAAGGTATATGTGTGCCAAATTTCAAGTCTCTAGGTCCAATAGTTTAGGCTGTGCGTTGTCTGTCAGTCAGTCATTCAGCAAGTCAGTCAATCAAGTTATTGTTTTAAAGGTATAGATATCGAAAAACTTGTAGCAAATTTAATCAGCTTTCTTTTGTATATAGTGGTCATGTCGCTAGGACGCATAGTTTTCGAGAATTAAGCAAAAAATTTAAAACTTGGACCTTCGAAGCCCCCTCTCCCCCCCGGCTCAAGGGCTACGAGCGGGGACTTTTGATATGTTCACCTCCTAACTAGTCCAAGCAAAGTTACGAAGTCCAAAATTGTGTTCCAAGAATTTCTCTCTATGCATTTGTTAGCGCATTCAATGCCTGGCCTATTAGGAACTTCAAAGAGTTTTTTAAAGAGCTGTCGAAATATGTGCCACACGTTGATGTTTGCTGAAATTTTCTTTTTTCGGCTTTTGTTATGTTGTGTTAATTAACTATCAAACTAAGCAGCGGCTTCTACAAGACACCGATACTCCAAATTTCATTATTATAGGTACCTCTAATGGTTTCGAGTAAAATGCCTGTGACTAATACGTACGGACGGACATGACGAAATTAGGGTTCCGTTTATGCCATTTTGGCTACGGAACCCTAAAAAAAGCCAAAACATAAGAAAAAATACTTTAATTCTTCAGGTGAACTCATTACTGTACTTGAAGTGCGGAAGATTAATTTAAAAAGTTAAGTAAAACATTTAATTAGCCAAACTCCAAGGAACCAGCGCATCAATCTTCAGCATAGGTAAGAAAGAGACAGATATGCCCGAACCATTCTAATAACAAACCGCAGTAGAACTCTTTCGAAGTAAAAGCCTGACTAAATTTCTTGATAGTTGTACCACAATGGCTCACTGCGACAGGGTCGTAACGCGTTGCAATGGTTCGGATTTAAGACCGCTTTGAGTATCGTACTGAGTTCCGTACGTGAAAAAATTAAAAAAAACCAGGCAAGTGCGAGTCGATTATAAAGCTCTCTCTGCTTTTCCCCAGTGTTTTAAGTTGTCCAGTTGTTTTAAGTTAGCTGAGGCCTACACCTAAGCAAAATGCGCAGTGTGGGGTCATCTTATATTGGTCTGTAAAATCTACAGACAGGCATAAAAATTTAAGGTTCTGAGAATTTTCAGAGTGTTTGTGCTATAAGAGCTACCTTCATACCAAATTTCACGTTTCTAGGATAACTGGATAACCCTTTGGGTTTTCACAGTACGGCAATTTGTATGGAAACAGCCATTTTAATGACTGTATCTTTTGATTACGTTGACTTAGAAGTTTGATTTTTTCACAGCTTCAAGGGACTGCAATCTTGAATATTTGATATTAATTTCAGCCTGCTAACTCTACGCGTTCCAGAGAAAAACGGTCTTGACAGACAGACAGACAACAAAGCGATCCTATAAGGATTCCGTTTTTTTCCTTTTGAGGTACGGAACCCTAAAAAGGAACCTTAAGAGTAAAAAGCTTGAAAAGGAGCAAGTTAATCGGGAAAGTTGAACGAGTCGTTGTCAACGGGTTGAGTGATCGGGCGAAGTGAGCTTCGGCGCTGAATTCAGTTTGCGACTGCGCGATTGATGTCGAAGTTGAAAGTCATTATGACACGGGGTTGAATGGGTGTAGCTTTTGTGTGTGTATTGTGTACACAGTGAATAACCTGTATGGTTGTGGTTTTCATCACCAGCCTATTTTATCCCACTGCTGGGCACAGGCCTCCTCTCAGAATGAGAGAGCTTGGGCTATAGTTCCCACGCGGGTCCAGTGCGGATTGGGAACTTCACACACATCATTGAATTGCTTCGCAGGAGTGTGCAGGTTTCCTCACGATGTTTTCCTTCACCGAAAAGCTCATGATAAATTACAAATGTAATTCCGGACATAAATTCCGTAAAACTCAAAGGTGCGAGGCGGGGTTTCAACCTACGACCCTCTGCTTCAGAGGCGACAGGTCGAACCACTAGGCTATCACGGCTTGGTAGTGGTTTTATTGGATAAATATTTTGGACCTAGGTCGATTATCGAGGACCGCCAATTTCCATAGGTGTCTCGATACCGATGTGCGTATCTGTGTATTCGTCTGTGGTATCACACATACAATGACAATGCAAAGAAAAATTCGTTAAGCAGCTGGACCTGCTGCTGCTGCTGGAGCTGTCCAGCTGCTTAACGAATTTTTCTTTGCATTGTCATTGTATGTTCAATTTCATTAATGAATGTTTCATAAAAATAAAAACAAAAATAATCAATAAATCGATTATTTTCATTGTGGTATCACAGTTCCGAAACAAATTGACTTATTTCAATGTAGTTTTTTTTTAACAGAAAGCTAGTTTACCTAATTAAGACGGTTCTAAGCTAAGTACCATTAAAAACGGGTAACTCGTTTTTGAAATATTGAACTTTGAAATAACAATGTCGGGGGTTGTTCAACTCTTCTAACTTGATTAGGTTATTTTATTATGCTCTTAATTGTCACTGCAACTGCACTGCCTTTTCCCAGAGACTGTTCCACTGTTTCCCAGTTGTGACGTCCGTTTTCTATAACTCTCCAACTGTTACGAAACAGATGGTTTTATTCGACAAAAAAAAACGAAATATGTCCCTGATACGCATACATATTCATGTTTCAAGACAAAGTTGCTCGTGCCAAAATCCGATACTCGAGTGCGGGGTATCGTTTAAAAATTCAAGCTTTTCATCAAAAATACAGCGTGATTTCACCCCCAATTAAGCTCGTTATTTATGTATTCGGTAAAATTTAGCAGCACGCTGTTTTAAAGTCGTATTCTGAAAGCACGGGCTAGTGCAGTTTGATATATTCAACATTATTACGTAAACATTTTTTGATGCCTATTTTTTATTAAGTTTTATTATTATCTATCTAATACTATCTATAGAATATAGATGATCTGAAGTGGGACTGGGCGGGACATGTCTGCCGAATGCATCCGGATCGCTGGACCAGAATTACTACCGACAGGGTCCCATGCGATGGATACTGGAGCAGAGGCAGACCAAGAAGGAGATGGTGGGACGATGTGGAGCGTTTTTGGCCGGACTGGCGAGATTTGACCGAAACCAGAGACATGTGGAAGGAGAAAGGGGAGGCCTTCGCCCAGCAGTGGGACACAGTAAAGGCTACTAGAAAAAAAAAAGATCTAGGCAGTCAAAATTATGTTTCTTGACACTATGCATGACATGCCCATGGGTTAACTCCTTTCGTCTGTCTATACAAATCTATACCTGGTGTCAGCATCTTTTAGTTTTTATTTTAATACAGTTTAGTTATCTACTATTTATTTTTCCCTATGAAAGGTAGTCGTGTTAGTTACTCTATTTATAAGTGTCAAGAACGGATGGGCCGAATTTTGTATTATTTAATTTGATACATTTGTCTCCGCTCTGAATAGCAGAATCAAAGACGGCAAAATTCACGAAAATCTTTCTATGGAACAGCCTATGGTAGTAAATTAACATTTTGTTTCCTTAATACGGAAATAAGGATATAATTATTGCATTAGACAGATGACATGTACTGACATAATTACTAAGAACGATGTGGTTAGACCAGTCATTTTCATTCAATTTCCATGGAATAATCGAGAAAAACTAAAAAAAATACGACGCCATCTCAACAGGAATAAGCGTTCTTAATTTTGCAGTTAGTTTGAATACTGATATTACCCAGAATAGTTCAGCGGCCGCACAGGAAACATGGGATTTGGCAGACGCCATGAGCACCCTGTGTCATTTTAAATGAGTTGGGTAATCGCGGGATCTTTTTGTACGAGTCGGTTAATAGCTGCTTCAAAATGCAGTTCCGATGAGAGCTTCACTGACTTTGGCTTTTTGCGTATTCACGTAAACAAAAGAAATAGGAAGTTGCACTTTTTAAGTAAAGAACGGTGGTGCAATGAATAAAAAGTGGAGAAAATTTTCAGTCAGCGAAGCTACTGGATACGAGTAACATCGTCAATTTTATACCGCTTTCGTAGCACACTTGAGGTGGCGCTATCACAAGCAGAGTATTTCCGTCAAACAAAATAAGAGCTTTCTCTGAAAGTAAAATTGCACGACAATTTTTACGTTACACAAGAAAAAACTATTTAGGTACATCATCATCATCATCATCATCATCATGTCAGCCGAAAGACGTCCGCTGCTGCTGGCCGGCGGCCTCCCCCGCGGCTCTCCACTCAGACCGGTCTTGTGCTTTCCGCATTCACCGAGGTCCCGCAATCTTTACTAAGTCGTCGCTCCATCTTGTTGGAGGCCTACCGACAGCTCGGTACATATTGTTGTAAAATCGGCAAACTTACACTTAAGGCTCCACTGAAAAACAGCGTTGCTGCACTTATGCGTAGCGACACAATGCTGACTGGATACCCTTTTTAACCGACTTCAAAAAAGGAGGAGTTTCTACGTTCCACTGTATGTATTTGTTTTTTTTTTTATGTATGTTCATCGATTACTCCGTCAATTGTAGACCGATTTTCAAAATTATTTTTTTATTCGAAAGGGTGTACTCCTGAGGTGGTCCCATTGTTACCAAGTCATGATCTGATGATGGGATTCTAGGGAAATCGAGGGCAACCCTCAAATTTTATAGGCACGTATCATGTGTTTCATATATTTTTTAAGGCTATTCAAGTATTTGCGTCCGGTAGTCATCATCTCATGTTGATGAGCTGATGATGGAAGGTACAACTCCTTAACGGTTAGGAGTTGGAGGATAATTCTGAAAATGTTAAATCAACGTAAAATTGTGAAATAAAAATCTTTTAACAAAAAAGTAAAACCGCCTTCAAAAAAAAACATTAGAGAAAAAACGTAAAATAATATTCTAAAATAATGATAAATAAATAAAATAATATAAAGTGCGTTTATTTCGGACAACAGAAACTAAAGCCTAAAGTTTTATGGCCTAGCACTAAGCAGCAGAAATATGAAGTCGGTGCTTCATTCAAAGAATATTCCGCTCGCACCGCACCGACTTCATATTCTGCTGCTTAGTGCTAGGCCATAAAACTTTAGGCTTTCGTTTCTGTTGTCCGAAATAAACGCATTTTATTTTATTTTATTTATTTATAATGGTATTTTTCTCATTTGCTTGACAAGGAATTAAACGATGTGTTGCTCTGTAAACAAAGTTTTATTTGAATGATTTATATTCTAAGACGAAACTTTACACATTAAGTAGGTACCTATTACACTCTGAACTTAAGAAAACTCACCTGTAAACAAAGAAACGACATTTAACGTTTATTATTCACAGTGTCAATTCCTTTAAAGATCTCTTTTTACTAATCTAAACAAATTAAATAAGATTTGGTCATATACGCCATATCATCTTCTTACAATCGTTTTATAACCTCTAAAAACTATTCCGCATGACATTGACATGACAGTCCTGCTATACCGACGGGGTCGTCTGTTTTACCGACAGAGCGAGGCACGGCCGAATTCAAAATAATTATTTTAGAGGATTAGGAGGAAGTTTTTTTTTCCATGGTCGTCTCGTCACCATAATTAAATATTGTATTACTTAGTAATAAGGTTTTTCTTTCTTTGCAATTGATAGAGTGGTGGCGGGTACTTTAGGGACTGAAATAAAAATATTTTTCTTTCTCTATCGATAAATACTAGTAAAATCTGCTACCACAATGGCATCATCATAATCATCATCAGCGCGCAGCAGTTCACTGCTGGACATTAAGTCTCTTCCATAGCGCGCCACAACACTGTCTTCGGCCCCTCGCATCCAAACCACCAACAACCCTCTTAAGGTCGTCCGTCCATCGTGCCATCACATTAGCCGACAAAGAAGGAAAGTCACCGACATTAAATAAATAAACTAATAAACAACACACTTTTTTAGGCAGTTGTGTAATAAATATCATGGGACAATTGACACCAATTGACCTAGTCCTAAACTAGGCAAACATGTACTATGGGTACTATAGTCAACGGATAAACATACTTATATGGATAAATACATACTTAAATACTTATTAAAGTATTCATTATACAAACATCTGCCCCAACGGGGATCGAACCCGGGACCCCAAGCTTCATAGTCAAGGGTTTCTTATAACCACTAGGCTATCCGCTCGTCAAAGAGGCTTAAAGAATTAGTTCGCTAAAGTGGCGTTGGGCTGGCCACGTATGTCGCAGGAACCATGAACGGTGGAGCAGACGAGTCCTCGAAGCAAGACCATCATCATCATCTTATTTAAGTGTCAGTATCAGATCGTCGTGTCGTATCAAATGGCCCACCATTTTCCCTCTCCTAGTCTCCGCCATATTCAAAATACTTCTTCTTCTTTCTTCACAAGGAAGACCACGGACGGGAAAACGTAGTTTATCCGCTGTCTAGTGCCCATAGTACAGGCTTTGCCTAGTTTGGCACTAGGTCCATAAGTGTCAATTGTTTCAAGATATTTATTTTTATTTATTAAATACGAAACTAAAATGGTAAGCGGTTGACCACCTCTGTTCTCACTTTCCTTCAAATATGATTAAGAACCCTCAGTAAAAGCTCCGAATTCACGAATTTTAAATAATTAATTCTAATTATAAGCAAAGCAATTGTGATTCTAAGCGCGTCCTTAATCTGTGAGGCACACACAATTTTACCGTTACCAATTTGAAATGCTAATTCTACCTTATTTTGTATTCAGTGGAAAAATAGTCTCAACTAGATTTCGCAAGGCGTTCCATTTGTACATTAGTACAGTTAGTAGTGGAATTTCATTAGAAATAATATTCCGAACGAATATTAATAGAGCTACTTGCAATTTGTGTAAAGTTTTCTTTTCGAGTTAAAGCGATGGGTGCTATTTATTTGAGTAAAGGGATTAGTTGATACAAAAAAAAAACTTAGTAGTCATCATTATATTATATTATAAGTAAACATCAGGACCTGCGCAAAAGTTAACATAGTTCCTAATTAAGGTCCAGGCCCAGAAATTAAAGGTATTTTTTACATTTTATAGATTTTTTTATTGTCGGGAGTTTTTTTAAATTTTATGGAAACTCAGGGATAAGTCCGCCTTTGTACTCGAATTTGATTGTTTGTAACTTGTGTTTTTGTCTTGTTTTTTTTTTGTGTTTAAAAAGTGTATACTTACTTAGGTACTTAATTTAGTTACATTTTTTATATACCGACAGCCAACTGTGTATAAAAACCGTGTCCTCAGCAGACCTGAGTGCGCAGTTCTGTATAATATCGATGATTTCACGTTAACGATCCACTTGTCTCCCGACTGCATTGTCTCCGAGCGACAGCTTAGCGTGGATACGACGCATTAGACAATTAAATAATAAATAAATAAATATCATGGGACAATTGACACCAATCGATCCGAGTCCCAAACTAGGCAAAGCCAAAGCGTGAAGTTTCTTTGTGTAATTTATCTGTGGTTACGTATGGTAACAGCTAATGTACTTAACTTGTTTTTAGAAAAATACTTTGTGCCAAGTTTCTTGCGGCGCATTCTTCTTCGCAATCATGGTCTTTAAGAAAGCGCTGGTAGACTAAAAAAAATGACGTGTAAATGTGCATTCAACTGCCTATTTGCTGAATAAAATTTCCAATTTTTGAATTTTCTTCTGTCTATGGGTAGTCTTAGTAGTGGTTGTCTAGTGACAACGGATAAACATACTTAAATAGATAAATACATACTTACATACATGTTAAACATCCAATACCCGAGAGCAAACATTGGTATCAATCATACAAGCATCTGCCCCGACCAGGGATCGAACCCGGGACCTCAAGCTTCATAGTCAGGGTCTCTAACCACTAGGCTATTCGGTCGTCAAGAATTACATTATGACTCAAATGCTCCCAATGCCTTCATCCCAAGGAATCCACACTAATCCTCTCATCCTATATCGAGGAGATCGGTATAAAAATCGCTTGATTCCCATTCAGCCGGGTTACGAGTGTTCTGTTCAGCTCGGAGTGTATACTGGGCTCTATGGGCCATGAATGTGAGGGCTACAAAAAAAAAATCAAACGCTTTATGAATGTTTATTTAACGGTTTTCTCCTTGTTTTTTTAAACCCCTGACGAAAAAGAGGGGTGTTATATGTTTGTGGCATCATATCTCCCAACCGGGTGGACCGATTTCAATGCGGTTTCTTTTAATCGAAAGCTATATTGTTTAATCGACATGGCCCTTAGCTAAGTTTCAATAAAATAGGTTCACCCGTTTTTGAAATACCTATTCATTTTTGAAATGACAATGTCGGGGGTTTTTCAACTTTTCTAAGTTCAACATGTCCGGCTATACTCGATTGACATACGTGAGTGATCCTTTATTTCACTATTTTCTAAGTTGGTTAGGTTATGGTTACGAGCATTATTTTTAACTCCCAACGCAAATAGAGGGGTGTTCTAAGTTTGCTGTTGTCTGTGTCTGTTTGTGGCGTAACTCCTAAACGGATTGCGACCGATTTGGATGTAAGTTTTTTTTGTCGAAAGCTAGTTTAGCTGGTTTCCAAAATTTTTTAAGCTCCTAATTTTTTGTACGCACACAACCAACAAACCCTGTGCATTTTGCACTGACTTAATGTTAGATTTTTTATTTCGTGGAGGGGAAATCGCGCGTCAACATCTCCATTCCTTTCCTGCTCTAAGCAGTGTACCGATACCCTTTTCAACTATTCATACCATGAAAGGACATTTTAATTGACACGGATTGCATATACGAACTATTTCTAACTAGAAATACACACTCTTCATGCAAATGGAGGGCTCGGAGCTCGAATTTTGATTCGAATTGACTCGAGCGTGGCGGGATTTCGTTTAGTTTTGGTTTACAGTTTTATAGCGTAGTCTATAAACTGGATTAAAGCTTGTCCTGCGTTTAAATAATACGTCATCATCATCATGTCAGCTGAAAGACGTCCACTGGTGCACATAGGCCAAGGCTCTCCACTCAGACCGGTCTTGTGCTTTCCGCATCCACCGCGGTCCCGCAATATTTACTAGGTCGTCGCTCCATCTTGTTGGAGGCCTACCGACAGCTCGTCTCCTGGTCCGTGGATGCCATCGGCCTTCAGTTCTGCGAGCAATGTGCCCCGCCCACTGCCACTTAAGTTTCGCAATTCTTCGGGCTTAATTCTACCTGTATGGACGAAAATGGGGGGCGGTGGGAATTTGGGCGGAATATTTCAGAAATTAGCATGAAATGATGTAAATTTTTAAGAAACCAAAAAAAAAAAAAAGAACTAAGTAATTTTGTCGTCATCATCAGACTTAAGAGTTACAACACTCTTGTCGGTGGAGTGTCTTCCAATCATCTCTCCTATAAGCCAGCTCCTTGACCTCCTGATACGACACGATTTTTTGTATCAAGATTATACAATTTCATGTTTTTTTGATAATAAATGCAGCAGTAGCATGGTTACATGGTTTTTTCTCACTACTTTCTTTTTTCTTATTAAAATGGATTTCGATGAAAATTAAATTACCTACTTCTCATGTCTAGCAGATAACGATATATATTTCTGATAGGAAAACTGTAACGTTATAATGTATAACATGGTTACTAAACTAATCATTTCACAAAATTTACAAAAGTAGATTTTTTTCTCACACTGACCTTGTCAATAAATGGCTCAAATCAGGCCATAGGTAGACCTACCACGCTGTTATTGAATAAGTAAGTAAGTAAACACTTTATTGTACTAAAAAAACAGGATACAAACACAATTTACAAAAAAAAAACAAATTAAAGAATAAGTACCTAGCCAGGTACAGTTCGTTTCATTACTAAAATCTTAAAAATATTTTCTGTTCTTAGAAAACAAGTTTGTTCTGTAAACCCTACATTCATCATCATCATCACTAGCCCTTTTTACGTCCGACTGCTGGGCCTAAGCCTCTTCTCAGAATGAGAGGGCTTGAGCTTATAGTTCCCATACGGACCCAGTGCGAAAATATCGAACCGAAGACCGACCCTCTGTTTGAGAGGCCGTTTTCTCTCTCAAAGAATCAGCATCGCTATTCAGCGAGGAAACGCTGCCAGCCTGATGGCACCATGCCACGGGGGCCTTATTTAGACTTAATTTCGTTTTAAGTTTAAGTCATTGTAAATTGCTTTCATTGTATAAATACATTTATTAATGTTTCGTAATAACAATACGGAGCCTCGTGACTAAATATTAGGACCTCAGAGCTGTCGTCTGTAGATTTATAAGCCACAGGTGCAGGATTATTTGAGGCGAAACCCGAACCCCGAGTCGGGTCGAAGACATGTTGCTAAGACGTGTGTGGTCGTAACTTCGGAGACTGTATACTCTCTGAAGCTAGGAGTATATTTACAATGGTGTTTTCAGCCCGCGACGCAAAAGAGGGGTGATACGTTTGACCTGTGTATGGGTGTATCTGTGTGTCTGTCTGTGCATCGTAGCTCTCAAGCGAATGAACCTATTTGGAAGCGGCTTTTTTTAACCGAAAGCTAGTTTTTGAGAGGGGCTCTAAGCGAAGTTTATTCAAAATTGGCTTAGCCGTTTTTAAGATACTGAACTTTCAAATTAAAATATAGGGGGTTCATTAACTTTTATAAGTTGGTTAGGTTCTAGGAATTATGTTTGGATCAATATTTAATGTAGATTCAGAATTGAGCGGTTTCGAAACATTTTTCTTTTTTAAATATCTCAGAATCTAACATCTAACAAGTCAAGCTACTGTTTAAAGACATCTACAGACAGAAGGACAAACACAACTCATTATACCTAATACAAAACAATAAAACAGTTATTTATTCAACATCACCCATGGGTGTATTTGTATATTCTGACTGTGACATCGTAGCTCTTAAACAGATGAAAGGAATACCTACCTACTTCACCCTCAGTTGCACCCAACTTAGGTTTACAAACTAAACTAAATGTAAACGTACCCATATTGTTTTACAACGGAAATCAACCAGTTTTGAGAAAATATTTACCAGCATGTACTTACAGATACAATTTTAACCGGCAAGCAATCCTGCAATTGGCACCACTGCACTCGTTACAGCTTTTATTTTAAATACGTGAAAATTTGAATTAAAACCGCTTTCCATTTGACCTGTTTGGCCTGCGGGATATTAATTTACGAATCATCAACGGAATATTTTGAGTTGGATTTAAAACTTGTAACTACACGAATGTTTTTTTTTTGTTATAAAAGGTGTGTGGCTTAAGTTACTTCTTTGTGAAATTAAGTTTAAGTATAAAAAGTGTGTGGCTTAAGTTACTTCGTTGTGAAATTAATTTAAAGTAAGAAAAGTGTGTGGCTTAAGTTACTTCTTTGTTAAATTAATTTAAAGTATAAAAAGTGTGTGGCTTAACTTACTTCTTTGTTAAATTAATTTAAAGTATAAAAAGTGTGTGGCTTAAGTTACTTCTTTGTGAAATTAATTTAAAGTATGAAAAGTGTGTGGCTTAAGTTACTTCTTTGTTAAATTAATTTAAAGTATAAGAAGTGTGTGGCTTAAGTTACTTACTTCTTTGTGAATTTAAGATGAGCCTGTTGTCAGAGAAGTAACCGCCACTTGACTGCTTCATTTTCACTTGTTGCTTAATTCATTTATCACCTGCATTCCACAAATCCACAGGTTACAAAAATTCGATAGTTTTAGATTTTGTGCCTTTTTAGCTCTAGCTGTTAAGGTACAGATTTGTTATTTGCAAATAAAATGAACGAATGAAATTAAATTAAATGTACTTACCTATGAATTACGAAGTCCCGGGTTTGACCCCGGTTGGAGCAGATGTTTGTATGATTAATACGGATGTTTATTCTCGGATCTTGGATGTTTAATATTGTACAAAGTATGTATTTTTTCTATATAAATACCTATGTTTATCCGTTGCCTAGTCCTCATATGGGACTAAGTCAATTGGTGTCAATTGTCACATCATGTTTACTGTTATTATTTATTATTAATAAATATGTAAATAACAATAAAATCTATTTATTTTCACCTCACAAATACGTGCGCAAGGAGGTTTTTGAGCTATAATACTGTTTAACCTAGCGCGAAGCTCCAAAATTACATTTGTATGAAACACAATTCACCGACTCATCTAAAACTTTCTTGTTTACAATCGATTTCAAATTTCCCTTTCGCTATTTTTCTTCGCCCCTTATCGCGACATTCATAAACGTTATTCAGATCTCCCTTCACGTATTAAATATTTCATGCTGTGCTTAGGAAAAAATATGCGCTATTAACGTTTCTAGATATAATAATCCTCAAAAAGCCATGAGTTTTAGCCCTAGCAGAAATATGAAGTCGGTGTGGCGCTAGCGGAATATTCTTGGAATGAAGCACCGACTTCATATTTCTGCTAGGCCTAAAACTCATGGCTATTTATTATTTTGTTTTTTTTTTCTGAGGTTTTTTGAAGGCGGTTTTACTTTTTAACCGATTTCAAAAAAAGGAGGAGGTTCTTAATTCGTCGGAATATTTTTTTTTTATATATATTTTTTTTTATGTATGTTCCCCGATTACTCGAAGACGGCTACACCAATTTCAAATTTTTTTTTTTGTATGAAAGGGTATACTTTCTAGTTGGTACCATTGTCACCAAGTCAGGATCTGATGATGGGATCCCAGGGAAATCGAGGGCAACCCTCAAATTTTATGGGGACGGATCATGTGTTTCATGTATTTTCTAAAGCTGTTCAAGTATTTGCGACTGGTAGTCATCATCTCATGTTGATGAGCTGATGATGGAAGGTACAACTCCTTAACGGTTAGGAGTTGGAGGATAATTCTAAAAATGTTAAATCATTATTCGAAAGGGTATACTCCTGTGGTTCCACTGTCACCAAGTCAGGATCTGATCTGACGATGGGATCCCAGGGAAATCGAGGGCAACCTTCAAATTTTATAGGGACGTATCATGTGTTTCATATATATTTTCGAAAGCTATTCAAGTACTTGCGTCTGGTAGTCATCATTTCGTGTTGATGAGGTGATGATGGAAGGTACAACTCCTTAACGGTTAGGAGTTGGAGGATAATATTTGAAATGTTAACGTAACTAAAAATTGTGAAATAAAAAATCTTTTAATAAAAAGTAAAACCGCCTTCAAAAAAAAACCTCAGAAAACAAACATAAAATAATCCCCAAAAAGCCATGAGTTTTATGGCCTAGCAGAAATATGAAGTCGGTGCTTCATTCCAAGAATATTCAGCTAGCACCGCATCGACTTCATATTTCTGCTAGGCCATAAAACTCATTTATTTTTGGGGATTATTTCATGTTTTTTTTCTGAGGATTTTTTTGTTAAAAGATGTTTTATTTCACAATTTTTAGTTAAGTTAATATTTAAAATAATATCCGCCAACTCCTAACCGTTAAGGAGTTGTACCTTCCATCATCACCTCATCAACACGAGATGATGACTACCAGACGCAAGTACTTGAATAGCTTTTGAAAATATATGAAACACATGATACGTCCCTATAAAATTTGAGGGTTGCCCTCGATTTCCCTGGGATCCCATCATCAGATCCTGACAAGGTGACAATAGGACCAACTAGAAAATATACCCTTTCGAACAAAAAAATATTTTTTGAAATCGGTCCAGCCGTCTTTGAGTAATCGGGGAACATACATAAAAAAAAAATCCGACGAATTGAGAACCTCCTCCTTTTTTTTAAGTCGGTTAAAAGATAGTGGTGGAATGCATTTTTAAGCTTAACTTAAACGATTTAACACGAACTATATCAATCGACATATTATGCAGAACAGAAAACCACAAAGATCCAAATGGAATCCTCACTCTCCACGATACATGATAGATTCAGCTGGTTAAGATTTCACATGAACTAAAAACAGTCAATGATTTATTTAAGATTTTACAATAGCAAGCGCTGCACTACCCAAAGAAGAAGTAAAGTAAAACTTAATAAACTAAAATATCTAACAATAACTCATGCCCCGCGGCTTTGCCCCCGTGTAATATTTCACAATGGGCTAGTTCCCTATAACGTGGGAATTTCAAAAAATCCCTTCTTGGTGCCCCTCTAGGATACTCAAGGTGTTTGTTTGCCAAATTTCAAGTCTCTAGGTCCAGTGGTTTAGGCTGTGCGTTGACAGTCAGCCAGTCAGTCACGGTACTGTTTTATAGGTACCGAGAAGATAGAAATGGCGCGCTCAACCAAGGAACCTCATCGCCATCTTTAACGTCATCTTCCACGAGTTACAGAAGTAACGCGTTAAACGCTTAGTTTACACTCGCAGCATCTACACGCGTTACGAGTTGCGTTGCGTACGGCTCGAGCAGTAAAACGCCAGAAACGTACTTTCGGTGTTAATTATTTATGACGCTGAGAATGCTCCCTTTGAACGCAGTCCGTTGGGCGTGACTGAGTCCAGATGGTTTGCATTTCGGACATTTTGGAGTTTAACTTACCTACCTTGCTGTAAAAAAAATATGAAAAACAAAAGCTATAAATACAAGTAGGTATACTATTCAAAAGAATATAGGGGCCAGTAGACTTTTGTCGCTAGGTCAAAATTATATTAAGCTTAATAAATGAGCTTTTAAATACCTAACAGTAATACAAGGCTTTTGTTTTTAATTTTCATTCATTTCATTTATTTATTCAGAAATAATATAGACATTGTGTATGAAATAGGTACAGTTTAAAATTTCTTACATTATAAATAAAAATTAGCTAGGGTACTAGATTTAATAGAAATTCACTGTAATGTTTAAATGCTTACATTACATTATTTTGCATATATTTTCTTATATTTTTACAAACTATCCCGAACGAAAATCTCTTCAATGCTGTAAAAACACCCTCTCAACAAGAATGCCTTCAACCTTCTATGAAATACTCTATAATTAGTAATATTCTTTAAATCAGTGGGCAGTTTGTTAAAAATTTGAATAGCTTGATATTTCGAGCTGTGTTGAGCTACTTTGAGCCTTGGGAAAAACGTTTGCCTTATGTTTTTAGTTCTCGTTTGTGGGCGCCACTCTTGCTCTTCGAGAGACTCGTGTTTTGAAATATTTTTGACAAACTCTGTCAGCAACACAAGAACATACAAACAAGGGACCGTCAGAAGACCCAGATTTAGGAAATGCTCTCTACAAGAAACCCATCGAAGAATACGTAAAATAGTACGTATTGCTCTCTTTTGAACAACCAAAGCTCTGTTAATGTTATACCTAAAACTATTTCCCCAGAGCTTCATACTGTACCTCAGCCTAGACTCTACTAACGCATAGTATACGACTTTGAGTTGCTCGATGGTGAGTTCCTCTCTAAGGCTAATAATAATTTAATTAAGTAGGTAGTCAATTATTCCTCAATTACATTGTTTAATAATAATTTACACGTAATGATCAAAATGCAATAGTGGCACTTATTTTCTTTTGTGTATTAAACAAAGGTAGCGCGTTAAGTAAGTAAGTAAACGCTTTATTGTACAGAAAATACAGAAATAAATACAGGTTACCAACAGTGAGATACAGTACAAAGGTGGACTTATTCCTATAAGGGATCTCTACCAGTCAACCTTTGCGCGTTTAGAAGATCTCCTAATTATTAAAGCACGGGCGGTAAGACCTTGTGCGAGGTCCATCCGGAGCGCTACCACCGTTTTACTAGCTAACCCTGCCGCAAAGCACTAGTGCTTGCAGTGTTGTGTTCCGCTGTAGAGAGTAAGACAGTCGAGCAAATCCCAGGCACAAGAGGCATTTCATCTTAGCCTGCTAGGTTGGGAACGCATCTACCAACCGCGGGGTTGCGGGTGTCTACGGACAGTGGTGATCACTGATCACTTACCACCAGATGACCCACTTGCTCGTTTGCCTGCCTTATCGCATACAAAAATCACTACCAGTCAACCAGAAAGTCACGGTGGGTATTTTTTTCTTATGTAAAATGTAAAGCAGTCAAGTCCGCAATCTCTTGCACGCCACGACTACAAGGCGAAATCGGATTCTTTTTAAACCCAGAATATTTTCAATAAAGTGAAATATTGACTATATTGGTGAACTGTATAAAATTTGTTTTCCAAATACTAGCATCGAACTATCACAATTTCCCCAACTCTTTTACGCTGCGACATTTAAATGCAAATGTGAGTGATATTGAAAAAAAAAAGTCTGGTTCGACTTGGATATTTTGCAACCAGGTGCAAAGGATGTTAAAACTGTCAGAAACTACGTGCACTGTAATATTATTAATACTATTGCTGGCGGTAACTCAGACACGGTAAAATTTCTAGTGTTACAACAGCTATAGCCTTTTACAGTGATTATTATGTAAGCAATCACTTAAACCTATGGCCTCTCAAGCAGAGGGTCGTGGGTTCAAACCTCGTCTCGCACCTCTGAGTTTTTCGGAATTCATGTGCGGAATTACATTTGTAATTTATCATGAGCTTTTCGGTGAAGGAAAACATCGTTAGGAAACCTGCACACTCCTGCGAAGCAATTCAATGATGTGTGTGAAATTCCCAATCCGCACTGGGTCTGCGTGGGAACTATAGCGCAAGCCCTCTCATTCTGAGAAGAGGCCTGTGCCCAGCAGTAGGACGTAAAAAATAGGATGGTGATGAATGTGATGAATCACTTAAAGTCAGATCTTCACTTAGAAATTTTGCATACAACTATGAAACAATATTTAACGACATAGAAAAATAACGTACTGAAATCGATGAGTGATCTTCAGCTGAGTTTAGTCTTGCAAGAAAAATGTGCAAGTTGCAATACATTACGGTGTTAGATCGCCCACTCCAAGTTCGTTCGCTTTACGGCCTCGCATTGTATTGCAGCATTTTTCTTGCAAGTCTAAACTCGTCTTTAGTGGCACAAATGTGAGTGGCGTCCATTTAAGTCATATTTAGTCATCATCATCATCATTATGTCAGCCGAAAGACGTCCACTGCTGAACATAGGCCTCCCCCAAGGCTCTCCACTCTGACCAGTTTTGTGCTTTCCGCATCCACCGCGGTCCCGCGATCTTCACCAGGTCGTCGCTCCATCTTGGCGGAGGCCTACCGACAGCTCGTCTCCCGGTCAGCGGATGCCATTCGAGAACCTTCTGACCCCATCGGCCATCAGTTCTGCGCGGCATATTTAGTGCGTTGTCTTTATGTGTCTTTAGTCTGTATTTTATAAGCTCAACAGACATTTACGCTATTCTATTCCATTCTTATATTCCTCTCCCCGATGACCTATGTGCAAATGCATTTCTTTGACACTTCTCAAAAATGCCTAGGGATCAAACGCGTATCATATAATATGCGAGTTCTTTTGTATGTCCGGATTTCTGTCCGGTCTATTCTCTACACAGGTCGCATTTTTCCACCAAATCTCGTAAAAATTTGTGAGCAGGTTTGTTAAAATTACATATGGATTTTTTTTATGAATGTTCAAAAATGAGAGGATTCTTGTGAAATTGTTATCAGGTTCTTTTGATGCAGAACAAAGAATGAGCTCGCGAGGCCTAGGTACACCTCACAGAGCCACTGTTTAGTTATAATTTAGTTGTGTAGTTATTTAATTATCACATTGAAATAAATATCTAAGGCAAAAAATAACGTTTCCTGTGAATTTTACAGTTAATTAGCAGCTCCATCGCCACCGCCGTCGACTAATAGATTTTCTAAACTCGAAAGGCCTTCCTTCGCCTATATTACCGCTCCCGCATTTCGAATAATTAAATGGCCGACTTTGCGGTCACCCTTGTCAGTTGTAGACTGACCACATGTCACGATGGGGGTTCGTTTCGGCTGCTAAACGGATTTGGCATACCCTGAGTTATTTGGTAGATAAGATTGGTTTACGCCTTTAATAGATGTCTAGACTTAAGACTAAAGGGCGTAGGCCGTGTGATGGTTTGAGACGAATGTAAGGTACGTCACCACGTATTTTTATATTCATAATTTAAGTATACAATTAAACACACATACAGCCACGAACATACATGCATACATACACACACACAAATGCACGCTCCTATACCGTGGTGTGTCGTGTTCACTTTTCGCGAACTCATGTTTCGCTGAAAAAATTTTACGTTATTGAAGTAATTATGTCTAGAACTCTACTCCCTAAAATAGGTTAAAACTGTGGTCTGTTATTCTAAATTATACATAAAAAACAAATAAAAAAAAATTAAAGCAAGACAAAGGGAAAATACACTCGCTACGCCATTTTTGTCACCATGGTTAATTGAGCTAAAGAAAAATTGAACATTATTAACATGTTCTTGTCTATTATCCACAAAACTATAATTTTGTTGCTTTTGTAATGACGTGATACAAATTGAGCAAATAAATTGCCTTTGAATAAAGTCACGCGCCTCCTACCGCAAAAAAGTATGCACATAACATTTCATTACATTATTACAATTTGATTTTGCAACAATTTCCCTGCAACCGCTGCCTCCTAAAAAAACAGTTGAACAGCGAAAATACGAAACGGTAATCTTTATTAAAAATTCCACAGGCCGTTGGGAATTTGGTAACATTTTCCCAACAAAAAGTGGAAAAGTGGGTGAATAGGAGTATTTCACAACAGAAACCTCGTGATCCATCATACTATGATGTATCGCGATCCGGACATCCCGAGACGATACATTAAGGCGTCTTAAGCTTCCCCAGTTGAAGCTGTTTGTAATTGATCGAAGATTAGCCGATATTTTTCAGTATTACTTTACTGAAAAATATAGACGTTCCTGGAAGCGAGTACGTTTTATTTCGTTTTGGGTGTCCCGTTTTATTTTTACAATTGGAAATTAGGCTAAGCTGGTCTGCGCGGAGAGCCTTTGAGGAGGCCTGGGTCTTATGTCCAGCAGTAGACGTCTGGTGATGATGATGAAATCTGGCTAAATTAATTTAGAAGACACAAGTCTAATTATGACAATAAATAAAAATCTTAAATTAATAAAGCTTAGATTATATTCTCTAAAATCAAACAACACTTAAAACATTTCGAATATATACATTGTATGCATTAAAATACAAGTACAACTTTATGTCATACGCCGACAATAAACCTGGGCTATGGACTAGACCCTCTTAACGTTAAATTTCCAATTGTTCGGCAAATGGTAACTCAATTCCATTGTAATTAAACAAAACCCAATGAAATGTACTTTTACGTTCATGTTAACAAAAGCTTTGAAACTGTTTTAAATTCGTATAATAAAAACATAAAACAAATAACAATCAGGAAAAATGGGGCTACGATACATGCTCATTGGATATTGGGTATTGATTGGAAATATCTAGAATAATTGGGAACGAATTACTTTCAGAATCAGAAGTTATCGAGGTTTAAGACTAAACAAACAATCGTATGCCTGCGAGATCGAATGAGTAATGAGACGATCCGTAGAAGAACTAAATATACAGAGGATCGAGCACGACTTTTCGAAACCTGCGTCACGTAAAATCGAATAGTAAACGTTGTCGAGTTTGTATGACGTTTGGAACAGCGCTCGCCCGTGAGCGTATTTAGAACTAAAATTTGGTATGAGGTTTCTCGATCTCGATACGACAAAAAACTAAAGTCGTGTTCGACCCTCAGATGTAGCTCAGAAAATTGCACACCTTAATACGTTCGCGGGCGGTAAGATTCTATATAGCCGTTATAACAACAGAAATTCAATTCAAGTGGCAGATCCTACCACCGCGTACTAAGTGGAACCGTGAGACTCCTCCACTCGAAGGTATGTCTCTGGTCTACCGCCGGCGAAAGCATTATACGTTCGCCGGCGGTAAGCGGCCATAGCCGTTATAACAAAAGAGATTCTATTGTATGTCGTTTACCGCCGGCGAAAATATTAAGAGCACATTGCTCGTAGAACTGAATGGCCGTTGGCGCCGTAAGGTTTTAGAGTGACGACGGCGTACCGGAAAGCGAAGTGATGGTAGGCCTCCCGCAAGTTGGACGGACGATCTGGTAAAGATTGCAGGAAGCCGTTGGCTACGGGTAGTACAAGACCGATCGTCGTGGAGATCTGTCTTCCGGCTGACATAGAGACAGATAGATACATAAAAACAAACACCCCAAACATACATGGCTTAAAATAACAGTGATGGAATAACAAAAACAGGCAAAAACTTAAAAAATAACATGCAACAGAGATCAAAATAGCAAAATTAAAAATAATTAAAAGCTATACGTCATTTTCACTTCAGCAGAGCCATGTGATGCTGTGGAGAATAGGCGTTAACTCTGCATGTACTGCAACTACCAGTAGCTGCAGAGCTGGTATTCTGTCAGAGACCCGAAGAAGTATGCCAGCGTGCATGCTTTCTTTTATTTACAATTATTATTTATTTATGCCGTATGCTAAACATCAAACTCTGTGGGAAACAAATTTAGGAGAGACAGAGACAATTTTGCCCACGAAAACAAAAACATCAAAAACTTACCCTATCATTCATAAACACTTACCCTATCATTCATAAACCTATTTTAACCAAAAGTGCCGTTAAGTTCTCTCCCTTCCCTGTCACAGTGACATTTCCGTTAGTAAGAAGAAGAAGAACATGATGATGATGATGACTAATCATGACAATATTAATAACATTTTCCACAGGGAAGCCACTTTAATCCATCCCCGGGCTACTTAAAAAAGAGTTAACAGGTAAGACGTTTTTATTTTCCTACCGTATTAGGTTTCCGGGTTTTCGTACTAAAACGCGCATTACCGCATCCCAATAAAGATCGTGGGTAACAGTAAATCTTTCACACTCTCGTAAAAGTAACTTTACGGCGCGCTTACCGCAAAATATACGGGCCCTTCTTAATCTTGGGAGGTTAATTAAGGATGTTTATTGATATGCTGAGAATGAGAACGTTGAGTGCGCTGAGATTTTAGTGGCATAAAGATGTATGGTAGGAAATTTAATGCTCCTTAGATTATGGGGTAACGGGTTAATAAAGATTGTTAATAATATCGAAATTCAAATAATCTTGGAAAGGCGGCACGTTTTTTTTGGCATTGCCTAGCTGAAGTCGAGCCTTTTGGCTGATTACGCAAAGATTTACTATAGATACACAAACCTAACTAAGTAGAATGGCTAAAAATAATTTACATGCGTTTGTTTCATATTTTTGAGCACTGTTAAGTAAAACAGTTGGAAATTAAAATAGAACGAAACAGAATGTTTGGATTGGATTTTGACTTTAAAAAGACTACACAGGCTTACAACGTTACGGGACTCATCTGAACTGAAACATCAATTCAAATAGGTACTATATTTGTAGAGTTGTACGTTAACCTCTTTTTTTTAAAGTACTTACCAAATTCATCACGCATCCATCCACCAGCATACGCTGAGTGCATCTTTTTTTTCCACGTTTAAGCTTAAGTCAATATAGAAAATATCAGATTTTTATTAGTGTACGTCTGTATTCCAACAGTGTGTCAATAAAGTATTATTCTATTGTACCTATTCTGTTCTAATTTGTTCTGTTCTATTCTGTTCTATCATAATCTACTCACAATAAAATTCTTAGCTGAAAATTTAAAATATCATCATAATAATTTTAAGTGCAGCAAGCCGTAAAACTTTTATTACGCAACTGCAACCAACAGAGAGCCTTCAAAGAAACCCGGTTCGAGGTAAAATGTTGAAAGCTTAAACTTCACACTAATGTGACTCGAAGTTTTCTTCTTGTACAATTATTTAACTTGCTGCTTTACGCCCCAATTAAGCTTTCTTCGCAGTATTTCGACGGATTGTCGAAAAGTGAGACACTTTTTTAAGCAAAGTTTTTAGACTCGTAAGTCAAGTCATTCACTCTATTTGAAGCACTAAAGTCGAACAAATAATTCGCTTCAGCAGAATGAGCGAGGCAAATGTCAATCTGAGATATTATGTCAGCACATTTATTTTACTGTTGCTTGATTCTGTTTACGTAGATGATGGTTTTGATCGAATAACGACCCTTCATCTTATTTAACAGTCTTGTCGGTGTGATTCCCTCCAGTCCGTTTTTTCTAATGGGAGTTCTTTCACCTCCTGATATGTCTCAAACCCTATCTTTTTTGTTATATGATCCTCGGTCTTCCTATAAAATCCCGTTTGACCTAAATCTAGACAAGCGGAATCAATATGAACCAAATTGGATCGACTCGTCAGTTTTAGTGCATTAAACTCTCCAACAATATTACTACGCACTTAGCAAAATCAATTAACGTAATTGAAACATCTCAACCGAACGACTCTTCGTAAAATCTAGACGATTGAAGTATACCAATCAACCATAGAATTGAATCATTGTCTGTTGGACCAATTAAAAATTTATAGCCTCCAACTTCGTAATGTTATATTCCCTTTTTTATGATTATCCATTTCATCATGAACCATTGTGTTTTATGGCAGTAGCCGTTATTGCTTCTGAGCAGAATTTTATTTCGGCTTGATTTTGTTGGAAAATCTGTTGGGTTAGAATTGGGGTGGACTATTTTTACAATGTATTGTAAATTGAAAACCATGTCGGGATTAATGCTTTTCGCATTGCTTCCGATGTTTTTTTTCATATGATGACGCGTTCCAGAGAAAAAGGGTCTTGACAGACAGTCAGACGGACAACAAAGTGATCCTGTAAGGGTTCTGTTTTTCCTTTTGAGTTGCGGAACCCTAAAAACAAAGTTTAAGTAGGTACTTTTTCAGGAAACACTGCTAACTTTAGTGGAATAAACGGATCACTCGCGTATGTCAGTCGAGTGTTATGTAGTATAATTGTAAACTCTAGTGATAAGCCCTTAATTTTTAAATATATCTCAGTCTCAACATACATGACCGTATCTTATTCTTACAGAGTTTAACGAGGCATTAGATATTTTACACTTAGGCCCACTTTCGGGGCTACGCCCCACCTCCAGTACGTGAGTAAAAGCTTTGATAAATTGGTTCCAAATGTACGTAAGAAAGTGTGACTAAAACGTCTCGCTCATTCACACACGCCGCTTACCAAATTGCTCGTCAAAACGTCCCCCGCCGCAAAGTAGTGCAAACATATTCGCACCTCTGTAGCTGGAACATGAAATCGAATTTATAGGAAAAAATGTAAAAACCACCCTACCATATGCCGCAAAGGTCGGGCAAGTCCCGTTGAAACTCGCTTAGGGAAACGGGTAAGGAAATGTGAAATCACTCTGCTATTGCCTGTTCCTGGATACATTTTATTTTATGCCCTGATTTTGTTACGAACTCTCTCCCGAGCTCTCTATATAGTAAATGAGACTAGTGAATGGAATATGTTATGTTATGTTGGTTAAGATGCTCTTCATCAAAACAGCAGAGCTGGTAGGACCTTGTGCGAGATCCGTCCAGATCGACCACCATCTTACTCGCTAATCTTGCCGCTAAGCAGCAGTGCTTGCGCGTAAGCGTGGAGAGTAAGACAGCCGGTGTAATTACGGGCACAAGAGGCATTTCATCTTATATAGGTCTCTAGGTTATCTATGGGCAGTGGTGATCACTAACCATCAGGTGACCCACTTGCTCGTTTGCCTTCTTTGTCGTATAAACAAAGACTGGTCTCAATGTTTCTGGACTCAAAGACTGGTTTCAAAATTTATATTATTAGAGTAATAATTTACAGCGGATTGGATGCGTCTTGTGCGCGAGTACAGCCGAGCGGACAAGGGAAGAGGGGTGTCACAAGTATCTACATCAAACTATTATCATAGTATTGACAATTTAACGCAAATGCATTCGAGACTTATTTTTGGTTGTCGATTACAAGACAAGGAAATGGATGAGGTTCAGTCGAAGGTACGAATATTGTCCACACAAACATTGTTGTTATCCACACAAAGTTATTGAATATCAATTGCATTGTTGATTTCCTGGTGAATACAATGTTAGTGCCCTTGATACATGGCAAAGTAGAAGCTACGTTTATACGTGTACCAACACATAAACATTGAGATTCACCGAACCGAACTCTGTAAATAAAATGAAAACTGCAAATATAGAGACTTTGGGTGCAATATAACCTTGCATAGTACTCAGGCGATCGTTCAACCGTTAATTTGCTTCAATGATGCTTACATTCTCTGTTTGAGAGGCAATAGGTCAAACCACTGGGCTATCATGGCTTACACTATATAGTACAATACAACTTGTACTACTCGTATATCGTGTATTTGTGAAAAATATCACTTTTTGGTACTAGAAGATGACACCCCAGTTAACAGGGTAAACTGCCGTAATGTTGGCTACCTGCCATTGCTTGGCATCAAAAAAAATCTACAAGATCTGAGTGCCATTAGTGAAAGGTAAAGTGCCGATAATAGGGTAATTTAGTACCCTACATTCTGCAAAACAATGTTTCAACAACAAGACAAATTGAGATGTTTTCGTGCGCTGACCTCCACAAAAGTCTCTTAGTTCTCAGTTTTAAAACTGGCAACACCAGCTAACGTAAAATTTCTTTAATTATCCGGAGCCGGTGGCGTGGAAGCAATACGGCTCCAATTCCCACTTCATCTCTCACCACTTTGTTCTAGAGGGATAGATAGACGCCGTGGATGGAATATTGAGGGATTTTAGAGTTGCCAGCGCTCGGAACCAGTAAAAAATTAGTTTTAGTTTACAGACACGTCATGACTAATATTAAATTTGGTTATTGTTTCCTAATGCTGCGTTAAACCTTTGTGATTATTCACTTGTTTATAATGCGCAATGTAACTTTGTAATTTTTTTTTATATTTTCATAATAAACAAAAACTGTAGACCACAACGGTGGAAATTACGATCAATATGCTACAATTATCGACATTGTTTTATTATAATAATACCTTAAGTGGCAGTGGGCGGGGCACTGATGGCCGATGGGGTCAGAAGGTTCTCGAATGACGTCCACGGACCGGGAGACGAACTGTCGGTAGGCCTCCAACAAGCTGGAGCGACGACCTAGTAAAGATTGCTGGACCGCGGTGGATGCGGAAAGCACAAGACCGGTCTGAGTGGAGAGCCTTGAGGGAGGCCTATGTCCAGCAGTGGACGTCTTTCGGCTGACGTGATGATGATGATGATGATGATGAATAATACCTATTAACGACTGAAGAAGTTTTACAACGTTTTACAACTTTGACAAACACTTTGAAACATTGTTATTTGGCCAACCGTTGTTTGCGTTTCAATTAGAACCTCTCTTAACTATCGGAAATCCGACATTCATCTTAATTTGATTCATAGAATTCGATGGAGATCGGACCTGGAGTTAAATTAATTGAGAATACTAAGATTGCGCTTGGAAGACCTGTTATTATTCAAAGTAACGCTGAGCTGCAATTAAGGCGAACCTCAGAGGGTCGAGCACGACTTTACGAATGCTGTGTAACGTAAAATTGAATAGTAAACGTTGTCCAGTTTGTATGACGTTTGGAACAGCGCACGCCCGTGAGCGTATTTGTAACTAAAATTTTGTATGAGGTTTCTCGATCTCGATACGATAAACGTAACGTTACGCAGCATTCGTAAAGTCGTGCTCGACCCTCAGGTATAAAAGTATGGTGTAGAAATAACCATTTGACAAGTCAAGAGTCTTACCTGCACATGTAGCACGGCGCGCCATTTTGTCGCTTATCGCGCAGTGTGTCCCTTTCAAAGTGATGGAATCAGTGAAGGACGCACTGAGCTCCCCTGACAGTAAAATTATGTATATGATGTAAAACTTCTTTAGTTTTACGGGTAGTAGAACCTTGTGCGAATGCAACTCAATGGTGTGCGTGAATTCCCAATCCGCACCGGGTCCGCGTAAGAACTATATCTGAGAGGAGGCATCGGCAATGGGACGTAAATAAAAAAGGCTGGTTGTGAAGATGATGTTGAAATTTAAGAAATAGGCCTAATTAATAGGGTTAATTTAAGAAATAGGCCTACTTAATAGGGTTAATTTAAGAAATAAGCCTAATTAATAGGGTTAATTTAGGAAATAGGCCTAATTAATAGGGTTAATTTAGGAAATAGGCCTAATTAATAGGGTTAATTTAGGAAATAGGCCTAATTAATAGGGATAATTTAGGAAATAGGCTAGCCTATTTCTTATTCAAATTGAAATTGAAATTCAAATCATTTGTTTTCAAGTAACATGGCTCATTACGGGGTTACTCTTATGGGGTTATGAGTCATCCTAACTTCCTAACTAATATTATAAATGTGAAAGTAACTCTGTCTCTCTGTCTGTCTGTTTGTTACCTCTTCACGGGTAAACCGCTCCACCAATCTAGATGAAATTTGGTAGGAAGATAGTTTGAATATTGAGGAATAACATATAGGCTACTTTTTATTCGGGAAAATTGTATAGTTCCCGCGGGATAGCGATAACCGAAATCTACGCGGACGAAGTCGCGGGCAACAGCTAGTAACCTATAATTATAAAAAAAAAACATGTTAGTAGTATTATGTCTAGCCAACGTAAATATTATATCGATTTTGAAATGTAACAGTAGGAAATTGTCGTGGAAGTTCAATTAAAAAATGTGTTTTTTAACCTGACGTCATAGAATTTATAAACAACGGAAGGCAACTAAAGTCCTAAACGTGATTCGCATTTCACTTCCGAATGTGATGTGACATGGACGTGACACAGATAATTATAATAAAATAATATTTATAGAAAATCAGGGTCGCCAGCGTTTTCGTTCGTTCAAGAAAACTTCATTTGAAAATTAAGTTTTTATAGTGTTCTAAGTCCCAAAAAAATACAGTATTTTTTTACGGTGTAATAGAACAATAATTAACAATTTCAGACACTTTTATAAAAGGAGTACCTACTGTTCAAAATTAAAAAAAGTTCAAAAAATCATTTTTTTTATTGGTTTTTTTAATTTTGCACATCACTAGAAACAAGGTTGGAACCTTCCGTTAAGCATAATAAATAGATGCTCGTGTCGGAAATTGCGTTACGAAAAACGCGTTTTTTTGTAACTCCGCGTTCTATTTCCCCTGGCAACCCCGCAGCGCACACAGATATCGATACTGAGGGACAGTATCAATTGGCTGAGCACGTGCCACGCTGTATTGACCGTCCGCGGGATTCACTGCTGTCCCATCACGCTTTTAAAATAAAATATGAGTCGTGACGGCGACGTCTACGAGAGTTACGGACCACTGAAGAAAATAATAACTGCACGAACTGGTTTCAGGATAGAAAAAGAAAAGTCTTCATCTATTTGTGACGTAGCCTAGTGGTTAGAGACCCTGACAATGAAGCTTGAGGTCTCGGGTTCGATCCCCGGTCGGAGCAGATGTTTGTATGATGAATACGAATGTTTGTTCTTGGGTCTTGGATGTTTACTATGTATGTAAGTATGTATTTATCTATTTAAGTATGTTTATCCGTTGTCTAGTATAAATAGTACAGGCTTTGCCTAGTTTGGCACTAGGTCAATTGGTGTCAACTGTCCCATGATATTTATTATTTATTTATTATTATTTGCATGCGAACCGAGCTTGTAACCGAGGTAACATTTCGCGTAGGTATTTTGACGTCACGGTAATCATGAACATTTTTGTTTTGAATAAATAAATAAATGAAAGGCACTAAGCAAAGTCTTACAACCACAAGTGCGGGTAGGATCTTGTGCAAGGTCCGGGCGCTACCACCATCTTACTTGATAATCCTGCCGCTAAGCAGCAGTGCTTGTGTTGTGTTCCAGTGTGGAGAGTAAGACAGCCGGTGTAATTACGGGCACAAGAGGGATTTTATCTTAGCTCTCTAGGTTGGCAACGCATCTGCAAATCCCTCGGGTTTTCGGGTGTCTATGGGCAGTGCGCTTACCATCAGGTGACTTACTGGCTCGTTTGCCTTCCTTGTCGTAATTAAAAAGAAAAAGTAAAAAAAAAAACGAAAATGGTTAAATGCGGACCTCTTAGCGCGTGAGTCTGACTCGCAACTTTTTCCAATGGCCGGCACTGCTATATCTACAAGTACGATTATGATCTTTAAAATTTTAAAGGTTTATCCTGTTATTCATAAACCTATTTTAACTAAAATGCCGTTGAAGTTTGTATGCCCTTATTGTCCCATTGACACTTCCGCTAGTAAGAAGAAGACAAAACCTACTAATGGAGGCTTGAGTGACGTTTATGAATAACAGCAATTTTTAATATTGGTCTAAGAAACTCTTTAACACTCTCAAAGCCGCGAGCAAAATCTTGTTATTATCGTAACATCACAAAACTCCACCGAGAAACGCTCCACACCGTTATTCATGAAATTTTTAATGTACCCTGTTTCCCGCAGAATAATTACGCAAACTTCGCATTCAAGTTACAAGCTTAATAAATTACAAGTTGCTAATAACCTGATAATAATTAAAGTTTTATTTAAACCTAATATTTGCAAGATTCGAGTGCCCAGGGGGCCTGGGAGGTTAACAACCAACAGCTTAAATTAGGGTAAGGAGCTAATTCTCAAGTTTTGATGAATGCGATTTCACGGGTTGGAATAATTTGAAATTTTGATCCATAGCCTTGTTGGGATAATTGCTGTTAATACAAGAGGGGACGGGGATTCGTTTGGCGATTAGACTGATGCCTTATGGGGACGTCTTGGGATGTTAATGGGTGACGGAAGTTAATTAGTTTTTTGATCTCAGGGAGTTAATAAAGTGAACTTAAGTATAAAAGCTGTATAGGACTCTGCAGGGAGGCTGTTAGGTTATTTATTCATTCATCATAAAATTATATCATGAATTGTACAATATGAAATTAGGAGATTTTTTGTTGAAAGCGGCAAGAGTAGGTTCTCAAATAAAATGAAATGTTTGAATTAATAAAATAAATTGATAAAGAACAATTATAACTCTAGGAATAAAAAAAATTCAAATATAGCGCGAGCTTCGTGAAGTTTTGCGATTTTTGTCGATTATTTGTTGTTAAAAAAAAAAGTATGTTGGAAAATTTGCTCACAAGGTCTATACAGCTCACAGAAAGCCACTGGTTTGTTTATTATGATCAAAATCCAAAAGTTTATACTGCAAATAAGCTTTAAACTCTTAAAGCCCGTTAACATTCCTTATTTTGAGTCTACCACGTTTACGGAAGGACTCATTGCCAATAAGAATGCGCCGCAAGAAACTTGTCAGGAAGTACCTAATAGTTCCAAGTATTTCCTCTGTTTTATGTTTCCAAAACAATTGTTAATAACTAACCAACTTAGAAAAGTTATTGTGAACTTTATTCATAATCATCATGGCAGCCGAAAGACGTCTACGGTTGGACATAAGCCTCCCCCGCAGCTCTCCACTCAGACCGGTCTTGTGCTTTCCGCATCCACCGCGATCCCGCGATCTTTTCCAGGTATACGCTCCATCTTGTTGAAAACCAACCGACAGCTTGTCGAACTTTTTTTAATTTAGACAAATTATCCTGGTCAATTAAAATGTGCCAGTAATGTGTTCTGGTTTTGCTGTTCTAATAGTTATTTTCTATACTTGTTTCTAAAATACCGTATTTTTTTTCGTCTCTTCTTTATTTTCTAATGATATAGTGAGGTCCCTTTGTGTAATTCATCTGTGGTTACGTATTGTAAGAGCTAAGGTAACTCGTTTTTTTGGAAAAAATTACTGTGCCAAGTTTCTTGCGGCGCATTCTTCTTGGCAATCATGGTCTTTCCTAAAGCGCTGGTAGACTCAAAAAAATTACGAGTAAAAGACCATTCAACTGCCTATTTGCTGAATAAAATTTTGAATTTGAATTTGAATTATTGCGACACAATTTCTTTACTCCGATTAAGGTGTTTGCTCGATTTTGGGGTCTGCTGTTTTTTGGTTACGACTGCGTAATACCAAGAAGGCAAGAATTTAATAACGCTGTCAATTTTAAATTACAGGATTCCGACAATGTGATAATAGGACCATAATTTTTTTTTTTTTTTGTAATTTTATTTTGGCTTATTTACTGTAGGTACCTACAGGTATATTCAAATGGGGTAGCAACAAAAAGCGATAATTACATTTTTTTACGAACACTGAAATGTATTTATTAAGTAAATGCTTGGGCTTAATAACGTGTTAAATAAAACTATTTCAACCATCTACAGATTTCAATCGACTCAATCGAGTGTCAGAGGAATCAAGATTGACAACGTAAGCCGTACCTATAGCCTAGTGGTTTGATCTATGGCCTCTCAATCAGAGGTTGAGAGTTTTTCGTAGTTAATGTGCGAAATTATAATTCATCATGAGCTGTTCGGTGAAGGAAAATATCGCGTGGAAACCTACACACTCCTGCGAAGCAATTCAATGGTGTGTGTGAAGTGGGCCCGAGTGGGAACTATAGCCCAAGCCCTCTCAATCTGAGAGGAGGCCTGTGCCCAGCAGTGGGATTTAAAAGGGCTGGTGATGATGATGAAAGAAAATTTCAGCATTATTTTAAACCATAATAATATACTTTAGATAGTAAAAGCAATCTACAATGACATTAAATTTAAGCTAAAACTAAACAAACTAAAACCTAAAACTAAATTAAATCTGAATAAGGCCCCTGTGGCATGGTGCCCAAAAGGCTGGCAGCGTTGCCTCGCTGAATAGTGATGCTGATTTTTTGAGAGAGCTGCCAGCAGGTCAGCAGTTGCACCGGGTAAGCACTTTTGCAATTCTGAAATAAGCTTGTAAGCGCCGGGACCCCATGGACCCAAGGTTTCAAAGGTTTACGCCTGCGGCTTTGCTCCCTTGGATAAATCCCTCCAAAAACATTTTCATGTAAAATATTGCCAAGACGAGACCACTATGGCTTGCACTGTTAAAAAGTTATCAGATCTCATGTAGAGCCAAGCTTCTAACTCTACACGCACTAACTCTACAAGCCCAAACACACAAACACAAACTCTCATCATCATCATCATCATCATGTCAGCCGATCGACGTCCACTGCTGGACATAGGCCTCCCCCGCGGCTCTCCACTCAGACCAGTCTTGTGCTTTCCGCATCCACCGCGGTCCCGCGATCTTTACTAGGTCGTCGCTCCATCTTATTGGAGGCCTACCGACAGCTCGTTTCCCGGTTCGTGGACGCCATTAGAGAACCTTCTGACCCCATCGGCCATCAGTTCTGCGAGCTATGTGTCTAGCCCACTGCCACTTAAGTTTCGCAATTCTTCGGGCTATGTCACAAACTCTACCTACTCCTTATTCAAAACTATGTGGCTTGGCCGTTTCGTTAGTACAAGAACTGTCATATAACAGCAAAGTAATGGACAGTCAATACATTTTTCACCTTACTTGGGACGGTAGCAAAACGGACAACCAACATTATTATGAGTAAGGAGTACGAGTAAGTAGAGTAAGTAGAGTTTCCGAAGTTAGGGCTGTAAAGTTAGAGCTGTAGAGTTAGAAATTTGGCTTATATACTATTTGATAGGTATAGATTAAAACTAAATCATCAATGACAGTACATAATATAACCCCAACTATAAATTCTCAAAAATCGTAAAAAGAGTCGTAAATAGATCGCCAATTTTAAGAAAGCTCATAAAAATGTTCGATGCACTAAAGCGATTCCGTTCACTATTTTCAACCAAAAATTTTATAAAGAATAAACTTTTCCGAAAACATAACACTTACCTACCTACCTATTCTGCGTGAGCTTTCACAATAACACTAAGATACCTACACGTTTCTCACTCTCTACATCATCATCATCATGTCAGCCGAAAGACGTCCACTGCTGGCCGGCGGCCTCCTCCGCGGCTCTCCACTCAGACCGGTCTTGTGCTTTCCGCATCCACCGCGGTCCCGCGATATTTACCAGGTCGTCGCTCCATCTTGTTGGAGGCCTACCGACAGCCGGGACGCACTCTACAAGATGAATTATCTAAATAGAAAGAAACTACACCTCAATACTTTAAATCACTGATTTCAGGATCGTTATTTTCCCGTTAACTAATTGTCAATACTTCCTCATTGGTCTTTCATGGAGTTCTTTGAATCGTCGACAAACGTTTCATAACCGTTTCATTTAACCGCATTTACGTTTAATCGAAAGCTGTTTTCTGCTAAAATCAAGATAATTTCAGGATAATCTTATTGTTTGTTGTATAGAAGTATAGTTAGTATAGTTAGTAGTATAGTATAGTTAGTTTTTAAATCAAAAGGTTGCGAAAATAAGTGAGAAAATAGATTTCGATGAAATGAAAATGCGATGAAATTAAACAGCTATGAAACAATACATGTGTCGGAACTTTGGTGATAGACCGGACTTTCATTCTCCTCCACACCACATCTCAAAAGCTACTAATCTTTCCTTATCTCTTTGTGTCAGTGTCCATTGTTAGAATAAAATTGACAAATGTTGTGACGTTTACTTTACGAGTATAACAGCGCGTTTGTATTTTGTAGTGGGAGAGCCCTATTGTAGCTATTTGCTGCCGAACGAAAGGGTCGGCTCGTCCGAGGAAGTACTACCCTCTCGCAGAAAACCCCTGTTGCGTTTCATTCTGTCATTGAGAGTGCCGAAATCCCAACCTCCTTCCACCTTTCCTTTATCCCTTTTTCTCCGTAAAGACCGCGGCAACGGACTAGTGACTCTTGAAGCTGCTGGATCTCATGGGTGGCGGTGATCACTTACCATCAGGTAACCCGCTTGCTCGTTGAATTAAAAAAACAGTTAAGTAAGTGTTCCAGAAATTATCTCCCTGGAAAGTCACAACTTTATGCCGGCATAAAAGGGGAACATTTCCAGTTTTCAACTAAGAAGTTAAGCGGTCAATGCAACTCTCGCTCAATAGAAGTATTTTAAAATTAAAAGAATCGCTGAATGGGACCTTCTGACCGGGCTTCTGTTTAAAGCCAGATTTATAGCGACGGAGTATTACCTGTTCGGGGAGAAAAAACTTTTGACTTTATAATGAAACGCGGTGTTTCATCTTGCCGTGCGATTTAGTGGCTACGTATCAGAACGGTCGTAGAAGCCTCTTCATCATCATCATCATCTTAAGCCTTCCTCAACCAATTTGGTGTAGGCCTCCTTCAACTTTCTCCATGTCGCTCTGTTCTGGGCTGTCTGCACCTGTCTGTCTTAACCTTTTAGCAATGGTGCCAAAATTCTGTACTTATAGGTACAAGGAGTCCTTTTCGGTAATACTTAGACAAATGGGATAAAATTACATGTACCAACATTTTTCGGCTGTGTGTTGTCTGTCAGTCACTCAGTCCACGGAAGGGTTTTATTAAGTAAATTTTTAATATTGATTTCGAAAACCACTATCCAACTAGTGGTCTTATTTCATCTAGAATTGTAGCGGGTGGTAGGTTCCTTGTGCTGTTGTGTCTTACTGGCTAATTCTGCCGCTAGCAACAGTGCATGCACTGTTGTGTTAGAGGCATTTCTTCTTATCCCTCTAGGTTGGCAACGCATCTGGAAACCCCCCAAGGGTTACGGGTGTCTGTTGGTGATTACTTGTCATGAATTGACCTACTTGCTCGTTTGCCTTCGTTACCGTATTATTAAATTATGTTTAAAAAAAAACTAAAATTGTTAAAAGTAATCAGGTTGTTCTACTTACGTTTGCCGATGTTCAGAAACGAAGTTTGCTCTATAAAGTAATTTATTGCTTAAACTACTTAGTATTACGTTTGTTAAATTTTATCTACGATCATGGAGCACTTCATTATTTTTAAACGACTTGAAAAAAAGAAGGAGGTTCTACGTTCCATTTTTTTTTTAATGTATGTATGTACATCGATTACTCCGTCAATTGTAGACCGATTTTCAATTTTTTTTTTATTCGAAAGGGTATACTCCTGAGGTAGTCCCACTGTCACCAAGTCATGATCTGATGATGGGATCTCAGGGAAATCGAGGGCAACCCTCAAATTTCATAGGCACGTATCATATGTTTCATATATTTTCTAAGGCTATTCAAGTATTTGCGTCCGGTAGTCATCATCTTATGTTGATGAGCTGATGATGGAAGGTACAACTCCTTAACGGTTAGGAGTTGGAGGATAATTCTGAAAATGTTAAATCAACGTAAAATTGTGAAATAAAAATCTTTTAACAAAAAAGTAAAACTGCTTCATTCAAAGAATATTCCGCTCGCACCGCACCGACTTCATATTTTTGCTGCTTAGTACTAGGCCATAAAACTTTAGGCTTTAGTTTCTGTTGTCCAAAATAAACGCATTTTATTTTATTTTATTTATTCATCATTATTTTAGAGGATTATTTTACGTTTTTTTTCTAAGGTTTTTTTTTGTTAAGTATTTCTGATATTTATTAAAAGGAATTCAATCTTTTTTTTTTTATACAACGAGGAAGGCAAGCGAGCAAGTGGGTCACCTGATGGTAAGTGATCACCACTGCCCATAGACACCCGCAACTCCGGAGGATTTGCAGATGCGTTGCCAACCTAGAGGGCTAAGATGAAATTCCTCTTGTGCCCGTAATTACAGCGGCTGTCTTACTCTCCACACCGGAACACAACAGTGCAAGCACTGCTGCTTAGCGGCGGGATTAACGAGTAAGATGGTGGTAGAGATCCAGATGGACCTCGCACAAGGTCCTACCACCCGCAAATCTTGCATCTTGCGACTTAGTCTAATTTTGGTAAGTTTGCTTTACTCATACTATAGCCACGTTGAAAATATTTAAATCAAAGTTCATAGGTAGTTTTAAAACTTTGAAGACAGTGTGTTGTGATCATAATTTTTACTGTGACTATGACGCCCTGTTTCTTATCTTATTAAATTATACAAAATACAAAAACGAAAAATTCAAAACATTTATCCAGCATCCTATTTCACCATCTTTACAATTAATTGTCAGTTTTATATGACAATTCGTACTACATTTCTTCGACAAAATGAAGCGCGCTAAAAAAAAGCTCTTCAAGTCAGCAGTTGACACTGAATTGTCATTCAAAACCTGACAATTGTAAAGTTGGGGAAACAGGGGCCAGGTAACACAAAAAGACAGTGTTTAAGAGTGGTGGTTAGTGGTGGTTAGTGGTGGTTAGTAGTGGTTAGTGGTGGTAGTGGTGGTTAGTGGTGGTTAGTGGTGGTTAGTGGTGGTAGTGGTGGTTAGTGGTGGTTAGTGGTGGTAGTGGTGGTTAGTGGTGGTTAGTGGTGGTAGTGGTGGTTAGTGGTGGTTAGTGGTGGTAGTGGTGGTTAGTGGTGGTTAGTGGTGGTAGTGGTGGTTAGTGGTGGTTAGTGGTGGTAGTGGTAGTGGTATTTATATAGTGTTTCAACTGCTACCATTTTTCTGTCATCACCAGCCTTGTTTTTCGTCTCACTATTGGGCACAGGCCTCCTCTCAGAATGAGAGGGCTTGGGCTATAGTTGCCACGCAGGCCCAGTGAGGATTGGCAACTTTACACACTATTGAAGCGTGCAGGGTGCAGATAAAAAAGTAGTGGCAAATTTAAAACAATACCAGTCACGATTTTCCTTTATTCTTTTCTATTCAGCGATTTATTCTACGAGCGTGGTAAGAAACGAGTATTTTCCCAACCGCAAAACACGATTAGAGAAAAGCTATGATCTGAGAGAGTTCATAGAAAATGTGAAAAATTTCCAAGAACAAATTTATTTTCATCATATCACCTGACGGTAATTGATCACCACTGCCCATAGACACCCGCAACCCGGGGGGTTTGCAAATGCGTTACCAAGCTAGAGAGCTAAGATGAAATGCCTCTTGTGCCTGTAAATACACAGGCTGTCTTACTCTCTACACCGGAACACAACAGTGCAAGCACTACTGCGCTTAGCGGCAGGATTAGCGAGTAAGATTTTGATAGCGATCTAGACGGGCTTCGCACAAAGCACACAGTGCAACACAGTGCAGTGTAACAGTTGCATATAGTACCATTCTAGGGAAACAAATACAGTATTTATTTATTTCCCCAAAACTTTATTCTTAATAATCAGAATTACTTAATTCACTTTAGTCACTGACAAAATTCCTCTAACATTCCTCTTGATCTAAGAGGAAGCGGAAGAAGATTTTTTCGACTTCCTTTAATAGGGAAGCGATAACGGTTGAGGAACTCCTAAAAATGCGAAACTTCCGCATTATGAGGAAGTGGAAACGGAATCCTCATTAAAACCAGTCAATACAAGTCCAGATTCCTTCGGGCTTGCCACGGAGTATATAACAACGACGTGGTAGGCCCTGGCGGCGATGACAGGTGATCTGAACATGATCTGGGCGTTAGCGACGTCGCGACGTGGTGTGGGTGGCCAGGTTCTTTTTAAACCCCGACCAAAAAGTTTGACCTGTGTATATCTGTGGATCTGTGTATCTGTCTGTTTCATCATAGCTCCCAGACGAATAGACCGATTTCGATGCGTTTTTTTCAACCGAAAGCTAGTTTAATCGAGATGGTTCTTAGCTAAGCTTCATTAAAATCGGTTGACCAAATTTTGAAATATTGAACTTTGAAATTACTGTGTCGGGGGTTGTTCAACTTCTCTAAGTTGGTTAGGTTTGAATAACCTAACCAACTTAGAGAAGCCTAGCGTTACATCGTCTACAAAAACTATTCTAGAAAAACTCTCTCATTGTATCTCCCATCAGAAGGCGTGCGTGCGAAGATCGCGTGATCGCATCTCGTTCCGAGGATTGCCAGTAATTAGGATACCCTTCATTTCATTCGGATTTACGGAACCCTTGCAATGCGCCCACTCACGGAATAAGCAAATTTGTTATGCTATAATTATCTCTCCGCTATTAGCGATGGCATTTGCTTTCCGGTATTACGTCAAACAGGAGGGGACTTGAATTTTCATGTTTTATTTATACGCAAATATGCTCAATTAATTGAATTCGCAATTGTTGATTTACACGTTAATTTTCGAGAGCTACGCCGAAGGATCATAATTGGATATCAACAATTAAAGACGGAGTCGAAACAGAGTGCGTGATTTTATTTTCATTTGATATTCATTTCGACGGTTCCCGCAAATAAACTTGTATTATCAAAATTTCAACTTTTCTGGGAAAATAAAATATGGAAATACTTGAATAATGAATACTGGCTCCTGATGGATTTAGTTTAAAAAACATAATTATACGAATGTAAAAAATTGCATATTGTGTATTAAGGGCGGTAAGTAAGAAATTACGACCGAGGCTCTAGTAGAAGCACGAAGTCGAAGACTGAGGGCTTTCTGAGTCGAGGTTCGTAATTCCCGTACCGCCCGTGAAACATACAACGTTTTTCATCACATTTGCGATTAAGTAAATAAAATTATAGGGCAGAAAAACTCATTTATTAAAATTTATAGTCACTGTACAATTAGTAAAATTAAGACAAACGTTTTTTTTTCGGGGAGTCTTATTGTTTTAAATAAACAAATTATTAGTAGGCTATATTTTCTTCATTAGAAATTGTGATATTTTTCGATGTAGCTATCTGACGAACACTACATTTTCCATGTACTACGAAAGATCTTGGACTCTTATTTTTGGTGTGTCGAATTTTTATGAGCAGCATGTCACCATGGTTTTAAATGTCATTGGTAATTATTTCAGATAGTTCTTGTCGCCTTCAAGCTTCAGTGACTCCAAAAATAAGAGCGACCTGAAATAAATAGGTACAAAAAATGTTTATAATAATGTTAATGAAATAAATCCTCGATATATTATTTACTTGTTTTATAATAGTACACGCTAAAAACACAACAGGAAAAAAAGAAATTGCTAAGTAGAAGGTATTATCAAGTTTACCTTTGTCGAAGATGGTGGTGGATGGTGGTGGATGGTGGTGGTGATTCGTCAGTTCTCCAAAACGCGAAAGCAAAACGTTTGCAGAAAACTAACCAGTTTTCTTTTCGTTTCTCCATTTTATACATAAATTGGTCGTATGCAGCTATATACTGTAAGGAGGCCGCTCATTGTTTGATGATTGTGTTCGTTGATTTTAAAATACGAATGCAAAGTGTCTAAAAATACTAAAAAGCATGAGCGACACTCCGTCACCGGGCTTTCATACGAAAAGTCGTATATCCGTTTTTATTGAAGAAAATAATAAAAATAATTTAAAACACCAGTTTAGTGTCTTCCCTCTTCTTACGCCTCTCGCAGCTTGAGCCACTAGAGCTACACTCACCCAACGGCCGTGCTTAAATAGGCACCAGTGCCCTAAGCACGACTTGTCGAATCCTGCGTTACGTTACGGTTATCGTATCGAGATCGAGAAATCTCATACTAAATCTTAGTTCCTAATACGCTCACGGGCGGGCGCTGTTCCAAACGTCATACAAACTCGTTATAGTTTACTATTCGAGTTTACGTGACGCAGGATTCGACAAGTCGTGATTAGGGCACAGCTCACAATACCGCTCCTTAGACTTCTTCAGTAAAAGATTTTCATTACTTAATTGTTTTTGCTGCATGGAGAATATCTGGCGGTTTTGCATTTAAATCACACTCTTCGGACGACGACGACGTTTTTTATATCTTTTACTTCAAATACAAAATGTTAATAATTTACTACACTAGTCCGGTCAATTATTAATACCAAATTCATGCTTTACTTATAAAGAGAATGGCGGGCCTTTAACCCATACCACAGATTATACAAATGTTTCGTTCAGAAACGTTAAGAGCAAATACGTATACAGCCATGACGGGGTGTAAAAAAAAATTGACGTTTTGGTACAAAAAAAAAAAAAACTGTTATTAATAACATTAGTTGAGTATTTAAGTAATATGTAGAGATACTGCAATTAAATTCCTGTCTAGATAACGTTTTTAATTTTGAGGTAATGTAAACTCCTTGCTTGAACTCGAACCTGCATGACCTGTGTGCAGTTCTATAAATAAAAAAATAAAAACTTACCGCCCTTGGGTTTCATGGCAAAAAAACGGGGCGAGGGTTTTATATGGGGCATTACAGCAAAGTTAACCTGCATGTTATGATATTGTTTACGTGCAAGTGTGATGAAAACAATTAAACTTCCGTACATTCCATTTCTTTGTACTTGTACCCTAAAATACTGAGAGTTTTCGGAAAGTTGTGGGAAAGTTAGCATAACAATTCAAGAACTTAACACCATTGTATTCGTGTCATAATAATAAGCGTTCGACTGGGTATTTGATTAATACGCTAATTAAAACACAATCATGATAGTTGCAGGGGGCAAAGGTACTTGCATTCTATGAACAACATAATTGATTTTGCTTACATAATGTCTATTTATTGTCTCATGCTCGGTGCACGAATAAACGTGCAAAGTAATATGATGCTGTTTTTTGTTTACAATAGACGAGACGTTATGTTACAGTGGTTTATGAATTTTTTTTGCATGTTTTGTACTCCAAAGTAACTACAATGTTTTTAATACAATACAAAATACATTGTACGAGGGCGGGATGATAAGTAACTAGCCTTAGGTATTTAAAAAGTTTTAATTAAAAAATAACTTTCTCGTTTTTTAAAATATTTCTCTGGCTATCTCTGTTCTAAATTTGATTTTGATGGCTTGAATATTTTATTGATTTTTTGACATTTGAAAATACACTGTGTCTGTTGTTTTTCAAAATGGATAAAATTGAACAAAGAGCGGTGATTAAGTTTATTTATATGAAGGATATTAAGGGGCTTGATATTTATGAAGAGTTAAATAATGTTTTGGGTGAATGTGCTCTTTCTTACGCCACAGTAAAAAACTGGGTGGCTGAGTTTAAATGCGGCCGTACAAGTGTCCAAGATGAAGCCCGCCCCGGACGTCCAAATATCGTCACTACTCCGGAAATGGTGTCCAAAGTACATGATATAGTTTTAGCAGATCGACGATTGAAGCTATCTGAAATAGCTGACACTACAGGTATTTCGAAAGAACGGGTACGTCATATCTTAAGTGACGAATTAAATATGAAAAAGTTATCCGCCCGTTGGGTGCCGCGTTTGCTTACGCACGATCAAAAAAGAATTCAGGTGCCAAACTCGAAGGCATGCTTGGATCGTTTTCAGAGAAATAAAGCAGTTTTATACGTCAATTTATAACAACAGATGAAACATGGGTTCACCATTACACGCCAGAATCAAAAATTCAATCAAAACAGTGGACTGAATCTGGGTGTTCGGCTCCTAAAAAAGCTATGGCTGTAAAGTCGGCTGGAAAAGTGATGGCTTCTGTCTTTTGGGATGCAAACGGAATTTTGTTTATAGATTACCTTCCCAAAGGTCAAACTATTAATGGAGAATACTACGCTAATCTTTTAGATAAGCTTTATCAATGTATTCAGCAAAAACGATCAGATTTAGCGAAAAAAAAATCATCTTCCGTCAATACAACGCAAGGGTTCACACTTGTGTTAAGGCTATGGCAAAAATCAACGAATTGAACTATGATTTGCTGCCCCACCCAGGTGGGTTAAGGTTATTCGCCTGATCTAGCACCATCAGACTTCCACCTTTTCCCCAAGCTAAAAAATTTTTTGGGTGGACAGAAATTTGCCACAAATGATAAAGTTATTGCCTCCGTAGAAGAGTATTTTGCCGGTCTTGAAAGAAGTCATTTTATGGAGGGCATTACAGCTTTAGAACGAAGATGGAACAAGTGCATAAGGTACATGGAGAGTATGTTGAAAAATTAAATCAATTTTATCACGCTAACCTAAGTGTTTTTATATTAGGCTAGTTACTTATCATCCCGCCCTCGTATTAAAAACACTGGAGTTACTTTATAAAAGACATGCCTAATTTAATATCATAATTTTTTGCATGAAATCTAAGTTTTTTTTTTATAAAAGGGGGCATACGAGCAGGCGGGTCTCCTGATGTGCGCCATATACGTAGATATAGATAAAAGAACGTTATTATTATGCGATAAAGGCAAAATTGTGGACTGCAATGAAATGAAATCCCTGTGTCGTGAAGCCTAACATGGATTGCCACATGTGACATAATTATGGTCATTTAAAAAACAAACACTTGCAGGAAAAAAATGCTGAGTTATGAATACTTTTTTTAACAATAAAAATGGGGTCCACGGTTTTCCGATGCTATTATTGTCAGGTGCGCGTCCATAAATTCAGCAGAGACAGGATGGTTTTTAAAACACGTATACTGTGAACGCTCCGATACCTAATTCGTACGCGGTTTGCCCAATAAATGCCCATTATGAAGATTTATGGAAATACATTCGGAAAGAACGAGCCACAATCGGATTCTGCGTTTGATAAAAAACCGGCCAAGTGCGAGTCGGACTCGCGCACGAGGGTTCCGTAGAAAGATTTTAACGCTTTTCCCCAGTGTTGTAAGAAGTCCAGTGTTAGCAGAGCCCTGCTCCTAAGCAAAATGTACGCAGTGTGGGGTCAACTTATATTGGTCTTTGAAATCTACAGACAGACGTAACATTTTTAGATTTTGAGACTTTTCCGAGTGGTTGTGCTATAAGAGCTACCTACATACCAAATTTCAAGTTTCTAGAACATCTGAAAGTACCCTTTAGGTTTTTTAAAATCGGCAATTTGTATGGAAATGGATTTTTTTAATGACTGTATCTTTTGATTACGTTGACTTAGACGGTTGATTTCACGGCTTTAAGGGACCGCAGGCTTGAATATTTGATATTAATTTCAGCACGCTACCTCCACGCGTTCCAGAGAAAAAGGGTCTTGACAGACAGACAGACAAACAGACAGACGGACAACAAAGTGATCCTATAAGAGTTCCGTTTTTTCCTTTTGAGGTACAGAACCCTAAAAAGCGATAGATTGAAACGCTTACTTGCCGCTTAGAAGTGGAACGAAACGCGAAATACGCTGGGATGGCTTCAAAATCCTGTTCGTTTGGAAAATGTTTTCTAGGACCAATGTTATTTTCTTAGGTTAATCATATTCATGGCCGTTTCAGGGTTGACATTTCAAATTGTTAGTCCCTAGGGCATGTGCCAATGTCAGTAATAGTATAGAAACATTGTCAGTAAAAAGACCTGTCGGATAAGCCAAACAGAATGACGTCGGTTATGTCATCATGGTTAAACATCCCATGTCGGGTTATCAGTCATCGGACAATGATGATCCAAGGAAATCATGAGGCAACAGGGTTCACTTAGGGTTGCCAGATGGTCGAGTGTCGTCCGGATTCTCCCAAGATTTTATGTGATGTTAGAATAAGAAAACCACCCGAAAAAATACTTACGGTCGTGTTCTACCACATAAACATTTGAAATAATGCTACACGCGTAAAGAGACACGGTAAAATGTTGACTCATAAATAACTCATAAATTTTCATTTCTACAGACAACGTCCCCAAAATGCCGAAATTTGAAATGTTCTGCAGATATATCGATCTAGGTGCACCTGTCAAAGCACTGTTCTTCCCTCGGAGGATCCTAAAGGAAACGCACAACACTTACGTTGTCACTATGCGTACCCAAAACAGGTTCTGGACAAGTCTTGCATAACGAAATTACCGGATTCCAGACACTTGATAATTTAAACCCGTCTTCAGGATTGAAATGTATGTGTTTCTACATGTCCTCTCCCACTGACGCTATTTAGGTCAATTTTTTTATTTTATTTTAGGCACAAAAAAAACACAACTTACTTTGAGCTATGCATGGATTTCTATTTTATTTCGATCTCAAAAAATATATAACACACAATAAAATACATAACAATAAAACTTTCCTTTGATGTTTACCAAAGACCGCGTGAGGAACTTTTATGTCAAAATAGTTATGTGATTTTCTAATCTAAATAAATAAAGCTATCCATCTATTACATTGGCAGTCCCTATGGTTTTATCGTCCTGATCAAACCTTTTACCAACTTTAATTTTATGCAACCCTCACACCCTATAAATACAGCCTAATCCGATTCATAATAACTTATTTACTACGTCCATAATTACATTCAAATAAATCAATGCTCAAGAGGATAGTCAGAAGTTAATTACGGCTAGAGTGGATTTATATGTAAACTATGATATGCAAATTGGAGTAAAATAAATGCTTTCGCCAAAAATTTATGGATTTAGGACACGCGAGGCATGAAAATGAGGAATCGCTTCTACTTAATATTTGCGCTGTCCGAGGAATGCAGAAGCAGAATAATTTTGTTTAAACTTCGCTTAAATCTTTTCAACTAGGCCGAATGTTAATGAATGTATGAAAACCAGTGTTAAAAGCATTGATAGCTATAGGTAGTTGTACCGTATACGAATTACTGAATAAACGTGTTTTATTATTTCTAACCGACTTCAAAAAAAGGAGGAGGTTCTACGTTACACTGTATTTTTTTTTTATGTATGTACATCGATTACTCCGTCAATTGTAGACCGATTTTCAAAATTCTTTTTTTATTCGAAAGGGTATACTCCTGAGGTGGTCCCATTGTCACCAAGTCACAATCTGATGATGGGATCCCAGGGAAATCGAGGGCAACCCTCAAATTTTATAGGCACGTATTATGTGTTTCATATATTTTCTAAAGTCATTTAAGTATTTGCGTCTGGTAGTCATCATCTCATGTTGATGAGCTGATGATGGAATGTACAACTCCTTAACGGTTAGGAGTTGGAGGATAATTCTTAAAATGTTAAATCATTATTCGAAAGGGTATACTTTTGGGGTGGTCCCATTGTCACCAAGTCGTGATCTGATGATGGGATCCCTGGGAAATGAGGGCAACCCTCAAATTTTGTAGGCACTTATTATGTGTTTCTTATATTTTCTAAGGCTATTCAAGTATTTAGTCTGGTAGTCATCATCTCATGTTGATGAGCTGGTGATGGAAGGTACAACTCCTTAACGATTAGGAGTTGGAGGATAATTCTGAAAATGTTAAAAGAACGTAAAATTGTGAAATAAAAATCTTTTAACAAAAAAGTAAAACCGCCTTAAAAAAAACCTTGGAAAAAAAAACGTAAAATAAAATGCACTTTTTAGGACAGCAGAAACTAAAGCCTAAAGTTTTATGGCCTAGCACTAAGTAGCAATAATATGAAGTCGGTGCTTCACTCAAAGAATACTCCGCTCGCACCGCACCGACTTCATATTTCTGCTACTTAGTGCTAGGCCATAAAACTTTAGTTTCTGTTGTCCGAAATAAGTGCATTTTATTTTAAGTTTTTTTTCTAAGGTTTTTTGGAAGGCGGTTTTTTTATTAGAGGTTTCAAATTCCAAACTGAAACGTAATTGAAAAATAAATTCTCGAACTGGGATTCGAGTCCAGAGGGTCGAGCACGACTTTACGAATGCTGCGTAACGTTACGGTTATCGTATCGAGATCGAGAAACCTCATACTAAGTTTTAGTTCCAAATACGCTCACGGGCGGGCGCTGTTCTAAACGTCATACGAACTCGACAACGTTTACTATTCGACTTTACGTTACGCAGCATTCGTAAAGTCGTGCTCGACCCTCAGGACCTCCATCGTGCCATGGCGTCGCGCTATCAACTGGGCCATCCGAGCAATCATTGGTAGTAGCGAAAAACTCTTATATGTTCACGTTTTAGTATATTCTATTATGTATTATTATTTTGTTGTATACTCGATCAACTTTACCCATCGACGGCTTAACATTTTCAATTTTACGTGAACAATTCAAAATAAAACATGGCGTCGTTCTTGGTGACGTCACAGTTAATGCCGTATTGTTCGTTTCTGTGGCTTTATAGCTTGTTTATAGCTTGTGTATGACGTGATGTCAATCGTCGTAATGTGTTTTTATTCTTATTTTTATTTCACCATGTTTTTCGGCTTTTAGAAAAGATTTTTCATACGAAATCAATGTAAGATCTTTAAAATTGTAAATTGCTTTACAGAGATTCATAATTGCCAATAGAGCAGACCGATCTACGTGCAATGGGAACAGCGAAGTAAGCTTACATTTTGACTGCAGCTAGAAATAGGAGTACAGTCAGCAGCAGAAGTTTAGTAGCAATCAAAGCGGTCACAGTGATTGTTTGTTTTATTGTTTTAGACATAGAGCTTATGCAGATCATTGTGACTGAGGTTACCTAGATTTACTTTGATCAGTTTTGAAGTTTGACGCCAGTTTTGGCGATCCGATTTAACGATTGTATTAACAATATGAAATTAAAATACAGTAATCGGTTTCTTCTTTTAGCCTGCCAAATTAAGAAAAACATGAACTTGTAAGTTGAAACAGTGCATAGCAAATGGGACTAACACTACCTACAAAGTAAATTAAAATATTAAAACTAAAACTAACTTAAAAATTAAATACCTACCAAACCTGGACCTCTCGGCAGGGTGCCCATCACGCAGGCAGCATTCCCGCGCTGAATTGCAATAGCAATTCTTTGCGCGAGAAAGCTGCCCGCGCGAGGGTCGCCTGTTGCCTCTTTCAGGCGTTAAGTAAGTAGGTAGTAAAAAAAAAACAACGCGAACAAAGCTATTTTGAGAATCAAATGGATTATGGTTACTTTGAAAGCACTACTTTTTTTATTGATAATCCCGCTAAAAGCTTATAAAAATAATAAAAAATAAAAATCTGTTAAGTACGTAAATTTTAAGTTACTTATAGGTAATTCTTTTACGTGTTACTTTGATAACATACAATTTAGGTACTAATCTGCGTACGTGACATCTGCATCTGTGTTTTATAATGTGTGTGTGTATCTCTGAGCATGTCTTCGTGTGTGCAATTCTTACTACAATATTAACACAACCACAAGTCTGAGCACATACGGTAGTCACTTTTCAAATAAAAAACCTCTCTGAATAAAATATCGCGTTGGAAAAGCTCACATTTTTATAATGAATCACATATGGGCCCTGTAAAGGATGGAATCTCGGAAAAGATTTCCATTCTTTTCAGACAATAAAAGAAATGTGTTATTAGGGTTTGAGGGCGTGCCGAGTTTTGTCAAAGGATTTTTTAACGGTAAGGAACGTAAGGTCAATAACTTTGTGCAAAACCCGTACAGATGTAGAGTGGATTCCACCTGAGTCTGTGTTCCCTGAACTCTTCAATATGATCTATTGAATCAGGCTTCATTTTTCATTTCCATACTTATGAACTAAAAACAATTACTTTGCTCACCTGCGACCACAAGGGAAAAATAGTTACTTCTGTGCGGCAAATGTATGTTTCCATGCAGCACATTCCTCGACTGTTACACGAATCAACACATACCATACAGACCCAACTACCTCCACCACCACTGAACTAAACGCTGATTGCGGTGGTTTAATGCCTATTATGGCAGGTCAAGCAAAACGAACATGTTTTTGAATTGTGTAGCGAGCCTTAACACGTTTCCTGTCCGGGTGCCCCAATGTGGGGTCTTGAAGTTTTTTTTTTCAGGAGTGCATGCCTCCAATCCCCCCACACAGTTTCACAGTGCACAGTTGGACTTGCGACGTTGTTGTCAGATCTTTTCGTATGGGGACAGTGAACGTGTTACATCATTCATTATGGTTTATAATTAATCTCTACTTCTGTTTTGTCTATTGTATCTACGGTTCGTCCCACCGACGTGATTTTTTTTTTATAAAAACACAGCTTTTATTCCAGTTCTGCTGGCTAGGTTTAAGCTCAGCGTTTAATTCGGCACGTTTAATTGAAACACGCACTCGCCACGTGACCCGAATATCAGCATTTTTACGGTCACACCACCCCATGAATAATAACAAGTGGAAAACAAAAAAAAATAAAGTCACACCGGATTTGGACTCGGCTATGGAGAAAATTATTATTTTTTTAACAACAACCTATTAATGAATTACGACAGTCACTCGAGGTTTCCTGACACGCTGGGTGTTTTAATATTTTATGCCACTTGGGTTTTTATTATTGCTGGAAAACCTTCAGTAAAGGTGTTATAAGTTATAAGAGAATTCATACCTTGCATTTGGATTGGGGAGAAATTTCGGTCATACTGTTTGAATAACAGTAAGTTAAAAACTTAAAAACGACAACTTAGGTGGCTATTTTTACGGGCTAATTGATGAAAATATAGATTTTTAGATCTGAAGACTAATTTTACAGATTTTTTTTCCTAGCTACATTTCTTCGGTTCGTCTTTAAAGTAAAAATGTCGTAAGTTTTCCAACTTTTTTAAGCTGCGGTTATACGACTATTTGATGAATACTGTTAACTTTGAAGAATTTAGTTGTTACTTTAGTGCAGCGGTTTTCAAAGTGGAGGTTCTTAAGGCGTTTGGCGAAATAGCTGCCTTTTAGAAATTTGCCTTTCTGTAAATTATTTAAACGATAAAAACAAAATGTATATAAATACATTAAGTATCTATAACATCTTAACTTGTTTTTCTGTTAATTTTTTTTCCTATTTAATACTTATGATACCTGCATCACAAGTAAGTCAAGTTGCAATTAATATTCTGTTACTACATCATATGCATAATTAATTTACTTTGACTTGTGACATACACCAACGTATAGAGAATTCAATAGGCTAGGATTTCTATGTTTAACATTATTAAAATACCTTTTTATAATCATCATCATCATCATCATCACTATCATCATCATTGGCCTATTTACGTCCCACTGCTGGGCACCAGGCCTTTATTTAGAATATTAAAAAAAATTAAATAAGTAATTTACGTAATCGGTGCGAATTTTGTAAAAAATTTTTTTTTCGAAAAGACGCGTTATTTGTGATAACACTGTTTAAAATGAGGTTAGACCGATATTAAATAGATGTCGTCACTAAAACGAAGTTGTTTTTTTTTATTATACAACAAGGAAGGCAAGCGAGCAAGTGGGTCACCTGATGGTAAGTGATCACCACTGCCCACAGACACCCGTGTGTTGTTGTTTAGTAGAAGTGAGGTGGGGTGAGGAAGGCGCGAAGCGTTCAAGGTCATCCTCTCAGGGAAGCGTCTTAAGCGGCCGCGGTTACCTCAAAATTAACAAACTAACATTTTCCACTGCTGGGCAAAGGTTTATAGCTCTTGATATCCACAGCTTCCGGGTTATAACAGAACAATTGAATACGGGGTTATTTTTAACGTAAAAGGGGGGGAAATGAGCATGCGGGTCACCTGATCGTAAGCGAGCACCGCCACCCATGAGAACCAGCAACCCCAAGAGTCACTAGTCCATTGCCGACCTTAAAGGAAGAACAGGGATAGAGAAAAGGAAGGGGTAGCGGGGGGGGGAGAGGGGGGGGAGGGGGAGAGGGATCAGGCCCACGGCACTCTCACTGGCCAAAGAAAAGGCAACAACAGGGGAGCAGTGCCCTAAGCACGACTTGTCGAATCCTGCGTTACGTTACGGTTATCGTATCGAGATCGAGAAATCTCATACAAAATTTTAGTTCCAAATACGCTCACGGGTGGGCGCTGTTCCAAACGTCATACAAACTCGTTATAGTTTACTATTCGATTTTACGTGACGCAGGATTCGATAAGTCGTGCTTAGGGCACTGTTGCTTCACGCCGATTTGTGTCCCTGTACGAGCCGGTCCATTCATACGGCAGCAAATAGCTACAGTATGGCTCTGTCAATGTAAAATGTAAAATGATTTTATTTTTACATCAGTCCTAAACCCAATCGACCTAGTCCCAAATGAAGCATCCGAGAGCCAGTAATTATTCGTATTCAAATACAAATACGCGGTGGAATTCGGGACCTGACGTTTCGCAATCAGGTTCTTTAACCACAAGACTTTCCAGTTGTCAAAATCAACCAGTTTTTAGGGTTCCGTACCTCAAAAGGAAAAAACGGAACCCTTATAGGATCACTTTGTTGTCCGTCTGTCTGTCTGTCTGTCTGTCCCTTTTTCTCTAGAACGCGTAAAGGTAACATGCTGAAATTAATATCAAATACTCAAACCTGCGGTCCCTTGAAGTTGTGAAAAAATCAATCTTCTAAGTCAACGCAATCAAAAGTTACAGTAATTAAAAAGGCTATTTCCATACAAATTGGCGATTTCCAAAAACCTAAACCTAAACTTCCAGATGTCCTAGAAACTTGAAATTTGATATTAAGGTAGCACAACCACTCCGAAGTCTCAAAATCTTAAATTTTTATGTCTGTCTGTAGACTTCGCAGACCAATATAAGCTGGCCCCACACTGCGTATATTTTGCTTAGGAGCAGGGCTCTGCTAACACTGGACTTCTTAAAACACTGGGGAAAGGCGTTAAAATCTTTCTACGGAACCCCAGTGCGCGAGTCCGACTCGCACTTGACTGGTTTTTAGTAATTTTATGTGCAGTGAACCGGAAGACGAGCTGTCGGTAGGCTCCTAACGAGATGGAGCGACGACATGGTGACCGCGGGACCGCGGTGGATGCGGAAAGCACAAGACCGGTCTGAGTGGAGAGCCTTGGGGGAGGCTGATGTCAACCAGCGGACGTCTTTCGGCTGACATGATGATGATGATGTCCAGACTAGACTTACCGTTACTTCTCGCTCACAATTTTTTTTCTGATTGTTATGGTAGGAAAATGAAGCTCTAAACACCGAGCAACAATATGAATACCATCCTGCTGGATTTTTGTTTTAGTTCTGCATAATTATCTAATTAAAATTTACCTTCAACTTTTTTTCCTTAGCCTTTTCTCGGTCTCCACATCTCCCCTCCCGAAACTTGGTTCTTTAAATAATATCGATCTTCCTGACTCATTTTTAAAGACTTCAACACTAACGCAGTACCTAATTCCATTTTATTTTCCGTCGGCATCGTTCGAGAAAATTCTACCTATATATTTCCATTAGCAACTTCGCTGATTGGGTTATCAAGACACGTAGATCTACTCACCGAGCCGAGCCGAAGTTTGCCGAAGAAGATTTAAAAAATGGCGAACGCACCCGAACGGTTATCGTCGATTAAGCATTTAGGGGTAATAAGGAGGTTTTAGGAATTTTACTCAATGGTTAAGGTTCTATCTGTTATAATGTTTAAATGGCAAAAAAATATTACTTGTACTTTTTTAAAGTAGCTTTAGAATCATACTCAAAGTGCTTAATTATTTAGGTGGCCAAATCATACTTAATTAATTCTCACTGGAAGATGCGTAACTTTATAATCCAACCTCTAACTTAGAAGTTGAAGAACCACCGAAATAATCTCGAAAAATCTTAGAAACCGATGAACCAATTTTAATAAAACTCTAAGAACTGTCTTGATTAAAATAGCTTTCGGTTCAAAAAAGCCGCGTTCAAACCCGTTCATCCATTTAGGAGCTACAATACCACAGACAGATACACCAATATAGTCCAATACACAGATACACAGGTCAAAATTATAACACCTCTCTTTTTGCGAATTGGGTTAAAAAGAAAGAATTTTAACACCGACGTGTCGCCAATAAGGCCGTTCACGAGTCACAAAATCCATTTAGGTCTATCTCATTCTCCACCAATGAGATACTAATTATAGAGGTACATACTTACCACTGAAACATGAATATATAGAAAACAGAAAAATACCAACCCCGGGATTCGAACCCGGATGTTATCCTATCGGATGGCATAAAACCAATTGCCAAGCTCGGTGTAAAGGTAGACACGCGACACGGAATGTCGAGGATCCGGGTTCGATTCCCGGGATTGGCAGGGGTTCCCGGGGTTTTTTCTATGTATTCATGTTAGTGAGCATTTTAAAAGTTTAATTGATATTCACGGGAAAACCGTAAAAATAAAAAAAGGGGAAAAATACAAAAATATGCTACAATTGAGATCATAAATGAGAGACTAGCTACTGACCTATGATTGGTGGGATTTTTTTTTTACATGGGACAAATTGACACCAATCAACCTAGTCCCAAACTAGGCAAAGCCTGTACTATGGGTACTAGACAACGGATAAACATACTTATATACATTAGACATAATGAAAACGGGATTGATCGCATTTCAAGCGCGGTTAATTGCATTATGTCTAATGCAATTAACCGCGAATCATTTAAAACTGTTACTTATATACATATTAATCATCCAAGACCCGAGAACAAACATTCGTATTCATCATACAAATATCTGCCCCGACCGGAATTCGAACCCGGGACCTCAAGCTTCAGAGTCAGGGTCGCTAACCACTAGGCAATCCGGTCGTTGAATTGACAAATAAACGTCACTTGGCACTAGGATTTTTGGCTCGCTATAACATCGCGAATTATTGCGGAACCCAAGATGGCCTTAGAACAGCGCGAGCCGGGAAGAGTGCCTCAAGTTTTTAATTAAAACTTCGCGGCTAAGTTATTTTGTTTTAAGGTTGTGAATAATTACCAATAGGTTGAAAAACGGGGACAAAACACGGAATTAGATTGAGTTTGGGCTAATGGCTATTTTATTGAAGTCGAAAGTTTTTTAAAGGCCGATAAAACTTTTTTTGCAACCCTACTTTTATCTTTTATTATAATCCTAGGGATATAAATAGAATATCAGTCGAGTATAATAGCCCGACATGTTTCGTACTAATCCGTAGACGTTTCTCTGCGAGCACAAGCACTATAATTGAATCTCTACGGAAAGAACACGTCTAGTCAGCTTAGCAACTTTTTGAGTTATCGCGATTTGAAAGTTCGGAACAATGTCCTCATCCATATAATTTTGTTACAAGTACATATTTTTTTAAGTGATAAAAAAGATAAGTTACATAAATATTGTAGTGGAAGTGGTGGCATGTTGAGCGGTTGTTGTTGTGCTTCGTAAATGGCCTCGTGGAGAGTGCCGAAACGCGTCAGCGTTTAGTATAGTGGTGGTGGTGATAGTTGGATCTGTGTGGCATGTGTTGATTCGTGTAGCAGTGGAGGCGGAGGTGTTGCATGGAAACATACATTTGCCGCACAGATATAACTATTTGTCATTAGTGGTCGCGGGTGAGCAAAGTAATTGTTTTTAGTTCATACATAAATATTTGTATCTGTAATTGAGTAACTTGTAGTTTATTGAGTGTTCTACATTTTGAGATTATAGTCTCGTTTTAAAAAATTAAGTGACTAGAGAAACTTTCTTTCGTGTACCCTTCATAATTATGCTTTGACTGATAATGAAACTGTCATAATCAAAATTTTAATTTACGAAATTGCGCTTGACAATTAAGCAGCAATGTATAAAAATTACGCAGTTGAAGTTACGTAAGTTAATATTTGACATTGACATGCAGCATACAATGACAATGCAAAGAAAAATCTTTGGAGAAAAGGATTTTACAATGACAATGCAAAGAAAAATCTTTGGAGAAAAGGATTTTTCTTTGCATTGTCATTGTATGTTCAATTTCATTCTATGAATGTTTCATAAAAATAAAAACAAAAATAATCAATAAATCGATTATTTTCATTGACATGCAGGTTCGCTGTTTCATGGCAATAGCAAAGAAATACCTAATTTAAGCTAAAATTTTCAGCGCTTAGTATAACGTTTCGCCTATTGTCTACCATGCCTGTTTTCTGTAATCCCCTTGTACTGTTTTGTGATTTTCAATAAAGAATATTTGAATTGCATTGTTTTGTTTCGCATGTTATCGTTCCTATAACCATTTTGGTTCGGAACTCTACAAACAGATATTCGTAGTGACCTTAAATAGCATTGAGTTAAACACATCACGTTCTATTATAGCACTTTTCTTTTACCAATATCTCGAAATACTTGAAGCGAAACAAAGACTAATAAATACTTCTACATTAACGGCTTGAGTGGAGACTGCACCAAAACAACAGGCATGCATTTACAACGTAAAAGACATCGGTACTGGGAGAAAGAACATGGCGTCGACAAAATTTGAAAACCTTAAAACTCTGTTTCTTTCCAAAACAAGTTTCTGGTACTTCTTGGTGGTAAATTTTTGTGAACGGAAAATAAATAAATAATAGTTTCTGGTACATCTAGGTGGTAAATTTTTGTGAACGAAAAATAAATAAATAATAGCAAAAATAAATACATAAAAAAAAAACCGTTACAATTAAAAAAACATAACTGGATAACTGGAAAACCTAACAGCCTCGTTTGCTGCCGCTGTTTTTTTGCGCTTCTCTGCACACAAAGAGAGATAATTACATCATGCCTTGACCTCTGGGTTAATGTTTGGCTCAGATTTAAGGCGAGACAGAATAGGAGACCAAAATGTTAAACGGAATGAAGGACGTCTTTGATACATAGATAAAAAAAAAAATATACCATAACAACATAGTTATTTAGCGGGTGGTAGGACCTTGTGCGAGGTCCGTCCGGATCGCAACCACCATCTAACTCGCTAATCCTGCCGCTAAGCAGCAGTGCTTGCACTGTAGTGTTCCGGTGCGGAGAGTAAGGCAGCCGGTGTAATTGCGGGCACAAGAGGCATTTTTCATCTTAGCCCTCTAGGTTAGCAACGCATCTGAAAACCCCATGGAGATGCGGGTGTCTATGGGCAGTGATGATCACTTTCCATCAGGTGACTCACTTGTCCGTTTGCCTTCCTTATAGTAAAAAAATTTTAAGTTCTCTCTAGGTTGCCTATCTAGCCTAAGTGAAGTTAGGTCTATTTGTTGCTTCACTAAAGTGGTGTGATGCCACAGACAGTAATATAAGAGACCTGCTAAGCATGATTTTACAGGTATAATGTGTTTGAAATTTCCCTATAATGACATTATTAGCAAATGTACTGCTATTTATTATCTTTGTGACTTACCACCTGTACTACGACAGGGAAAAAGTAAATGTTGTCGGTATCCGTCTATCTGTGTTCTCAGAATACAGAACAAACCAGAACCCGCGAACGCGCCTAAAAGTGAGGCAAATTTTTACTCTAAAAAAATAGAGTAGTTTAGCATAGTCATAGCTCCGAGCACGCAGCGTATCGTGACGTGTTGTACGAATGACAATTACTAATTAATCTCTTCTCGTGATGTTCTCGCATACAGGAATGCCGTTGGGCTACACAAAACAGAGTAATGATTAAATTTAAAGTATAAACGATTAGCGAAATCAATAAAAAATTAACTCACTCCGCGGCTTGCGATTATGACTTTTGCGGCTTCTGGTTTATTCTGTATTCAGAGTCTGTGTTTCACTTTTACATTTATGGGTAAGACGCTTAATGGCGCAGTTCCTTCTTGATGTTCTTATTTCTTTTTTTTTACTTCTGATACATTGATACGACACAGCGTCTTTCTTTTACTTTATTTGATCTAAGTTCTTTTCTCGATATGCCCTTTCTTAATTGGGTTCCGCAGGGAGCAGAGAAAAATAAGAAACCCTTATAGACGTGCACTTTGTTTCTGTTTTCTCAATTCATTGCGCCGTCGAGACGCCTACAGCACTTCTTTTAATTTACATTGCCCGCAATGTATTAGGAAAACGCTCGTCGCGCCGTTACGCGAAGTCGTGACCAAGCCGTTATAGAGTTACAGCACAACCAGTCAGATAAATCTAAAAATCTATTTTTTATGGGTTCTGCTAACACTGGAAAACTTAAAACCACGGACACAGCATCTTCTATAATTTACTTGGAAAGTCATTACGAAAAAAGCCGCTGTGAGCGGGTCGGGGAGATGCGTCGTGATTGGTTCATAGCTTGTCATGTCGTTTGCCATCTGATCGAAAGTGAGCCGCGATTGGTGGCTAATAAGATTTATAGGTGCAAATGAGCATATGCGTTTCGAAAACGTTCGCCCTGACATTTGGTGTCCAGAGGGTGGTTGGTCCGTGCTTAAAACATACTAAAAAAAAGCTTGGAAAATCTTCGAGGCTCGATTCCCGTGATAGACGAACTATTTACATACCTACCAACTGGTACGGAATCCTCGGTAGGCGAGTCCGACTCGCACTTCCCCGGTTTTTCCTTCTATCTGCCCTTTAATCATTTTCAGTCGCCGAAGATCTTTGTAACGTTGATAAGTTACGTTATTATTTTATTTGTACGACATTAAATTTGAAAATAAAATGAAAGCAAAAGCCATCTGTCAGTGGTATACTTACAATACCTAATCGTGTTGTAGCAAGCTACAAAAACCGGACAAGTGCGAGACTCGCGCACGTGGGTTCCGTAGAAAGATTTCAACGCTTTTTCCTAGTGTTTTAAGTCCAGTGTTGGCAGAGCCCTGCTCTTAAGCAAAATGTACGCAGTGTGGGGTCAATGTTTTATTGGGTTTTAATGACTGTATCTTTTGATTGCGTTGACTTAGAAAATTGATTTTTTCACAGCTTGAAGCGACCGCAGGTTTGAGTATTTGGTATTAATTTTAGCATGCTACCTCCACGCGTTCCAGAGAAAAAGGGTCTTGACAGACAGACAGACAGACAACGAAGTGATCCTATAAGGGTTCCGTTTTTTCCTTGTGAGGTACGGAACCCTAAAAACGAAACAAAATCGCAAAACTCCACGACCGAAGCCGCGAGCCAAATGTACAAATGTTGAGGCTTCGTTGTGCAATTAATTTTAAAGTGTTCACGAAAGATTCTATTAGTATAACAATTTCCATGGGATTTTCAGCGTTCTCGCCTGAATGTGTTAAAAATAATTAAACACGCCACGCTTGCGATGGCGAAGAAACGTTGCCTCAACTTGGAATTAACGTCGTGGTTACAAAGCCTCGAGTATCTTCTTATCTTTTCCTTTCTCTTGTGAATGCACTTTTATTTTCATACTTAAGATCGCATTATGCAAGCTTGTAAATAACAGAGTTCTATGTTTCATTGCAAGAATTTAAGAGAAGTGTTTTTATGTTTTTGTTAACAGAAGTTTCTGTGGAATTATGGTCTTTTGGGATTGCTTTTTCAAATAGTTTAGATTTTTTTTATTGTAAACGCACCATACCCTTTTGTGTATATTGTCTAAAGAAAAACTATAAGAATCTTTATCCCAACTGGGCAGGACAGACTTACGAAAGGATTTTTGTCTAAGCTGAAACGGAGACGGTAGCTCAGCAGGGCTAGCCCGACTGGCCGCGACTTTGTTTATCGCCCGAAATTATATTACCCGTCCCGTTGCTTTCTGAGTGACAGAAAATGACGGGCATGTTGCTCTCGCGTCAGATAGAAGTCGCACTGTGAGTTGTGCTAGAAGTCGCACTGTGAGTTGTGATAGAAGTCGCACTGTGAGTTGTGATAGAAGTCGCGCTGTGAGTTGTGCTAGAAGTCGCACTGTGAGTTGTGCTAGAAGTCGCACTGTGAGTTGTGCTAGAAGTCGCACTGTGAGTTGTGCTAGAAGTCGCACTGTGAGTTGTGCTAGACCTACTACTTTTAACATGAAACTAAAGTGAACTCAATCATAGTGAAATAAACGGATAACTCACGTATGTCAGTCGAATATAGCTCGACTGTTTCGGACTAATCCGTAGTCCTTCCTCTGGGAGCACACGCCACGCCGGTGGCGAGACGTAAGCTGCGCGCCGCGGCTCTGCTCGCGCGGCTGCTCGGCGCAGCTGATGGCGGCTCACAACTAAGTACACTCGTTTTCATTAGTCCGAAACATGTCCAGCTATACTCGACTGACATACGTGAGTGATCCGTTTATTTCGCTAAGACCTACTACTGTTCATTCGCTCGGTCAATTAATGAGCACTTTATGCACGTCCTTTATGTGAGCCATATTCTATTCTAACTAAAGTGTTTAAGCGCCATTTAAATCGGCGGAGGACGCCTAATATATCCATCAGTGGACATCTTCTGGCCGAAATGATGATGACGAATATCATGAAACTTTGAAATAAAACAAAACGTCACATATATAATTTGTATTAAATCAACAATATTCTCTTAGTCTTTACATTCTTGGTATAATTGTCAGCTCGCTCAGGTTTTAAACTAAATTCACAATCTTTACCTTCAGAATTAGTACATCTATGTATAATTATTTGTATAATTTACATACTTATGTCTAACGTTCTAAGTATTATTTGCCCAAACAATCGTTTGTATTATAAGCAGGAGTTGACAACCTCGGAGTGCTGCTGCTGACCCTGGTGACGTCACTGGAACAAAAGAACATAGGTACTTGATTTGTGAAGCGGAGGTGGGTCGGTACTTCATGAAAACAACATCTGCCGCATAGACATAGCTGTCTTGCACGTGTGGTTGCGGAGCAACAAAGTATTTTAATTTTAGTGACGTACACGGATCACTAACGTATGTCAGTCGAGTATAGCCCGACATGTTTCAGTCTAATCCGAAGACTTTCCCCTGGGAGCACTCGCGTCGTCGGTATCGAAACGCCACTACTACACTCTACATGTAAAGGAAGGACTACGGAATAGCCCGAAACGTGTCGCGCTTTACTCGGCTGACATATGTGAGTGATCCGTTTATTTCATTATGATTGAGTCTCATGCTAGTTTTATGTTCATTTGATTTTTATCATTGTAGTAGCATCACAGTGTAGGGGAGCTAGCACGCGTGTCATTTTGTCGCTTGTCGCTCAGTGCATCCTTCACTGATTCCATCACTATAAAAGGGACGCACTGCGCGCCAAGCGACAAAATGGCGCACCGTGCTAGATGTGCAGGTTACAGGTCGCAGGTCCACCGGTAAGTTTTCAACATTCCCAAAATCCACACAAAGCGTATTCGCTCTTCCTTCATCATCCGTACGGCTAAGGAGTGGAATTCCCTGCCTGCGTCTGTGTTCCCTGAACAGTATAATCTGGCCGTTTTCATGTCTAGGGTGAATGGGCATTTGCTCCATCGTAGACCACTCTTCGCTTACCATCAGGCGTGATTGTGGTCAAACACAAGCCTACAGCGTATAAAAAAAAAACAAATTGTACACAGACGAAGTTACGGGTCAAAGCTAGAATTTAATAAAATGTGACTAGCACAAAGTGGTTAAAATATTTTTCAATGAACTTTAAAATTCCTCCTCCATTTGATTTCAAATGAAAACAGCTCACAATTTTGAAAGCTTTTGTATTCATCTGCGTTCTATATTTTATGTCTAAAATAAAGCGTTTGCTTACATTATTTTCCAGTAAAAGATTCAGTAACTTTGCAACTTTGCTATTTTCCGTCTGAAAGCCTTTAGTAATTTAATTTTCCGAGTCTTAAGCCCAACGCACAGAGAGCAAGGCAAATTCAAGCAAGTCTTTCGAGGAAATTATATTAGGTACTTATGAGACCTTACTGAGATAATTATGGCACGTTAGAATTGAACCTTAAGCTCATTACATAAGACAGCTGTCGGTTTACATTTTAATTCAGTTTCTTAATAATTAAATATTGTTGGAGAAGAGTCTGAAGAGTCAATGTTTGCGCTGATTATGAGGTTACATTATTTGAATCCTTAAAATTGAATTACCTAACAACGGTATTATCTAACGTTGAAATATCTAACGATCGTTTCAACTAAGTGTTGAATGACCGTAGTATATAATGCCTAGGTTTAAATGCCTTAATAAACGAAATACCTAATGGACGATTCACCTAAAGTTGATGTCAACTTTAGGTGAATCGTCCATTAGGCATGTGCCTAATAAGAATATTCCTACATCTTACTCATAACACCGAAGGATATAAAAGATTAAAGATAGGCCACGCACCTGTTCACTGTTCAGTGCTGACAAAATGTGGCCCTCACTCATTAGCTGTCATTAGACTGGCATAATGTCAAACATCAAGGGATACTAAGTCACTGACCGAAGGTGTTACCATCGTCCCGTCGACAGATAGTAAGCTGAGGTTGGATTTCCTACAGACAGTAAGTTTAGGTAATAAGGTAGCGAATTGCGAATAGCTACAGTATGGCTCTCCCACTATAACTAGCTCTGTTCAGTGTTATTCTCAAATGCCAAACGTTAAAGCGTTAAAGTGTTTTCATGAACCTTTCTTGTTGTTTTAGTTATAATGTTCATTTTATTTAGGTTTTGTGTTCTTTCTCTTTTGTCCGCCAACCAACCCGCTGCATACGCTTTTCTAGCACGAGTCAACAGGGGCGGTCTGAAAACCAGCGCTGGCAGCTTCCACGCAAGCGCAGCATTAGCCGAGCCTGTCCCTTTTGCCGCAGTATGGAAAGGCTATGTTTTTAGATATAGAATACTCGCTATGTTTTTAATTTTAAATGTTGTCTGTATTTAGTTGTATCTTTATTGTTATTGTTGGCAAATAAATCTTATAAATCTTAAATCTTATCTTATCTTATATATCGTATTGCAAATCTCCCACTACTATGGTGCTACGCGTTGCATTTAAAATTTCGCAGCCCCGAATGAATTCCCACTTCTGCTCGCCTTGAATTAAGCTTAGTACTCCAGGCTTAAACAAAACTTATTCTTCAGTCCACAGAAATGCAGCCTTGTTTTAACAACATTTTAAAGAATAACATTAGTTCAGTTTGCTTTTATCATTTAGCTCCGTTGTTTATTTCCTCAGCTGAGATCTGGCGGTTGGGTTTAGTTTGACTCACTTTCTTTGGAGCGAGCGGAGCGTAAACTGGTCCAGGGGTGTTATTCTCTTAAGTTATTCTTGGCTGTTTCAGTGTCTTATCAGTGTCTTTCAGTTATCTTTTACCTATTTATTATCGAAGCCAAAAAAACTGCCAATAGGATTGATGACTGGTGTTAAAATAAAATCATTTTAGGTAGGTACATTTTCACATTATCAAGCTTCCGAAAATACTCGTAAAAAACCGATGCCTTACTTACTATCTGTAATAAAGACGATTTTTAATTTAGCAGAAACAAATGAAAGAAGGCAGTTTAATCACTGAAAATTATGACGTAATAGTTCTGTAATAGAATACAAACTTCATACTAACGGATCCGATCAGATCGTTTCGACATTTCAAAAAAAAGTTGCTGATTTGATCAAGCAAAGGTAGGTATGCTGAACGTCCTAATTTCAATATTGACGCCCATATTGTGACAGTGAGACAATATTGGGGATATTAACGTTAACATGAAATGGTTTTTACGCATGATAAACTCTACATAATGTGTTAACTAAAAACGTTATCAGTTGGAGTTATGTAATCCGTACCTAATAAATAATACATAGAAACACCTCATAATTTAAAACAAAACCTTTTTAGACAAACAAACGCCTTCAAAAACACCACACAAATCATAACCCCAGAGATTTATGAGCCTCGAAATATTTTACCGAGAGTTCAGTGTACTGGTTGGCACGCGTCGAAGATAAATTTATTATCTTACAACGCCCTCTGTGTTGGCCCAGAGGAAATTGTCTCAGAAATGAGGCGGGAAGCAATAACTCATTGGACTCAATGCCCCCTTCAAGCGAAAGTTGTTAGCCCTTTTGTTAAATATAGATTTTGCGACGCAAAGAGATAATTAGCTGAGGATGTTAATGAAGATCTAAAGGAAGTTTAAGTGAGTTGTGATGAAGCAAAGTGAAACTGTAGTGAGATGAAGTAAAATAACGTTGATACCTATGTCTCTTCTAGAATATGGGCCGTCATCCTGGCTTAGAAGCAAACGTAGAAAATATTTGTCCGAGCGAGCGAAGCGAGGGAATCGTGTCCGTTTCAGCTTAGACAAAAATGCTTTTGTATGGTCTGTTCAGCTGTTTTCCTCTACAGGTCGCATTTCTCAATCGATTCTCTGAGCAGTGTTTTAATTAAATGAAATGAAAAAAAAAAACCGGACAAGTGCGAGTCGGACTCGCGCACGAGGGTTCCGTACAAAGGTTTCCCTGCTTTTCCCCAGTGTTTTAAGTTGTCCAGTATTGGCAGAGCCCTGTTCCTAAGCAAAATGTACGCAGTGTGGGGTCAACTTATATTGGTTTGCGAAATCTACAGACAGACATGAAAATTTAAGATTCTGAGACATTTTTGAGAGGTTGTGCTAAGAGCTACCTTCATACCAAATTTCAAGTTTCTAGGACAACTGGAAGTACCCTTATGTTTTTGGATTTCGGCAATTTGTATGGAAATAGCCTTTTTAATGACTTTATCTTTTGATTGCGTTGACTTAGAAGTTTGATTTTTTCACAGCTTCAAGGGACTGCAGACTTGAATATTTGATATTCATTTCAGCATGCTACCTCCATGCGTTCTAGAGAAAAAGGGTCTTGACAGACAGACAGACAGACGGATAACAAAGTGATCCTATAAGGGTTCCGTTTTTTTCCTTTTGAGGTGCGGAACCCTAAAAACAAATCGCCAAAATTGATATAACTATCGAACTTGCTCACAAAATTTAACGAGAATCGGATAAGAAATAGCGACCTGTAAAGGAAAACAACCTGACATACATCAGGACATATGAAATAGTTTTTATCCAAGTTGAAATGCTCGCTTATTGCGCTCGCGTGGTCAACTAAAGTCGACTCCCATCTTAAACTACTATCTTGGGACATGAAGCAGGATAATGGAAAATGAAAAAGGTATAAATCATGAACTATAAATCGTACAGACAATGTGTGAATCATTATTTTTTATAAACTCACTGAAACATACTCAAATGCCTTTGTACTCAAATGTTATTGTCGTAACTTGTGTTTTATCCTATTTTTTGTACAATAAAGTGTTTACTTACTTACTTACTTACTTACTTACATGATTACACAGAAAAAAGCCAGAAAAATGCCAACCACGGGAGTCGAACACAGATCCTCGAAACTCCGGGTCGTGTGCTTTTCCCCTACACCACGATTGACATGGTGGTTAGTGGTGATGTGGTGTGTGGTGGTGGTGGATTGGTGGTGTGGGGTTGATGGTGTGGTGTAGGGGAAAAGCACACGACCCGGAGTGTCGAGGATCCGGGTTCGATTCCCGGGGTTGGCATTTTTCGGGTTTTTTTCTGTGTATTCATGTTTCAGTGAGTTTATGAAAAATATAATTGATATTCACGGGAAAACCGTAAAAAAAATAATACTCCTACTGAGATTATAAATGTGTGAATCGTCTAGCCTTTGACACCATGATTGAGTTATGAGCTATTCACTCGGAAAGAGGTAACAAAATGTATCTGATATGATTACCAATCGTTTGATAAAATGTCATGAAAAGTCATAGGTAATTCCGAAAGCGAGATTAGCCAGAATTTTCATGATTTCGAAGCCTATTTTCTGTTAAACGAAAACTTTATTTAAAAAATAATTAATTTACAACTGGGTATCACGGAACTTAGCGTTCAGAATACTGAAAATTCGGACTAATGACACAGGAATTGAGTTTTTCGTATTTGTGTAGTGTACCCGTAATATCCCACTACACCCCCCTCCCTCCTTGTGGAACCCTCCCCCCTTTCAATCCCCAAGTGGCTTAAGGACGCTCCCTAATCTCGACACCCACCTCTTTCAATCTTAGGATCCCCGTTAGCAGAGTAGAGGGCAATGGTTGAGTCATCCCTGTATAGTTCCCCCACTTTTGCTTCGCACCGCAGAATGGGCGCCCCCCTCTCGTGATGGGCGGGCCACAGTTGGATCTGGACGTAGAACTCTGAGCGGAACAGGCCTTCGGCAGCTGGTTGCACTTGGTATATGCCTGGAGTTACCTGTTGAAAAAAAAATTTTTTTGAGCTGTAGGCACAAGTCGAGCGGGAACTTTCCATTTCGCATAATCTTTTTACGCATAATTTAAATTTCGCATAGTCGATTGTTATTTTTTTAGGATAACTAGGTATTTCGGTTAGGGTTGAAAATAATTATTATCTTTATAATTATTTTGAAAACTTGGTTGAATATAGTTTTCGAACAATTATGCGAAGTTAAGATTATGCGTAGGCAAAGGGAACCAAGTCGAGCACGAGTTTTCACCAAGAATCGAGTAGTAACATTGACATAATTATCGCCACTTAAGCTAGGTACGCGTAGGCGTACTTATCGTGTGACGCAAGCGTTTGTATTCCGATAAACACTGTAGACTCGAAACCGGTTTGTCGGCAAAAATACAGGATTCTCTAAAGTGCAGTTATAAAAAATACAAACATCTGTGAAATTTCCAAAAAAAAAACCAATCACAATCTTAAATCACTTAGGAAATAAATCTTGATTAAACTAGCAATTTCCTGATCTACAGCTGAATTTTTGCTAAAAAAACAATAATTTTCTTAAGCAGCGAAACAATATTCGCAAATTTATCCAGCGAACAATGAACAAACCGGCGGAATTTAAACACATTGAAACTAACGTGCTAAAAGCTCTTCAGGGAAAAACAAAAAAGTAAACAGATTTGCGCGGCTTAACACTTGCATATCAGAAACTGCAGGAACATTGTACTAATACCCCTATTGTGGGGGATTCATACGTTTACATTATTAAGTTTAGTGGCTGACAACATAAGGGTTTGCATTTCGCGCGAACACGTTTTTATTTGTTCCGTTTCTGCGTTTTATGAACCGTTGTATCTTCCTACTCGTTTCAGTTTAAGGTGTTTGTACAGGACAATGTTTTCGTACTTAAAAGCTTTAGATGATGATTGTGGCTTTGTGGAGCACCAATTTTCGTCAAAAACCAAGTAGTAACCTCATCGTATCGTCATCGAGAAAAATTGTGTGACGTTTAGAACAGCGCCCCGCGTGAGCGAATTTGGTAGTTACGTAGCAAAATACATAAAGTTTTAAAAGCATAACGGTTGAAATACATAATGGTCAAAATAAATAATGCAAGAAATTGACAATTTTACAGGAATGTTATAAAATAAACCTAACCTAACCTAAACTTAGGTACCCACTTATAATTATAATTACATATCTAATAAACAGTTTGTTGGTTAATTGGTTTTGGTTTTAGAGAAAATTGCATTATTATTATATTCCATTATGCATTTTGACCATTTTGCTTTTTAAACTTTATGTTATTTGATAAGTTACCGCGTACGCGCACTAATGGCGGATCAGTCGGCGTTTTTGTAACTGTAAAATAATATAGAGCCACCGTTAGAGGAGCTGCCAAATGGTCATAGTAATTGAGACGTTTACGCCGTCGCGATCGAGACGTTTTCTTCATCATCACCATCATGTCAGCCGAAAGACGTCCACTGCTGGACATATGCCTCCCCCAAGGCTCTCCTCTCAGACTGGTCTTGTGCTTTCCGCATCCACCGCGGCCCCGCGATCTTTACCAGGTCGTCGCTCCATCTTGTTGGAGGCCTACCGACAGCTCGTCTCCCGGTCCGTGGACGCCAATTAAATTTAAAAAAATACCTACACTAGAAACCCTAAATCCGACGCAATGGCGGGGCCGTCTAGTCTGTAAGTCCGCGGCCTTAGAATACTCTATGACATTTCAACCTGTTTTATGCATGCCACGTCATAAAGTATTTTACGATGGGGATATAAGACAGTTGTTGCCGTCTTTACGGGAAGGAATGAAAAGTTTCGGATTAATGAAATAATAAAAGATTGGGCTCGTATGTTATTTGGATTACGTTGGCGTTAAAAATATGTCCATAGTTACACTATATAAATGAAAGAATTCTGCAGGAGTTAGAGGGTTTGGTCACTTTTTAGTACTTTGGAGGACAATTTCTCTGAATAGGTTGAGGTTGGACAGCTAAGAAAAAATACGTGTCCGTTATTAAATTTTAGACTACTCTCTAGCATGTAAATCAAATCGGAGCCGGACAGTTGAGTACATTTCACCAACGTTACAAGTGTCAGTTTTCAATGACAATTCGGTGTCAACTACTGACTTGAAGAGCTCATATTGTCAAAGGAATGTACTTAGTTCGAATTGTCGTATAAAACGGACAAATTGTTTGTAAAGATGGTGAAATAGGGGCCAGGATGCTGTTGGTTTCTGAGAGAACAGCAGTGGGACGTAAAAAAGCTAATGATGATGATGATGCTGGCGCACTTTTGGCGGTGGCGTGGAAACCGTTATTAACCCCCGACGCTAAAAGGGGGGTGTTATTAGTTCTGTGATCTCTGTCCACTTTTATAACAACTCGTCCGCTTAATCCCTCGCATTTTACCACTACGAGTAGACAAGTGGACGAAATAATTTATTTTCTCCATTAGCATCGTACTCGCATGTTCCGACGGGCAAATACCGCTTTATTAATAATGTTGAGCGAACCGGCTACTGCGGTGAAAGCGAATTCATAAACCATCACTGGTTCATATTTCAATAGGGTTGTTGCCTGATGTCAAAATAAAATCCTTTACAAACAGGTCCTTGTGAAAGAGTGCGTGTGTGAGAGAGAGAGAGAGAGAAACATGTATTGACATACATTTGACAAATATAGAAAAATAGATCAGTAGGTTTTATTTCATTTGAAAGATTGCAAAATAACAAGATTACAAGATTTGAACAGTGGATTCGGTCTTATCAATTGAAAAAATTGACGTGATTCTGAAAGCTATAAGCAATTGTAGAATGGCACTTTTTCCATTATAGAAGAGGTCTCTGATTTTTCTAAACATTTTTTTAAGTTTTAGTAAAACATTTGCTTTGCTCAATTGAATTTGAAACCTCTTAACTTCGTGGAAACTTCAAAATTATAGGAGATCGGCTAAATGTGAGCTTTTGATACTCCAAAAGCTTTAAAACTAGCTTCAGTAACGAAGTTTTTAATTTGAATCTTCGTTGTAATTTTTAAGTTTGAGTTTATTCTGTTAAATTTTTGTTTTCATGTTTTGACGGTTTATCAAGTTAAATTGAAAAGTTTGTTTATTTTGATTCAGTTTAGCTATGTCTGGTTTTGTTTGCAATGTAAATAATGTCGTTGGAAGGTTTTTAAAGTTTCTACATACAAGTTTAGCTGCCAGTTTTACTGTCTATTAGCAAAAGTACTCAATTAAAACAAAAAGTTACTTAAAAACCTGATGTGAAAACAGCTTGTTTATTCCAAAAACTTTATGATTCAGCAAGATATATCTAATTAACAGGAATAGTGCATTACTGCATTGCCCTGAAAGAAAACAGTTGCCAGACAAGTGGATTAGACGGCCGAGTGTCACGAGGCCGGCTATTATACAAGTCACCCTGTTACAGCCGAAGCTTGAATAGTGTTTTTCTTTTACGATGCGAGGAAACAAAATGTTTTTCTATTGAAAGCTATGTTGGGTTTTTTCTCAAATTTTCGCACAAAATGAAAGTTGGTTGGAGCCAATAATACCGTATTAAAAATAACCATTACAGTTACATAGCACTAAATAATAGTTTGTAAGCTTTAATTAACACTAACGAACTAATTGGTTTGACGACGGATAAAGAAACATAGGTCCAGTCGCATTGAGAACCTCCTCCTTTTTTTGAATTGGTTAAAAAAGGAGAATGTTACGTCAAAACATGGCAATCATTCTAGCATCATTAAACAAAATCGGCAATAAATTAATACAATAAAGAGATAGCTAAACCTATCTTCCGATCTAGTGCGTTTGATGCAAAAATATGAAGGGTTTGCAATAAAACCAGCGCTGTAGCTAGCACCTATTGCTGTGCCCTAAGCACGACTTGTCGAATCCTGCGTTACGTTACGGTTATCGTATCGAGATCGAGAAATCTCATACTAAATTTTAGTTCCAAATACGCTCACGGGCGGGCGCTGTTCCAAACGTCATACAAACTCGTTATAGTTTACTATTCGATTTTACGTGACGCAGGATTCGACAAGTCGTGCTTAGGGCACAGCACAATGGTGAGTCAAATTCCTTTTCGACATCATAATTCTTGTAACTTTTTGTGTTAGTCTAAGACAGTGTATTTTTTGATGTCGAATAATCTGTGTCTATGTATATTGACTGGAACATTTGGGCTTAATGAAATCCTCGACTCAAGCATTGACTGCAGGGTTAAACATAATTTGCCTTCAGATTTTAACAATGTTAATTAAATTTCCTTGTCTACTTCTGCACGATTAATGGCAACAAAAGAGATTGTGGAGGCGTTTTATTCTCAAATGCTCTGACGTAAGCTCCGTGAATATTCATGGAATGATAAAATGTAGGGCGTTTGTATGTAGATTCGTGTTTAGTTGAAAATGTACTTAGACGGCTGGATGTTCTCACTTTTAAGTATTTTTCTCCATTTTTATGTTTACGATTTTCCCGTTAAAACTGACTTTACACTTTTAAATACTCACTGAAACAAGAATACACAGCAAACGAAAAAAATATGACTTAATCCCGGAAATCGAACCCGGATCTTTAACGTTTCTGTAACTGTGGTACAGTCAGAAGGAAAAGTAGCTAAGCAACCGACGCTCTAGTAGCTCTACCCAATATTCAATTTTTTTTTTTTTTTCAAAAAGCTCGTCAGGCGAAACGAGTGATAAACTGAATATTAGGAACGACTGTTATAATAGTTGTTTATGCGTTATAAAATAAGGGTGCGTTTTTATGAAACGAGGCGAAGCTGAGTTTCATAATAGGATCACACGATTGTTATAAGTACATTACTTTATCTACACACATTATTATAAGTACTCTAAGATGGGTTCAAAAGTCAAAGGCAAATCATACCCATACCTGTCACGAATTTGACTGTTATGTATGAGCTGACGTTTCGTATCTACCGATTTTTCATTGTCAATTATGTTGGTTATTGAAGATGTTTCAAATTTGAAACTCTTAACGACATCGAATTCGATTTCGAACCCATCGAAGTCATTTTTTACGGTTTCTGAAAGCATTATAGAGGACTTCATGATATCATCATCGTCATCATCATCATGTCAGCCAAAAGACGTCCAATGCTGGACATAGGCTCCCCCACTTAGACCGGTCTTGTGCTTTCCGCATCTACCGGTGTCCCGCGATCTTTACTAGGTCGTCGTTCCATCTTGTTGGAGGCCTACTGACAGCTCGTCTCCCGGTCCGTGCTTCCAACTCGGTCGGTATTTATGATAATTATGTGTGTAGATAAAATACTGCCTATTAAAAGAGGGAAGTTTGTATGGATGAAATATGATGGCACTGACATTGATTTCACTCACAGGCATGTCGTTAAGGAAAAAGGCGAGCTCGGATGGCGGCCGGCTGGGCCCCGACGTGCAGTTGGCGCGCAACACGTCGCCAGGTACGTAGTAGTGCTGGCTGGTGTGGATGGTGGGTGGCGCTGGTGGCAGAACTAAAAAGAAAATATCATGAGACGATTGACAGCAATTGACGACGTCCGGATAGCCCAGTGGTTAGAGACCCTGATTATGAAGCTTGAGGTCCTGCGTTCGATCCCCGGTCGGGGCAGATGTTTTTATGATGAATACGAATGTTTGTTCTCGGGTCTCGGATGTTTAACATGTACGAGTTAAGTGTATTTACCTATATAAGTATGTTTATCCGTTGTCTAGTATCCATAGTACAGGCTTTGTCTAGTTTGGGACTAGGTCAATTGGTATTTATGATATTTATTTTATTTATTGACCTAGTCCCAAACTAGGCAAAGCTCAGTTTGCTCCGTGATCATGATTGTAACTGCATCGAAATATCGGAAGCTCATCAAACCTTTAAGGCAATCGCGGTCAATATCCCGTTTTCATTATGTCTAGCCAAAGCCTGTACTATAGATACTAGACGATGGATAAACATACTTATATAGATAAATACACACTTAAATACATATTAAACATCTAAGACTCGAGAACATATATTCGTATTCATCATACAAACATCTGCCCCAACTGGGAATGGAACCCGGTACCTCAAGCTTCATAGTCAGGGACTCTAACCACTAGGCTTTCCGGTCGTGGAGAGTATTTTCCGTTAGGTATATTACGTATGCCTGAGGCTCTAGGTAAGATTCCTGACGGTGTAGGACATTTGTTGATGAAGTCTGAGTAAAGACTTTTGTCCAGCAGTTGAAGTTTCCGGATTGAAAACGACTTGTCTACAATATCCATCTCCAGGCTAATCACTTCCCATTACTGGGCAGAGGATTCGTCTCAGAATGATAGACTTGAGCCTATTTAAGTCTCACTGTTGGACATAAGCCTTCTCTTGGAATGAGACTATGCTTCCCAAGAGGGCCCGATGAGGATTGGAAACTTCACACATACCATTGAATTGCTTCTTAAGAGTGTGTAGGGTTCCTAACAATGCTTAGTAAGTTCAAAAAAATCCCTGAGGTGCAAGCCGGGGCTCGAACCCATGGCCTTGTGCTTGAAAAGCCAAGAGATCAAACTAGTCTGGCTTATCCTCGCGCAGGTTAATGTATTTAGGATCGAATTTTGCTCTCGTCTTACAGTATTTGCGGTTGAGATTATTCTCTTAGCTTGCTCTAAGGCGCTTCGATCAAGGCTGTTACAGCGTCGCAGTGTCAAATTTTCCACACTATATATCAGCTAATTTGATACTTCGTTGCTGAAACAACCGATCATAAGAATAAGAATAAGAACAAGAATAATTTATTTCGTAATACATACATCAGCAATATACAAAAGTGAATATCTAGCAGGCCCCAAACTAGGCAGAGTCTGTATCTTGGGACCTTGGAGTGCACTATACAAGAAAAATTGCTAATACATTATGCTTTGTAGACGTCAGATAAACATGGTACTAATAATAACTAAGTTAAATCCTAGAGAATACTGTCTAGGGATAATGGATGGCAGTTATGGGCACTGCGTCCAAAATTAATTGAACACACACAAAGTAGATAAAACTAGAGTTTACTTCACGTCAGTTTTGAGCATCTTCGACACTCTGCTTACTTTAACTACATTATTATACAATCAAACCATCTTGAAGACTGTCACACCTTTGGCCCCGCCAGCAGGTGATATTGTGATCAACCACAGCTTATTTTAGTATTCCAGTCTTATAAGGAAGTAAGACTTTACTTTACAAGTAAAAGAACAGAGTTTTTTTTAATTCGGACTTATCCCTTTAAAAGCCAACCTTTAAGTGGTCTTTGAGATGCCCTGTCTTGAGAAAACTGTACATAATCTTACCCACAACTTCCATATTATTGGAGACGATGGAAGTAGCGAAGCTCGGCGCATCGGCCGTTACTTCGCAGCTGAAGTTCCCGGACAGGCCAAAGCTCACCCTGGTCAGGACCACCTGGCTCTGGTTGGACCTGGCTAGCTGCGGACAATTAAGAATATATTAATCTATAGGTAGGTACTCTTCTTCTTAAACTTACAACTTCCGCTCTTTTTTGCTGAGTATTCGTTACTCCGTTGGGTCTCCGGTCGTCTGCATGATTTTCTGGCATACTGGAAACTCACTATAATAATCAATCATCAAAAACAGTATTTTAGAAACAATTCTTAAAAAAACAACTGATAGAACAGCAAAACCAGAACACTTTACTGGCACGATTTAATTTACCAGAAGATGTATAGGGTCTCCAGGTCAAAGTACCTAATCCAAAGCACTCGTAACCCTAAAACAGCTGCAACTAAATAACCCCGGCACTCTCTTCAAATTACTTAAAGACGCCCATTCCTCTGCTCCAATAGGATATTAAATAACAATGTGCGGACCATAAAAAAATAAGAGCAAAGGGGAAAGGCCCATTGAGTTATTATCAGAGAAACACTGTGAAATAAGAGTACGGCGTGATAAAGGGTTGAAATTTATGTACAGATGCGGGGCTCGAGACAGGGAAGGATGGACTTGTTCTAAGGAAAAATGTGCTCTTGCAAGCATGTGAAAATTGCCCGAATATTCTTGGGAATGCGGCAGAGATTTTTTGCGGGTATTATTAAATGTCTACCTCGATGCCGTTTGATGGAGGACGCTATTTCGTTGTTACGGGAATGATGAGTGCAATCTTGCCATGGATTGAGAGCGCTTTCGCGGTCGTAATGAGCACGCGGGTTTTTGGCTGTTTAAGAGAATTTTTTGGTAGGAGTAAATTTTCTAAATTTAATTTAATTTTTACGATAAATGGAAAAGGCACGTTCAAAGGCTACTACTTAATACCTTGTGGACTAGGGAAAACAAAATTGCATTCAAATTTTCCGTTCGTTTCTATACCTAATTAGAATGTTTTCATCGCTATTATATTTCGTTAGCAAACAAAACGTAGAATTCGAGCTGACTTCCTGTAATTGTTTTCATTTATTACCTACTTACCCTCGTGACTACATATTTTATTTCCTATACATAGGACATAAACCGCAATTTATTTCTAACTCATATTCTATTTGACAGAGTGCAATTTTAAACTGACAATTTAGTATTCCGGTTAGTTGGAGGTTAAGTTCAGTAAGCAGGATCATTAATTATATATTCACCAACGTTTAATACTCGGCAACGTGAAACATGACACATAGATATTTTAATTAAATAACTTAATCCGAATCAGAATAGATGTGTCTATTGAGAAGGACGCCAAGATAACAATTATAGTTAGTGTATCAGAGAATATTGTTTGGACGCGTCGAAGCGGACAACCTTTGTCTAACTAACTGTGGTGCAAGGCAAAAGGTTTTAATTTCTTAAATTAATTTAGGATTAAAGATTAAACAGAGAAAACGGAAAACTTATGGGATTACGTTTCTTTGTCAATCTGTTTGTTCGGCTTGCATTGTAGGTATTTGAAAAAAAGAGTACTCATCTAAAAAACCGCAATTCAAATTTTATTAAATCTTAGCTTTATAAAAAACGCACCCAAAAGCTACAATGCCAAGGACACCTTGCAAAAAGGCGGCAATTTTGAAAAATCTTCAGTTAGCAACGCAACATAATACAAAGGATTTGTAGTTTTAATGCTTTTACGTTTATACTTTCACTTAAAGTAGTTTAAATTTTAATACAGCCAATTTGCAATAACCACTTCCAAAAATGAAACAAACTTTAATAGTAAAAGGCGAAACGCTCAAGAGATAAAATAAACTGAGTGATCGATCCCTATCTCACCAGATGGTAAGAGAAGATGAGGCCAAAAGACCACTGGTTCAGTTAGAACCAGGAATCAGGTGACCAGATTTCATGCCGCATCACGACCAAGATCATCATCATCATCATCATGTCAGCCGAAAGACGTCCACTGCTGGACATAGGCCTTCCCCTAAGGCTCTCCAGTCAGACCGGTCTAGTGCTTTCCGCAACCACCGCGGTCCCGCGGTCTTTATCGGCCAAGATCGTTTGGCAGCATTTCTCAATTATGACATTTCACATAATGTTGCCGTCTAAACATCTACTAGGGTAGATAGCCCTCTCGATAGCCAGGCCAGGCCCCAATACTACAAAAATTACAAGTGCTACAATCATTAGCTTGCACTGTTGTGTTCCGGTGTGGAGAGTAAGACAACCGGTGTAATTACGGGAACAAGAGACATTTCATCTTAGCTCTCTAGGTTGGCAACGCATCTGCAAACCCTCCGGGGTTGCGGGTGTCTATGGGCAGTGGTGATCACTTACCATCAGGTAACCCACTTGCTCGTTTGCCTTCCTAATCGTATAAAAAAAAAAAAAAAACATTTAACATTATTGTAAAAAAATTCATACTAAAATGTGACAAATGTGTCAAATCGGACTTGCAATTTTTCTAGTACAGGTCCCTATTTCACCAAATTTACAATTGTCAGTTTACAATAAACATAAATAAATAAATAAATAAATTTAATGGGACAAATTGACACCAATTGACCTAGTCCCAAACTAGGCAAAGCCTGTACTATGGATACTAGACAACGGATAAACATACTTATATAGATAAATACATACTTATATACATATTAAACATCCAAGACCCGAGAACAAACATTCGTATTCATCATACAAACATCTGCCCCGACCGGGATTCGAACCCAGGATCTCAAGCTTCATAGTCAGGGTCGCTAACCACTAGGCCATCCGGTCGTCTAATGTAACAATGACAATTCTAACTACATTTCTTTGCCAATATGAAGCGCGTTAAAATAAAAGCTCTTCAAGTCAGCAACTGACACCGAACTGTCATTGAAAACTGATATTGTTTAGTTGGTGAAATAGGGGCCAGGGGGCAGGTCAGACCGCTTACAACTCGTAACTTATCGCCAACACACAAGGATTTCAACTAGCAACGTAATTATTCAAAAGGGAAACGTAAATATTGTTTATAATAATCCGAATGATAAATGGATAAAGGGACCCATTCCATGGACCTATTCCTATAAAGATAAAGGCAGCGGAATGGAAATGGTACGGAAATGGACGCAAAAGGTTGAATACATTCAAATTATGGAAGGTATAAAAGATCCTTAACTGTTTAGCCTCGAAGGTTTGTAGGTATTGGAAAGTGCTTAGGAGCAATTTTAATAAGACGAGTATTGAGGCTTTGCTAATGGGATCCGAGAGGTACTCATCATTTTAGCCATAAAGGTAATTGTTAAAACATTTTTCATTTTCGTGCTTGTTTTTATTATGATCGGAACACAAAAATGCCTTGTGTCATATTTTATTTAGAAGATCTCTCCTCAGCGCCATCTATGAGTAGCTTGATCAAGCGGCTCACCCATTACGGAACTTCTACAGTTACGCATTAGTGGCAAGAGATGGAAGTATTTTCTGAATCAATGAAAATATTCGATTTATTGATTATTTTTGTTTTTATTTTTATGAAACATTCATAGTATGAAATTCAACATACGAGGGCTGTTTGATAAGTACCCGTTTATGAAAAAAAAAAACATTTTTTTTTGTATATATGCATTTATTTTTCTACGTAGTCACCTTTTAACTCTATACATTTGTTCCACCTATACTCAAGCTTCAATAAACCATCTAAAAAGTATGATTTTGGAAAGTCATTAAAATAGGCCTCTGTGGCGGCAATGACTTCGTCATTTGATCCAAATCGCTTGCCACCGAGTCATTTATTTAGGTTGAGAAACAAAAAGAAATCGCATGGGGCCAAATCTGGAGAATACGGGGGGTGAGACAATAGTTCGTAGCGTAACTGTTCTAATTTAACCGTCACAACTCTGGACGAATGAGCCGGGGCGTTCTCGTGATGAAACAGTACTTTTTTCTTTTTTAAATGGGGTCGTTTGTCTTTCAACACGGCGTCAAAGTCATCCAATAAATTGGCATAGTACTGCCATGTTATTGTTTTTCCCTTTTCTAAATAGTCAATATGTATAATACCCTGCGAATCCCAAAAAACAGTCGCCATGACCTTTCCAGCCGATGGGACGGTTTTTGCTTTCTTTGGAGCAGGTTCACCAGGTAAAATCCACTGCTTCGACTGCTTTTTCATTTCCGGGGTGTAGTGGTGGACCCACGTTTCGTCCACGGTCACGAAACGACGCAGAAACTCCTTCGGGTTACGTTTGAACACGGCCAAACACTGCTCCGAAGTAGTCAGTCGGTTTCGTTTTTGCTCCTCCGTGAGTAAACGCGGCACCCACCTCGCCGATACTTTCTTCATACCCAATTTTTCTTCTAATATGTGTTGTACCCTCTCGATTGAAACGTTTACAGCATCAACGATTTCTCGAAGTTTAATTCGGCGGTCGGCTAAAACGATATTTTAAATTTTCTTAACCATATAGTCTGTAGTCACCTCAACTGGCCGGCCTGGGCGATCCTCATCAAAGACGGTTGTTCTCCCCCGCTTAAACTCGTTATACCAATATCTGACGGTTGTCATAGACGGAGCACATTCATGGTAAACCGCTTGCATTCTTACTTTTATTTCATCACATGTTTTTCCTTCCAAAAATAAGAATCTAATTACAGACCGATACTGTTCTTTCTCCATTTTAACAATTTTAAGTTCACGCCTTCACTGAATCGTTGTCAAATGAGAAAAAAAACAAAAGAATGCCTTTTTTTTAATTTTCCCGCCTCTGAAAAATGCCTTTAAAAGGTGGTATACTTATTAGCGGCCAGTGATATTAATATATTTAGAAAACGGGTACTTATCAAACAGCCCTCGTACAATGACAATGCACAGAAAAATCCGTTAAGCAGCTGGACTTGAACCAGCAACCTCGGTAATCCGTACCACGCTCCACCAATTAAGCTATACTTAACGTTGGTGTACCTAACGAATTTTTCAATGCCTTGTGTCATATTTTATTTGGAAGATCTCTCCTCAGCGCCATCTATGAGTAGCTTAATCAAGCGGCTCACCCACTACGGAACTTCTACAGTTACGCATTAGTGGCAAGAGATGGAACTATTTTCTCAATCAATTAAAATAATCGATTTATTGATTATTTTTGTTTTTATTTTTAGAAACATTCATGGTATGAAATTCAACATACAATGACAATTCAAAGAAAAATCCGTTAAGCAGCTGGAGAGATCTTCCAAATAAAATATGACACAAGGCATTGAAAAATTCGTTAGCTACACCAACGTTAAGTATAGCTTAATATCCCTTATTGTTTGACTGACCAAATTTCCCACGAAGTCTTTTCAATTACACAAAGTTGAATAATAAATCCCTTATTAAAAGCAATTCCATTATTGCCGAGTATCGCTTGGTCGTCGATTGAAAGACCTTTTGCCGAAGAATCCATTTATTTTGTTCCAATAATTAATTTTTAAATAAGACATTTTAATTTTAATTCACTGTTTACGGTTTTTTTTTATTGCTAATTTTATTAATGTTATTTTAAATTTTCAGCTTTGACGTTATGGCATAATAGTCCCTTTCTGTAATTACGACGATCCCTCGTGTAGACCAACTTAATTGTAATGTCATTAATATTTCTTATATCTCACATCATCATTATTACCAGCCTTTATACATCCTACTGCTAGCTAGGCCTCCTCTCAGAATGAGAGGGCTTTGGCTCGTTATTTTCTATGTTGTCCTTTTTTGCATTTAATTCAATGTTCTTTTACGATTTTACTATAAACTCTTCTGGCTTGACATTATGATGTAATCTTATATTGGAATAGAATAAATAAAAATAATCTCATCTAATCTAACCGCGACAAACAATAATTACAACTGATATTGACGCTTTGATATTCGTTTCGTTTGTGCTTTAGATGACGACAATGTATAGATGCGAATCTAGATGTTAACGGGTAAAGAAGAACTCTTAGAACTCAACATTCAACCTTGTTAGTGGATAGTCAATGCCTTCAGTTGAAAAGTATCCTTGTATATTACGTCACAGATTAGTGTGAACAAATATGTACGCTATCAGTATAGTGTGCTACTCAACATTTGGTAAGGTTGTACCTGAGTAATGCGAGTAAAAACTGTATCACAAGCTTAAGAAAACTTTACACCGTTTCGAAACATGCATGACTTGAAAAAAAAGCGGTAAAGCGTAATTGAATTTTGAGGCCTTGATTTTAAAAACATGGGCCCAAATATTTCAATAAGTCGAACGTCTATGAGCCAATTTACAAAAAAATCGAAACTCAAATACTTACTAATTAAATAAATAAACTTTTTATTAATTTGTTTACTCTTCGACAGTGTATTTAAGCAAGAACTATCGATTTAGGAGTCTATACATAACATTTGTATGTATTTTATACCAGTATTTAGCATAGGCACCACGTGTGATAAAGATGTAAGTTTGTCGTTGTTTGTGAACCAAATAGGGGGCCACAGAAGAGTTATTGTGTGTCTAACCATTTACAACATCTAAGGTTCCGCGCAATTTATAATAACTGATGTGAGATCCCTTGTTGCGGAAAATATGAGAACCCAAAAAGGGGCCGAAAAATATTTCGACATCAAATAGAACGTGTTTCATGCTTTTAAAATTGCTTTTTTACGATCCCAAATATTTCACCTGTTGAGTTCTTGGAACAAAATATTGCATGGAATTTGCGTAATCTTCTGGGATTTTTAAATATATCTAGATGTTTACGTTGTTGATGTCCACATGAAAATGGACGGTAATGAAGGTTCTTTTATCTGTTATCCCGCAAACGGTTAGAAATCATCCACTTTCAGAATGAGGAATTCTTATTTATTTTCTATAGCAATACAACGATAGAAATCCGGGAAGATCTTCATCGCAGGGGTCTCGGTAGGCGAGTAGCGGTAGAACTCGTGATGCTCTCTGTACTACTTGACGGAGTAAAAATAACGACAGTGAAATAACTCACATCAACATTGATCCCAGCGAACGGGAAGATCTTCGTCACAGGGATCTCGGTAGGCGAGTACTACTTGACAGAGTAAAATAACGACAATAAAATAACTCACATCAACATTGATCAAAGCGAATGGAAAGATCTTCGTTGCAAGGGTCTCGGTAGGCGAGTACCGGTAGCGCTCATGTCACTCTCTGTACCACTCGACGGAGTAAAAATAATGACAATAAGTACCAGTAGAACTCGCGTCGCCCTCTGTACTACTTGATGGAGTAAAAATAACGATAGTAAAATAACTCGCATCAACATTGATCAAAGCGAACGGGAAGATTTTCGTCGCAGGGGTCTCGGTAGGTAAGTACTACTTGACAGAGTAAAATAACTCACATCAACATTGATCCCAGCGAATGGAAAGATCTTCGTTGCAAGGGTCTTGGTAGGCGAGTACCGGTAGCGTTCATGCCACTCTCTGTACCACTTGACGGAGTAAAAATAATGATAATAAGTACCGGTAGAACTCGCGCCGCCCTCTGTACTACTTGATGGAGTAAAAATAACACCAGTAAAATAACTCACATTAGCATTGATCCCAGCGAACGGAAAAATCTTCGTTACAGGGGTCTCGGTAGGCGAGTACTACTTGACAGAGTAAAATAACGACAATAAAATAACTCACATCAACATTGATCCCAGCGAACGGAAAGATCTTCGTCGCAGGGGTCTCGGTAGGCGAGTACTACTTGACAGAGTAAAATAACGACAATAAAATAACTCACATCAACATTGATCCCAGCGAACGGAAAAATCTTCGTTACAGGGGTCTCGGTAGGCGAGTACTACTTGACAGAGTAAAATAACGACAATAAAATAACTCACATCAACATTGATCCCAGCGAACGGAAAGATCTTCGTCGCAGGGGTCTCGGTAGGCGAGTACTACTTGACAGAGTAAAATAACGACACTAAAATAACTCACATCAACATTGATCCCAGCGAACGGAAAGATCTTCGTCGCAGGGGTCTCGGTAGGCGAGTACTACTTGACAGAGTAAAATAACGACAATAAAATAACTCACATCAACATTGATCCCAGCGAACGGAAAGATCTTCGTCGCAGGGGTCTCGGTAGGCGAGTACTACTTGACAGAGTAAAATAACGACAATAAAATAACTCACATCAACATTGATCCCAGCGAACGGAAAGATCTTCGTCGCAGGGGTCTCGGTAGGCGAGTACTACTTGACAGAGTAAAATAACGACAATAAAATAACTCACATCAACATTGATCCCAGCGAACGGAAAGATCTTCGTCGCAGGGGTCTCGGTAGGCGAGTACTACTTGACAGAGTAAAATAACGACAATAAAATAACTCACATCAACATTGATCCCAGCGAACGGAAAGATCTTCGTCGCAGGGGTCTCGGTAGGCGAGTACTACTTGACAGAGTAAAATAACGACAATAAAATAACTCACATCAACATTGATCCCAGCGAACGGAAAGATCTTCGTCGCAGGGGTCTCGGTAGGCGAGTACTACTTGACAGAGTAAAATAACGACAATAAAATAACTCACATCAACATTGATCCCAGCGAACGGAAAGATCTTCGTCGCAGGGGTCTCGGTAGGCGAGTACTACTTGACAGAGTAAAATAACGACAATAAAATAACTCACATCAACATTGATCCCAGCGAACGGAAAGATCTTCGTCGCAGGGGTCTCGGTAGGCGAGTACTACTTGACAGAGTAAAATAACGACAATAAAATAACTCACATCAACATTGATCCCAGCGAACGGAAAGATCTTCGTCGCAGGGGTCTCGGTAGGCGAGTACTACTTGACAGAGTAAAATAACGACAATAAAATAACTCACATCAACATTGATCCCAGCGAACGGAAAGATCTTCGTCGCAGGGGTCTCGGTAGGCGAGTACTACTTGACAGAGTAAAATAACGACAATAAAATAACTCACATCAACATTGATCCCAGCGAACGGAAAGATCTTCGTCGCAGGGGTCTCGGTAGGCGAGTACTACTTGACAGAGTAAAATAACGACAATAAAATAACTCACATCAACATTGATCCCAGCGAACGGAAAGATCTTCGTCGCAGGGGTCTCGGTAGGCGAGTACTACTTGACAGAGTAAAATAACGACAATAAAATAACTCACATCAACATTGATCCCAGCGAACGGAAAGATCTTCGTCGCAGGGGTCTCGGTAGGCGAGTACTACTTGACAGAGTAAAATAACGACAATAAAATAACTCACATCAACATTGATCCCAGCGAACGGAAAGATCTTCGTCGCAGGGGTCTCGGTAGGCGAGTACTACTTGACAGAGTAAAATAACGACAATAAAATAACTCACATCAACATTGATCCCAGCGAACGGAAAGATCTTCGTCGCAGGGGTCTCGGTAGGCGAGTACTACTTGACAGAGTAAAATAACGACAATAAAATAACTCACATCAACATTGATCCCAGCGAACGGAAAGATCTTCGTCGCAGGGGTCTCGGTAGGCGAGTACTACTTGACAGAGTAAAATAACGACAATAAAATAACTCACATCAACATTGATCCCAGCGAACGGAAAGATCTTCGTCGCAGGGGTCTCGGTAGGCGAGTACTACTTGACAGAGTAAAATAACGACAATAAAATAACTCACATCAACATTGATCCCAGCGAACGGAAAGATCTTCGTCGCAGGGGTCTCGGTAGGCGAGTACTACTTGACAGAGTAAAATAACGACAATAAAATAACTCACATCAACATTGATCCCAGCGAACGGAAAGATCTTCGTCGCAGGGGTCTCGGTAGGCGAGTACTACTTGACAGAGTAAAATAACGACAATAAAATAACTCACATCAACATTGATCCCAGCGAACGGAAAGATCTTCGTCGCAGGGGTCTCGGTAGGCGAGTACTACTTGACAGAGTAAAATAACGACAATAAAATAACTCACATCAACATTGATCCCAGCGAACGGAAAGATCTTCGTCGCAGGGGTCTCGGTAGGCGAGTACTACTTGACAGAGTAAAATAACGACAATAAAATAACTCACATCAACATTGATCCCAGCGAACGGAAAGATCTTCGTCGCAGGGGTCTCGGTAGGCGAGTACTACTTGACAGAGTAAAATAACGACAATAAAATAACTCACATCAACATTGATCCCAGCGAACGGAAAGATCTTCGTCGCAGGGGTCTCGGTAGGCGAGTACTACTTGACAGAGTAAAATAACGACAATAAAATAACTCACATCAACATTGATCCCAGCGAACGGAAAGATCTTCGTCGCAGGGGTCTCGGTAGGCGAGTACTACTTGACAGAGTAAAATAACGACAATAAAATAACTCACATCAACATTGATCCCAGCGAACGGAAAGATCTTCGTCGCAGGGGTCTCGGTAGGCGAGTACTACTTGACAGAGTAAAATAACGACAATAAAATAACTCACATCAACATTGATCCCAGCGAACGGAAAGATCTTCGTCGCAGGGGTCTCGGTAGGCGAGTACTACTTGACAGAGTAAAATAACGACAATAAAATAACTCACATCAACATTGATCCCAGCGAACGGAAAGATCTTCGTCGCAGGGGTCTCGGTAGGCGAGTACTACTTGACAGAGTAAAATAACGACAATAAAATAACTCACATCAACATTGATCCCAGCGAACGGAAAGATCTTCGTCGCAGGGGTCTCGGTAGGCGAGTACTACTTGACAGAGTAAAATAACGACAATAAAATAACTCACATCAACATTGATCCCAGCGAACGGAAAGATCTTCGTCGCAGGGGTCTCGGTAGGCGAGTACTACTTGACAGAGTAAAATAACGACAATAAAATAACTCACATCAACATTGATCCCAGCGAACGGAAAGATCTTCGTCGCAGGGGTCTCGGTAGGCGAGTACTACTTGACAGAGTAAAATAACGACAATAAAATAACTCACATCAACATTGATCCCAGCGAACGGAAAGATCTTCGTCGCAGGGGTCTCGGTAGGCGAGTACTACTTGACAGAGTAAAATAACGACAATAAAATAACTCACATCAACATTGATCCCAGCGAACGGAAAGATCTTCGTCGCAGGGGTCTCGGTAGGCGAGTACTACTTGACAGAGTAAAATAACGACAATAAAATAACTCACATCAACATTGATCCCAGCGAACGGAAAGATCTTCGTCGCAGGGGTCTCGGTAGGCGAGTACTACTTGACAGAGTAAAATAACGACAATAAAATAACTCACATCAACATTGATCCCAGCGAACGGAAAGATCTTCGTCGCAGGGGTCTCGGTAGGCGAGTACTACTTGACAGAGTAAAATAACGACAATAAAATAACTCACATCAACATTGATCCCAGCGAACGGAAAGATCTTCGTCGCAGGGGTCTCGGTAGGCGAGTACTACTTGACAGAGTAAAATAACGACAATAAAATAACTCACATCAACATTGATCCCAGCGAACGGAAAGATCTTCGTCGCAGGGGTCTCGGTAGGCGAGTACTACTTGACAGAGTAAAATAACGACAATAAAATAACTCACATCAACATTGATCCCAGCGAACGGAAAGATCTTCGTCGCAGGGGTCTCGGTAGGCGAGTACTACTTGACAGAGTAAAATAACGACAATAAAATAACTCACATCAACATTGATCCCAGCGAACGGAAAGATCTTCGTCGCAGGGGTCTCGGTAGGCGAGTACTACTTGACAGAGTAAAATAACGACAATAAAATAACTCACATCAACATTGATCCCAGCGAACGGAAAGATCTTCGTCGCAGGGGTCTCGGTAGGCGAGTACTACTTGACAGAGTAAAATAACGACAATAAAATAACTCACATCAACATTGATCCCAGCGAACGGAAAGATCTTCGTCGCAGGGGTCTCGGTAGGCGAGTACTACTTGACAGAGTAAAATAACGACAATAAAATAACTCACATCAACATTGATCCCAGCGAACGGAAAGATCTTCGTCGCAGGGGTCTCGGTAGGCGAGTACTACTTGACAGAGTAAAATAACGACAATAAAATAACTCACATCAACATTGATCCCAGCGAACGGAAAGATCTTCGTCGCAGGGGTCTCGGTAGGCGAGTACTACTTGACAGAGTAAAATAACGACAATAAAATAACTCACATCAACATTGATCCCAGCGAACGGAAAGATCTTCGTCGCAGGGGTCTCGGTAGGCGAGTACTACTTGACAGAGTAAAATAACGACAATAAAATAACTCACATCAACATTGATCCCAGCGAACGGAAAGATCTTCGTCGCAGGGGTCTCGGTAGGCGAGTACTACTTGACAGAGTAAAATAACGACAATAAAATAACTCACATCAACATTGATCCCAGCGAACGGAAAGATCTTCGTCGCAGGGGTCTCGGTAGGCGAGTACTACTTGACAGAGTAAAATAACGACAATAAAATAACTCACATCAACATTGATCCCAGCGAACGGAAAGATCTTCGTCGCAGGGGTCTCGGTAGGCGAGTACTACTTGACAGAGTAAAATAACGACAATAAAATAACTCACATCAACATTGATCCCAGCGAACGGAAAGATCTTCGTCGCAGGGGTCTCGGTAGGCGAGTACTACTTGACAGAGTAAAATAACGACAATAAAATAACTCACATCAACATTGATCCCAGCGAACGGAAAGATCTTCGTCGCAGGGGTCTCGGTAGGCGAGTACTACTTGACAGAGTAAAATAACGACAATAAAATAACTCACATCAACATTGATCCCAGCGAACGGAAAGATCTTCGTCGCAGGGGTCTCGGTAGGCGAGTACTACTTGACAGAGTAAAATAACGACAATAAAATAACTCACATCAACATTGATCCCAGCGAACGGAAAGATCTTCGTCGCAGGGGTCTCGGTAGGCGAGTACTACTTGACAGAGTAAAATAACGACAATAAAATAACTCACATCAACATTGATCCCAGCGAACGGAAAGATCTTCGTCGCAGGGGTCTCGGTAGGCGAGTACTACTTGACAGAGTAAAATAACGACAATAAAATAACTCACATCAACATTGATCCCAGCGAACGGAAAGATCTTCGTCGCAGGGGTCTCGGTAGGCGAGTACTACTTGACAGAGTAAAATAACGACAATAAAATAACTCACATCAACATTGATCCCAGCGAACGGAAAGATCTTCGTCGCAGGGGTCTCGGTAGGCGAGTACTACTTGACAGAGTAAAATAACGACAATAAAATAACTCACATCAACATTGATCCCAGCGAACGGAAAGATCTTCGTCGCAGGGGTCTCGGTAGGCGAGTACTACTTGACAGAGTAAAATAACGACAATAAAATAACTCACATCAACATTGATCCCAGCGAACGGAAAGATCTTCGTCGCAGGGGTCTCGGTAGGCGAGTACTACTTGACAGAGTAAAATAACGACAATAAAATAACTCACATCAACATTGATCCCAGCGAACGGAAAGATCTTCGTCGCAGGGGTCTCGGTAGGCGAGTACTACTTGACAGAGTAAAATAACGACAATAAAATAACTCACATCAACATTGATCCCAGCGAACGGAAAGATCTTCGTCGCAGGGGTCTCGGTAGGCGAGTACTACTTGACAGAGTAAAATAACGACAATAAAATAACTCACATCAACATTGATCCCAGCGAACGGAAAGATCTTCGTCGCAGGGGTCTCGGTAGGCGAGTACCGGTAGAACTCGTGCCGTCCTCTGTACCACTTGACGGAGTAGAGGGGGGCGTCCGTCAACTCGTACAGACAGGCGAGGATCGCATCTGACCCTCTTTGGACGACTGGGGGGGATATCCGCAGCTCCGTGGCACGGAGACCGCCGGCTCCTGAAAGAATATTAAGTTTAAAAAAATGCTCTGCTAATGTTTAGTATGGTAGGCGCCAGCTAAGTATCTCTGCAACTGGTACAAGCCAAATTGAGAAGACTTACTTTGGTAAACGCTTAGCTGCCATTTAAATGATTGGAATTGCACTAATCTAATAACCAAATAATTTAAAATGGCAATATAATACTTTTAAGCGTTGCTTTCCAAAGTAAGTCTTCTCAATTTGGTTTAATAACAGTTGAGAGAATTAACTTTTGCGCAAAGATGGCTGACGCAGGGTACCTATATATTAGAATCTGAAGAGCTGTAATTGATTGGATCGGGCCTTAAGTACTTAGTCTTTGCTGAGGTCCATAATTTAATTGTTAATTAAAAACAATGAATTTGCTCACCCTTCACCACACGTGTAAAAAAACGTGTAGTTCGTTAAAATAAGAAGGTAGGTAGGTACCTTTTAATGTAAATTTTAAATAACAAGGTTACCTAGTTGGCATGTAGAACGTAGTGGTGGGGGACTTTGATTTTGTAACTAACTAATTTAAGTTTATAGTTTACTTGTCAGTAGAATAACTGCCCCCTATTTCACCAACTTTTCAAATGTCACTTTTCAATGACACATTGGTGTTAATTGCTGACTTGAAGAGCTTTTGTTTTAGCGTGCTTCATTTTGGGAAAGAAACGTAGTTCGAATTGTCATTGTAAACTGACAATTGTCAAGTTGGTGAAATACTGCCTGATATTACGTTGAACGGTGATTTCAGTGCTTTGAAATTAGGCTCGTAGAGTTCCGAAACGCGTTAACGTATAGAGTAGTAGTGGTGGTAATTTAAATTTGTTTTTTTTTGGGTTACATTTTGTATGAAAGTGACAGGACGCCAAGGTGGAGTCCGCGTCGCGTTGCGAAACCATTTAACCACAAAACGGTGGGCATGTTGGCCCTTCTGGTTCCTTCGGAATTCACGATGCGTTCCGAAAGTCCGTAATAAATAAACTAAAACGAACCTAACCTAAGACTTCCAAACATAACAAAAATCATCACCTTCATTAATTTCAAGTCAAAGTACTAGAAAGAGCTAATGACTTTTTTCAGGACTTCACAATGACAGGCCCTCATCACACATTTAACGAGATAATGTTTTATGACGAAAATCTTTCTCCTTCTACCATAAAGCAGATAGACATGAGGCGCCATTGGCTTATCTGTGTACAAAAAAAATTCTGCCACTTTTACAGTGAAGTATAGACAGATACACAGACACACAATGAAGTACACACGTACAGTGCCCTAAGCACGACTTGTCGAATCCTGCGTCACGTAAAATCGAATAGTAAACTATTACGAGTTTGTATGACGTTTGGAACAGCGCCCGCCCGTGAGCGTATTTGGAACTAAAATTTAGTATGAGATTTCTCGATCTCGATACGATAACCGTAACGTAACGCAGGATTCGACAAGTCGTGCTTAGGGCACTGCACACGTCTACGCTCATGTCAAAATTTGTTACGTTCCTACAAGCTCATACTAAAACAAAACTGTCATACAAATGCCAGAAACACGCACACTATCAAGAGATCTTGTGCATTTCGTAAAATTTTTGGCAGAGGAGAAATCGCGGTAACATCTTTCATTTTCTTCTCTGAGTCGTCCACAGACTAAGCAAAAACAAGGCGAGAACTGGAAAATTAAAACAAAATGTCCAACGTAAGCAGCCATGATGTAATGCGCACAAAATTCCGAATCGTGCTGATGGGTGCTTCATGCACTTGAATTTTTCACGAAAAATGTTCGTGTTCGCTACTCGTGAATGCGCGCGGTGAGCAATGCGAACCGCTCTCCGCGCGTGCCTTTGAATACATAATTTTTTTAAATTATTTAAGCAACTGTGTGACGTTGTCTTGGTGTTTTTTGCGAGACTCGACAGATTTCATTGTAATAGTTTTCTAGAAAACGTTGTTACTTATTGTCCATTTATTTTGTTTTATTATGTTTACCAGCTCAGAGTTTTGAGATCTAGTAGCGCTTAATTCTAAGGCACCTTAGTCACCGTAATTAACATTATATTATTTTGCTCTGCTTTTTTGTATATGGACGATAACATTTTATTAACCTCCGACAAAAAAGAGGGGTGTTAAAGTTTGACCTGTATATCTGTCTATATGTGTATCTGTGTATCTGTCTGTGGCATTATAGCTCCCAAACGGTTTTACCGATTTCGATGCGTTTTTTTATCGAAAGCTAATTTAATTGAGACAGTTCTGTTCTTGGCTAAGTTTTATTAAAATCGGTTCACCTGGTTTTGAAATATTGAACTTTGAAATGACAATGTCGGGGGTTTTCAACTTTTCTAAGTTGGTTGGGTTATGACTTGAAATAAATTACCTAGGTAGGTACATTTAAAAACATAAAATAATCCTCATTCTAATAATGCTTCATTCAAAGAATATTCCGCTCGCACCGCACCGACTTCATATTTCTGCTGCTTAGTGCTAGGCCATAAAACTTTAGGCTTTAGTTTCTGTTGTCCGAAATAAACGCATTTTATTTTATTTTATTTATTTATCATTATTTTAGAGGATTATTTAAAGTTTTTCTTTCTAAGGTTTTTTTTTTGAAGGCGGTTTTACTTTTTTGTTAAAAGATTTTTATTTCACAATTTTACGTTGATTTAACATTTTCAGAATTATCCTCCAACTCCTAACCGTTAAGGAGTTGTACCTTCCATCATCAGCTCATTAACATGAGATGATGACTACCGGACGCAAATACTTGAATAGCCTTACAAAAATGTATGAAACACATGATACGTGCCTATAAAATTTGAGGGTTGCCCTCGATTTCCCTGAGATCCCATCATCAGATCATGATTTGGTGACAGTGGGACCACCTCAAGATTATACCCTTTCGAATAATGATTTAACATTTTCAGAATTATCCTCCAACTCCTAACCGCTAAGGAGTTGTACCTTCCATCATCAGCTCACCAGCATGAGATGATGACTACCAGACGCAAATACTTGAATAACCTTAGAAAACATATGAAACACATAGTACGTGCCTGTGAAATTTGAGGGTTGCCCTCTATTTCCCTAGGACCCCATCATCAGATCATGACTTGGTGACAAAGGGACCACCTCAGGAGTATACCCTTTCGAATAAAAAAATAATTTTGAAAATCGGTCTACAATTGACGGAGTAATCGATAAAAAAAAAAAAAAATATATATATATATATATATATATATATACAGTGGAAAGTAGAACCTTCTCCTTTTTTGAAGTCGGTTAAAAAGAACTAATAGCCCCAGCTTTCTGAGAGTGAGGGGAGGCCTGTGTTCAGCAGTGGGATGAGAGTAAGGCTGGAGGTGACGAAAACCAAACAGTTCTTTGCTGCAATCGAACAAAATACAAAGAAAATAGGCACAGTACTATTCATGAGGAAAACCGACTCGAATGAGATACCTACAGTAGAATGCCCCAACTTTTTTGTTTATTACAATGTTAGTAGTAATAAACGTGATTAATTCGTTTTTCTATAGCAGTTAAAGTAAAGTTTTGCCGTATATTTATTTAGCTGCGTGAGACTGAAACTATCTCGATCAATGGACGGTAGACAGTGGAAAAGTAAAGTTCGGAGAAAGGAGTTATTCAGAGCGGGGTGGCTTTGTTTGGAATTCTTTTTTGTTTTGAGTTGATAGGGTTGCCAGTGTGGCATTTGAAAACGAAATTTAAACTTACTTACCCGACTGAAAGAAGGGTTGTGTTGCTTAAGAGAATGTGTTTAGCGCGCTCTGCAGTTCAAACGGCTTGATGAATTTTAACACGTGAGGTCATGAAATGAAATGAAATGAATATTTATTTGCTATAACACTATGTGGATAATTGTGATGATGCTATGTGGATAATTGTGATGGTCGAATTTTCTTTTATAAAAGTTTCATTAGTGTTAGCTGCCTTCTAAAAGTAGGCATGCAAAATCTTTGACTTAAAACCTAACTAGTTTTCAGTTGGTTTGCTTTCCTTGTATTAATTAATGCTTTTATGACACTCAGCAGCACAATTATATGTAAATTATGTATAAGAGAATGTACCTACTAATTGCCATTTTGATAAATCAGGTACCTTCTTATTTAGAAATCCAGCAAAAAAAAAAACATTATAAAATTATTTTAAGAATCATTTAAAATTTGCAACTTCTAATAATCGCAGGGCAGAATTTCATTTTACCAAAAAGCGTAAGAACGTTGAAAATTTTGGTTACTTTAATAACGCCAACTTTGCGTTATAAAGTCGCCTGTTGTAAATTATTCACATTCCACATAAAACGAATACCATTTTTTTACAAAATATCATTTTACATACTGAGGCCCGAGTACAAATATTCGAATTCTGCGTAACGTAATCGAGCTACTTTTACGTTAATTGTGTTTTACTAAGACTTAGGCACAGTACAGCCCTACGGTTCCTGAGTGACTCGAGGATAAAACAAAGAGTAGTTATTTCATACAATGCCAAAGGAAAATGGTGCTTTGTGCTGGAACGTCTTTAGGTAAGGAAGTAGGAGAGGGTGCAAAGATGATATAGATAAAGATGATGATATGAGACGAAAGATAGAAGAAAAACGTTAACCTTACTAAATATTTCGATGGTACTGTGCCTCAACCTGGTGTATAAACTTTTGACGAAATTGGAATAACCACCTTAGGTTCGCGGTCTAGAGTGGTTACTCCAATTTACTCAAAGTTTACATAGCACCCGTCAATTTGTTAAATGCTGTAATGACTGAAATTCTTTCTAAATAAGATTATTTACCTACAAAAGGCTTTATGTTTTTTCACTTGTCTAGCAAAAAACCGGCTTCTTCGGCGACTGTAAATACAGTCGAGTTCTCCAATATCTATACATTCAACAGTTCAAAAATATCTATACACAGACCTTATTTGCAGTTACATAAGGTCCGTGTTTAGATATTTATGGACCGTTGGCGGTACAGATATTGGAGAACTCGACTGTACATACGTACCTGATAAATGTTGATTTTTTATTTACATGCAATGAGTGACATGAACAAGTTTTTTTCGTAAAAAGACATTATACACAAGCTCTTTTTTCGTTTCATACAGGATTTGATACACAGAAAGCCAGGGACAGACGGAACTAAATTAAAAAACTTGTCGGGCCAAAATTCAGTTTTGTACACGTGAACGGACCTTTTCCTCCAGTGAGTAAGAGACCATTCAAAATGCTAGTCAAAAATCTAATCTAATTTTCCATTTCGCGAAAAATTACACAAAAAAACATTTTCGTGATTAATTTTTAACCCCCGGCGAAAAAGAGGTGTGTTATAAGTTTGACCTGTGTATCTGTGTATCTGTCTGTGGCATCGTAGCTCCCAAGCGGATGGATCGAGATCGATGCGGTTTTATTATCGAAAGCTAGTTTAATTGAGATGGCTCTTAGCTAAGGTTCATTAAAATCGGTTCACCCGTTTTTGAAATATTGAACTTTGAAATGACGATGTCAGGGTTTTTCAACTTTTCTAAGTTGGTTAGGTTATCTGATTCTCTAATTCCGTCCGGCAAAACAAAACAACTTTAATGAAAGCATAATCGTTGCCGGGAGATTTAACAACTGGTGCAGTCTTTTGTTTATAATTACAACTTTTTATTATTTTATACAAGCCTTTATTCAACTTGCCGCTACTAATTCTGGTGAAATGAAAATTCGGTGAAGCGATGCCTCATGCAAAAAGTTTTCACTTACCGACCACATCTAGCCTCCCCACCGCCGTGTAGTGGGGGTATGAAGGGGCGTTCTGTATGATCTCGCAACTGTAGTTGCCACTGAGTATGGGCCCCACTCTGACAAGCACCACGTGGGTTTCGTTTGATCTTAATCTCTGTAACAATAGAGTTGGGTTTATTTTGGCTCAGCTTGAGATGGTACGTTAGGATGTTTGGCTGATAGAGGAAAGCAGTATTTTAGTGTCGACTGTAAGCAGTCAGCAGCAGAAGTGGTAGCAACCGAAGCGGTCACAATGATCTGCTCAAGCTCTTATGTCTATAACAATAGGGTTGTGTTTAGATCATTGTGAACGCGTCGGTTGCTTAGCTACTTTTGCTGATAACTGTACAGTTGAATCGTGACCCCAGCGACGAACCTTTTTGTTATAAATATCTATTAAAAAACGTTACACTGAGTTGACGTAAAAATAAGTTTATGTAATTCAATGTGTTAAAATATTTTATGATAAAATTAATATTTTAAACACACCTAAAGCAGGTGCGTTTGAAACTTATTCGCTCAAAACGTTTAAACTAAACCGATAAATCATTTTCTTTACACTTTTGATTGATTAATGAAACCCTTACCTACCAATATTAATCACACCCAAATAAAACCTTCGAAACACGAAAGTCTAGGTACTAAAAACTTTGGATGTACTTCTGTAACTTTTGATAATGGCTAGCTTTTTAGCTCGAAACGCGTAGTGTGGGGGTTATGGCGTATGGAGAGCCCCTTCGGTAGTCTGTTTTTGTTGTCAGTTTTGTAGCACTAATTAGTGCCAGCGATATGAGCCTGGCCGTTCATCGCCGGCGGGCTCACTTCGCCGTTCCTTTTTCAAAATGTTCCAAAGGGCGTCTAGTGTAATCAACGACTAAGAAAAACATCTCGATCGCGTTCGCGTTTCGTCTGAATTACTATGGGCACATTAGCAGCGCCACCAGTGGCACGTGTCGACAACAAACAATTCTCATACTATTTGACACCCGTAACGCAAACGCGATCGAAACGTATTTTTGGCCATTGATTAGGGGTACACTAGGCGCTCAGATGTTTATATCAATTCTTGTAAAAGAGCCTTAACCGCCTGCTTCATCATCATCATCATCATGTCAGCCGAAAGACGTCCACTGCTGGACATAGGCCTCCCCAAGGCTCTCCACCCAGACTGGTCTTGTGCTTTCCGCATCCACCGCGTCCCGCGATCTTTACTAGGTCGTCGCTCCATCTTGTTGGAGGCCTACCGACAGCTCGTCTCACGGTCCGTGGACGCCATTCGAGAACCTTCTGACCCCATATGCCATCAGTTCTACGAGGTATGTGCCCTGCCCACTGCCACTGCCAATGTACCAAATTTAGATTTACAGCTGAAGTTACTCACATCGACTTTAATCCCATTGACCGGCAACACGCGAGTCGTGGGAGTCTCTAATGGTGAGTATCGGTAGAACTCGTGGGGGCCCTTGTACCACTTGACTGAGTAGATACTGTAGTCCTGGAACTCGTATAGGCACGCCATGGTCACGTTCCTTCCGCGCTGGACAACGCGCGGCGTGATGCGCAGCTCCGTGGTACGGAGGCCGCCTGCGCCTGTGGGCGAAAAGAAAAAGTTCGTTTAGAAAAATCGTTAGTGTTTTTTTTTGTGATGGGTATAAAGGGGCCACTTCACATTGACGCATAAATGCGGCTTAGACTTCGATAAATAAATAAAATGATATGAATCCAAGCTCAACTGATGACCTAGTCCCAAATTAGGCAAAGCCTGGTTCCATGGGTACTGGACAACGGTTAAACATAATCATCCAAGACACGAGAGCAAGCGTTAGCATTCATCATAATATTATTATACTAATAACAATGATATTATACTTAAGTAAAGATACGTCATATGCTCACAAGACAATCGAAAAATGTGTTCCGAACATTTTGACATTTGCGCGCAAGTTTGGACCTTATGCGTGCTGATGACATATCACCTCTTTTTTATATGGAAAATCATTAACTAATAATAAATAAGTAAACAATTATCGAGGGACAATTGACACCTATATTGACCTAGGCAAAGCCTATGGGTACTAGACAAAACAGACATTTGTATTCATCACACAAACATCTGCCCCGACCGGGGATCGAATTCGGGACCTCAAGCTTCATAGTCCGGGTCTCTAACCGCTATACTATCGAGTCGTCAATAGCATCTCTTGGATAGTTTCTAACAACATTTCCAGACAAAAACGATCGCCACTAACGGCCACATCCGTCCCCCCTATCACTCACAGACTAGGCCACAAAATCACAGCCCGACAAACAAAACCACTTAGGCCAAGTAATCATTAGCATTATTGCCACCCCTTCCATGGCCCCTAATTCCCACTGTTCACAACACATTAGTCCGGTTTATGGCACTGCATTGGATGGACACGAATAATCGGGAAAAAGAGTGATGGCAACATTACTGGCCTAATATGAGGATGCCATTTGCCTGATGATAGATTAAAAAGAATTGCCCGTTTTTGTTCGGTCGCAGATTTGGTATGAAGGAGGGTAATGGAGCACTGGTTTCGGATTCGTATTTCGAACTCTGCTTGTTTGAAACATGGAAGTGTATTTTTAACAATTAAGCTTTAGAATAGACGTGATAGCCTAGTGGTTAGACCTATGGCCTCTCAAGCAGAGGGTCGTGGGTTCAAACCCCGGCTCGTACCCCTGAGTTTTTTAGAATTTTTGTGCGGAATTACATTTGTAATTTATAATGAGCTTTTCGGTGAAGGAAAACATCGTGAGGAAACCTGCACACTCCTGCGGAGCAATTCAATGATGTGTGTGAAGTTCCCAATCCGCACTGGGCCCGCGTGGGAACTATAGTCCAAGCCCTCTCATTATGAGAGGAGGCTTGTCCCCAGCAGTGGCACGAAAAAAGGCTGGTGGAGAAGCTTTACAATAGCATGAATTCGTTGGATTTTTAAATGTATATTAAGGCCAGACGTTGAAGAAAAGAACATGGTAGGTATTCCATTTCCTATTTTATACTACTTATAGTAATAGTGCGTGTCTGGGAGAGAAATGTCCGCACATTGACTAATAACACCAAGTATTTTATAAATGTCGCAACTGTAAGCCACGACTTAAAACTTTTCTAAGCGCAATAACAATTTAACAATAAAATACTCTTGTAACTACTCTTTATCTTATATCTAAGAGGTTTAGAGGTGAACTTCTCGCGTCTTACGAGATGTGTTATGATACTAGGTATGGTCAGTAAGCACAGAACTAAGTGGAGATAAAAGGAAAGAAGGACAGGTCAGGAGTACCCAAAACCGGAGAGCATGTACGAAGAATGTTATGAGATTAAGGGAAGCAAAGGTTGTATGTCAGGACCGTAGCAAGTGGAGGTCCGTGGTCTCTGCCTACCCCTCCAGGAAACAGGCGTGACTGTATGTATGTATGTGTCTAAAAGGAAAGAAGTTCATCGTTTTGTATGGGACCCAAGGGTCTTACATTTTGCATAGGTGTTTCTGCGTCGCGCGTGTAATTAAGTGAGGAAGTACCCCAATTAACAGCTCCAACTTTTTTGATGGTATTCGAGCAGTAAATTGTTGATCAACGAGGAATTTTGTTTCTAGAACCGAACGTCGCAAGCGGTCGGGAGATGAAACGCGTATCAAGGTTAAGCCTTTCTTTTCGGCACGCGAGGTACATACACTCTTTCCTTCCATCCTGGTATAGTTTTTGGCATTGCGTGCCAAAATGCTAGCTTTTCTGGTACCTTATCGCAAAGCATTAAGCGTCGCCTATGTGGCGACAGAAACCGATTCCGGAGAAGAGCTAATGTCTGTAGTAAAGGACATTTCTGGTTCACCAGAACTTAATGCAAGTATCTCGCAGAGAATAAAGCAATTTACAGTCGCCCTTGAATTCGAGTAACTTTCTTTTTTACGGTTTGGACAATCGCCCTCTTTTATCTGACGAACATGCTGGCTGATGAAACAGACTTTATTGTGGACGTGACACGAATAAAAAAAAAGATTCCGACGAATTGAGGATCTCCTTTTTTCAAGTCGGTTAAAATAATAGCGATTCTGTAAAAGAGGCTGAATGGCGACCTAAATATAAGCTCGGAGTGAAGAGTAATGTTGTTAATTTTTTTTAAAGATAAATTAAACAATAATTGAAGAAAACTTTAAATTGTGTCAGAATATTTCTTGTCTACCATCTCAAAATATCTCCCGAAGTCATAAGACAGGTGAGATTGGACAATTCAACTTCTTAAGTGACTTATATTTGCACTGGTGACCTAATTTGCTTGTAAACAGATGCTCAACTCAACACAACAGTGTGTATTTAAGGGGAACGCCAAGCATTGCAATTAAATCAAGAATATGTAGCAAATACATAAAGTGAGGCACCTTGGGCTTCTATGAAGTAGGTACATTTTTTCTGCCACTTTTCCAGGGGGGCGAGGTACACACATACAACACACATTCGAGCTCACGTCAAAATTTGTTACGGTACCTACTAAAGTAAAACTGCCACACAAATGCCAATACATTTTTTAATATAAAAAAAACCGCACATAATCACCATTCCCTGTGCATTTTGTATAGATTTTATGTCAAATTTTTGGCAGAGAGGAAATCGTGGGTTAATATTATTATCTTCTTTCCTTTCCTGATCTAAAAGCAAATAGGTACGACATTTTTAAACGAAATTTTTCGACTTGAAACGTCAAAATCTTTTAATAATACTGTTCTTGTTCAGGTCGTGGGAGTGTATCGCCATCCCGCTCCCACATTCCCGTTAGTTTCTGTTCGTCTTGCTTTTACTTTAATCGTACTGCCATACAGCAGGTATATGTATAACGTTATAGAACACCATGTAACACAATAACATATAAAATGTACCTATCCACTCAATTGCTTTTGGTAACTAGAGCTACCTGTCAACGCTCATATTTTGTTATAAATAGAGTTCAACTCAAAATTCAAAGCAAGTGAGTGGTTGATAAAACTGAGTTATCGTGTTCTAATTTTAATGGAGTGAAGTCAGTCACTTATATGGCGCTGCCACACAATCAGTTATATAACGTTAGGTAGGTACCACTCCATTCAAGTTTAACACGATTGAACGTTGGTAGTAAAATCAATTCAAGACATATCCTCACTATTCCCAACAATAAGCAAACTATGAAAAAAATCACAGCTGTTTCCCTGCGTTACGAATAGACATAAAATAACAATTTGGACTCTCATTATTTATTCGTACGCGTAATGCATTACAATGAGGCGTTTTCAAATGTCCCGGGAGCCAGGGAAAGTAGAAAAAACAATGAATACAAGAGTGGTGTATTATAAATGTATTTTGTCCAAGTCAAAGGTAGGAAAAGGTGGAATATTCGGCGGAATATTGCGCCGAAAATGTTTCTCTCTGAAAGTGGATTCTGTTCAATATTGCGCACATAGAAAACATTCTGAGTTTCATGAGTGTTTTGTAAGTGGATATTTCTAAGTGATCACTGAATAAAAGAAAGTAGAAGTAGGTAGGTACCTAATAGTTGAGATTAAGAATAAACCACTACGCATAAATTGGTTATTTAAAAAAAGATAAATACTAATTATGTTGAGACGATATCAAGTATACCTAGACTATACAACGTGATTGGCAATATTATATCTTACGTGACATCAATGCAGCATGTCTTTGTTTTTACGGGTTTTCCTTAGAAATTTATTACTAACAATAAGTACTTAAAGAAACAAGAATACATGAAAAAGTACATATAGCTCACCTCGAGAATCGAACCCGGATTTTTGACATTCCGTGGCACGTGAAGTAACGTGGCAATTATGAAGTAAGGTGTGTAGCTTTGAAAAGTACTACAGTATCTAGGGCTCATTTGCAGTTATCCCAAAATTTATAGTACAAAAATGAAATCCGATTTCAGAATACTAAAATACTCTTTTTAGGAGGATATAGTAAGGATTTATCCTTACTTACGAATACTTTTTATATCCCAGCGAATGAGCCCTACCTATACTGCCATCAAAATAATTAAAATTAATTTCTGTAATTTCATCCTGTATACAATGATCTATAAAATGCCACAGCAGAGCGATTGCATCGCAACATTAAAAGCAAAGAAACGAAACCAAATCGTTGTGAAAACATCGCGAATCAGACGGACAATGCACGCTCACAGAACAAAGACATCAGATCCCAGAAATAAACCCAACAAATCTCGCTCTAAACGTTTCTTAATCACAAAACCAATAAAGCAATCATAAGTTTATTCCTATACAGACTCGTTACGTGTTATTGTAGAACGCACCTGCTGCTGCTGTCCGAAAGGCAATATTTCTCGCTGTCTCCAGTTTGTTTTCACGGGGGGCGCACTTAGTGGGTGTAGCGCAGAGGTTGACTCTCATTGGCTCATTCATTGCGGACTTTTTTGTAATCAAAAAATTTTTGATCAATTTTTTTTCTTAGCCAATTAATAAGTAGCACTTCTAGGCAAAAGCTACCTACTTATCCCTATCAAAAGCATGTTTATGCTATTCTATTTGATTATCTGCCCAAATCATTGTGTTTTAAGGTATTCTTTAGAATTTGATTGTGACACTTGTCTTTTTATCTTTGATCGTTGCAGCGTCCTATTTTTCAAATTTCACAGACGCAATGCCTGTGCTCTTTTTAATATAACGTTCAAGGTGATTTTTTTGATTTCAGGTATGTATTGATCCGTAGAAAAAATTACCACACTAACAGAAATGGCTTAAAAATATTTGAGCGGTTTTATATACCTAATATAACCAGTAAGTTATACATAATAACAGGCGCTAACAAGAAAGTAGGTTAAATGGGAAATAACAGAACTATCATAAACATTCTAACTTTATGGCACCACTAGCTGTTGCCCGCGACTTTGTCTGCATAGAAGCTGGTTGTCGCTACCCCGAGGTTGGTACTATGCAATCAAAAACAAGCCACCTTCACAAACTTTTATAATATAAGATTAGGATCCTTACTTCCCACATAACTATAAGAAAGAGAATAGAATCGCTATCCTTCGTATTTTTTTCCAGAACCAATGTCGAAACTTTTCCCCTCCACTTGCTATTAAATAAATAAAATTATAAAAAATAAAGTTTTATTTGCAGGCGTGACACCCGTTAAGGCAACATACAAAAGCACTACGCAATTACGCACACAATCACAAGAAAATGTAAATTCACACTGTGGATGAGTTTCCGCAATTACAAATGCTGCAAAACACCGTTTTAGAATTAGCAATATTGAGTCACAATTCGCGCACTTGTAGCTTATGCGTCACAAGTGTGACGACAAGGTTTTTTTTACACAACGAGGAAGGCAAACGAGCAAGTGGGTCACCTGATAGTAAGTGATCACCACTGCCCACAAACACCCGCAACCCCGAAGGGTTTGCAGATGCGTTGCCAACCTAGAGACCTAAGATGAAATGCCTCTAGTGCATGTAATTACACCGGCTGTCTTACTCTCAGAACACAACAGTGCAAGCACTACTGCATAGCGGCAGGATTAGCAAGTAAGATGGTGGTAGCGATCTAGCAAATCATGCGCCAGTTTATGTGACTATGCCATTTCTGTCGCCTTTTTATTAGTTCTTTGGCATTTCCTGAAAACATCAAGTATTCGCATCGCTTCCTCCCCCACAATACACAATCCGAATACAAACTATATTTATATCTTCTGCGAATCAGAACGAATTCATTGTTTTATTTCATTTCGCCTCACACCGTGGCTTGTATCTGAGGCTGATCGCTTTTAGACGAAGCGAGGATGTTACGATTGCTCTAATATTTTAGAAAATATTTTTTATTTTATGAAACTAATTTTCACTTGACCTAAAACTGTTTTCGTTTACACACATATAAGTCGTCTATAATGCGTTCAGAAAAGAAAGTAACGACCAGCATTACGACAGTCAGGTTTACGATGAAAAATGTCGTTTTCATGACTCAAAAATTACACTAGAGGATCGGGTGTTTGTAAGTTATCATCCTTTTTTACGTCCTATTGCTGAGCGCAAGCATCCTCTCAGAATAAGAGGGCTTGGGCTATAGTTTGATGTTTTCCTTCACCGAAAAGCCCGTTACAAATTACAAATTTTATTATATTTTTTATAAACTCACTGAAACATGAATACACAGAAAAAAAACCAGAAAAATGCCATTTTTTCCATGTATTCAAATCTTAGATTGTTTTTATCACTTTTTGCAGTTTTTTGTTTTCGTCATCAAATTTTATGTCATTTTCGCAGATGAAATTCCGAAAAACTCGGACTCGGGACACGAACTCATGACCCTCTGCTTGAGAGGCCATTAGGACAAACCACTAGATTACGAAGCAGGTCTTTGTAACTCATTGTCATTTATTTTCCCTTCCATGGTTAGTCACAGTGAAATATCGTATCGAATCGTCTCGAAATCGTAATCGTATCGTTGCTGTTACTGAAATGGCCGATGCTTGTGCTGTGCTCGAGTTACGATGTACTTCGATTATTTATAGCACACGACTCGATAACGAGAAATAAAACAAATCTGCAAATATTCATACGAATGGAATCGCTGGAATGAATTCAAAGAGTGTAAAAACGTGTTGTGCTCTAGTTCCTAGTAAAAACTACGATGAATTTTAAATGTACTTCAAAATAAAACGTTTTGTGTGAGACTAAATTGGTAAAAGCCTCACGTGATCCAAATCGCTGAACTGTTTTCTAAATTGAATCATCCGCTTGTCCACGCGTCCTGGTCATCTGTCTCAATTGGACCGATTTATTCATATACTCCCGTTGCCAAACATAGATACAACCTCAGAATAACAACAAAGTAGAACCCGCGAGCGCGCCTAAAACTGAAGCAATTATAACTACACTTAAATGGTGTAGTTTCGTGTAGTAGTATTAGTATTAGGGGCCCCTTGCCTAATAGTAAGTTAGTTTCCATCAAACTGATTCAAATTGATGGATATTCCGATGAATTCAATTCCTAAGAGTGGAGTGAAACTAAGTGAAGAAATTTTCTTTTCTCTTGTCGTCCTTACATGCAGCAAATACCATTGGGTTTTATAAAAAAACAGATTAGGGTTATATTTTCAGATTAGATTTAGATTTATTTATTTACTCAACATTAAAATCACATTATATAAATACTACATGTCAAAAATATAAGAATTTTTGTTGAGATCGTCAAAAAAATCAAATAAACAAACGAAAATAATAAGTCATAAAACAATGGAGCAATGGAAGCAATTAGCGAAATCAATGAAAAATGGACACAGTGCGCGGTGTCCGGTTGTGACTGAAGATGGCTCTGGTTTGTCCTGTATCCTGTACAACACTGAATAATTAACCATGATATTTGTAGAAAATAACACCCTGATCTCTTGTGAAACAACTTGAAAATTCACGAACAAAATGTCAAGGTCAAAGATTTAAAAATTTGTGAGGGCTTTCGTGTCACTGGAGCAAATACTATAAATGTATAATGATGGTGAATAAACGTTTACAAACAGTCTGTAAACCTATTTTTTTTGATCTCTTGTCTATAACTTTGTAGCCTAAGCCCCTAAACAAACAACTTTGTAGTGTAATTCCTAAATGTGGTTCTATGAATTGCAATAACATTTTATTCTTACCTTCGCCCACACTTCACCAATCCCATTGCAGACTATCTGAGATAATTTCGTGTCTTAACAATCTCACGGATTTCATAAAATCTCACGTCACAGTCACTCCGCTGAAACCGGCTCCTACCCCAAAACCCCTATCAATATGACACGTTACAATTAATTACAATTATTAAACCTAAACGTTTCCCCGATGAGCCATAATTTATGTAACAGGGCCCTAACTCGGATTTACTATAATTGGGCACTTATCATGGTTTCGCGACTTTGTCAAAGGGACCTTTGTGGTTATGTTGGGTGGAGTTAACAATGTACGCTTGGATGCTCTAATTGTACACATAGCTAATGAGATGTGAGATCAGAACTGGTGCGATACCGTATCTATTGATTTAGTAATTGGATTCGAGTGTCGATGTTTAGTGATAAAGTTTGGGAATCAAACGTCTTCGTGTGCTGTCAATTATGTTAAGTTTTGTAGTTTTACTGGCGTTGAATCAGGTAAACTGGTAAGATTTTAACAGATCGCTGTCAGCAAAGTAGATTAATAAGCAGCTTTTGATCTAATCTCCATTGATGTTAGGTATTTTGTATTGAATCTGTAGGAATTGGAATTTGTTAGGGAAGGCCAGTAGGCCAGTAAGGCGTTAACAAAATATTTAAAGTATTTGAAAAGGTGATGAAATTACATGAAAAATCCTGCAGTACCTACCAATAAGTGATTGAAGTCTTCATGTCCGAATTCAAAAACAAGGGTTTATGGAGCGAAAAACGTGTTCATTTCAACGATTCAGTATTAATTGTTGTCGCATGTGCAAAACGGTCAAACTATTTCTGCGTATCCATTAGGTACAAGCATTTCACACTGTAATTTCCGAAACTGATTTCCCCCTGAACCTAATTACCGTTCCTAATTAACCGAAATTCTTCCCGTGCCTAATGAATATGCAGAGCGATCTGGCCGAAAATTAAGATCGGAACGCGATTTCCAATGCATATTAACTCGAATGACTGGTGAAATTTGCATCACATACATTACGTGCTAGCAGCGTCAGTAAACCAATTATTATTGATAAATTTGATGCTTTGTTGAGTGAATATTGGCGGTTCGGAATGTTTGAGGTTACCTATACCCAATAACTGCTAGGTAATTTGATATTAAAAGGAATTAGTGGGAGCGAATAGCCCGACGAGACGGATTGAGGTATACCTATAAGTTGGGCGATGCATGAGTGAATTTGTGTAGGTATTTAAGTGATTCCACTATGTGAATGAAGATAGTTTTCACTAAAAACGTGAGTAACAAACTTTTTGGCAGTAATGAAACTTTTGCACACACTGCAAATTTAATATAATAAACGGATCACTCAAGTTATGTCAGTCGAGTGTAGATGCAAAAAAGAGGGCTGTTTGACCTGTGTATCAGTGTGTGTTTGTCTGTGGCATGGTAGCTTCTAAACGGATGAATGGATTTGGATTAGCTTTTTTAACCTAACAAATAGTTTAATCGAGATGGTTCTTAGCTAAGCTTAATTGAAATCGATTAACCCGTTTTTTTAAATAATGAACTTTTAAATGGCAATGTCGGTTTTTCAACTTTTCTTAGTTGTTTAGCTTATTATGGTCAGTAGAGTGAAACTAGAGATACTTATATTAAATATTCCGGCCGTAAAGCTACATTAGATCACACTATGGCTACCAAGCCTACGGTTAGTTTCCTTTGAGGCAAGTACCCGACACAATGTTGTCAAGCGCATTGATATGCCTGCGTAGTCTCACGCTTTGACTGGAGGTGCGTACCGTGCAGTACGAGCTAGTTTATAGAGTAGGCTAGTCGGTGAACGCCGCTTGATTTAATTATTATTAGGGACAGGTTGGCAGCACTGGCTTTACCGTGTAGACGGGTAGTAAGTAATTAAGTAAATACAAATACCGATCATTTATTTCGGACTTTAAAATAAATTATGATCTCAGTAGGAGTATCTTTTTTTAGTGTATTTTCTCCCAATTTTTTTTTTTTTTTTTACGGTTTTCCCGTGAATGTCAATTATATTTTTTATTAACTCACTGAAACTTGTACATAAAGAAAAAAACAGAAAATTTCTGTGTGTTTTTCTGTGTATTCATATTTCAGTGAGTTTATAAAAAATATAATCGGACTTAAAATCCACAATGTTAGAAGTTACAAACTTAAAGCTATGGTTAGTATTCTATAATTAATTTTATCTACACACATATCATAAGTCCTCTAAAATGCGTTCAGAAACCGTAGAAAATGACCAGCATTGCAGTACATCGTCGCCTCCCCCGCCAACCACCACCACCAGCAGGTCCTGCAGTAAAGTAATAGTCATTACGACATCCTATTCGATGTCGTAGTGATTTTTCGAAATCGAATTCAATTTTTCGAATTTGACGACCAACGTAATTTACAATCGTAGTGAAATAAAACTGATCACTCACGTATATAAGTCGAGTTCAGTCCGACATGTATAATTAATAATGTGATATTGATTAAAAAAAAAAAAAAAACAGTTTACGAAACGTCAGCTCGGTACGTTTGTTTATGATAAAAAAAACAGTCAAATTCGTGACAGGTATGTGTATGATATATGCTTTCGGCTTCTGAACCCATCTTAGAGTACTTATAATATGTGTGTAGATAAAGTAATGTATGCCACTCCACATAATTAAGCCTTAAAACACTCATTATGTAGCAGTTGCATAAACTACTATACACGACGATGATGGAGAGAAGAGCTGTCCAACAAGATGGAGCGACGACCTGGTAAAGATCGCGGGACCGCGGTGGATGCGGAAAGCACAAGACCGGTCTGAGGGGAGAGCCTTGGGGGAGGCCGCCGGCCAGCAGTGGACGTCTTTCGGCTGACATGATGGTGATGATTAATTAAATTAAAGGCGCCTCGACACCGGTATTATAGGCCCAGCGGTGGGCTAACATGCTCAGGATACTATTTGAGCTGACACGACTGCGACTGAGGAGAGATGCACATCGTTTCTCATGGTTGTAAAAAGCCGGCCAAGTGCGAGTCGGACTCGCGCACGAGGGTTCCGTAGAAAGATTTTAACAATTTTCCCCAGTGTTTTAAGAAGTCCAGTGTTAGCAGAGCCCTGCTCCTAAGCAAAATGTAGGCAATGTGGGGTCAACTTATATTGGTATGTGAAATCTACAGACATAAAATTTTAAGATTTTGAAACTTTTCGGAGTGATCGTGCTATAAGAGCTCTACCTTCACACCAAATTTCAAGTTTCTAGGACATCTGGACGTACCCTTTAGGTTTTCGGATTTCGGCAATTTGTATAGAAATAGGTTCTTTAACGACTGTATCTTTTGATTGCGTTGACTTATAAGGTTGATTTTTTCACGGCTTCAAGGGACCGTAGGCTTGAGTACTTTATGTTAATTTCCGTATGCTACCTCCACGCGTTTCAGAGAAAAAGGGTCTTGACAGACAGACAGACAGAGAGACAGACAGACAGACGGACAACAAAGTGATCCTATAAGGGTTCCGTTTTTTCCTTTCGAGGTACGGAACCCAAAAAACAGTCCACGTGCTTCTCCGTGAACATTGTCGATGCACTGCAATACCTGTCTAAAATATCATGGGACTGTAATTGACACCATTTCACCTAGTCCAAAACGAGGCAAAACGTGATAATTCGCACCCCATTATACGGAACATAACGTTCATATTTCATCGCATGTCTGGAAATGTCCAGCTTTCCGCCGTTCAAGGGAAAAGTTGGTGAAATTTTTGTAAGTTTTGATTAAAGCTCGTATTTTAAGAGTTCGTTGGGTTTTTACAGGATAATTAAAGAGGAAGCCGGCAGAGTAAAATTAAGAGGTTCTATTTGACTACTGATTTACTTTGAATAACTGAGGAGTCATGTTTAATTACATCTACTTGTGTAGTCTGCAATTTTCCGTTTTTTGTAAATTATTAAGTTCTTAAAATCAAGAAATACGAGAAAGGTTTATTGAGTTAAGCGAACCCTTTTTAACACAATGTGTGTGTGTGTGTGTGTGGTTTTTGAGATAATACAGCCAAAGACCCTGATTCGCTTAGGTACAGTCAGCAGCAAAAGTAGCTAAGAACCCGACGCGTTCAAACTGATCTGAGCACGACACCTCTATTATTGTTATAGACATAAGAGCTTGTGCAGATCATTGTGACCGCTTCGGTTGCTTAGCTGCTTCTGCTGCTGACTGTACCACCGTGGTTTCCTTTCGCTGGAAATGTCACGTTGGCATACCTTACGTCTGTCAAGTTTAAATTATTTACGTCAGTCTCACGTTAGTTTCATGTTAAAAGTATTTCAAAAATAATAAAAGTGCCAACGTTTTTATTTACCTAATCCACGCAACAATTACATTTCACTAATTACAGCGACTAGCCGGAATCACGTCACAAAGTTGAATGTCACAAGTTTATAATTGTTTAATTTTCAATTAGTTGTAATGGCGTACGCTGTATGGTACTGATATACGTTGCTGGAGTAATTTATGATTTTGAACGAAACAAATGAACCACATTTTAATCTAGCAATTTAATTGAAATGTTAATCGGGTTTCGTTTTTCTGGAGTTTATCCGGAGTTTTCGAATTTAACTTTAACTGAAACAGGATTTAATGTTATTTCATAGTGACAAAAATTTTGAAATCATCTTAACATGTTTAGGATCACTTTTTAATCTTCTTTAAGATTAACATTATAATTTTTATTGCTTACAAGTAATTTATTAATTCTTTTATTTTTCTTTAATTCATGTTTTCTTGTCTTGTGTTTTTCATGTCTTGTATTCAATTGTATTTATTTTCTTTAAGTAGTGTATTCAATTGTATTTATTAGGTTATAGTTTTATTTGTTTTCTCCTTTGTTTGTATTTTGTGGTTTTCCTGTCTGTTTGTCCTATCTCTGAATGAATGGTTGTACGGCGGAGATCACTTTTGAGCGATAAGACTGCCTATTTTTACATTGCTGTCTCATTTTACTGATTTGAGGTGTTCAATAAAAAACAATTTGTATTGTATTGTAAGAGAAGTAAAAATACACATTGTCATTGTGCTATTAAAAATTACCTAAATATGTTACTTCTTTCATGTGTCATAAACAAAAAAAAAACCACTACCACATTCTATTATAATCTGGGTTACCGGCGGCGAAAGTAGTGCTTAGGTAACTTCTACTGTTTATGGGTTACCGCCGGCGAAATTACTCATTGTGCGTATAAATAAGACACTTATAAATCCCTCATCTACTGCAAGGTCAGATATTGTATTTAGTTCTAACCTTGTGTAATAGTTTCGACATTTGATATTCCCAGAACACGTATTAGGTAGATTACCTCAACACAAAACACTCAAACTAATTAGAACTAAATGCGCATTCCCAGCAGCAAATAAATAATAACTAAGAGACGATACATTTTCAAATTGACTTACATGCCCCGCTTGGTTGGAAAAGTTTGGACCGACGGTCTAGGTCCGCCATCCATCTAAATTGGCGATTCCCTAAGGGGCAGCCCGCGAGGTTGCTCTGGACATTAAAAATGTTTAACGCTACTTTTCAACTTAAATAAAGCCTCTTTTTATCAAGGTCACGCGGGGTTCAGGTCAGAAAAACGATCCCGTCTTGTGGAACACGGTCATTTTTTTGTTTGCAATTTTGACCGTTTTATAGAAAGGGCAGTGGTTAATTGTATTGATTTAAACTTTCACGATTTTCACACATTATCACGATACTCGGGACTTAATCGCGTAAAAAACATATATTCCCTTCCTTCCTTCTTTTCCTTATATGTCCCTTCGAGACTATGGACGCAACGTCACATCCGAAACGTCGAGGTATTTGAATTTAAATATATGTTTTTTACGCGATTAAGTCTCGAGTATCGTGATAGTGGTTAGTTGTATTTTTAAAACGACGGAAATGTGGTACCCAAAACCGGAGAGCATGTACGAAGAATGTTATGAGAGTAAGGGAAGCAAAGGTTGTATGTCAGGACCGTAGAAAGTGGAGGTCCGTGGTCTCTGCCTGCCCCTCCGGGAAACAAGCGTGACTGTATGTATGTATGTATGGAAATGGGGTTGATGCCTAGCGGTGCTCAAATCAGCAACATTTTTGAAATGCTGAAACGGTCGGGCGTGTTAATTACTCAACTATGACGTCATAATTTTCAGTGATCAAAATGCCTCCTTTTAAGGCGCGGTGTAAGGTGAAAATTTAAAATGCTTTTATTTTGATATCAGTCACCACTATTAACTAAAAAATGCCAAGATCAACGCTCATCATCAAAATAATGATTTCTGAATCTGGTGTTACGGAACAAAGAACGATGACGTCTACACATAAAACAGAATGCGTAACCAGAAATATGAAAGCCAACGACTAAAATATAATCGTTTCCTCCAAATTCTAAAATACACGCTTCCATTGAACACAAACAGTGTGAAAAGAATTATGAACAAGGCATTAACTCCAATCATTTTCAGGTCAGCAAACAGTACAAGAGCTATGACTGGGAGAAAAAAATGACAGGATTTCGCTATTTAAATAAGGTGCGATGGTTCCTGTATTTTGAAATGATCAAGAATTGTAAAAAGGTGATTCTGGAAAAGAAAATCATGATTGTACAATTTCATACAACTATACTCAAAAGCAATAAAAACGGGTCACTTTGTACGAACAATTCCATACAAAGTGACCCGTTTTTTTTGCTCTAGAGTCTATGTAGTAAAAAAGAAGACTGATAACATCTACGGGACAGTGAATAAAAGCTGACCATTAAATGGTAAATTTTGTAATATATTATCTTATATATTATCTTAACATAAATACGTTAGGAGGTATCGATTTGTCCAACTCATAAAATTACATAGTAAAATAATAATTATGGAAGGACATTTTCGAAACAGCTAGGAACCACTATCCTGGGCGTGTCCGACACGCCCTTGGCCGGTTTTTGAATGTTCGAGTACGTGTATGTGTTTGTTTTCAACATCATCCGTTCAAAGGCATCAAATGGGAAGCATCTCATTGTTTTCATCGTTTTTGCCCGCGGGTGGCCGATCGTTACAAACGTTAATAACCACAGCACTCACCGCCATACACAATCCACAAATAACACTTAAGATGATTCCGACAATTGTTTGTTTGTTCATCAAGAAGGAAGCCACCTTCGCCATTAGCACCGCTTGTATTAATGTGTTTACGTTTAAAAGGAGATCTCTACGATTTTACGAGAAATTTCCTTTCGCGTGATTCTTAGAAATTATTCTCCATAAAAACGTAAAGCTCGCAGTTGTGTTATTCCAAGGCCACGGAAACTTCCTATAGACGTAATGAAATCAAATATCATACACTTACTTTGACTTCGAGTTTGCAGAACTTGTGGAAAATGATTTTCTTATGTGAATTTTCTGAAATTGAAACGTAAACAAAGGGCGCCTCAAGGTTGTCTGTTGAATTTGAAATATTGAACAGAATAAATTCTTGACGAAATCAGAGGTTTCACGAATAACAAAATTATTTATATCCGAAAGAAGAAAATGAAATGAATTATTAATCGTAACATCAACTGTGACAACTACAAAAAGATATAAATCTGATTCGTCATTTTCATTTTTATTTCCAACGCGAATAAATCATTCAAGATAATAAAATGTGCCACTCCCAAAATTACTTTTAATCTCCACGTTTTGCTTTTAAAAACGCTGCGGTTGTCATTTTTCAAATGCTTTAAAGTTAAGCTACACACAATGAACTTGTTACCGGCAAGCACAAAAGGCAGTTGAAAAATTCCTGCCGGTCAGGCATGTACACAGTTTAATTCTGAAATATTCATTATACCGCCACAAAACCGCCACAAATCATAATGTCTGTTTTTAAAACCATAAAAGCGTTTCAGTATAAGTACGACCACGAAAAAGTGGATGCTTAACCTGGCGAGGGGTCTTCGAGACGAGCGGCAGCGACTTGTTAAGTTAAAACAATTGAATTACTTGCGCACCGACTCTTAAGGCATGCAAATTGAAGTCTTATACATTTGAGTTTCAGTACGCTCAAATTATTTATTAGTAACTAAGTCGAGCTGATGTCATCCGACCACCTTGCTGGGGGCCTGCCGACTCCTCGCTTTGAGCGTGGACGCCATTCCCAGACCCGCTTGCTCCATCTCCCGTCGTTTCAGCGACACATATGTCCTGCCCAGGCCCATTTTAATTAGTTTTTAATTAATTTAATTTGGTATATGTTGTCAATTAAAATTAAGCGATAGAGTGAACTTTGTACTAGTACGTATGGTAGGATTAATAGCATCCAAACGCCAGAACAACCTCTACTCTTCCCTGCTGTGCGCATGTTTCTGACAACGAGTCAAAAATTCGCTAGGATGGCTAGTAGTGGTGAGTGAGTTCTATCTGTCATTGTCACCAATGAGAGACAAGCTACTTTCCTATGACTGGTGGAAATTGAGGTCTATCTCTCAGTCGACACTAGCGATACTAGCGGATTTTCGACTCGCGATAGCTTTCTTTGGATCCATATGCTTCAATGTCATCCCGCCATCTCCTTTGGGGCCTACCTAATGCTCCGTCGGCTATCCTTCTGAACTCACTAGGCAACGATTCCATCGGTCCATTGTCGTAGATGCATACCACATAAGGATAGCTATATTATTCCATTGCACACTATTTGGTATTTCTCTAAATCTTAAATAGTTATTAAGTTTCTGCTTTTGTTTTTTTTTTTCAATTATCCAGGTTTTGTGTGTGTGTCGAATTTGTGTGAAGAAATGTCTCTCTCTCTCTCTCATTATAACACCATCATCATCACCAGCCTTTTTTATGTCCCACTGCTGGGCACAGGCCTTCTCTCGGAATGAGAGGGCTTGGGCTGTAGTTCCCACGCGGGCCCAGTGCGGATTGGGACCTTCACACACATTATTGAATTGCTTCGCAGATGTGTGCAGGTTTCCTCACGATGTTTTCCTTTACCGAAAAGCTCATGATAAATTACAAATGTAAACTCATTATAACGGTGCTTTGTAATTATCATCAATCGCTTCAAACTTCTCTCTTGCCCCACGGCAAAGGAGACGCGTTTGAAATACGCCGCTGAATCACGGCGGACGGGAATGCGTTAATAAGTCGCCGGCATTCCGGTGCCGTGCCGAGTTGCGGAGTTTGCCGGTAAAAGTATGCTGTGCAGCGTCTGCGCATACTTTTGGTACCCGTGGAAGTTCTGTAATTATTGACGCGTGCGTGATAGTTTTCATGTTTACACTTATTTCCATCAACAATAATGATTTAATTTGATTTTGATTTTAGCTATTCCTCTCCACCACTCTAAAGTTGGCTGGTAGAGATCCCTTATAGGGATAAGCACGCCTTTGTACTTGAATTTGTTTGTTTTGTAAATTGTGTTTGTATCCTGTTTCTTTTAGTACAATAAAGTGTTTACTTACTTACTTAATAAAGGATATGTGTTAAAGTTAAAACATGAATCTTAAGTTCGTGGAAGGTAATTTCTTATATAAATACCGCGTTTCTGTTTTTAAAGAATTATGTTACAGAGTATGAAATTTTCGGTTTTAGAGCTAAACTCACATCCAATCCAATTAACAATGACGATGCAACGTTATTTCTTTTTTAAAATTGAATAAAAAAATGAGCATTTACTATAAAGTTTTCCTCACCCACACAGACACAAACACAGACTTTCGTTGAATGTAAGTTATTGTTGCAGACCTTTTACTTTTTTACCTATAAATATTATCATACTTACTTCTTTACTTACTTAGTATTTCGTTGCTTATAACTTTACTGTTGTAAGTAATTCTTTTTTTTGTACAATAAAGACCAGTGTCAACTTAGGTACTTAATTTTCATTTCGTTTCAAAAACATGAGCGTTCAACAATTCCATAGACAAATACCAATACGCTGACAAGTTTTCAAACTGTAAATAACACGCACTGATTTGTTTGATTTAGTTCCAACACCCAGCGCCTTAGAGCATGAAATCAACTGGAGCACACCCGCGCAATAATTCCTGAGGGTCGAGCACGACTTTTCTAATCCTGCGTAAAGTTACGGTTATCGTATCGAGATCGAGAAACCTCATACTAAATTTTAGTTCCAAATACGCTCACGGGCGGGCGCTATTCAAAACGTCATACAAACTCGATAACGTTTACTATAGGATTTTACGTGATGCCGGTTTTGAATATTCGTACTCGGGCCTCTGTAACTTTCTGAACTACTAGACCAGATGGTCCTGATGGCCCTAGTAGATACTAGGACTTCACGCAAAAATTGCATTGCACGCATTTATAAGGGGTAATAACGCTGATCTTATACACCTACATTTGGTATTGGGTAGCGATACCGACGCAATTGGCATCTCTTTTTCTTTTTTTCGATCCACTGTGAACGGTCATACGCCCTCTGTCTTATCGTTGCATTCGTCGCATTATTACATTTAATACCGCTGATCTTGCAACTACTTATGGCAGTGTGTACGGCATCAACCTCTCTTCTTAGGACGTCCGCTGCGAACGGTCTCTAGATTAACGCCCTCTGTATTCCCTGCACCAAATCTTCGGTCCACATAGACACCTGAAGGGGTGACCTACACTGCGCCTCCCGGTTCGTGGTCTTGGACTCCACTCGAGATCCTAAGCGCCATTCGTTCTACGAGCATTGTGCCCGACAAATTGCAACTTCACTCCTATTCCATTCATTATGTTACCATAGACCCCACCGGTTGGTTTCATTCTCCAAGCACGGCGCCTTAGAAGTCTCATCGGGAAGAAAAAGATAATAATTCTATCCCGTTACATCAGCGAAAGGGGAACGAATCCCGGGATTAGAGTTGACGACAGTTTTTATCCTATCTTGTTTTACGGTGTATTACGAACTATTTTCGGCGTCCTGTCACATTTTTCATCCACGGTATTCTATTCACGGGCAAAGAACGACAAGGAAACAACTAAGTAACCGAACGCACACAAAAGATCACAAGAAACATAAAAACATAGCCACTATAGCACTCACGTGAGAAATACATGTAAATTATGAAGGCGTAGGGGATGTGGCGGCATTATCGCTACAGAGCCATTTCTACCAGGCAACTAATATTGGAATGATGAAAAGAACAGATCTACGTAGGGCACACGATTGCAACTTACTACACCAAGTATTTCTTTTTGTCAGATGTCTATTTTAAAATTGGTTGATGAAAATGGAAACACTATCAGTCAATAAACATTTAGTTTTTTATCATGGCATTTAGATAATATTTGGGCAGACAAATTCCCAAAAGAGTCAACGACGAAGTTCACTATAATACGCAATGTGAACCAGAAAAATCGTAAGAAACTCACTGAAATTTTAGGAATTAATCCTCGTCTAAAAGGAAGACCTCCCGAGAATTTGAAGTCAGCACAAAGTGAAAGCCCGCATCAGTAATTTCTGTTAGTGCAAACTTCTCTTCTCTTTAATCTGAGTGACAAGTCTTTCTGCACATGTAGCACGGTGCGCCATTTTGACGTTTGTCGCGCAGTGCGTCCCATTCATAGTGATGGAATCAGTGAAGGACGCACTGAGCGACAAGCGACAAAATGGCGCGCGTGCTTGCTCCCCTGAAGCACAGAACCAGACACAATAGATTTTGTATTTTTATAACAGCTATAGCAGCTTACTGCCGGCGAACGTGCAATTTGAAACTCCCTAGTAATTATACGAAAATAATTATTAGTTAGTCCTTGTTCCACTTGGTAAATGAAAGGTTAAAGTCTGTAATTTTTGTAGACGTATTATCCATAGTTGTATTTAAGATTTACTAATCTTTATGAAGACGTTAAGGTATATTTGCTGCTCTGAGACTCAAAGCGTCTTCAGATACCGCAAACGCACAAATGCACAAATTTAATGTAGGCTAAATTGTATCAGCAGCACTGAACGAAGTACACGAAAAGGCATTTACGCGTTCCCAACACTGAATATGTGCAGTTCTTTTTTATTTTACATTTATTTACGTCTTTAGCAGCCGTATTTTCCCTCCTTCGTCTTTAACATCGTGTTTAAATTTATTTGTTACCTAATGTTACTAAAAACCTTATTACCGCCTCGAACAGTAATTACCGAACATTGTGTTATAAACTGAAGCTGAAAACCGATAATTAGAATTTCGGGGAAGCAAAGAGATACCTTAAAAGATTTTTGTTTAAAAAACCAGAGGGAAACCTTTGTCCCGAATATTTACGGTGGCAATAGACAGCGGGGAAGCCTACATTTACATGTGGGATAGAATTTTATCGGCGTTATTTCGCTTCTTTAACCTCTGACCCAGAGGAATGTTACAAGTCATGACATGTACGTATATCTACGTATATGCATCGTAATAGCTCCTAATATTAAACCAAACTGGATGTGGTTTTTTTATAAGGGGAAACGTCAGAGGTTTTTCAACTACGTATTCTAACATTATTATCATACTCGGGACTTAATCGCGTAAACCCCCCAACGTCGCTTCCGAAACGTCGAGGTATTTAAATTATAAGTTAAACATGTTTTTTACGCGATTAAGTCCCGAGTATCATAATAATACGTATTCTAAGTTGGTTAGGTTATATTTCATTTTTAGGATTCCCTAGAAGTATGAACTCTGAGCACTTTTATCTGTTCCACGTATTCTATTTTTTAGTTTGAATGTCTCTCCGTGTTCTCTCCCTATGAAACAACTGTTATGTCATTTTCTTCTGTAAATGATAAATATTATAATTGTTGTCAAAAACACCCCATGGAATTGAACAACATGACATTAATCACAAAATAAATTGTGTTTTTTTTTCTTTGTTGTTATTTTCACTGTAAACTTTGTTTTTATCTTCCGCATTTTTATCTTTATCTTGTCTATCTTGCTGTTATCCTCTTTTAAATCCAGTTAGCAGGAAAATATCCCTTTTTATGGATAAAGCTCGCGTCTTTGTCTTAATTAATATACATAAATACATAATGATTGTATAGGTATAATGTTTTAGTCGATGTGATCAATACCTGGAAATCAAACTCGTGTACATTTCTAAACGTAACTTTAGATACTCGTAGCAGGGTAGTATACATTTTGAGAAACTTAAACGTGATTAATGATTAATGGTTTAGTTAGCAAAAAAAATTAACAACAGATGACATAATTATTTCTGTTGCCGCTATAACAACAAATACTAAAAATATAATGAAATAAATATTTAAGTATGGCTCTTATACAACAGACATGATTTTTGAGCCGTATTTATAGATAATGGTACGGAACTCTTCGTGCGCGAGTCTGACTCTATGTAACTATGTTTGTTCGGGTCGAATCTTGCAAGTTAAATTTGACCCACTTTTCGATTTTCGATTTAGCTGAAATTTTGTATACTTATGTAAGTTCGGTGGCAATGCAATGATCTGCTAATGAAATTCTGGGGTGCGGCCAGGATCGTCTAAACAGGAAGGAACTCTTTGATGGTTAATGGCGTCGACTTGAAATTTGCTATGGACGTGTAAGTGAGATGACAATACAAGTACAGACAACCAAAAGCACAGTTGGCAAAAGAAATTGTATAGGTAAGAAGTGAAATTTTCTTCAGGCAAATTGTAGGTCAGTAAAGTTGTTTTCATTTATTAAGTTCAAGGTTTTGTTGACACCGTGTTTACATTTTACAGCGGAAAACGGTTAAGCGTGGGAAGTGCTGATCTCGGGTTAAGGATATTTTTTTTAAATCTTTACTCAGATCTGTATAACTATTTACAAAGTAAATTAATTGGTTACGTTTTCGGCTTTAAACAGTTTTTTTGCAGGGTTGAACTTACGCCAAAATAAGAGGGAATAATTAATAAAGCTCGACATAGGAAGACTTTGGTTTAAATTTAAATTATGGCTAAAAATATTTGCGAGTTATATTTTGGTGTTTTACTGAAAAAAAAACCTTAGAAAAAAAACTTAAAATAATCCTCTAAAATAATGATAAATAAATAAAATGCGGTGCGAGCGAAATATTCTTTGAATGAAGCACCGACTTCATATATCTGCTGCTTAGTGCTAGGCCATAAAACTTTAGGCTTTAGTTTCTGTTGTCCGAAATTAACGCATTTTATTTTATTTTATTTATTTATCATTATTCTAGAGGATTATTTTACGTTTTTTTTTTCTAAGGTTTTTTTTTAAGGCGGTTTTACTTTTTTGTTAAAATATTTTTATTTCACAATTTTACGTTGATTTAACAGTAGATGAACATTTTCAGAATTATCCTCCAACTCCTAACCGTTAAGGAGTTGTACCTTCCATCATCAGCTCATCTACATAAGATGATGACTACCGTACGCAAATACTTAAACATCCTTAGAAAATATATGAAACACATAGTACGTGCCTGTAAAATTTGAGGGTTGCCCTCGATTTCCCTGGGATCCCATCATCAGATCATGACTTGGTGACAATGGGACCACCTCAAGAGTATACCCTTTCAAACAAAAAAAATATTTGAAAATCGGTCCACAATTGACGGAGTGATCGATGAACATACATAAAAAAAATAATAATAATAATAACCTAGTACCTTGACTTGGCTCACGAAGTTACCGCCATGTGGCCTGTTGATTCGACGATCACTGTCCCGATAGTCGTTTCGGCGAACGGTCTAATAGCGAAGAGCCTTGACCATCACCTTAAAAGGCTCTCGCTAGATGGTTGGGTCAAGGGTCAGATACAGAAGGCGGTACTCCTGGAAACGGCTCGGATAGTCAGGAGGTTCCTCTCTCTGTCGCCCTGACCACCGGTAGCTTAGGCCCCGCCTCGCTGCCGGCGGCACCCTAGGTTAGGTTTTTATAATGTTTTTATATTTTGTATTAATATTGTTTTATTACTTTTTATATGAATATCGTAAAAACCTACCCTAAGACGTTAAAATAAATATACAGCATAATAATAATAATAAATAATACATACAGTGGAACGTAGAACTTCCTCCTGTTTTTGAAGTCGGTTAAAAATAGTGATCCATTCAGAGCTTTCCTCAACTTGTTTCAGGCTTTTACGTGGTTCATCCTTAAAGACTCTTTTCTTCGTCATTTCATTAGCATCCCCGTTTAACTTTAAGAATCCATGTCTTGGTCAGAAAATAAATATGAAACAGCGTTGATTTGATTATACTATGTAAGGGGATTATGCCCAGTTGGTAAAATCGATAGATTAGTATGATGTTTGTATTGAATTACTCAACTATGACGTCATAATTTTAAATGATTAAACGGACTCCTTTTATTCGATTCTTTTAGATTTTAAACCGTCTTAATCGCAGTAATAAGTGAGGTATCGGTTTATTTTAGTATTTTCAAAAGCTTGATTTGGTGAAAATGTAAAGTGATTTTATTTTGGCATCAGTCGTGAACTCAATGGTAGATGATGTTTAGACTTTAAGGTCAGCGACGTACACCGCTAAAACAATTCAGAGCATGTGAAAGAGTTTTACGGTCTATTTTAAACACCGACAGAACGGGAGCAGTCTAGACCTAGTCCATTTGCGTTTTCTTTATTTCCGTATTTTTTTATGCGACGTTGGTCGATCATTCAAAATTGTACAGAAAATCTCATCAAACGTTTTGTACGTACAGTCACTTTTGTATAAGGAAATTGTAAAAACCAGCCAAAGTAATAAGGACTTGAAGGGAACAAGGCAGCGAATAAGAAACTCACCCTTTTGAAAGTAGCTCAAAAACAAAATACGATCAATGCTTTTAAATAAACTGGGATAAAACTGACTGGCCAGTATCATAAAAACGATGTATAGCTACATGAAAACAAAAAAAAATATGTGACTGGCCAGTGTTATGACAATTAGTAGCTGGAACACGAATTTTACCACGAATCGAGCAGTAGGTACAGGTAGCTATGGTATCGAAATCGAGAAAATTCGTATGTCGTTTGGAACAGCGCTCCCGTGAGCGTATTTGGTACTAAGTTCGTGCTATGACATTTTTGTATTTTCTCAATAACGACACGATAACGTTAAGTACTACTCAATTCTTGGTGAAAACTCGTGCTCGAGCAGTTCTTCAATTCGTACCAAAGAGTTCGTTCCATATTCTCTTTACACTGACATTCTTATTGTAACCTCTATTGGGAATAAGCCAGGCACTGAATACGTAACGGAACTCATATCGCTTCGGAATTGGCTAAGAAATAGAGCTAAAGTAACGGAAATATATTATGATAACACTTGACATACAGTCGCAGTGATTGCCTAATGCTATTGCCTATTCGTATCAAGCAGAAACGAGTTTTTTGTTACAGATTGCGGATAAAAAAGTAATTTATCATGAAGTTGTATTTCTTAGGTTAATGTAATCTTAGTAAACCGAGACGTTCCAATTTCTACTATTATTGTAATTGCAAATAGAAAACGTATTAAATTTGTTAGCTTATTCTTATTTCTTGCAGCAACAATGCGATATAGTTATCGTGATTTTGTATAGGTAATAGTGTCTTTTTAATCTATACTATACCTACTTAAATAATTAAAGATTGATTGCGTGTCATCATTTATAATATTATTTGTATTCAGTACCTTACGCCTCTGGTTGACGCGTGAATCGCGCGGTGTGCGTTTCGCTGCCGCTGAGACTTACGCTCCCAGGGGAAGGACACGAATTAGTCCGAAACATCTCCCGACACCACCTTCGACTTATATTCACTGTGATCGGCAGTCATGTTAGTTTTATTGTCTGTGTTCTATTTTGTAATAAACGATAGTTTTATGATTATGAAGGAGCTAACCTGTATTCCGCCATTAAATTTAACTACTAGCTTAATACCGAAACGGAGTGGCTTAGTTGTAATAGAATTTTAATCTCTCTAATCCGGAACGCGTCATTCATGTCATCCCAGTATTGGGAATTAAGTCACGAATTCTCTGGAATAATAGGGATATAAATTCCGGTTTAGTGTTTCCTTAGAATGTTTCCTTGCGCTACTTTTCATATCATATTAATATGATTAGTTTTTGCTTGCTGTAGCTTTGCTTACAAAGAAGTTTTCTGGAATAAAATGTACCTCGACTATGATAAAATAGCGTTAATCTTAGACTTATATATGTCGTATATCGATAGCGTAACGGGCAATTCAGTACTCTGTTTCTGTTGCCAATTTTGTGACACTAATTAGTGCCAGCGATATGAACCGCGCGCACGAAGCGCACGGGTACCGCTGGCCGCGAGCCGCTCGCCGCCGGCGGGCTCGCTCCGCCGATCCGCTAGATAAACAGGGCTTCAAAATTAAAATACTTTTGTGATCTTATTGTGAAACTCGCCTAAGCTCGTTTCGATAACCACACGCGTCGTAATAATAGCTATGCGCGTGAATAGGGCTTTATAAAAAAAAATGGCGCCGTGACTTTTGTCTGCATACCTACATTATATTTCATTGTCGATGTACGAGCACTGCGAATACACCACACAGCCAACCACTAGCGCAAATTCAACGCATTTACAGTACAACGGAATCCAATTTGAAGATAAATGTTTTTTGCGTGAACCGTTGAGTGGCTTTTCAAACAAAAAGAACGAAACGCGGTTATCGGGTTATCGTTCACGTGGTTTTTTTTGGCGAAATTGAATTTTGGTAACAATAGACGGAGAAGGGTTCGGATCATGTGGACGGTGGCGTTTATTGGGGAAGCGAGACAAATCAAATAATTCATCGCTGAAGTGATCGCAATGCCGGTCACTCACATGTGCATATAACGCGAACCCACATGTCAAGGACGTCATTTGGGAATATATACATTATCTAATGCAATGTTTTCGCTGCATTTGCGCTTTTCCAAACTGTCTGTTTTTGAAGCACATGAACCTTAGACATTCGTGTAGTTTCCCCTTAAAATAAAGACTTTGTCTATCTATCTATCTATCACACATAGGTGTGAATTTTAATGGAATATGACGTTTGACGGTAAGTTTAACCACTTGCTTGAGAAAAGTTGAAAAACCCCCGACTTTGTTTATTTAGAACAGCGAGTTTGTTTATTTAAAATATTCACTATAATTGCGTAGCATTTTAAACAAAAAAAGAAAAACACGAAGAAAATCCTTGTAAACAAGTCACTTCAAGATGGGTGGAAAAAAAATCGAGACAGGTTTCCTTTCTGTCTTGGGGCGTCTAAAAAACGAACAACGCCGTCTGAACTTTTCTTCGAGACCTTCCTGAGGGTCGAGCACGACTTAACGAATGCTGCGTAACGTAAAGTCGAATAGTAAACTATAACGAGTTTGTATGACGTTTGGAACAGCGCCCGCCCGTGAGCGTATTTAGAACTAAAATTTAGTATGAGGTTTCTCGATCTCGATACGATAACCGTAACTTTACGCAGGATTAGAAAAGTCGTGCTCGACCCTCAGGAATTATTGCGCGGGTGTGCTCCAGTTGATTTCATGCTCTAAGGCGCTGGGTGTTGGAACTAAATCAAACAAATCAGTGCGTGTTATTTACAGTTTGAAAACTTGTCAGCGTATTGGTATTTGTCTATGGAATTGTTGAACGCTCATGTCTTTGAAACGAAATGAAAATTAAGTACCTAAGTTGACACTGGTCTTTATTGTACAAAAAAAAGAATTACTTACAACAGTAAAGTTACAAGCAACGAAATACTAAGTAAGTAAAGAGGTAAGTATGATAATATTTATAGGTAAAAAAGTAAAAGGTCTGCAACGATAACTTACATTCAACGAAAGTCTGTGTTTGTGTCTGTGTGGGTGAGGAAAACTAAAATTTAGTATGAGGTTTCTCGATCTCGATACGATAACCGTAACGTTACGCAGCTTTCGTAAAGTCGTGCTCGACCCTCTGTCTGTTATTTTACTTTTTACTATTCAAGTTAAGGTGTAAAAGTGCTATTAGCTTGAAATAAGATCGCTAAACTTTTCCTATAGAGTTTACTTTCAATACATTCGTATTTTTCTATTAGAACATAGTAGGTAAGTTTAAACGACACAAATTTCTATAAAATTAAGAAGTGATTTTCGAAATAAAAATTATTTATCTGTACCTATAAAATAGTACCGTGACTGACTGACTGACTGACAACGCACAGCCTGAACTACTGGACCTAGAGACTTGAAATTTGGCAAACATGTACCTTGAGTATCCTAGAGGTGCACTAAGCAGGGATTTTTCGAAATTCCTACGGGATAGGGAACTAGCCCATTTTGAAATATTGCACGGGGGCAAAGCCGCGGGGCGTAACCTAATCGTGTATACCGAATCTTATTTACTTAAAAAAGTTGTGTTAGATTTTTAATCCCGGACGAAAAAGAGGGGTGTTATAATAAGTTTGACCTGTGTACTTGTCTGCGGCATCATAGCTCCGAAACGTATGGACCGATTTCGATGCGGTATGCGGTATGCGGGATGCGGATAGCTAAGGTTCACCCGTTTTTGAAATATTGAACTTTGAAATGACAATGTCGGGGGTTTTTCAACTTTTCCAAGTTTTTTTAGGTTATAGTTGCCTCACTTTTCCAAGTTTTTTTAGGTTATAGTTGCCTCACTTTTCCAAGTTTTTTTAGGTTATAGTTGCCTCACTTTTCCAAGTTTTTTTAGGTTATAGTTGCCTCACTTTTCCAATTTTTTTTAGGTTATAGTTGCCTCACTTTTCCAAGTTTTTTTAGGTTATAGTTGCCTCACTTTTCCAAGTTTTTTTAGGTTATATTTGCCTCACTTTTCCAACTTTTTTTAGGTTATAGTTGCCTCACTTTTCCAAGTTTTTTTAGGTTATAGTTGCCTCACTTTTCCAAGTTTTTTTAGGTTATAGTTGCCTCACTTTTCCAAGTTTTTTTAGGTTATAGTTGCCTCACTTTTCCAAGTTTTTTTAGGTTATAGTTGCCTCACTTTTCCAAGTTTTTATAGGTTATAGTTGCCTCACTTTTCCAAGTTTTTTTAGGTTATAGTTGCCTCACTTTTAGGCGCGCACACGGGTTCTGGTTTGTTCTGTATTGAGCCTCACGGTACTATCGTCATTGCTTGTAACGCAAAGGCCATGGCGTATACGAAGCTGTTGAAGCGAGAGGGATGATTAATTTCCTAATGGGGTGCAATGACACAGAAGCACGCGCTCTGGTCCTAGTTCACAGACTTCACAAATGTCAGTTCACAGTGACAATTCGGTGTAAATTGCTGACTTGAAAAGTTTTTGCTTTAGCGCGCTTCATGTTGGCAGTGGAATGTACATCGCATTGTCATTTATAACGTTGGTGGGCCTGGACGCCTAGCACGCGCACAATTTTCGCGCTTGTCACTCAGTTCGGCAGTTTCTTAGTGATTGAATCAGTAAGGACGGACTGAGTGACATCCGACAAAATGACGCCCGTGAAAGGCATTATAAAAAAAACCCTCTAGGTCCCGTCTTATAACGATTAAGGCGCTCACTCTGCGGGTAGTAAAACCTTGTGCAAGGTCCGTCCGGATCTCTACAATCATCTTACTTGCTAATCCTGCCGCTACGCAACAGTGCAAGCACTGTTGTGTTCCGGTGTCGAGAGTAAGACAGCCGGTATAGTTACGGGCACAAGAGTCATTTCATCTTAGCTCCTCTAGGTTGGCAACGCATTAGCAATCCCCCTGGGGTTGCGGGTATCTATGGGCAGTGGTGGTCACGTACTATCAGGTGACCCACTTGCTCGTTTGCCTTTAATGTCGTATAAAATAAAGTTAAGGACGGACTGAGCGACAACCGAGAAAATTACGCCCATGGAAGCCCCCCAGAAAATTAAACACGTCATTACAAGAAAAAACTTTAAGGTCCCGTTTTAATCTCAACAATTAAAGCTCACTTTTCTGTCCGAAGGCACACAGATCCTGCCGGCAGCCCGACATCCACTTTACTTATTTCAGGGACCTATGAATCCCAGAGCGGTCTATTTTCGTTCTATTGTAGTACATAATTCGATATTGAATTATGCGGCAGAAGAATGCTTCAGCTCGAGCGTTGTTGTCCCAATCTTGAGGTTTCTGTGCCTGATACAACTTTCGAGTGGTCGAGTATTTTTACCTTCGGAAGAAATGGACGCGTTTGTTTGAAGCTACCTTTGTTATATGCTACGAATGATGATAAGTATCGTTGCGTACAATAAAGAAAGTAACATTTATGTCAATTTCCGTGTTGGGTAATTGGACAACCATATCGAGTGTTTTATTGCAAGCCCAGTAAGATCAGATTATAACGGGGCAAAGAATTTAAGACTTTTTAATGCTAAAGTGAACACTTTTGAGGTATGGAACCCTAAAACTGAGCGCAACTGCACGAACTACTCAACCTATAGTTAGTTAAATATAAAATTCAAAGTCCTGACTATTATATCAACGCACAGCTCAAACCGCTGGACCTAGAGTCTTTAAATTTGGCACACTCAGTGTCATACAGTGTAAGCAACCAATAAGGGCACTTATCGCGAACGTCCTTAATGATGTTCCTTGCTGTACCCGCCTAGCTGCTAACCATAAAAATGTTTCTTTCTCATTTTTTATTTTTGTAATTATTATTATTTTTCGTTTCCTTTGTTGCTCGGCGGGGGTTGTTGTAATATAATTGTTGCAATATCAAGACAATTGATCTGTTAATAGTTTACTGCAATGTCCAGAATAATATCTGGCTTGACTTGTCACGGTTTTGACTGTTAAAATACGGTTGAATTGGTCAAGTGTTATGCCATACATTTTGCGGGTGGTAGGACCTTGTGCGAGGTCCGTCCGGATCGCCACCACCATCTTACTCGTTAATCCTGCCGCTAAGCAGCAGTGCTTTCACTGTTGTATTCCGGTGTGGAGAGTAAGACAGCCGGTGTAATTACGGGCACAAGAGGCATTTCATCTTAGCCCTCTAGGTTGGCAACGCATCTGCAAACCCTCCGGAGTTGCGGGTGTCTATGGGCAGTGGTGATCACTTACCATCAGGTGACCCACTTGCTCGCTTGCTTTTCTCGTTGTATAAAAAAAAATAATACATACTTCGTGTATTTGTTATTTTGTAAACCGTTTCCCGCTGGCGTTCGTGTCGTCACAGTTTGTGTATGTACTTTTGTGTCTAGTTTTTAGTTTAAAACGGGCCCCGCAGAAAAACAGCGTTGCGGCTTGCCGCTAAATTATGCTGAGTGGGGCCCATTTCACATCGTTCGGTGCAATCGTGTACTGTTAAATGAGATAGCTATTTAAGTTCTGTTGTATTTCATTATTTTTAAATGTACTGTTTTATTTCTCTGTATGTGTCGAATGTGTGCGAATAAATGTTTCTCTCTCTCTCTCTCTCTCTCTCTCTCTCTCTAAAGAAGGATTTTGTGAAATAGGGGATGAAATGCCGTCTCTTTTGAAGATAAGATCTTCCACTTTTGTGTTTAGGCTAACAATTTATAATGAAGTAAGTAACTAATGTTGGTAATTAGTTCCCGGTCGTACGGTGACTGTGAAATATGGGTACACTTTGCCGATTTGCCGTAACGCATGCTTTGATTTATGTATGGAGAATGCCCCCTATGAGGGTAAACATATGCCCTGGGGGTATTTCCTTGGACCGCCATTTTGGCGGTAGTAAATTGAACCTTGCGCGAGACGAGCATAACTTGCGACGGTAAGGAGGGGTGAGGGGTGAAACTATTTATAATTTATGCATTTTTTGGGCACAACTTCGTTTAATAAGTTTAATATCTGCATGATGAAGCTTAGATTGTTTTTGCTACAGAACTTATAAAAAAAAAAACCCGACAAATATATGGGCCAGGTTCTTTAATTAGGAACTATGTTCAAAGCTCAATATCTCAAAAACCGTTTAATTGATTTCTATGAAACTTAGCTAAGAACCGTCTCGATTAAAGTAGCTTTTGATTAAAAAAACCAGCTTCCAAATCCGTTCCTCCGTTTAGGAGCTACGATGCCACAGACAGATACACAAATACACCTACATACAGGTCAAACTTGCAACACCTTTGGCGTTAAGGGTTAAAAATTATACAGCTCTACAGCGTAGTGCCGTAAACCAGTATAATTATAATACGTTTTAAATGATTCGCGGTTAATTAGGTACATAAGACATCCCATTACCGCTCTCATTAAGTAGGTACCTATATAATATGTCTTAATTATAATACGTTGCATGCAAAGGCTCTTATAATCATACTCAAATCCCAATCAATTGGTCCATGCAAATCTACGTTGAAAAATGACAGCCGGGGAACGGAATTGCGTCGATACTGAACTGATATTTTTACACTGCAAATATTGAATTTATTCAGAAGAAAATTTAATGTGAAGGCCACAAAATACCTGCTACTGGCTGAATTTGCCCTTCTCTGCTTTTACAAGGTGGAGAAAGAACAAAACATAGTACACTGGAAACAGCTTATAATTTTCAATGAAACTGCAAATTTTCCAACAGATTTCTAGATACAGAGTTACAGAGCGTTCTAGAAAACTTGCTGTTTATACGTTTATTTCACGAATTGTCATTTAATTCACTATAAAACACTATACGAACGTTTCCAGGAAAACAGACGACACAGCCTTCCCGTATTGAAGCTTTTAGTTGTTAACTATATGAGTTTCACAACTACACTTTATTAATATTGTTTAGTTAAAGTTTTGTATGTTTTAGTCGTGAGAACTGTTTTAGAAATTAATTTCATATACTCCTAGTGCCAGATATAAGAGATGCGGTAAGTTAATAAATTAATAGAGAAAAAAATGCTTTTTGAATTTATTTTTGAATTATAAAATAGGCGCAAACTATCAGTACCTAATCAATTATTTATTTGCTCGAACATGGTACAGAGAAGATGCTTTACATACAGTTTATCGAGCTACATGTTTCATCAGATAGACATGCAGCTTAAAGTTGTGTGTGTTACATGCATAAATCAATTATCGATCATTCTAAATTAACAATGCCATTTAAATAATCTTGAATGGAATAATAAGCCTTGGATACTAAAAACTTATGCAAGGCATGCTTAATTTTTTATGCTTTCTAGCTTAACATTATTTGTTGGTACTTAATTCATTAAATATTCTAGGTGCCCCAAAGACACTTCTTTTTGACAAAATGATGGCTTAAAATTTTCCCATGCTGACGTATACCTACTATTTGTTTTTTAAATTGGTGCATACCTATTAAATCTGATATAAGTTGATATCTCATAATTATGGAGGCAGGGTAGTACTTAGTAGAGTTGCGAAAAATAATAGCCCGTGTTACAATTACAGATTACTACAAACTCTAGCTATACAAATAGGCTCCGTCCACCTGGTCAGTGCTACAAGACAAGTAATCAACCGCGGTCACTAATGAACGGGCTGTAACGGCCTTGCGGCGGTCGGCTGCGAGTCAAACGCAGCCTTAGAATATTCTAACTATTGTTCTAACAATATGAGTTAGTGTTTGTTGCTGGTTGATTTTCATTAATTTCCAGTAAGCCGAGGCTTGAGTACGGTTGAATTCGTGCTGAAGCGACGTTTTGTCAGAAAAATGGCCAAGTGCGAGCCGGATATGTATACAAAAAGTTCCGTATTTAACATGAAATTTATTTAATATTGTTTATTTTTCCTAATAGTATAGTGCTGTTATATTCAGATTTTTTTTAACGGCCTACTTACTGAATAAAATTTACATTTGAGAATTTTCCTTATTATACCTACCTACTGAGGCCATCTTTTTTAAATGTTTCACATCATTTTATTTTTAATATTTGTTAAAAATGTAAGTATCTAACTATTAGTTTATTGAACCAGGCGTTACTTTGCGGAGGTCCATATTAATGAACTAAAAAACAATTACTTTGCTCACCCGCGACCACTAATGACAAATAGTTATATCTGTGCGGCAAATGTATGTTTCCATGCAACACCTCCGCCTCCACTGCTACACGAATCAACACATGCCACACAGACCCAACTATCACCACCACCACTATACTAAACGCCGACGCGTTTCGGCACTCTCCACGAGGCCATTTACGAAGCACAACAACAACCGCTCAACATGCCACCACTTCCACTACACTTCACTTGCGGGTGAGCAAAGTAATTGTTTTTTAGTTCATATCTTACTATTATAATCCACAGACGGGCGGACACGGACATACACAGGAGCCTTTAGTGAGAGGGTTCCGTTGGTACCCTTTTGGTTAGTACGGAAACTTAAGAATAAAATGTTCTTGCAGTTTTCTTGTTTGTGTTTTTTAGATTTTCTACGTCGAATAAAAAAACATTGTTATTATTATGTAGTATATACCAGACCTACTGTACATATAAGAATCAGAGAGAGAGAGAGAGAGAGAGAGAGATACATTTATTCACACAAATTCGACACAAGCACAAAAAAGCAGTACATTTGAAAAAATTTAAATAATCAGATGATAATTTTTAAAAACACTTAATAGTGGCTTGCCCAAAACTTTTTTCGAGTGATTTCTGACCTTGATGCAACTGAGCACGGGCAAGTGTCAGCTAAATTCTTTGCTAATGTGCCTGATAAAAACCAAAAAACCATAACGAAATTTACTGCAAAATCGTTCTGCACTCGGTCACAATCTAAACGGTTCGAATTTACACACTGTACAAACACAAAGCATTTTACCCAAGCAAGTCTTAGTTCCCGCGGGACATTTCTCATTCACTTTCCTTTCACGATGATCCCATTTATTGTCCCTTTCAGCCGGATGCGTTAACACTACATTAGATTTGCACAAAAAATGCAAAAAGCCCATTGTAACTTGTTCATAATTTAGCATTTGCCAAGTTATATGAAAAATGTCTTCCGTCGTCGAATGATTTATTTTCGGAGGAAGAATGAGGCTGAGAGTTGAACGACGTCGGATCGAACGTGACGTTAAAAATAATGTCCAGTAATATTTTTATGGGTTTTATAATCTGTGAAGATTTAACCTCAATTGCTCTTGTATTAAGAAACAATTAGGAATGACTAGTTAAGTTCAAGTAGCGTAGCAGTTAGTTGAGTTTACCTGTATCTTAATAATAGTATTTGTTAAAAATTTTGCATGCCGATGAGGCAGAACGCAGTGTTGGTTATGTACCTATGTAACTTATGACCTGTATTCTCGCAATAAAAATATTTCATTTCATTTCATTTCATTACAACTTTTTGGGCTAAACTCAACTTATACACGAGAGTGATCCATTTTTATCACTGTGAAACGTGACTCGCTGCTACTTAATCCTAACTAACATTATAAAACATGCGAAAGTAACTCTGTCTCTATGTCTGTCTGTTTGTTACCTCTTCACGGAAAAACCGCTGCACCAATCTAGATGAAATTTGGTAAGACGATAGTTCGAATATTGAGGAATAACATAGGCTACTTTTTATTAGGGAAAATTGTATAGTTCCCGTGGGATATATAACCGAAATCTACGCGGACGAAGTCGCGGGCAACAGCTAGTACATAATAAATTAAAATGACAACGCTTGGACAAAAACCGGCTAAGAGGAGGTCAGACTCGCGCACCGAGGTTTCCGTATTAACAACTTAGCATTAATTAGTCTTAAAGTCTACCCGTAACATGTAAAGTATTCACCATTAATTGTGCCTTACAAGATCATCAATATTTTTTTATTTCAAACATGTTGCTTTTAGAAAAAGTTGATTTATTACCTACTCCAATCTGCCGCAAAATAAACCCCAAACACTTCATACAGAAAAACCAATTTCATCCAATATTTGCGTCATAACGACTCAGTTTCAGGTTAAAAGAAACCTCTCAAAACTCAAAGGGATCTAAAATAACATACTAATCAAAGCGAGAACCCAGCCGTGCCGCGCGAAGTCGAAACAAGCGCTTTAATGGGGAACGTAACCAAATTAATGGGTACTGAAATGGCTTTTAAATAACGAAATAGCTTTATTCTATACGTTGAGAACTTCTGTGCTTTTAGATGTTGACACGTGTTGAGAGTTGGTGGCCTTTTTTACTGGCGCTCTTAAGGGGACGCAATTAAATTAGCGTGTTTTGATTTGTTACCTTAATAACTGCGTGTAACAACTTCGTGTTTAGGTTTTCTTTTTATACGACAAGGAAGGAAAACGAGCAAGTGGGTCACCTGATGGTAAGTGCCTACTGCCCATAGACACCCGCAACCCCGGGGGGTTTGCAAAAGTGTTGTCAACCTAGAGAGCCAAGATGAAATGCCTCTTGTGCCCGTAATTACACCGCATTTTAATGGCGTCGCGAAGTCTCGAGCGGAACTAAGAATGATAGGAGATTTGACAAAACTTTGACGCTGATACAGCTATGAATATAATGTAAAATAACACAATCTGAGCAATCATTATTGTGCGGTACTGTGGAGGTCCTGGGCTCGAATCCCAGTTCGAGAATTATTTTTTCTGGTCCTTCTGTGTATTTACGTTTTAGTTTCAAATTTGAGGGATTACCTAATGATTCTAATCATGTCAAGTGTCCTGTAATTTCATTGTATCTGAGAGCCTAAGGTATTAAATAGTTTTGATAACGATACGATCAAATTCCAACCAACTTATGTAGATACCTATTTCTCTAAAACTACAACTTAGAAAAGTTTACAAACCCCGATATTTTCATTTTAAATAATTATTAATATCTCAAAAACCGCATAACTGACTTCGATAAAATTTAGCTGAAATGGTCTCGATTAAACTAGCTTTCGATAAAAAAAACCGCATTCAAATCACCTAGAGATAGAGATCCACTTAGTAGCTAGACACACAGATACATATGTCAAACTTAAGACAAACGCTCACTTCCCAAGCTTATAGCAGCCACAGCCTCGACAAAAACGTGGCATCAGATTCATAATGGAACTCGAAAAGTATTTCACAATAAATAAAGACAGAGAGGCAAAACAATGGAACGGAAATGAAAGAAAGAGAGAACAAACGGCACAATGGAAACGGAACTAAGACGGAAACTGCGGCGGTGCATTAGACAGAGACAATTAGTCGCACTTTCCACTCCTGGACTAGGATCCATTTCAAAGGTCTGAGGGAAAAGCGAGTTGAGTTACGGAAAAAAAATACACAGGGTACGTTATAATTAATGAACCGACAAAAATGGACCATGTCTGAGGGAAAGTAAGTCGAGTTTTTTTTTATACGACGAGGAAGGAAAACGAGCAAGTGGGTCACCTGATGGTAAGTGATCACCACTGCCCATAGACACCCGCAACCCCGGGGGGTTTGCAGACGCGTTGCCAACCCAGAGAGCTAAGATGAAATTTCTTTCGTGCCCGTAATGTTATACTGGCGGTATTAGTTATGAAAAAAATGCATAATTATACTTAATAAGTTCAGCTGCTTAACGGATTTTTCTTTGCATAGTCATTGTATGTTGAATTTCATTCTATGAATGTTTCATAAAAATAAAAACAAAAATAATCAATAAATCGATTATTTTCATTGATTCAGAAAATAGTTCCATCTCTTGCCACTAATGCGTAACTGTAGAAGTTCCGTAGTGGGTGAGCCGCTTGATTAAGCTACTCATAGATGGCGCTGAGGAGAGATCTTCCAAATAAAAATATGACACAAGGCATTGAAAAATTCGTTAGGTACACCGACGTTAAGTATAGCTTAATTGGTGGAGCGTGGTACGGATTACCGAGGTTGCTGGTTCAAGTCCAGCTGCTTAACGGATTTTTCTTTGCATAGTCATTGTATGTTGAATTTCATTCTATGAATGTTTCATAAAAATAAAAACAAAAATAATCAATAAATCGATTATTTTCATTTTTTTTTCTTCAAGCTTACTCAGTCCCTGGCTGAATTCTTGATGGTTCATTAAAGCGCATCCTGTTTAATATCATGGGACCAATTACACCAATGATTTGCGAGTCTAACATCCGGTAGTTATCCGATTAAAATATTAAAATAATCATTTCACAACCATTATTTTCTGAAACAATACCTAAATATGGGTTGTGAAATGATTATTTTGCGAAATGAGAAAATGTTACGTTAAATCTCGTAGCGCCTCAGTTTCCTGGAATAGGAGCGCCGCTGCGGAGCTGCCGATTTGGTAATATTTTTTATGTTCATTTGCCCAAAATAGGCATTGCTAAAAGCAAGTACCAAAGCAACTCAGCTAGCCCGTAAAGTAAACCTCACAAATTGCGGAAATCCTTTGACCATTCCTGACAATTACTGTCATGAAACGAAAACTAAACGCGTCACGCCCAACGTCACAACCGCATCGCAGACTGCGCTTTGTGATGGCCGCCATTGTGACCGAATTTACGCTCGTAATGGCTATTCTAGGTCGTTTCTTTTATGGTCCTATCTGGCACTGACGCTAGTGTATTAAGGGCCACAATTGTTTGACCCGAGACGTTATGGATAAAGCGCTCGGCTTCGCTTAAGCATTGCTTGGATTATAAAGCAATGCTTAAGCGAAGCCGAGCGCTCAGCACAAACGCCCAAAACTTCTTGCTTCACACACGCACACTCTCCGTCTCAAACACGCACACGTGCACACACACAATAGACATAGGTATTAATTCAATTCGCAACAGTTTTCAGAGCCCTTAGTTTGGAGTTTGAAATTCGAAGGTAGTGTCTAGTCTGGTACGAACTTAAAATTTCGGACTTCGAAATAGGACGACCTCAGGTTTTCTTGCCTCTAATAAATAAACAATAATTATAAAATATGATAAATTTTTACATATCTAAATAAATACACATTCCCCTCCTGGCTCCCAAGATACAGACTAGCCTATAGTCTTAGAGTCCGCTGGATATTGCATTGTTCTGTTTTCAAATTCATACGGCACGTCACTTTGACTGTTACAGTCACTGTATACAGTATACTGTGCCTTAAGCACGACTTGTCGAATCCTGCGTCACGTAAAATGGTATATTAAACTATAACGAGTTTATAAGTCGAGTTTAGCCCGACATGTTTCGGACTAATTCGTAGTCCTTCCTCTGATCGAGTCTCACGGTAGTTTCATGTTAAAAATATAACGAGTTGGTATGACGTTTGGAACAGCGACCGCCCGTGAGCGTATTTGAAACTAAAATTTAGGATCTCGATACGATAACCGTAACGTAACGCAGGATTCGACAAGTCGTGCTTAGGGCACAGTATAATTTTGAATTTGTAAACTATTGTAATAGTACATTTTGATTTGTACGAATTTGATTGTTGTGTTGATTGCTCGCAGAACTGATGGCTAATGGGGTCAGAGGGTTTTCGAATGACATCCATGGACCGGAAGACGAGCTGTCGGTAGGCCTCCAACAAGATGGAGCGACGACCTAGTAAAGATTGCGGGACCGCGGTGGATGCGGAAAGCACAAGACCGGCCTGAGCGGAGAGCTTTGGGGGAGGCCTATGTCCAGCATCAGTGGACGTCTTTCGGCTGACTTGGTGATGATGATGATGAAACTATTGTAAAATCCTTACTTGTAAAAACCTTACTGTTGAGAAAGTACTTCCTCAGGCGATTAAGGGATTAAGAATAAATTTATTCTGCTCTATCTTTTATAAACCGCTCTTCGCGTCTGGTTCTGCCACTAGTAGGTATAAGTACATTATGGGTCGCTATTATTGAACCGGTTTTTACATGATGAAAGTCCGTGAGTGGGAAATTTACCGGTAAAAGGTTAGGTCCGGATAAGTGCGGTATCGATAGATCTTGCATTAGGGTTCGCAAAAACTGATAGCTTTACCGTTTACTTGTTTCTAAAATACGGTATTTTTTTTTCTGTCTTCTTTTGTTTTTTCTGTTTTAATGACAGAGTGAGGTTTCTTTGTGTAATTTATCTGTGGTTACGTATTGTAAGAGCTAATGTAACTTGTTTTTAGAAAAAATGACTTTGTGCCAAGTTTCTTGCGGCGCATTCTTTCCGAAAGCTCTGGTAGACTCAAAAAAATTACGTGTAAAAGAGCATTCAACTGCCTATTTGCTGAATAAAATTTTGAATTTGAATTTGAATTTGAACAACAATTTTAGCAGCAGTTTTAGTAGTAGAGAGTCAATGGTATTGATAGCTAGTGGTGGACTGTATGAGAAGACTATACCTATGAGAATTGATGGAAACACGGGTTAAATGATATACTTAGGTATATTTAATAATATAAGAACACAATTTTAGTATTAAGACCGACGGATCAAGCGACAGAAACACAATTGACATAAGTCGTAAAAAAGCATATTAAAAAAGACAAATAAATAATAAAAAGGTCAACCGCAGCCAGTCACCAAAAGATATTATATGTAAAGATACGACATAAAACAATCGAAAAACATATAAAACATATTCCGAACTTGCGCTTAACTTTGGACCTTATTTGAGAGCGCCTGAGGCCAAAGAGGCTACAATTGTAGCTTTTTCTGCGCTTCATTTTCGGCGTGCTGATGACAACAGTCTATTTGTTTTTTTATATAACTTACCATTGTAGTGTGGTGGTGGTGATAATTGGGTCTGTGTGGCATGTGTTGATTCGCGTAGCAGTGGAAGTGGAGGTGTTGCATAGAAACGTACATTTGTCACGTAGCTATTATCTTATTATTATTAGCTTTTATTGTTCATGATTATTGACCCTTGATGTTTGACATTATGTCAGTCTAATGACAGGTAGTGAGTGAGGGCCGCATTTTGTCAGCGCTAATCAGGTGTGTGGCCTATATCTTTAATCTTTATATAATAGCTAATACACAAAAAGACAAGTCCTGACTGACTGACTCATCAAACCCTGGACTTAGAAAGGTGAAATTTGGTTCCTTTTATAATGCAGGATTTTTAGAAATTCCCACGGGCTAGAGAGTTCTGCCACTGGAGCGAAGCCGCGGTTGAAAGCTAGTATTTTATATATCGATGAATAGTGTATTAATATCTCCCTCCCACTCTTTTCCGTTGCAAGAACACCCCAAGAATCAAGAAACAATTACAACTTAACAAAACACAATCGAAACCCCGAAGTCAGCAACGCTAAATTACGCCAGTCAGCGAACAAGGGTAACAGCTCAGAATACAGAATAAACCAGAGACCCCAGTACGAATATTCGAAGCCTGCGTCACGTAAAATTGAATAGTAAACGTTATCGAGTTTGTATGACGTTTGGAACAGCGCACGCCCGTGAGCGTATTTGGAACTAAAATTTAGTATGAGGTTTCTCGATCTCGATACGAACCCTAACGTTACGCAGGATTCTCTGAAGTCCTTTTTTAGGGTTCCGAGGCCAAAATGCCCAAAAGGAACCCTTATAGTTTCGTCATGTCCGTCTGTCTGTCTGTCAGACTGTTTGTCTGTCTGTCTGTCCGCGGCATAGCTCAGAGACTATTGGTACTAGAAAGCTGTAATTTTGTATCGATATACATATTAATTAGGTGAAAAAAGCGCTGGGATAAAATCTTGTTTTTTTTTTATTTGGCGTACCTCTCCTACGCGTTAAGTGGGGACCATTTTTTTCACGTCACGGTACGCTGCGTGCTCGGAGATGACTATGCCAAACTACTCTTATTTAAGTGTAGTTTTAGTTGCCTCATTTTTAGACGCGGGTTCTGGATTGTTCTGTATTCTGAGGATAATTGAATAGAGTAGAAAATAAAACACGGCCCCGTCACTGGGCCGTAACGTTTGCTTAGAGGAAGGTCTCGAACTTGCAAAAGCTTCGGTAATAATGCTTTGGTGGGGAATGTCATCGAGTTTGGAGGAGAAAAAGGATACTGCGTAAGTTACTGAACGAATAGTTTTTTGACATGAAGAGCAGAGGCCCGAGTACGAGTATCCGAATGTTACGTTATCCAGGGCGTTATCGAGAAAATTTGTATGACGTTTGGATTTTAACAGAGGGTCGAGCACGACTTTATGAATGCTGCGTAACGTTACGGTTATCGTATCGAGATCGAGAAACCTCATACTAAATTTTAGTTCTAAATACGCTCACGGGCGGGCGCTGTTCCAAACGTCATACAAACTCGACAACGTTTACTATTCGGTTTTACATTACGCAGCATTCGTAAAGTCGTACTCGAGCCTCTGGAAATTTAATATATTTTAGACGTAGCGATAGTTGAATAATTTATTGAATCCGTTATCTAAAACAAATCGTTACTTTGCGGAGATCACGTGGGACCACTGTGAATGTGTATGCGTTTGTCGCATAGACTATCTATGCGACAAACACATGTCACGCTGACACGTTTCAGAACACTCTACGAGTCCATTTTCAAAGCAACAAAACCACAGAACATACTACCAGTTATCTGTATATATAAAATTCTAAACTGACTGACTGACTGACTCACTGTTGATATATCAACGCACAGCCGAAACCACTGGACCTAGAGACTTGAAATTTTGCACATGGATACCTTATACAATGCAGACACCCACTAAGGAAGGATTTTAAATTCCCACGGGAACGGGAGAAAACGGGATTTAAATATTCGATTCCGAGTGACCCTATCTCAGTAACCATAATAACTAGACTCTTCAAATTTGACATAGAAGTAGGTGATTATAATAGTAAAGAACAATTTTAAGGATTTTCGGAAATTCCCACGGAAGCGGGAAAAAACGGGATTTTTCGTTTTGCCGGCCGTAGAAAGCTGAAATTCGGTATGTAGAGTGCTTAGGGAGTGTAGAGGATCATTAAGAGTGGACTTCCAAAAATTCCCACGGGAACGGGAAAAATCGGGATTTTTCGTTTTACGGGTCGTTGTGACGGTCACAACGAGCTCTTTTATTATGATTTGTCACACGGTATAGTTAGCTTGCTTGCATCTTGCTTGCATGTTCGCTTGCTTGATATTTTGGATCTTTGAAATACTCATGGTACACGCGAGCGAAGCCGCGGGCAAAAGCTAGTTGTATAATAACAACAAAACTAACTAGAGTAACTAACTTGCAGAATAAAAAGTGCTTTAAAAACTGGCTCGTAGAGTACCTAGCTAAATTTGAAAGTGAATATTTTCAGAAAATAACACACTTGGTGTTAAATTTCTTGCAATCTTCAAGCATTGGTACTCACAGACTTAAAAAATAATAATTACGTGTAGTACATACATACAGTCACGTCTGTTTCCGTTTCAGTAATAGTTATTTGTAATACCGATAGGACAGGAATATTACAATCAAGTTGACGAGTTTTGTAATTGTGCCTAATGGGACGTATGTTGTGTACCATCCCGAATGTTCGCAAACACAAAAAAGTTAACAGAAAGTACGAGACGTTGTCAAGTCAACATAATATTGTAGGTACTCGTCTCATTTTCCAAGGTAATTGAGTAAAGTATAAGTACCTAGGTACGATATTATTTATTTACTACAGTAAAAATAGAACCTTCATATTCCTCGTGTGTGCGTGTTGCCACAGAATATAAATTATACGGCGTGCAGAATCGCCACTCTCTGCCCTCCATCGGTATCGATTGCCTATTTTGTGTGTGTGTGTGTGTGTGTCTGATTAAGACTTGAAATTTAATGTTAATGTCCACCCCAGAGCTGATTTTCGTCTTTGTGTGCGATGAAAAGTTTAAACTCTGTTTAGGTATCACTTTTCCATACTAAATGACAACTGATTTGACACTTCGATGTTTAAACAGTCAAGTACTAATTCGTAGTCCTTCGTCTGGGAACGCACGACCCAGCGACAGCGAGACGTACACTGCTCGCGCAACTACTAGGCGCAGCTGACAACGGCACACAACTATCCTCGCTTTCATCATCATTTTTATTATTGTTAAATGCAGGGCAATGCGGCGCGTAGTATGCGTCTCACTGCCGCTGGGTCGTGCGCTCCCAGACGAAACAAATTAGTCCGAAGCATTATGTCGGGCTAAACTCGATTTATATCCGTTTTATTAACACCCGACGAAAAAGAGGGGTGTTATAAGTTTGACCTGTGTATCTGTGTATCTGTCTGTGGCATCGTAGCTCGCAAGCGGATGGACCGATTTCGATGCGATTTTTTATTCGAAAGCTAGTTTAATCGAGATGGTTCTTAGCTAAGTTTCATTAAAATCGGTTTACCCGTTTTTGAAATATTGAACTTTGAAATGACAATGTCGGGGGTTTTTTAACTTTTCTAAGTTAGTTAGGTTATGTCACCCACTCTTAATCACCAAGCACCAACCTTGTCATATAAAAATCCGGAGAAAAATAGAGCCAAATTGATAACCAACTTAGAAAAGTTGAAACCCCCGACACTGACATTTCAAAGTTTAATATTTCAAAAACAGGTGAGCCGATTTTAATAAGACTTAGCTTAGAACTTTCTCGATTAAACTAGCTTTCCATTGAAAGAAACCGCATCGAAATCGGTCCATCCGTTTGGGAGCTATGATGCCACAGACAGATACACATGTCTAACTTATAACAACCCTCTTTTTCGTCGGGGGTTCAAAATGTAATAAAAGTACGGAGTTGTCTGAGAGCGGTAATTTCGCTGCAAAACGCCGACTCATGTTCGATGGCTAGATCTAGTGAGCTTTAGAAATTACAGAGTCATCGCTTATATGAGGGCGTCATAGAGTATTTTGGGCACAGACGGGTCACGTCATCATCGTCGCCTTTTTTTTACGTCCCACTGCTGGGCTCATGCCTCCTCTCAGAATGAGAGGGCTTGGGCTATAGTTCCCACGCGGGCCCAGTGCGATCGGGAACGTCACACACATCATTGTACTGCTTCGCAGGAGTGTTCAGGTTTCCTCGCGACGATTTCCTTCACCGAAAAGCTCGTTATAAATTGCAAATGTAATTCCGCGCAATAAAGTCCGAAACACATACGTGAGTGATCCGTTTATTTCACTATGATCATAGAAATTACTATTTTATTACTATGATCATAGTGAATTTAAATTATTAGTGATCAGTGCTTTTATTTTTAACCGACTTCGAAAAATGGAGGAGGTTTTCAAGTCATCGGAATATTTTTTCTAATACCAATAGCGACTTGGCTCCCCAAGACTGGAAATAGAATTATGACAGTATCGGGTAAAGGGAATGTTCCACACAGCCAGCTAACGTTAGCCGTCAATATATTATCGAGGTAGGCTCAGCGTCAAAAGTCGCTCATCACTTTTGTACCTTTTCGCTCTACGGCCAGATACAGCGCGCCATACGTGATTGACAAGTGTGTTATTGCGATAAGGTACTGTGGGGCGTAGCCCAGGAAGTGTGCACTGGAGAGGGTACGAAGTCGCGCTCTAACGGGAAATCTATCGCCCTGCACTAACTGATATTTAAATAAAAAGTAGCATTTTTAGTCTAGGCCGGATTTATTCTGACCTAGCTTATGCAACGCGGATTTGCTCCGAAATATTTCAAAATGGGCTAGTTCCCTATCCCGTGGGAATTTCGAAAAATCCTTTCTTAGTGCACCTCTAGGATACTCAAGGTATATGTTTGGCAAATTTCAAGTCTCTAGGTCCAGTGGTTTAGGCTGTGCGTAGTCTGTCAGTAAGTCACTGTACTGTTTTATAGGTATAGATAAGCAGGGGCTTAGGGCTAGTACTAGTTTCTGTTTTTTTTTTGTATATATTAATCCATGGACCCAGCTCAACTGATCTGTTCCTTTATTTTAATAAAATTCTAAATTTAAAATTTATCAGATCAGTACAGCTTGCCTGGTGTTGTTGCATGGTGGCTGTATAGCGCCCTATAGTTACAAAAGTGTGAGCGACTTTTGACGCTTCATCATGATACTCGGGACTTAATCGCGTAAAAAACGTATATTTAAATTTAAATTTAAATACCTCGACGTTTCGGACGCGACGTTGCGTCCATGGTCTCGAAGGGACTGAAGAGGCGGGTATCAACATCTCCTAGCTGAGGGTCGAGCATGACTTTACGAATGCTGCGTAACGTAAAGTCGAATAGTAAACGTTGCTGAGTTTGTATGACGTTTGGAACAGCGCCCACCCGTGAGCGTATTTGGAACTAAAATTTAGTATGAGGTTTCTCGATCTCGATTCGATAACCGTAACGTTACGCAGCTTTCGTAAAGTCGTGCTCGACCCTCTGCACGGGTTCCTCGAACTACCCGCTACTACTCCCACACACAACACTCACAACTCACTCACTCACTTGAGGTCCCGGGTTCAAATCCTGGTCGGGGCAGATGTTTATATGATGAATATGAATGTTTGTTCTCGGGTCTTGGGTGTTTAATATGTATATAAGTATGTATTTATCTATATAAGTATGTTTATCCGTTGTCTGGTACCCATAGTACAGGCTTTGCCTAGTTTGGGACTAGGTCAATTAGTGTCAAATTGTCCCATGATATTTATTTATTTATTTATTTTATTTACAACATCCGGCGATTTATGAGACGATATTTGATGACGCTTACACATACTAATTACCGGATTCCATGAAGATGAAAGCTTGAAACCATCCTCCCGGTTGAAATTACGATGTTTTCTGACTTTTAACGCTGACTGTACCTACGCCCAAAGAAAATCAATGCGTTAGCTAAGCGCTCGTAGAACAGGCGTCTCAAACCTCGGCAAAATTATCATAATCTGTAATATATCATTATGTTGGCTCAAGGTACGTGACGCCCCATATATCGTCCGTCATTTACATGAAAGAGAACTTGATAAAATATATCATGTTTTATTCAGGGTTCACGTATGGAAGTGACATCATAGCACTATCCGCTGGCGCGTGGCAAGTTATTGGTGGAGTGAGGTCGTAAAGAGGCTTGAGAAAGCCTTTCTAAACACTCAAAGGTTGACTGGTAGAGATCCCTCAAAGGGATAAGTCCGCTTTTCGGCTCGGATTTGATTGTTTGTGAGTTGTGTTTGTCCTCTTTTTTTTGTACAAGTGCTCATTTAATGTTTTGCTAATACTTTGATCTCTCGTCCTTTTAACACTGGAAGTTACAGGAAAAATAAAACAATGTCTTTAAATAGCACAGTTTTTCAGAAATCATCAAAAAATACATTAGTTACACTTTAGGATAATAGATGGCGCTGTCCGCCGTCCATCTATCCTACATTAAACAGACTAGACAATCATGATCATCATCATCATGTCAGCCGAAAGACGTCCACTGCAGGACATAGGCCTCCCCCAAGGCTCTCCTCTCAGACCGGTCTTGTGCTTTCCGCATCCACTGCGGTCCCGCAATCTTTACTAGGTCGTCGCTCCATCTTGTTGGAGGCCTACCGACAGCTCATCTCCCGGTCCGTGGAGGCCATTCGAGAAACTTCTGACTCCATCGGCCATCAGTTCTTCGAGCAATGTGCCCCGCCCACTGCCACTTAAATTTCGCTATTCTTCGAGCTATGTCGGTATCTTTAGTTCTACTGCGGATACCATCAGGTCGATTGAATAAAAAAAAACGGTCAAGAGAGAGTCAGGCTCGTGCAGCGAGGGTTCCGTGCCATCATTTAATAATATATTATCTGTGCTACTCTGTAGTGATTTTTGTTAATTTTTTTTTATTCAATCGACTGTAAACTACCTATGTCCTTAACTAAATAACAGTAAACTTCTAGCCCTAAATCGTGTCATAAAACATAATGTTGCAAGAATAATCAACTTGCAACATAAAATAAATCCTTGTCTGGAGACATGTATTACGCTGAAACAGTTAACCTAATATGACGTTAGTCTACAATCCCAGGAGACGGTTTGTCGAGTTTACTCTAGAAATTAATGCCCAATATAATATTATTGTGCTTGGATACTACCATATTTGTATAGGGACGGCGAACTAGGGGTAAATGTGGCATTTTCAATCCTTCCTAACTAATCCTAACTTCCTGACTAAAATTATAGGTAAATTCGAAAGTAACTGTCTCTCTATCTCTCGGTCTTTCTGTCTCTCTGTCTCTCTGTTTGTCTGTTTGTTACCTCTTCACGGGAAAACCGCTGCACCAATCTAAATGAAATTTGGTACTTTTTATTCGGAAAAATTATATAGTTCCCGCGGGATAGCGATAACCGAAATCTACGCTGACGAAATCGTGGGCTACAGCTATTAGGTAATAGAAATAAAAAATCTGTGACGTGCCACCCAAGAATTTCTGAATCTGAAGCAGTGTTGACTTCTTATACCTACACTCACTCAAGTATCATCCACGCCCATACACACACGCATTCACTCACACACACTCACGCACACATGCAATCACACATAAACTTGCTCGCATGTAAAATATGCAAGGCCTTCAAATTGTTGTTTGCTTTTTGTATCCTATATGTTTTTCATTTATTTGTTTTATCTTTACATAAGTAGTCGCCATCTTGTATGGGAGCAGTGTCGGATCATTAATGTATCGTAAGCAACTGTAACGAATGGACCTCACGAGACAGGCTTAGCCTAGTGTGCTGGTTATAGGTAATCGGCTACAATTATGTATAACCGTTTGGCAAATACACCATAATTTTTTTTTTTTTTTTTTTTAACTGAGCTATTACGGTGACCTATCACAACTCAAAAAAAACGTTTCACCATTTTTCTTTTTTTCGTTTGTCCCAGTATTTTTTTACTGAAACTACATATTTCAGGATTTATTTCAGAACCATCGACCCTTTAGGTTCGATAGGTAACCCTTAGGTATTTTATTGACAGCAAAACATTTTTGCTGAAAATTTTATTACAACACAAAGCTTTTTCTGATTACCACATTCGCAGTTACTTTTTAGTGTAGTTGCAAATTTGTCGAGATGATTTCAGGACGAGTTGATGCTGTAGACCAGTTGCGTTTACGGGGATTTAACTTCTGTAAGAGTTATACTTATATTCCGGAAAGGGCAAAGTTATCTGAACAAAATCACCATTTTGATTTCACGATAAGCTTAATACTTATATTCTGAATGTGTTTACTGCTGCCCTTGGTTGGAACAATTATTAGGAAAACCGATTGCCTAGCTTTGTTTCGTTACGCTACGAATTTAATCCTACAAAGTAATTAAATATTTGGTAAAAGCAATTTCATTCCGACTAGTTTCCGACTGGAAACATTTACGAAGCTAATTATTTCTATTGTGTTTGATCTCAAAGTTTTACTTCACTATGATGTCAATTTACTTGAACGCATGCTGATGGCTCTTAACCTCATTTTTCAAAATTTTGTTAAAATCCGCACAAGCAAAAATAATAAGCTGAACAATTCTTTTATATAGGTAATACTTTTAATTAGGAATAAACTGTTCATTTGAAAGTTAAGGCTTTAATGTCCAGAAAAAGCAGGTCCCTTTGACAAACGTTTACTTATATCAAATTAATTAAATTATATTTTACCTTTCCTTTAGAAAAGACCTTTTCCGTTTGATGATTTTAAATACCTTTTCAAAGAGTACGTTGGAGAAATTTGAATTTGTATTCGAAATGTATGACTTTGTACGTTTTAATTATTACTGGTGCGCGAGAAAATGTAAAATATTTATTTAACTACTTATACCCACTTGTTTTTTTTTTTCAGTGCTATATAGGTAGGTTTATTCCTTTAACCGATTGATTTCGAACCGCTGTAGAACTTTCTTTCAATAAGAGCCAAAATGATTTTCCTTTTCAGGCAATACAATATTTTGTGTGATAAAGTTCAACAGCTGCCGAATTCTTCTATTCTGAACATTCCGTAGAAATTTTGAGTTACCTTATAATTTATAAGTAAAAATACAAAACAATCGAAAAATTATGTTCCGAGCATTTTGACATTTCGTACTTTATTCGAGAGCGAATGAGGCCAAAATGCTACATTGTAGCCTTTTCTGCGCTTCATTTTCAGCCTGCTGATGACATATACAGGGCGTTACATTGAACGTAATACAACTCATGTTTTTTAATTTCGTCTCCCTGATGCTAAACGCCTCTACTAGGTCTCGTGTTGTTAAAGTCATCTTAATTAATTAATATTGCTGTTTAAATTTTTCCTATTTTTTTGGTCTCATCGTGGTTACCCTAATTAGAGAGTTAAAAGAAAACAGTTTGAATCTAGTTTTGTAGTGAACAACCTTTTTGCTTACCTAGGTTGATAATTTATGAGTAAAATTCATTCTGACACATTACTGAAGTTATTTGTCTTATCAAACCAGCATTTCGTTTGATTCTTTATTGTTGCAGTTTAATTTTAAACAGAAATCATGCCTCTTGCTTATCCGTTTACTAATATTCAGCGATCAGTGATGGTAGAACTTTATTTCACATCGCAGAGTACGATGAGGGCACAAGAACTATTTCACGAGCGATATCCGGAGAGTCCAATCCCCACTCGTCAATTGATCAACACAAGTGTACAGAATTTGAGAGACTATGGACAGTTTACGGTCCCAGCTCATGCCCAAGGTAGAGGCCGACGTCCAAGGTACTCAGGGGTTTGTAGAACACGGGTACTTAGGTATTTTATCCGCCACCCAGAAGCCAGCACCAGAGAAGCCGCGGCACGATTTGGTACAACCCACATTTTTATTTGGAGACTTTTGAATGCCGAAGGATTACACCCGTTTCACTTTCAACGGGTGCAAGATATTGTCTTAGCAGATTATCCCATCAGGAGAGTACGGTTTTGTCGTTGGCTATTACAAAACCAACACCTTAACATTTTATGGTCAGATGAAGCTACCTTCACCAGAGTAGGACTGTTTAACATACACAACAAGCACTGGTGGAGTGATGTCAATCCTCATGTGACACGGCGAGACTCGTTTCAAAAACGCTTCTCAGTTAATGTTTGGGCGGGTATTCTCAATAATTATGTCATAGGACCTTATTTCATTGAAGGTAATTTAAATGGAATTAAGTACGAAGCCTTTTTAAGAAACGAGTTGCCAATGCTGTTGCAACAAATTCCCGAACAAAATTTGCAAAACATGCACTATCAACAAGACGGAGCTCCAGTACATTTTTACCTGCGGGTTCGAAGTTACCTGGACCAAGAGTTCCCTGGACGTTGGATAGGACGCAGTGGTCCAGTGGAATGGCTGCCTCGTAGCCCGGATCTAACTCCACTGGATTATTTTTTGTGGGGTGAGCTCAAAAAACTGGTATACAAACGAGAGTCTGATACTGTTCTGGAGCTCCGCCAAAAAAATAATCCAGGCGTTTGAGGTAGTAAAAACCAACGAGTTCGTACTCGGGAGAGTGCAAAGAAATCTTCGGCGACGTGCAGAGCTATGTGTTTAGGAAGGAAGTGGACATTTCGAACACTTGCTGGAGTACGTTTGAACTTAACAGTTAATTTTACTTTCTAATAAAAAATAATTTTAAACAGATATCACTTGTAGCTTCTTATCATTTGTGTTGATGTTTTGACACACTGATAACTGATAACAAAGCTTGAGGAATAGATACGTCAAGTAAACGTGACGTCATGACGGGTGACCACACTAGGAGATTTTAATTTCTTTATTCTGTTAGCAAATAAGCAAAAGTTAATTACGACGTTAATAACTCAATTCGTGCATTTTGTTCTCTATCATTTAGATTAAGTATTATATTATAGTATTAATTCTGGGACCCTATACATCCCTTTGTAATTTAAATTTTCACAGATATTTGACCTGGAGACCCTATACATCTCCTGCTCAAATAAAACGTGCCAGTAAAGTAAAGTGTTCTGGTTTTGCTGTTTTAATAATTACTTTTTACACTTGTTTCTAAAATGCGGTATTTTTTTTTTTCTCTCTTAATCTTTTAATGACAGAGTGAGGTTTCTTTGTGTAGTTTGTCTGTGGTTGCGTATTGTAAGAGCTAATGTAACTTGTTTTTAGAAAAAATGACTTTGTGCCAAGTTTCTTGCGGCGCATTCTTCTTGGCAATCATGGTCTTTCCGAAAGCGCTGGTAGACTCAAAAAAATGACGTGTAAAAGAGCATTCAACTGCCTATTTGCTGAATAAAATTTTGAATTTTGAATTTTGAATTTGAATTTTGAATTTTTATCGTTACTGAGCCGGAATTACTTAATTTGTACTACGTTCAATGTAACACCCTATATAATTATCTACCTACTTTTAGAGTTCCGTACCCAAAGGGTAAAAAACGGGACTCTATTACTAAGACTCCGCTGTCTGTCCGTCTGTCTGTCACCAGGCTGTATCTCATGAACCGTGATAGTTAGACAGTTGAAATTTTCACAGATGATGTATTTCTGCTGCCGCTATATCAACAAATACTAAAAAAAGATTACAATAGACATGGTTTTTATACTTAATGGTAGGGAAACCTTCATGCGTGAGTCCGACTCGCACTTGGCCGGTTTTCATATTATACTCTCATTGCGATAACTAAGAGAATCGACGTGTCACTAGTTGTCAGTTTCATTTTATCATCATTTAGCAGAACACTTCCGAACTACGCACCTGTTCTTTTGACGAAATAACTAGGTAAAAACAATTTAAGTAGATGATAAAATATTATTTAAATTTTTTACCTAACGTTGGACAATAAACACATCGTGTGATAACATTTGACATTGCCTACCGCACAAATGATACCACAATAAATCGCACACAAATTCCACAACACACAATTCCGCACACACAGAAATTCGGCAACATGGCCGCACCTCATAAATAAATAGTCCGGCTTTACTCACACATAGTTCATTTGCTGAAACCGTTGCTCCAAACTTCTCACAGTTCAAGGGTAGGGTACACAATTTGCCCAACATTCCCATTCCAAATTTAAACCTGACCTCAAACAAAACAATAACGCATTAGAGCCGTCCATCACAGACAGCTCACAATACGCGCATGAATAGGGGAAATGGTCCTATCGTAGAACAATAGTTCCCGAACTTAACCGAGCGAGAATTTCATTGTGCAGGAGAACGCTAATCTGCTCAGTGACACTTTACATATTAAGCTAGCACTCAACTCGGGGAGTTGCGAGTTTGTCAGCGCCGTTACAACTTCTTAGCGAGGGCTTGAGTTTTTGAAGGAAATAAAAGTGATTTGTGAAGGTGCAGCTGCAAACGGGCTTGTGACATTGTCACGAAAATTTACGTTGCAAAACAAAAGTTTTTTTTTATACGACAAGGAAGACCAACGAGCAAGTGGGTCACCTGATGGTAAGTGATAACCTCTGCCCATAGACACCCGCAACCCCGGCAGGTGCGTTGCCGACCTAGAGAGCTAAGATGAAAATGCCTTATGTGCCAGTAATTACACCGGCTGTCTTACTCTCCACACCGGAACACAACAGTGCAAGCACTGCTGCTTAGCGGCAGAATTAGCGAGTAAGATGGTGGTAGCGATCCGGACGGACCTCGCACAAGGTCCTACCACCCGCAAAGTCAAATTTAGCTCTCAATATTTGTTTAAAAATATAGCTTTTGTTTGATAAGGTTAAAATAATGATATTCTTTTTTTGCATACGGAACAAACGCAAAACGGGGCGAGTGTAAAAGAAAATTCAATCCCTTCTCGTCATGTGTCAAAAGTTGATTACAAGCGCGCATGTGACGCGTACGGTGGTGCGGGGAAAAGGTTAAGAGATTAAGGACAAAAGGAAAGTTCCATTATGTTTTATTGTAGTACCTAAGAAAATCTATACACCTTTACTATCATCATCACCATCATCATATCAGCCGAAAGAGGTCCACTGCTGGACATAGGTCTCCCCCGCGGCTCTCCACTCAGGCCGGTCTTGTGCTTTCCGCATCCACCGCGGTCCCGCGATCTTTACCAGGTCGTCGCTCCATCTTGTTGGAGGCCTACCGACAGCTCGTCTCCCGGTCCGTGGACGCCATTCGAGAACCTTCTGACCCCATCGGCCATCAGTCCTGCGAGCAATGTGCCCCGACCACTGCCACTTAAGTTAGTGTGTATGGTGAAGTGTTCGGGAAGCTTCGCAGTGTCTTATTAACCGACTTCAAAAAAAAAGAAGGAGGTTCTCAATTCGTCGGATTTTTTTTTTATGTATGTTCCCCGATTACTCAAAGACGGCTGGACCGATTTCAAAAATATTTTTTTTGTTCGAAAGGGTATACTCTCTAGTTGGTCCCATTGCCACCATGTCAGGATCTGATGATGGGATCCCAGGGAAATCAAGGGCAACCCTCAAATTTTATAGGGACGTATCATGTGTTTCATATATTTTCGAAAGCTATTCAAGTACTTGCGTCTGGTAGTCATCATCTCGTGTTGCTGAGGTGATGATGGAAGGTAAACTCTTTAACGGTTAGGAATTGGCGGATATTACTTTAAATATTAACGTAACTAAAAATTGTGAAATAAAACATCTTTTAACAAAAAGTAAAACCGCCTTCAAAAAACCTCAGAAAAAAAAAACATAAATTAATCGCCAAAAAGCCATGAGTTTTAGGCCTAGCAGAAGTATGAAGTCGGTGCTTCATTCCAAGAATATTCCGCTAGCACCGCACCGACTTCATATTTCTGCTAGGCCTAAAACATGGCTTTTTGGGGATTATTTTATGTTTTTTTTCTGAGGTTTTTTGAAGGCGTTTTACTGTCCAAATTATCGCGGTGTTTGAAGTCAAAAGTCTTTGACTAGTGTGTGTTGCCGGTGATGACTTACCGGATCTGAGACGTGGGCGCTAACGATGGATCTCATAAGGAAGCACCTCTACTTAAAAAAAAAAACATTTTTTTGTCACTCTGAGAGGAAACCTGTGCCCAGCTGTGGGACGTAAAAATGCTGGTGATGATGGGGAGAATAAGAGTATCAAAAGTATTGAGAGGAAAACAAACTTTATAGACGTAGTTATCGCAATTTTGTTAGAAATAACGGTTACGGAGTTTTTTTATTTACACTTTGTATCGGATTATAATTTGACCAAAAAAACGCATACAGTCGGTTTTTTCGATCAGGGGTTGATATTTGAATCTCACCCGGTGACTAAATTCACTGATTTCTAAAAAGTTCATATTTTTTAATCTCATCGGTGACTAAAATTCTCAAGTTTACCTATGATATCAAATACGAGTGCCCCCACTCGTAAACGAGATCACAGAGCGACTTCTTGACCACTGGCAGTGACAGCTAACCTCAACTTACTAGGTTGTCCTGCTTTTCTATGGCAGAGGGTCGAGCACGACTTTTCGAATCCTGCGTAACGTTACGGTTATCGTATCGAGATCGAGACCCCTCATACTAAATTTTAGTTCCAAATACGGTCACGGGTGGGTGCTGTTCCAAACGTCATACAAACTCGATAACGTTTACTATTAGTTTTTACGTGACGCAGGTTTCGAATATTCGTACTCGGGCCTCTGAAACGCAAATTAGCTGCGTTAGTAGACGGGTATGACATTCAAAAATAAGGCTTTTGGCAATGTCATGGATGAATTTGAGCCATTCTTGAAATTATAACACACAAGAGAATGGAGGACAGTCTCCGCTGCGATGCGAAATGGAACTATGACATAATGCTTTCCACTGACAGAAGTATCCAGGTCACAACATAATGCTGATGCGAACAGACCATCGCAACTTATAAAGAGAAGCGATAGCATATTTAGTTTGTTATTGTACGTGCTGAAGTTTCAGCTCTTTGTTGAAAACTTCGAATGACCTTGTCCAAGATTTTGTGACTCGAGACAAATAAAAATGTATTCGTTTGCGGTGTTTGTAAAAATTGCATTCGTTTGTAAAAATGTATTCGTTTGCGGTCTTGTTTTCGATGGCGCGTGCGATTTTGAATTCAATGTACATTGACTAATTAAGTATGTATTTTTGTTTATGTAGTAACAAAATCATCATACCAATCATTTATGACTAAATTAAGAAAATGGCTCGGCTCATAGATTTTTTTTTTATACTATAGCTGAATTTTTAGACTTCAGAGAAGAATGTGTACGTTAGACATATGCGTTTAAATTTCTGGGTTAATTTTAAACACAAACATAATTGATAACCTACAACCTACCTACCTACGTACTTATTGATTGACCTACATAATTTTAGCATGCCACTATTGGCTAAACATGTGAATCTACCTTCTTATATAACACTGTCACCTGTATGAACCTACCATGTTTCAGCAAATAGAGTACAATTATAATATAATTCTATTCTATTCTTATGATAAAAAGGAAAATAGGGAAATTTGTATGGAAAAATTGGTTTATGAGCGGCCAGGGATAAATTTAATATGTAACGATGTTGTTTCCTCTCCTTTTCCATCTTAAAGACCGGCAACGGACAAGTGACTCTCTTGTTGCTGGTTCTCATGGGTAGCGGTGATCGCTAACCATCAGGTGACCCGCTTGCTCGTTTGCCTCGCTCTTTCAATTAAAATAAGAGTTCAAAACGAAACCATGACGAGATAACAGAAAAGCCAAAGTTGTACTAAATTAAATTAAATACTTATTAATTCACTATTCCTCCCGAGTCCCGTGATTCCGTCGAATCTTTACGAATTTTCAACAAAGCGGGGAAAATAATTGAATTACCGACAACTCTATGGAAGCCTCTGTCTACTTCAAATGTACGGAAAATTGCTCTACTTCTTATGGATTGCGTAATTATTCTTATGTAATCATTATTTCAATTATGTGTGTGAAGTTCCTAATCCGCATTGGGCCCGCGTGGGAACTATAGCCCAAGCCCTCTCATTCTGAGAGGAGGCCTATGGCCAGCAGTGGGACGTAAAAAAGGGCTGGTGATGTGAATTTTTTTTTTTACTTTTAGTGATTATGTATGATTATGATTATGATTAACTACTGTTAAGAGTTCAATATACTTATCAAAAACAGCTTAATCGATTTCGATAGTTAAGAGCCATCTCAGTTAAACCAGCTTTTGATTAAAAAGCCGAGTCCAACTCGGTGTTTATGTGCTGTGATGCCACAGGCTTTTACACAAATATTATCATGATACTCGGGACTTAATGGCGTAAAAAACGTACGTTTAAATTTGAATTTAAATACCATCATCATCATCACGATAATGCGTGAAAATCGCGAAAAGTTTAAATCAATACATAGTTACATAAATACACCCATACACAGATTCAAAGCTCAAACTCATAACACCCCTCTTAAAAAAACAGAAGAGTCAAGTCAACGTCCACTATCTGTCAGTTAAAATAATACAACACCCTCGTGTCTTCTCTTTGTAATATTATTTCTTCCAAGTGACTTAATTAAACAACTGAATATTAAATAGGTACTCATTTTTCTCGTCAGTCAAAATAAATATACCTAACTGAATTGCGGGATAACGGTGGATGCGGAAAGCACAAGACCGGTATGAGTGGAGAGCCGCGGGGGAGGCCTATGTCCAGCAGTGGACGTCTTTCGGCTGACATGATGATGATGATGAACTGATTCCAGTCTAACCATCTGCCCTGTTATTCGTAAACCTATTTTAACTAAAATGCCGTGAAAGTTCGTTTGTCCTTTTTTGTCACATTGACATTTCCGTTAGTAAGAAGAAGACAAAACTTTAGTCTATAATATAAAAGTTTTAGTCTATAGCCATCAACAGCACTAACCTAACTTCTAAGAATCTTTCAAAAACAATTGAAGTAAGGTTTCCATTTAATTTTATCTAACTATAAGGCTTCTGTCTATTTCCCCATTCATTCATACAAGGCCTTTCTTATTTGTAAATGTTCGTGATCAAACGTTGATTAAGGAATCTGAAAGAATATGTTTGCTCGAGTTTCTTAATAAATATTAGTTGAATGAACTAATGCAAGTAATATTTTACTTTCTGATTTGGTAAACATACCCAGTTTGTAGAATAAATTGAGGGATTTCAAACGCTCTTCGGTTTTTCCTAAGGTTTTTTTTTAATCTCGCAAAAAATCTAAATACAAGTAAACTAAACAAAGATTGCAATCGCCACCTTTTTTACATCCCACTGCTGGGCACAGGCCTCCTCTCAGAATGAGAGGGCTTGGTCTATAGATCCCACGCGGGCCCAGTGTGGATTGGGAACTTCACACATATAATTGAAATAATTATTACATAAGAATAATTACGCAATCTATAAGAAGTAGAGCAAATTTCCGTACATCATTGAATTGCTTCGCAGGAGTGTGGGGGCTTCCTCACAATGTTTTCCCTCACCATAAAGCTCGTGATAAATTATAAACGTAATTCCGAAAAACTCAGAGGTGCGAGCCGGAGTTTGAACCCACGACCCTCTGCTTGAGAGTCAAACCACTATCACGGCTTTACACGGCATTACCCTGAATATCTGTAGCTGAAGACCAATTTAATCTAAAGACAAATCTACTTTAAAAATATCCTATTTGTTGGCGAAAGACAACCTTTTTGTAAACTTATAATTTTTTATGCTTTTTTTGTCTTTTTTCTTTGGTTTTGTCTGTACGTGATGTCATGCGTTTGCTGTGAATTGCTGAATAAAAAAGTCTGATTTTCTAATTAAGTAATATTTAGATAATCTGGTAAGTGTTTTCGTCCTCCTTACCTCCGGTAGTACTATTGAAGGCTAACGAGACAACGAGCTTTGACAATGACGGCTCCAGAACGGAAATTTTAACAAAAACGAGACCTGTAACCGCGGTAACTCCATACCGAAATATTCATTTTATTTTTATTTTATGAATAGATCCACGGCCGTGATCCACTTACTTAGCCCCATTCTTTAGAAGATATCATTAATCCTAAGGGACGTCTTGAAACGTAATCCAGTAAAGCTGACTCTGTTTGCCAAATGAGATTTTCACCTGTTGTTCTCATTTCTTTTTTAAAAGTTATAAAGCAGACAGACGGGAGGCGCCTTTGGCTTACTTATGCACTATAACTTTTCTGCCACTTTTCGAGGGGGACGAGGAACACACGCGCACAGTGCCCTAAGCACGACTTGTCGAATCCTGCGTTACGTTACGGTTATCGTATGGAGATCGAGAAATCTCATACTAAATTTTAGTTCCAAATACGCTCACGGGCGGGCGCTGTTCCAAACGTCATACAAACTCGTTATAGTTTACTATTCGATTTTACGTGACGCAGGATTCGACAAGTCGTGCTTAGGGCACAGCACACGTCTACGCTCATTTGAAAATTTGTTACGTTCCCACAAACTCACACTAAAACAAAACTGTCACAGAAATGCCAAAAGTACTCACACAATCCACAGACCCTGTGCATTTTGCACAGACTTAATGTTAGATTTTTGGCAGAGGGAAAATCTTCGTTCTTTTCCTGCTCTAAGTTAAAATATAACAATGAATTTAGTTATAATAAATAATATTAACTTTTTAAATGATTCGCGGTTAATCAATATCCCGTTTTCATTATGAATAATACTTTTAACATGAAACTACCGTGAGGCTCAATCATAGTGAAATAAACGACTCATTGAAGTATACATATATAAGTCAAGTTTATAACGACTTGTTTCGGACTACTTCGTAGTCCTTCTCAGCGGCAGCGAGACGCACACTACGTGCAAAGGTCCTCCTCGCGCGACTAATCAAGAACATGGGCTAAACTCGACTTTTAAACGAGAGTGATAAGTTTTTTCACGTTTTTATTGCACAAGAAAAAAACATGTAAATAAAAATCAATCAGATACCTAAGTAAGTACAGAAAGAACAGCTTAGTAGAGTTAAAACTAACGAAGTTGGTTAAAAATACAGAAATGCAGTTCCCAAAGATTAAGTAACATGAAAGACATCAGGACGTCCTTAAATCAGGCAATTACCTACTTGATCCTCGAGTGACCAAAAACATATTGTATGACCAGAGTTTTCCTTCTTTTCTATTCACCAAACGTTGATATAAAATTACAAGGTAAACCACAAGGGTACGAGAAAGACACGTGACGGGTAATTAAGATAACAGTTCGAAATTAATAAATAATTAATTCATAAATAAAACTTACCGTAGATCATGGACCCAAACAGCAGCAAGGCATTCAGGATGAACGAATGCTTCTTAATCCTCTTCAGAGTACCGGCCATTTTGTATTTATTCATCACTTTTCTAATTAAACTTTAATTTTACACTTGTCATTGTCACTTAATTAACACTCAGACTTTACTACAAAATTTTACTACTTAGTTTTATTCGACTAGTTTAATTAATTGCTTAAGTGAGCCCGTCGTGTCACAACTCATCCTAGGCTACATTCTACCTGCATCCACTAAATCTGTCAACATCGAAACCAGTTCGTAATTAACTCGTTGACTAATAACAGTACGACACTTATCAGCTTCTAAAACGAATGTCACGTCATATATCCCGAGTTCCTACCCACTAAGCTATGGTTCTATTTTTATTTTATTTTATCTTAAAATAGGGGATCGCTTTACATAAATCGTTCCTTAGAGTCAGCTTCGAGTGAAGCGTAGCGCGGATTATTTTGTAAAGCATAATGCTTGCGCTAAAATGTACCCGAAATCTCCGCTGCTCGAAGATAAATCTCCCACTAATCCTAGCTCGTAACTTTAAAAGAAAACTCGCTCCGTCACGTTATCTCGCTAGGAATTTACGGGAACGCGTTAATGGTGTTATCACTGTTTTATACTGGCTCATATAAGTTCCGGGGTACCTTCGTCACTGGTCGCGAGAAATCGAAAACCGAACGTCGGAAATCGTCATCGCGCGACCGAAGCGCGCGTCTGGACGCTCCGACCAAACGAAAAGCACTGACTTACATAAGGGACTCGGCTCTCGCCAGCTGAGGATCCGTGAGATAGGGATGCAAGATCATTTTCCTAGTGGTTGCAGCTTTAGTTTAAGCAAACAGAGCGGGACGGAAGAGATTTCGCATTTCAGACACCGGCTCAAACGTACTGCTGAAATCTTGTGTGAAGAAGCAATTAAAGTGTACATTTATCTGAAAGTGATACGTTTTCTACGTAACACACTGAAGTTAATCTTTTAATGAGTGTTTAATCTAGTGGTTAATGAAACTCTTGTGCGTGCGATCGGAACGAGCTTAGGTACCTTTGTTCTTTCGGGGACGTTGGCTGAAGATTTTACACTTCCACGATTTTATTAATTTCAAAGTTTATAATTCATCTGACGATGAAGTTTAAAATGTGTTTTGTTGTGTTGAAGTCAAACGAGTTCGGGCTTATCTCCGAGATTAGATCTTAACCTTTTGCGATCTTACATTATCTAAATATTTCTAATTAAATATCCCGGGTTTGCGGACTTATTAGCTTAATGATGGCTTTATGACAAAACTTAGACTTATGTCTCTGTGAGATGAACAATATTAGCATACAACTAACTGTGTTATTTTTTTTAACCCGAATTAAATTTATTCATAAAAGCAATTGTTACGAAAAGTAATGTACAAATTGAGCATTTCAAATTCTTAATGTTCAATTTCTCAGCAGGCAAACCTGTTTTAATTTTGCGAAATGTTTTATTGCCATTAAAAAGTAAATATTTTTTATTTATAGGAGAATATTATCTAAGTCTTGTTATGTCCTATAGGTTACTCAAAATTCAGGGTTCTGGCTTTAGCCAGCACAAAATTACAGGATGTTAATATTGGCCTGAATGGCTTCGAGAAATGCCTCTTGCCTAAATATGATCTTTGACACATTTTTATTCACTACATATTAAAGTGCCCATAGGCCATAGTGCCATAGTGGGTGCATAGTAAGCGTGTTATGGTTGCCTGGTAGAGATTGCTCTGTAGCGATAAGGCCGCCCATTGCTACCTTGTATTTTCTTTGTACCTTATTTCTTGTTTTGACTGTTATGTGGTGTTCAATAAAGAGTTATTGTATTGTATTGTATTGTAAAGTGAAGATTAGCAAAGAAACAATTGGATCTCAGAGAGTCAGAAAACGTCCAATAACTCGGATAAATTAAGCAATAGGACGCCTTTTTTTTCTATTTCCAATTAAGTCTATTTGATTACTTCTTAATGCCAAGTTCAAGTATTTACTTAAGTACCTAACAAGTCGATTTATTAGATAGGGATCAACTGCTAGTTAAATGCTGTTTACTGTTCCGTCCTAAGTAAGTAAACACTTTATTGTACAGAAAATCCTAATCCTAATCCTAACTTCCTAATCCTAACTAATATTATAAATGCGAAAGTAACTCTATCTCTCTGTCTGTCTGTTTGTTACCTCTTCACGGGAAAACCGCTGCACCAATCTACGAGTAGATGAAATTTGGTAAGAAGATAGTTTGTATATTGAGAAATAACAGGCTACTTTTTATTCGGGAAAATTGTATAGTTCCCGCGGGATAGCGATAACCGAAATCTACGCGGACGAAGTCGCGGGCAACAGCTAGTAAAGAAATAAAGTCGGACTTATGCCTTTAAGAGATCTCTACCAGTCAACCGTTAAATGGTAGATAGGAGCAGTTAATTAAAGGACCGACAAAGAGTGAGTTTATAATTACACACAATAACAACAATATTGTAAAGTTCAAGTTGATAGCATTAATTTTAAAAATAGTAGTTTCTAAGATAGCCAACTGTGACAGGCAGACAGACAGGCCAACTGAGTCACATTATTAGGGTTCCTTCATTACCATTTTGGTACGGAACCTTTAAAACACCCATTTTACGGGTAAGAAAGGTACACAAAACAGATTTTATTCAATCACTGCCGTCGTAATTAATAATAACGTATAGTGTATTGTATGTGTGTATGTATGTCAAGTGCCAAATTAGAGCATTTCAATAGGTACCGAGCCTCAGAGCTATGTCGCGGACAGACAGACAGACGGACGAACATGATGAAAATATAAGGGTTCCGTTTTTTTCCTTGACAGGTACGAAACCCTAAAAACCTCTTTATCTGAACCTAGGACAAAGCTAGCGCCTAAAAAAACAAAAAAGGATATGATAAAATATATAATTAAACAGGATATTAGCATTAAACACAGTACCTAAACGGTCCTTAGTGTATGTTGATATATTCGGTCCAAGCTACGGCCTGAATCAATATTATTAAGATGACCCCTCGCTCCCTTTTCCTATAAATATTTACGTTTAATTTAAGGAGCTCTTAAGCCAAGGTAATTCCTAATTAATTTTATGCTAAGTCTGGGATTAGTATGACCTTTACGAAAATTAGAAACGTGTTTCTTCAAACATTTCTGACCACTAAATTTTGGTAAGAATTTTATAAAACTGTAATCGACTAGTTAATTAGCACTGTGCAAGTGTTTTAAGGACTTTGGTTGTTTATTAGTGCTTCATATGAATGGTTAATATGAACGGTGGTACCGGTAGAGGACGCCCTAGGAGGACTTCATCATCATGTCAGCCGAAAGACGACCAGTCTTGTGCTTTCCGCATCCACCGCGGTCCCGCGATCTTTACCAGGTCGTCGCTCCATCTTGTTGGAGGCATACCTACAGCTCGTCTCCCGGTCCGCGAACGCCATTCGAGAACCTTCTGACCCCATCGGCCATCAGTTCTGCGAGCAATGTGCCCCGCCCACTGCCACTTAACTTTCGCAATTCTTCGGGCTATGTCGGTAGCCTTAGTTCGCGCTTAGTTTCCTCGCTGTACCAATTTGGCGGAAATCGAAGTTGTCGTGTTGCTTAGGCACAGAGGCTCGAGCACGACTTTACGAATGCTGCGTAACGTTACGGTTATCGTATCGAGATCGAGAAACCTCATACAAAATTTTACTTCCAAATACGCTCATGGGCGGGCGCTGTTCCAAACGACATACAAACTCGACAACGTTTACTATTCGATTTTACGTGACGCAGGTTTCGAAAAGTCGTGCTCGACCCTCTGATGCTCTAAGCCCGTCGGCTGGGCAGCGAGCAGTTATCTAATATCTACATCGGGTTTGTTGTCAGGAAACCGCTGTAAATATAAAATCGCTCCTGCCCCGCTCAGCGCCACGCTACCACCTGGCGGCCTGTCCGCGACCTAACGAACGGCACAACTCAGTTATAAACTCTTATTTCCGTAACACCGATTTTGTATATTTCAAGCAAAAATTACTGTCAGCAGATTAAGTCTACAAGAACGGAATTCAAAGAGCAAGCCCAATATTAGGCGGTATTAATTATTATTAATAGAGTTTGTAGGTTAAAAGCAAATCAGGAACCAATCGCTCCCAATTTAAACAACTTCAAAAGGTTCTTAAAGACAGATTTCTCGTCTCATCGCAGACAGACCGGACAAAAGGAAAGTTTTTTATTGGCGGAAGTAATACGCTTAAAAGGGACTCTAAACACTGATTTCGATTTGATTTAGGATCGTTCAGATTAAACAACCGAATCCTAAATAGATAGCGAGCAATTAAAAACTCTAAAGCGTTTGGGGAAAGTTAGGATTGACTTGGAGCGCGGGCGCGTATAAATAGCTGGTACCTACAGAAGAAGGGAGACGGTTTTATAATTAACTGCAATCAACACTGACGTATTGAATTTCAAGCATTCAGTACAGTGATGGACGCAAATGTTTATTCGATTAATAATCAGGGCTTCAGCGATCGATGCGCCATTGTTTTTGATAATTGCTTTAATTTCTCGAAAGCAATGCAGCTTTAAGTGAGGTGGTAGAGTGCGTCGTATTTTCAAACGAATTCAAAAAATAAGGAGGTTCTTAACTCGACCATGTTTTTTTGTTTGAAAGTGGTAATCCTTTATGAATTGTATGAATGATCATGAAATTATTACGAAATGGAAAAATCTTTTAACAAAAAACTGAAAGGCGGTGTTAGTTTTTGTTAAAAGATTTTTATGAGAACGTCATATTGGTTCATGTTAGTATTGTTTACTAATGTTAATACTGTTTGTAGTATATTTTGCCTTGACGGCAGTCATTGGAGAATTGAAGTTGACGTATTGCTTAACCTATTCTCACAATAGTCGAAGAAGTACTTGGAAAAAAATTACGTTACGACTCTTTTACCACGAAAATTATTTAGATGAAAAATTAAAGTAGCAGTACCTGCTAAACAATACGATATTTATAACAATTACAAAGCAATAGCTATTCTTATAATAACAGATAGGAATATAGTTTAATTGGTAAAATGACAATCTACGGTACTCTCGCCTATACCAAAACAATTTCTGAGTCTGTTTATCGTTTGTGGTTCTGAGTGACTTAATCAAATACCTGAACTGTATTGAATCGCCGGAAGGCCGGCATGAGCGACTGGCGACAAGGAGAAAAGACCTATCTCAGATGATTAATACCAAAATTAAAGTAGTTAAGCACTCTTCGGGTTTTCAAGCAATTGATCTATTCAACAGGTTACCGTTAGACTTGAAGTCAATTACGAGTGTGAACATGTTTAGAAAGAGTTTGAAAGCTTTTTTGCTTGAGAAGTGTCTCTACTCAGTTGCAGAGTTTTGTCAGCTTAGAAATAGAGATAACTGAGGTAAAAATACCTAATATAATTAATATAGGTACTTACATAATTAATGAATAAAATTTAGTGTACTAAGTATGTGGTAGTTGACATGCTGATTATTTATTGATTTGTGTGAATAGTATTTTGTTGTATACCTATTGTTTAATTATAATTTATTGTTTAACTGAAATTTCAAATGCAATGTACATTGTTAATTGAATAAATGACTATGACTATGACTATCGTCATGATAACGCCAGCAAATAAATATAGTAAGACTCTCGGGCGCGACTGTACCGAGTTCCGCGACAGATGTTAACATACGTTGTTTGTTTTCTTACTCTAAGAGATATATTTGTTATTTTTTCCTGCTAGGGAAGGCCCCTTCCATTTTTATTTACGTCACGAGAAATTAACTGTCGCCTTCAAATTCTTCGGCGCAGATAAAATTTCTTAATAGCGCGTGCTTGCTTTTTTAAATTAGGTTAGTATTAACTTGTCGAATTTATTCGATTAGTTCCTCTAAATGATTAGCATTGTGTATGTTTATGAGTCATTTTGTGATAAATCACTCGTTTTCATCTTGTTTTTGATGTTGGCGTTTGAGCTTGTTTAAAGCTTATTTATTGCTCTGAACGTTGATTTGCTTCTGGCTACTTGTTTCAACTTCAACGTTGTATTTTCGTATTGAAAATAAATTATTAAATCCACCTTTCGCTTATTCCCTTTGTATCTGAGGGGTCGGGACGAGATTATCTTCTTTTAGCTCATTTCTTAGAACGATGTAAGTAATGCAGATTGTCTTAGCTGGTTGGACTTCCGTTGACTTACTTTTTTTAAACGAATAAACTAAACTTGTTCAAACTAAACCCAAGTCATATATTATTTTGTAAATTTACGATTCTGCGGATATGTTATATATTTATATTATATTCTATTATGGAAAACTCAAGCAGGTGCTAGTTAATTGCTCCTCTCCGCAGGTTGACTGGTAGAGATCCGTGACGAGGATAAGTTAAGTAAGCCTTTGTACTTGTACTATATTGTTTGTGAGTAGCGTGTTTATTTGATTTGTTATATTTTTATTTACTAGTCAATTGTAGGATGAGTGTTGTATGTACTACTTCACGATTAATCTGAACTATATTAGACGTAATTACATTCTACTGACATACACAACAAATATTACTGACTTAGTGATATTAACTGGACGGGATTGGATTGGGAGATTGGGGTTATGGGAGCTCATCAAAACCTAGTAAGAAGGTCAATTATTAGGGATGTTATATCCCGTATGTAATACCTACCTATGTCTAAATGTTATTAGACGTGAATCATTTAACTGACACTGACTTATTGTTTAATAGCGGGTTCGCGGGTCGTAGGACCTTGTGCGGGGTCCGTCCGGATAGCTACCATCATCTTACTTGCTAATCCTGAAGCTAAGCGGCAGTGCTTGCCCGCTGTCTTAATCTCCACACCAGAACTTGCGTTCCGGTGTGGAGATTAAGACAGCCGGTGTAATTACGGGCGCAAGAGGCATTTCATTTTAGCTCTCTGGGTTGGCAACGCATCTGCAAACCCCTCGGGGTTGCGGGTGTCCGTGGGCAGTGGTGATCATTTACCACCACCCATTTGCTCGTTTGCTTTCCTTGTCGAGCAATCTCCTTTGTACATAACCACTTGTAATACCATAGCGGATTCAGATGCACAAACCTTACTACGAATTTGCAATGGTAATAATGACAACGTTCCATTCAGGCTCAACATAAACGTTAGAGCGCTTAAACAAAGTCTAACTTAAAGCAATTGACAGTTCGAAACAATCCCCTGTCAAATAGGGCTTACAAGAACCGATAGATCACAGTAAATCCGAACTATTTAACGTGAGGGGAGTTTAAAAATGACTCCATTTTGACAAGACGCGTCCGAACCGAGATGTTTATTTTAGTACGATTTGGGGATTTAGTGAAATTTGTCGTCTTGATCTAGGGGGAGGAAAGGTCGGGCTATTTTGGTTCGAACACAAGCCAAGTCAAATTACAACAGAATAGGAGCGTTTAAGGCAATGTTGAAAAAAACTTTAGCTAAACGGAATTTTGTTTTGAAGTAAAAACTAAATAAAGGGAAGCAGATCTACCATTATTGACCTTTTTAGAAAAAGTCCAACAGAGATGTGAGCGCTAACGATGGGCCTTATAAGGAAGCTCAAAGTCACTCAGAGGGCGATAGAGAGGGCTATGCTCGGGGTTTCACTGCGGGATAGAATCAGAAATTATGATACCTGCAGTAGAACTAAGATTACAGACATAGCCCGAGAATTGCGAAACTTAAATGGCAGTGGGCGGGGCACATTGCCCGCAGGACTGATGGCCGATGGAGCCAGAAAGTTGGCGTCCGCGGACCTGGACATGAGATGTCTGTAGGCATCCAACAAGATGAAGCGACGACCCTGCTGAGGATCGCGGGATCGCGGTGGATGCGGAAAACACAAGACCGGTCTGAGTGGAGAGCCTTGGGGGAGGCCTATGTCCAGCAGTGGCCGTCTTTTGGGTGATATGATGAAGATGATGATAATGAATAGAGAGATCTCTCTCAGGTATTACGTCTCCGGACAGAAATCCGAGAAAACAGAATTGGAAGTGGTATTTTATGCATCTGGGGGACTACTACGAAATTCGAAAATTGAAGTTCGTAACGTATCGTCCCGCTCACACTCGTATTAAATAATATTAGCGTGAGCGGGACGGAACGACACGAAGTTCAAATTTTGCACTTCGTGGTATAGGGTCTGACTTGAGAAACTTCGTTAGTGCGATGTAGGAGAGTAATGACGTCCCTCGCGTATGATGCTTTAAGGTCGCTACAAACTCCAATAAAACTTTCTTGTTTTGTGTGAAAGCGGAGGTGGGGTAGGTGCACGATAGCTGTCTTGCACGTAAGTTAAAGTTCTTCAAACTTTTCTTATTTTGGACAATATGCAAGTAAAATTCTGTAGTGTGGTATTATTTCACGTTAGTAACTAATTTCAGAAGTAACAACGTCTTTATAAGGGTTTCGATTAAGGAATTCCTTTGAGAAATATAGCTTTGAAGTGACCACATCAACAAAGTTGTGTCCCCCCCCCCTTACACCAGAGCAAGTGTTGTATTTGGAATTGTGAAAAAAATCAGAACAGTAGTGCATAATAGTAGTGAATTTAAAAGGAAACCTATCAGAGATAAGTAGGCTTTAAAGGTTTACGAGTAATAGTTAACTAACTTACTTATGTTTGTCTATGCCAGTAACCTACATAAAATCACTACTGGTTCTGAATAGGTGTGATAAATGTTCTTTTAAATTAGGTATTTTGCCAGGACTTTTTCGTAATGGCATAGGATACCTATCCTGGGCGTGTCCGACACGCTCTTGGCCGATTTTTATAAAATAAACAGACTTCCTGTGAGTGTAGCAGACGGAGCCGAGGGCACATGCTAGGCTATAAACAGCTCCAAAGTCCAAACAGACCAGCAAAGAACTCTGAATATATCAACCAGTTAACGCTGAAACGTCTTAAAGTACAATACAACTGTATGCAATACTTGAAAATGACTTTGTTGGATAGCGGCTCCCACACAAATAGCGCGGCATAAAACGATTTTTTTTTATTGACTTGTATTTTTTGGCACCGGTAACTTTTTACTTACCTACTGAGAGCTTGAATTGAAGATTTTTTATACATATAAAGTTATGTACTTTCCGCTAATAAGTCTAGTAAGAAAATATGTAATAAGATACTTGATAATATGTTTAATTAAAGGTATCCATAATAGTTTTTTTGTTCCGTTTCACTTTTAACGTTTTGTCATTTTCACTCACGTTTTAATATGGAAGTAGCTAGTGTATGCTGTTGTATTTATATACGTACTATCATAATGTTGTACATGTAATATTTATAGTTAGATATCTCAATTTTACGTTTCTTGTGTCTGTTCATTTCTTTCACCTTAATAAGATTCTTCATATTGGTTTCTGTATTTGGTTGTATGGGAGAGATGGCTTATAAGCGATAAGACCGCCTATTTGTCTACCTTGCCTGTATTTTTTTGTTATCTTGTAGTGTTTCCTGAAGTTCAGTAAACATTAAACTCGAGGCCAAATATTTTCCAATTCAATTCCAAACCAATTCGGGACCTCAAACTTCGTAGTCAAGCTATTTAACCACAAGTCTATTCGGTCGTTTGAAAGCTCGAATACTCCCAAAAGCTTTGTATGTGACATTGGAATCGACTACCCAAAGTAGTCTTTACAGGCACAAGGCATTTATTGCAGGAAGTAAATCCCAAATAGAACGTGTAAAATGCACTTTTATCGTCATTTGATTTGTTTGCTGCGTAAACACAACTCTTTTAACGCCATGCAAACCAATATCAACCTTTTTTAGTGAATGTTAAAGTCAGTTTTTCGTCATTCTCACACACACAGGTTTAATTTTTAATTACCAGCAATCACTTTGCTTCTACCGAAAAATGTTACGAGCTTTGTACGGAAAGTGGATTTTTGTGGATAAACAAAGTTTTTTCTATACTACAAGGAAGGCAAATTAGCTAGCGTGTTATCTGATGGTAAGCGATCACCGCCATCCATGAAAATCAGCAACCCCAAGAGAGTCACTAGTCCGTTGCCGGCCTTTAAGGAGGGATTTAAAAAAGCGGGGGGAGGGATCGGGCCTCCGGCACTCTCACTGGCCGAACGAAACGCAACAGGAGTGCTGTTGCTTCACGCCGATTTTCTGCGAGGGCGTGGTACTTCCCCGGACGAGCTGGCCCATTCTTTCGGCATCAAATACTATGTAAACATCATTCCACGTCCTGAAGACGTCCACTGCTGGACATAGGCCTCCGCCAAGGCTCTTCACTCAGACCGGTCTTGTGCTTTCCGCATCCACCGCGGTCCCGCGATCTTTACCAGAACGTCGCTCCATCTTGTTGGAGGCCTACCGACAGCTCGTCTCCCGATTCGTGGATGCCATTCGAGAACCTTCTGACCCTGTCCGGCGAGCAATATGCCCCGCCCACTGCCACTTAAGTTTCGCAATTCCTCGGGCTATGTCGGTAATCTTAGTTCTACTGCACCCGCGCAACCCCGAGCATAGCCCTCTCCATCGCCCTCTGAGTGACTTTGGGCTTCCTTATGAGGCCCATCGTTAGCGCCCACGTCTCAGATCCGTAAGTCATCACTGGCAACACACACTGGTCAACGTCTTTCGACTTCAAACACATCGGTAATTTGGACGAAAAGACACTGCGAAGCTTCCCGATCGCTGCCCAGCCGAACAGTATGTAAGTTGTAATACTAAAGCAAAACACCGATTACCTCCAGCCCTATACATCATGGAACTTTTAATACAAAAAACTTCCCTGAAACAAAGATGTCGATGATACAGAGACACACATATAATACACTGGGTATCAAATCGAGAGGCTTGAGTTATGTGAAAAAATGGGCCTTTTCATAGCACGCTAGTGTAGCGTCTGAGTTAATAAAACACTGGAAACGTCTTGGAATACATTAGAAATTTGGTTAAGGACTTGGACCCCTAGTGGCACTTTTAGAGCACGTGCATTGTAAAATATTAATCGGTTTGCGACTAGCATAAAAATGATAGCATAGATATCCGTACAACCGTGCACACTTGCGGAAAAATATGCTGACTTTCTATAAATTCATTGACCCATGTTAAGTGGCACTTTCCTCGCATAATGCATTGTAAAACGTTGTACGACATGTGTGTAGAAATGTTGGCAATGCAGAACTCGTGTTGACTTAACGTAAAGATCACCGACATCTATTGGGATTTTCCTACTTTCCGTACTTGTGTCATTATAGTACTTTTGATATAAGCGCGGAAAGTATGTCATTTTGCACGAGTCCCTAGCCGTGAAGCGAGGGTCGAGATTCAGGACGAGTGAAAATGATACTTCGGTCGTCCTCCTGGAGATCGTCGTCGTGGTGGACCACCGGCTTCCTGGAAAAGTAAAAAGCACTAGTGCAAAAAATCCAACTTTCCGCATGATACGCAGCTACAAAAAGTACTACTTTTCGAGCAACTGTATTAAAAATAACTATTATGCTAGCAAACCGTTTAAAATTGCAAATCACTTCCCCTCACAACTCACGAGCTTTAAAAATCCACTTCCAATTACTTTATCCGCGGGTATATTCGCGTCCATAAATAATAACTGAGGGACAGACAAAAAGCGACAAAAGGTAACAAACAGCTCCTAAATAAAGAAAACACTGGCGTATGTTAACATCTGGTACTGTCGCGGACACGCCGCGTAAACAAACACAATTGGTAATCCTCGTATTTATTTGCCTATTCTGTGAACAGTTGGTTAAGGGAGACTACTGGAGAATGGGAGAATACTGTTGATTCGTGGAATTTAACTTTGTTTGGACATTTTTTTATTGGTAAGGTGACAGTCGCCAAAAAAACTTCTGAAATTATGATTCTATTTTTGACGTCGGGCAATGACGAGTTTGGCTTGGAGTTTTGATTTTTTTCTCTTTTAACTTTATAACTGTTGTTGCCCTGTGCGTCAAATAAACTGTTTTTCTTTCTTTCTTTTCAACAGTAATAATTGACATGATTATGACCATTGAACAAAATGTTAAAATTCAAGCATTAGTGTGTTTAAATTATTATAATATAGTCAAAGTAAAAATACCCGAAAATGCCTAAAATAAAGTGACACTTAAGAAACACCTTCTGTTCAATGATAGTTTTGATTGTAATGAAGATGTTTAGTATTGTAGGTAAGTATTTGGTTTTGATCTGTTTTGTTAGCTGTAGCAAGCCGTGTGTAGGTACATGAGAGGGCGTCTCGATATAATAACAATAGAAGAAGGACTGAAAGGGGTGCTTAATTATTCAAGTGATCTAGGTGTGATGAATCAATGAAACAGCGTTGTCTGCACATTTTGAAACATTTTTTTTATTTTTAGGGTTCCGTACCTCAAAAGGAAAAATGGAACCCTTATAGGATCACTCTGTTGTCCGTCTGTCTATCTGTCTGTCTGTCTGTCTGCCTATCTGTCTGTCTGTCTGTCTGTCACGACCCTTTTTTCTGGAAAGAGTGGATGTAGCATGCTGAAATTAATACCAAATACTGAAGCGCCTGCGGTCCCTTGAAGCTGTGAAAAAATCAAACTTCTAAGTCAACGCAATCAAAGGATACAGTAATTAAAAAGGCTATTTCCATGCAAATTGCCGAAATCCGAAAACCTAAAGGGTACTTCCAGTTGTCCTGGAAACCTGAAATTTAGTATGAAGGTAGCTGTTATAGCACCACTCAGAAAATTCTCAAAATCTTAATTTTTTATATCTGTCTGTCAGATTTCGCAGATGAATATAAGTTGACTCCACACTGCGTACATTTTGCTTAGGAGCAGGGCTCTGCTAACACTGTACTTCTTAAAACACTGGGGAAAAGTGTTAAAATGGACCCCTCGTGCGAGAGTCCGACTCGCACTTGGCCGGTTTTTTTACGCAGCATTGTTTTAGACTTTTGATGATTTAGGTTTGCACGTAGAAAAATCTAAAAACGATTCTATATTAGAGGTTTGTGTCAAGATTATAGTAAAAATAAAACCATGTTTCTGAATAGCACAGTTTTCCAGAAATCCTAAAAAAATAATTCGTTCCAAAAACGTGATTTGGTTCAAACGTTGTATTTTATCTGACAGCACACGCGACTTGTCGGCTCAATTTAAAACTAACCGGATTTGAAAGGCTTTCACGTGATCTCGTCCCATTCCAGTATTGTATTCGGTGTTGCCAGCGTAGTGTGAAGAGCCGGTGTTGCCAGATACAAAAAACCGGCCAAGTGCGAGTCGGACTCGCGCACGAGGATTCCGTAGAAAGATTTTAACGCTTTTCCCCACTGTTTTAAGAAGTCCAGTGTTAGCAGAGCCCTGCTCCCTAAGCTGACTGAACGAAGTGGGGGTCAACTTATATTGGTCTACGAAATCTATAGACAGACATAAAAAAATTCCCTTTAGGTTTTTGGATTTCGGCCATTTCTATGGAAATAGCCTTTTTCATGACTGTATCTTTTGATTGCGTTGACTTAGAAGGTTGATATTTTCACAGCTTTAAGGGACCGCAGTTTGGTATTAATTTCAGCATGCTGCCTCCAAGCGTTCCAGAGAAAAGGGTCTTGACAGACAGACAGACAGACAGACGGACAACAAAGTGATCCTATAAGGGTTCCGTTTTTTCCTTTTGAGGTACGGAACCCTAAAAACCGGACAAGTGCGAGTTTGACTCGCGTGGACAGAGTTTTGTGTGTTAATAATTTCATATGTTACTTTTAATGCGTAGATTTCATATAGGTTTTCCTTTTATCTATAGGCAAAGAACTATTTTCTTTGTATTTTAAAAATTTCAGTGCTCTAATTTCGGAGTTAAGGAAGTCAATTCCTGCCTATCTTATTTATTAAATACCCCTAAACTCAAAACCACTATATTTTAAAATTATTAAAAAAAAATGCACTTGAGATGCTTACAACGAGCCCTTTTATTTGATACCTATGTATGATTCGTTTTAATGTGGAACATAATAATCTAACCAATTTATAAAAGTTGGGAAACCCCCGGCATTTTAACTAAATAGTTCAATAATCTGAATTTTTTTTAAGTATATCGATTTTTAATGACACTTAGCTAAGATGCTAAGAAACATCTCGACTTGACCAGCTTTCAGTTTAAAAAAGCAGCGCACAAATCGGTCCATCCGTTTAGGATCTACGATGCCACAGACAGGCACATAAGATACACATGACAAACTCATAACACTCTTCTTTTTGAGTCAGGGCTTAAAAACAAAAGAAGCCCGCCCTCCCACGAGGAGCAGGAGCACCCGTCAGACACCTGAGTTTATTTCTGCCAAGTTACAAGCAAGTTGTATGCACTGTCACAAAGTATAACCACGTATAACGCAAAGTTCTAAAAGTCAACGACAATTCCGCTACTTTGTTTAAGAGTACCACCAAACAAATAGGCCGATTTTTATAAAATAGACTCTAAGGTATGGGTAGGAAGAGTGTTGACGCCTGTATTTGTAACATGGTTCGTTGTTTATAAGGGGTTATACCAACCAAAATGTAATTTAAGTGTCGTATGGAACCGGACGTGCTTGAGAACTGTCAAAGTTCAAACGTGACGAGTTGAGGACTTTAAGAACATGCTTTAAAAGTAAAATAAATGTTTTGAAGTCAATTACAGTTTGAAAGATAATGAATGCCTAAGGTAGCTTCAGAATTTGGAACGAACCAGAATCCGCGATCAAAAAGCACAAAATACGTCTCGATCGCGTTTACGTTAAAGTGTCAAATAGTATCAGTGCCCTAAGCACGACTTGTCGAATCCTGCGTCACGTAAAATCGAATAGTAAACTATAACGAGTTTGTATGACGTTTGGAACAGCGCCCGCCCGTGAGCGTATTTGGAACTAAAATTTAGTATGACATTTCTCGATCTCGATACGATAACCGTAACGTAACGCAGGATTCCACAAGTCGTGCTTAGGGCACGGAATTGTTAAGCGCGAACTCGATCGAGACGTATTTTCTTGGCCTGGTCGGCGATTACACTAGGCGTTCTGTATTCTAAGGAGACAGCTTATGATGTAAGTGCATGCTGTGTTGGTGAAATTTTGTTAACTAAGCGACAAACAGTTAACAACATCACTAAGCTCGTGTTAACCTGAAATCACACAATTTAGCATAGTTTAATATTACACACTATACAACGCAAGCAATGGCTTTCTCTATTCAACAGGATATCTTGGTTGTTAAATTTCTTTTGTAGCTAATGTCTAGAGTTATCAATCAGATAAAAAAAACCTTTTTTTTTTGATAGCCCAAGTTTTGAGAAAGTTACTACTGTTTAATTTAGCGCTATTAACTTTACCTTTTTTTAACTTTACGGTGAACCTACTGAAGCAGATATAGATTGTAGTTATTTTAAAAAACAGAGCTTGGTAGCTACAAGCCTAGGCCGAAACCTTCATGGATTTTTAGTTAAATCTAAACAAGTTATTGGAGCTTATTCTTATATCGGATGTCGAAACGGAATAGTAGTTTATGCAACTGATGAGAGTCCTTAAGGCTAAGGTTTTAAGGCCTAATTATGTAGAGTTGGCATATATTACTATTATTAAACACCACGAAACAGTACCAAAGAGATTACAAACAAGCAGGCAAGTTAGACAACAGGCAACGTACGTATTCTCATAGTAATTGACACGTTAACGCGGACGTAAAGTGCGTCTAGTGTAATCAAAGACCAAAGATACATCTTGATCGCGTTTGCGTTACGAGTGTCAATTAGAGTATGAAAATTGTTCATTGTCGATACGTGCCACTAGTAGCGTTGCTAACGTGTCCATAGTAATGGAGACGTAAACGCGAACGCGATTGAGTTTGTTATTTTGGCCATCGATTGCTCTAGAGGCACAGACGTAAATGCCAACGCGATCGAGACGCTTTCCTGTGTCAAAAATTACACTATACGCTCTGTAGTCACGAGTATCATAGCTTTCCTTTTGCGTTCTATACGCGCTATAACGGTTGTAAAAAGCATAATTCTTATGAGGCCCCGATGAAGGCGGCGGGTACACAGACCTTTTAACGACAACCCTCTTCATTTCTATGTCCATTTAGAAGATTTATCGTCTCGGAAAGTATTCGCGAGAACCACTCGGCGACAGGAGCTGAAATATCTGCAAGCTACTAAAGGATTCAGATTGTATTGTGTATGCCAAAAGAGGAGTTATTGGGGGCATAAATAAGCGAGGTTCATTACGGGTGGGGATGTGTGTGTGACAGTTATTGATTGTTGATAGAATAGTTGTATTTGTGTTCTAAACGCTAACGGCTAGCTTTGGTGTATGCAGTGAGTATCTATGTTGCCAGTGGCAGCAGTAGAGCATGTTTTAGTGGAAAAGGTCTTTACTACATAAAACATACATAAATTATAGATTAAACATCGAAGACTCGAGAGCAAAACATTCATATTTATTACACAAATACCTGCCCCGAACAGAGATCGAATCTGGATCCTCAAGCTTCGTAGTCAGATTCTCTAACCACTAGACTATCGTGAAATATGATTAGCAGTATCCTGAATTCAGACAAAACAATTTTAGCCCAGAATATTGACTGTTTTCCAATCACTTACCGGCTATAAATCCTGTGCAGGAACAAAGGACAAAACATCGTAAACGATATCGAGCAAGTCCGTAGATATTTGTGATAGGATTGCGCTGTGTGTGGCTTGAGTGTTATTCGCTAAGGTTAGCGTTAATCATCATCATGTCAGCCGAAAGACGTCCACTGCTGGCCGGCGGTCTCCCCCGCGGCTCTCCACTCAGACCGGTCTTGTGGTTTCCGCATCCACCGCGATTCCGTGATCTTTACCAGGGGGGCTAGCACGCGTGCCATTTTGTCGCTTGTCGCTCAGTGCGTCCTTTACTGATTCCATCACTATGAAAGGGACGCACTGCGCGACATGTGCAGGTCGTCGCTCCACCTTTATAGCGTTTATAGTTGTTCTAAAGTTAAACCAGAATTTAATGATTTCTGACATTATTTTTTGCCTTTGACTTCATCAGTTAATTAAACGAGCGAACGAAGTGAGCGAACCGTCTCGGTTTCAGCTTGGACTTTTTTTTCTGCCTGTCTGTCTGTCTGTCCGGCTGTTTTCCTCTAGCTCGCATTTCATAACTGATTCTCGTGAAATTTTGTATAAATTGTATGGATTGCATTGTAGATGATTTTTTGTAGATTTTTAGGGTTCCATACCTCAAAAGGAAAAACGAAACCCTTATAGGCCGTCTGTCTGTCTGTCTGTCTGTCAAGACCCTTTTTCTCTGGAACGCGTGGAGGTAGCATGCTGAACTTAATAACAAATACTTAAGCTTGCGGTCCCTTAAAGCCGTGAAAAAATCAACCTTCTAAGTCATCGCAATTTCCATACAAATTGCCGATTTCCAAAAACCTAAAGGGTACTTCCAGATGTCCTAGAAACTTGAAATTTGGTATGAAGATAGCTCTTACAGCACAACCACTCCGAAAAGTCTCAAAATCTTAAATTTTTATGTCTGTCTGTAGATTTTGCAGACCAGTATAAGATGACCCGACACTGCGTACATTTTGCTTAGGAGCAGGGCTCTGCTAACACTGGACTTTTTAAAACACTGGGGAAAAGCGTTAAAATCGTTCTACGGAACCCTCGTGCGCAAGTCCGACTCGCACTTGGCTGGTTTTTTTTAATGAGGTCGCAAGGTCTACAGCTCACAGAGCCACTAGTTTATGTTTACTGACACACGTATTTCAAAATTAATCTTCGGTTTTAAAATTGGATTTAAATCGCCTTTCCTTTAACTCACATCGATAAGCGAGACAGATAGATGCTCTAAGTGCATCCGTACATAGACCGCAGCAGTAAATATTAGCAGAGCCCCGTGTGCGACACGACAAACACACCAGCTAGAAAGATCAGTTAACTGCCACACTCAGAGTTCTGAATGAAAGCACACTATGTTTACAAATTTATTAAGATTTCATATTTTATAAGATTTAATGTTGATTGTTGTCTCGGATTTCGGCAAATACGTGCTCGAGCGAGTAGGTTTCATTGATCTGTGGGTGTTCTAGTACTTCTTACTTTCATCATCATCAGCAGCCTATTATAGTCCACTGCTGGCCATAGGCCTCCCCTAATGAGCGCCATAGCGCCCTGTCTTCAGCTTGCCGCATCCAGCATCTGCCTGCAGTCTTTCGCAGATGGTCATCCCACCTGCCCGGAGGGTGTCCTACACTACGTTTGCCGAGTCTTAGTTTTAACCTTAGTTGGTTTCAAAAAGAGAGTAGAGATTCTTGACATCATCATCGTTACTACAGTGGTTAGAGACCCTGACTATGAAGCTTGAGGTCCCGGGTTCGATCCCCGATCGTTGCAGATGTTTGTATGATGAATACGAATGTTTGTTCTCGGGTCTTGGATGTTTAGTATTATGTATTTAAGTATGTATTTTTTATTTATATAAGTGTGTTTATCAGTTGGTTAGTACCCATAGTATAGGCTCTGCCTAGTTTGGAACTAGGTCAATTGGTGTCAATTGTCCCATGATATTTATTTATTTTACTTGCACCCCTCTTTTTGCGTCGGGGGTTAAAATAACCGGCCAAGTGCGAGTCCGAGTCGCGCACGAAGGGTTCCGTACCATTATCTATAAAAACTGGTATTTGTTGTTGTAGCGGCAACAAAAATACATCATTAGTGAAAATTTCAACTGTATAAGTATCACGGTTCATGAGATACAGCCTGGTGACAGGCGGATGGACAGACAGACAGACAGACGGACGGACGGACAGACAGACAGACAGACGGACGGACGGACAGCGTATTCTTAGCAATAGAGCCCCGTTTTACCCTTTGGGTACCGAACCCTAAAAAGAAGCGTTAACCATCAAGCGGGCCACTTCCGTTCCAATTTCAGCCACTAAATTGCACTAAACCAGAATTGGCAGCCACTAGAACATCTGTCGTACGTCATTTGTAGCGGCGGATAAGTAAAACAAACGCTTGGCAAAGATCACCGGAATCGTGTTACCCACTGCAGCTAGGAGAGTAGACTGGTAAGCGAACATATTTAGAGGCAGAGGGGACACGTGTCCGTGAATGGCCTTAAGCCTCTCTGAAAAACTGGTTCAAATGTCGCCGGAACCATGTTACCCACTGCAGCTAGAAAAGTAGACGGATAAGCGAACAGATTTAGAGGCAGAGGGGATAAGTGTCCGTGAATGTCTTAAAGCCTCTCTGAGAAACTGGATCAAATGTGGTTGGAACCATGTTACCCACTGCAGCTAGGAAGACAGGTAAGCGAACAGATATAGAGGCAGAGGGGACAAGTGTCTGTGAATGGCTTAAAGCCTCTGTGAGAAACTGGTTCAAACGTCGCCGGAACCATGTTACCCACTGCAGCTAGGTAGATAGGTAAGCGAACAAATTTAGAGGTAGAGCGGACAAGTGTCCGTGAATGGCTTAAAGCCTATATGATGAAACTGGGTCAAAAATCACTGGACCCCTCAATCGGATGCTGTAGTAGCCACTTTTTGTTGTTTGTCAAAATTATAATTATAATTCTGTACCTGACAGAACAATCACTTCAGAGTTTCATCATTGTCATCAGCCTGTTTATGTCCCACTGCTGGGCACAGGCCTTCTCTCAGAATGAGAGCGCTTGGGCTACGCTACAGTTCCCATGCGGGCCCAGTGTGAATTGGGAACTTCACACACTCTATTGAATTGCTTTGCAGGGGTGTGCAGGTTTCCTCGCGTTGATTACCTTCACCGAAAAGCTCATGATAGATTAAAAACGTCAGAGTTTTCAAGTTTTGTAAGCATGTAATAAATAATAAGTAGGTAATTAAACACTACATTTTACAGGAAATAAAGAAATAAACACAAGTTGTAAACATGAGATACTCGTACAAGTGCAAAATTAAACACAATTAATAATATTCTGTCTGTCTTGCACCTGAAGAAACATCTTTGCCACTGTGACAATGCATTGGCGCTTCTGTATGTTTATTAACTCCTTGTTTAGTTACATTGGCTGCTGTAGGCAAGCGTTCACGCAATATATTAGGGCAATATACCTGATCGATACGGACCCGCCCACAGCGGTTTGCCCGTAAAACTGTAAGAACCTCGGTATTTCAAGAGACTGGTAGTTGAAGGTGAGTAGATCTCTGGCAATAACCTTAGAGCCCAAGGTACTTATTGTTAGTAAGACACAATGACATCTAAACCTTGATGAAATTCATCTTAATGAAAATTGCAAGACTTATTTACATAAAAAAAACAATTTAGCTACAATGACATTAAATCTAAGCTAAAACTAATAAAACGTAAAACTAAATTAAATCTATTTAGATTTATTATTTAATCCCCCCCCCCCCCCCCCCTGGGGTCGCATTTCGCTGAATAGTGATGCTGATTTTTTGGGAGAGAGAACTACGGAGTCCAGCCCTTTGGTCACAAGCTGCATGAACCAAGCGCTTTTGCAACTCTGAAATAAGCTTGTAAAAGAAAATAAAACTTAGGTTTTTTCCACACTTTAAGACAGTGCTATTTGTAGTTGTTTATTTTCAGGGGGTCAAGGCCTCTTTCCACTTGTTTACAATAACAGTTTGGAAAACCTTTGTGACTACATAGCAATAAGCGAAGTCTATACAACAAATAGTATGCAACAAAAATCACACTTGCTCCTAATAAGGATACAAGTTTACTTAGCTGTTATGCCCTGAAATAAAATAAAACTCTTTTTTTTTCATAACGCCCGAGGGCTGTAATGGCGAACACGGTACGGCCTTATCAGTATCGCACGCCACGTTTCCTCGCAATTGCTATGAAAAACATTGTATTGTTTGTTTCACGGGCGTACAAGAATTACTAACGTCTACTCAGAAAGCCCAGGTCTTTAGCTGCGGGCTTCTACTAGAGCCTCGTTCGTGATTTCTCACTTGCCGCCCCTGATGCGTAATGTACTATTACATTATGTAGCGAAGTTGTCGAACATGCTAAAGTTCTTTTGTGGTCTATTTACAGCAACACTAAGTTATGTGCTTTGTATAATATTGTTACAGGAGGCGACATTTTTTGCTTCAGTACGTTGAACTTACAAAGAAATATACGAAGTACTTAGTACATGCAATCATAACACCACTAGGTATCATGCACAAGAAATAACGCTGTAAATATCCATTCTAAGCAAAGTTACTTAAGATAAGCCAAACATTAGCGCAGGTTGGGTTAGGTACAGGTATGATTACATCGTCGACGTATAATGCACCTTTAGTCATTGATATACCTACAAAGATAAAGAGATACGGCACCGTTCCACCGCGCGCGGACAAGCAATTATAGGTAATTAGCTGATTCGGTGACTTAGTGTCCCTTGATTATGACATTATGTAGTCTTGGGACAGCGCTGAACAGGTGCGTGGCCTATTTTTAATGTTTTAAATCGATGACCTTTGTTGTTGAACATTCTTATAGTGGGTTTATGTGTCATTACGATTTTCCCTGTCAGGCAATGCGTCGCCACCATGGCATTTTCTACGAAAAGGTTCCACAGTAGGTCACGATTCAGTTGGTTCGATAGACACACGAATGACGGTCATCACTGTTCTATATTGCGCTAACGAAGTTTCTCAAATCGGATGCATAATCCATCCAACTCTCTTCCTTCGGACTTCGGTCCCCAGGCACAACATCTGCCTGGAGAGAGATCTCTCTAGTGGAGTCTTCCTTAAAAAACAATGGTAAACATTTCTACCAATAAATGACCAAAGGACCTACAAGACAATAAACATTTGAATAAATGTTCAGATAACGTCCAAGCACCAGTCGAAATATTCGATGAAATATTGAAACGTTCCTGCTCATTGTCACAGTTTTCATATATTTTGTCCTTTTGTCGGGAATGGCCATTGTTTCCCCGTATTCGAATTTGGGAGTAAGTTTTGCGAAGCAGCATAGTATAGATAACGTGGTACGTGCAAAGGGTGACCTCACTGCGGGAATTAGATGGACAAAAAAGAAAGAAAAAAAGAGGAAAATAGAAAAAATAAAAGTAAGATTTCAACCTTTTGAGCACCATGCCACGGGGCCTTATTTAGATTTAATTTAGTTTTAAGCTTTAGTTTATTTAATTTTAGCTTAGATTTGAAGACATGAGTGGATGAAGGGGGTATGTCACATTTTTGCGATTTTCGGTTTTATGCTATAAATGATGGTGCTAAGTCATAATGCATCACCGACCGCCTTCAGTTCTCGAGTTTTTAAACTATAACAGCTTAAAACGCAGTGTATGAAGGACCTATGTACAAGAATAAGTTAAGTTCTTCGTGAATGAAGGTGCTAAAGGCACATGACTGTAGAAGTGGTTATCAGTTGCGAGTAAGTGTAACAGAAGAAAGCGTTATGTACGTACTTAGCTCCTTCATCCATGTTATGAGACACAAACATTTATTTTCTGTTATTCTGACGTGTATGAAGGTGTTATGTTTAAACCATAACACCTTCTTACAGGTTTCAGCGTGTTTATTTACGGAAGTAACGGTTATGCGAAGTGCGAAAATATTGTCTCCCATGTTCAAAAACAGTTTAAAAATAGTTTTTGGGCTTAGCATATCGTTGTTTATGCAAAAATGTCTCGAGCAAAGATGCTGTATTGACATCAAGTGAGGGTAATTTGGAAAATCAGAGTATTCGACGAAAACAAGAATCTGAATCTAACTTCAACCTTTATGATAAGAATTCAGGTGAGTGTTTCTTTATAGTGACTAACTGTTGAATGTATAATTACTTATATAACTTAAAATAAGTCGTTATTTCTTGTAGTAGTGTACAGTAGTTACTTTCATGGATTAGGTATACGTGAGATTTTGAAATACGTGAAAAGGCGTACAGTCTGTTCGGACGCTTTACAACTATACCTACATAAATTTTGTTTATTTATCAGAGTTGAGGCTATTTAAATCTACTTATTTTGACGCAATTGAACTAAGCAATTGAATTAAAGAGCATACTTCTAAAAAACGTAGCAAGAACCCGGAGCAATGGAAACAAAAACGTGCAGCATTAGCGAGAGAAAGAGGTGAGGAATACACATCGTACAAAGACATAAAAATTCCAAAGAAAATGATTAAAGAGGGATTACTATGTCGAGATAAATGCAGGCTAAAATGTTCAGTTAAATTTTCGACTGAACAAAGGAAGCGAATTTTAGACAGTTATTACTCATTAAATGTCAACGAAAAAAATGCATTACTTTTTCAAAGTTTGAAATGTAAGCCAGTAGCACGACTAAGAAAAGGGGCTCTAAAACACAAAAGTAGTAGCTATAAATACTTTGTTACTCGCGACGGTGTCACCGAAGAAGTTTACAAGCTTGGGCTTTGTGCTTTGTATCAGATAGGAAGAAAAAAAGTTGATATTATTAGGGATCAGATTAAAACTGGAGCTGCAGCCCCTGCACCTGATTGCAGGGGACGACATACTAACAGACCACATAAGATGAATTCTGAAGTAAGAGACCGGATCAAAGATCACATCGCCAGTTTTCCTGCAGAGCAATCTCATTACTCCCGCCATAATAATATCCATAAACAGTATCTGTCACCACTGTTAAATGTAACTAAAATGTACAATTTATATATTGACATGTGTAATGCTGAAATTTTGCCGAATCAATTCAAGATTAAGAAATCTACCTACAACAATGTTTTCGTAACCCAATTCAACCTGTCATTTGGTTACCCAAAAAGCGACACTTGCGCCATTTGTGATGCAGGAGAGGGTTCCGAAGAACATAAAGAAAATTACCACGCTGCAGTTGAAGCTATGAGGTCTTATAGAGATAATGCCAAGATAAACAAAGACGTTACTTATGTTACGATTGATTTACAACAAACTATGCCACTACCAAAGATTCCTACGTCCAAAGCTTTCTATTTAAGACAAATATAGTTCTACAACCTTGGGATTCATGTAGTGAACAATGATAAAGAAAAGGCATATTTTTGTACATGGACAGAAGATGTTGCTGATCGTGGAAGTTGTGAGGTGGCCAGTGCATTATTACGTTTTGTTGAAATGGAACAAAGTGCTCATGTGAAAAAGGATAATCTGGTAATATGGTCAGATTCATGTGCAGGGCAAAATAAGAACTTTAATATGATTTGTTTGTACCAGTACATGATATTGAAAGGTTACTTCAAGGCAATAGACCATAAATTTCCACAAGTTGGACACTCGTATCTTGACTCGGATCGGGATTTCGGACGCATAGAAAAGGTACTTAGAAGACACGACACTGTTCTTTTGCCAGAACGATATAGGGAAATAATTTGCAAATCGTCTAGAATGAATCAAGTTTTCAACATGTCTGGACATTTTAGAAAAATTGGTAGCTTGCAAACCAAATTAAACCTCATTAATCGGAAAACAGATGTAAATAAGTCAAAGGTACATTTCCGAGATGGTGTTCGCTGGGTCCGTGTCGAAGAATTTGGGTCATATTTATATAAAGAAACCTATGACGTTATGACTCCCTTTAAAGAAGTTGACATTATGAAAAGAAATTCAAGTCCAGATAACTTTATTTTAGAAAGAGTGACAGATAAATACGGCACGATATCCCAAGAAAAAAAAAGATAACATTAGGGATCAGCTGAAATTTATAAACCCTGAGTGCAGGTATTTTTACGAAGAAATTCTTCTAAATCCATAATTTTTGTTACAATAAACACTTTCATTTATCAGACTTCTTTTATTTACAGAACAGCCTTAAAGGTGAAAGAAGGGGTTATGTACTTTTTTACATATTTTTTTTATATTTAAAAGCATTTATTTAATAAAAAAATTTTATTAATTCAACTAGCGTTATATTAGGTGGATTTTTATAGAAATAACAATATCTTATCCATTAAAATAAAAAAAACTGCAATGTAAAAACCTTTAACTGCAATTTACTCAAAAAAATGTTTTTGTGACATACCACTTTCATCCACTCATGTCTTCATTTAATGTCATTGTAAATTGCTTTTATTATGTAAATAAATTATTCAGCCACCATAATTATATTACCATAGATATAGCAACCCAGTAATCTCGAAATTTGATCAAGGTCAGGGGTCTGTTGTTACGACCAGTTAACGATCATGAAATTGTAAATTTTGATTTATGATGGCGTGGAATTGAAACGGCAAGGGTTGATGTCACGGATAGGGAATTAATTCAAGTATTGTTGGTCACTCCATTAAACGTTGTAGTCAGGATGGTATTGAAATCTTTAATGATGGTAGAGTCCGCGCGAATGTGATATTATTTTAGCTGATATTACCGCAGGAAAAATAAAACGATGCCTCTAAAAAATATTCCGATGAATTGAGAATCTCTTCCTTTTTTGAAGTCAGGTAAACATAATAGTTTTTTAATATAAAAAACACATCTCTCTCTCTCTCTCTCTCTCTCATTAGTTTCATTAAATTACAGGACAATAGATGGCGCTGCCTAATTGAACGGACTAAACGTAAAGTAACATAAATATTATTCGATGTTGGTTTGGAAACCTCGGTGCGTGATCATGACTCGCTTTTGACCGGTTTTTTGTTAATTACTTTACTTTTAAGCAAAGTTCCGAATAGCGAACGAAGCCAGAGAAAAGTTCACGTTATTTAAAATACTCGTACCTACAAACTTGACTATTCCGTTAAGGAAAATAAACATTTATGTTTGAACTAAACTTCTGCTGATATTTTTAAATTCCAAGCTATCTCAAGAGAATGATACCGCAAGCTTAAAATACCCCAAGAAATAGGTAGTCACCCTCATTTTTTAATTCCTAGCATCAATTCAATTCAACATTATTTACATCTAGCAAATTCCTTGAAATCCAAAAGAATAGTAACCCTACTGTAGACGTTCCGTCTGAGACAACAAATGGCTACCCACTAGTGGCCACCGGAGACAGTACCTGAAGTCGGCCATTACACAACGTCTCGGCGAAAGTTTCACCGAAAAATAATGCTCTGTTATTTCAGCTTCATTTTGAAGCATGAAGTTGATTTCGCTGCTTACACCAACTTAATGTAGGCCCTTTTGAAAAGATGCTAGGGTGAATTATAAGGTCAAATAGAGGAAAAGCGAACCAAAAGACACCAACTCGCCTCTGGCTCTCCGCGCGCCTCATATATGTACATATAGGTACAACATACAATGACAATGCAAAGCAAAATCTGTTAAGCAGCTGGACTTGAACCAGCACCCTCGGTAATCCTCATATATACTTCTGCACCTGCAAACCCACTTGCTCGTTTGCCTTCCTTGTAGTATAAAAAATACTTTCTATACCTGCCAAGCTTGTGGTCGAATAATATGCCGCTCCCATTAATATGATCATCATCATCATATCAGCCGAAAGACGTCCACTGCTGGACATAGGCCTCCCCCGAGGCTCGCCATTTAGAACGGTCTCGTGCTTTCCTCATCCACCGCGGTCCCGCAATCCCTACTAGGTCGTCGCTCCATCTTGTTGGAGGCCTACCGACAGCTCGTCTCCCGGTCCGTGGACGCCATTCGAGAACCTTCCGACCCCATCGGCCATCAGCTCTGCGAGCCTATTAATACAAACATCAGGATATGCCCTTTGGAACATTTTCAAATAGGAACGGTGTTGCCGAGCCCGCCAGTAGGAGCAGCGATGAAAGATATTTACGGAATCGAAGTTATGACATGCACCTTTATTATTTCGGCCTCGGCATGAAATTCGGCCATAAGATTCCTCGGCCAACTACCCCTAACTTTCTCAAGGAAAACGAGGACGGAAAAAGTTTCAAGTTACAAACTCTTGTTTTGTATGGGGCTTCTTAATAAATAACTTACACAGAACTATTCGTTGTTCCGGTCACACTCTTGTGCAACCTGTTTTATGTCACCTATCTAGTTTTATCAGGGGTTTTTAAAAAGTTATCACACCATGATTGTCTCCAGCTCCAGCCAATTTACGTCCCACTGCTTGGCACAGGCCTCTTCTGACAATGCGAGGGCTCTAATAGTTCCCACACAGACCCAGCACGGATTGGGTACTTCACACAACACCATTGCATTGCTTCGCAGTAGTACGCAGGTTTCCTTGCGATGTTTTCCAAATGTATATTTCGCACATAAATTTCGAAACAACTGAAGCTTGGGCTCGAATCCACGGCCTTCTTGCTTGAGAGGCGATAGGTCACACCACTAGGGTACTACGGCTTAGATACCAGAGGGTCGAGCACGACCTTAGCTGCCTAAAGCTGCGTAACGTTACCGTTATCGTATCGAGATCGAGAAACCTCATACTAAATTTTAGTTCCAAACACGCTCACGGGCGGGCGCTGTTCCAAACGTCATACAAACTCGACAACGTTTACTATTCGACTTTACGTTACGCAGCATTCGTAAAGTCGTGCTCGACCCTCAGAAACATTCCGTTAGAATTAAAATATTGCCACAGTTCTTGCATTGCAGGGTAAATACTAACCAGAAATACCTAGGAATATCTTGGAATCCCAGTGATTCAGTGCATTCAGCTGGTATCAAAGCGAAGTCATAGCAGAAGGCAAAAGCCTCGTGGAATGCAATGTCGGTACTTTACTTAAATATTCTTAACGCAAAAACAAAACAATGACTCTCAAAATTATATGTAGGTACATTGATAAAATCACTAAACCTGCTTTTTGGAAGGCAAACGAGCAAGTGGGTCACCTGATGGTAAGTGATCACCATTGCCCATAGACACCCACAACCCCGGAGGGTTTGCACATGCGTTGCTAACCTAGAGAGCTAAGATGAAAATGGTTCTTGTGCCCATAATTACACCGGCTGTCTTACTCTCCACACCGGAACACAACAGTGCAAGGACTGCTGCTTAGCGACAGGATTAGCGAGTAAGATGGTGGTAGCGATCCGGACGGAGCTTGCACAAGGTCCTACCACCCGTAATACTTACCTTTGACAAATAACGGGGCAGGCGTCTGTTTAAAACTAACTTTGTTGCTGTTTTTTTTCTTTAGGCTAATAAAATATAGCTTTGCCACAATCATGCATCATTTTAAGAATCAATAAACAAATTGAGGTAATTCACATCTAACATTTGCCAAATTAAACATGTGTATGTAAGCCATATATTATGCAAAATAAACTGATCACTGACTGATCTCAAATGGAAAATCTTTTTGTATTTTTTTTCCCATTTATTTTTTATTTTTACGGTTTTCCCGTGAACATCAATTACATTTTTAATAAACTCACCGAAACATGAATACACAGAAAAAAACCAGAAAAATACCAACCCCGGGAATCGAACCCGGAACCTCGACACTCCGGGTCGCGTGCCTACCCTTACACCAGAATTATTGGCATTTACCTTGGATTGGTTATTCTTTATTTGCCAACTGTCACTGACTGACTAATCCGTAGTCCTTCTAGGAGCAGGCTTCGGCGGAAGCGAAACGAAAAAAAGCAGACTCCCAGAGTAAAGTATTAGTCGGGCTGTACTCGACTGCCATACGAGACTAGAGTGAAGCGTTTATTTCACTATGATTGAATCTCACGGTAGTTCCATGCTGAAGAATTGAAACTATTGCCGCTCATTTATTCGCACAAAATACTTTTCGCTAGCTGGCCCGGAAAGAGGCAGCCCGTTGCGACATTCTTCAGATGTAAATAGATCTTCAGATAAGCTTCGATATATGGTGGCAATTTCCTCCGTGGAAGGGTGAACGGAAGAGGGATATTTCGCCTTACCCGTTCCTTTTTATGTTACAATTCTATAAGTGTGACGTAACTATCGGTGCAATATCGTTTTGCCGCCCTTATTCACGGCGTCAAGTCGTCGAATTGTGTCTTTGTTGATCCTGATGCCCTGGTAGGACTCGTTGAGGCTTTAATACGAGAGCTTATCTATTTTGGGAAGATAGTCGTAAAATCTTGGAAAATTGATGCCTCACTAAGGTGCTTTAATTAATAAATGGTCGCTTTAGTAGTCTGAGTAAAATCTTACAAACTGTTAAGTATAGCTTGCACCGTTCTTTAAGTTGAAAGTTCGTAAGAAATCAAGAACTGTTCAGCACCCTGGTGGTATAGCTAAGTTTATGTTTCTTCTGCTAAGCGATTAGAAATTTCATCAGATATGACAGTGTATCAGCCATCACAATGAAATGAAACTAAATTTGCTATTCGAAATTCTTAATGGAGAAGCCGTAATGGTCACACATCGACTTGAGCAATGATTTAGCGATCACCATTGCCAAGACAACTATGTTAATGCTCTTTTTGGACCTCAAAAATTACACAACAATATTCTATTTTGAACTCGTCTCATTAATCCGATATCATTTTAACCCGAAAAATAATTGACACACATAAATTTAACATACTGCTCCGAGCATGTGAGCAATTTGGGGAAAGCAATTGCGATCATATATCACTGTCTTATCTGTGGATCTACGGCCGATTGTCACTGCGGATTTGACGCCATTTTGCTTTTTCCACGTACCTATAGAGTGCTTTGAATTTCACTAAATGGCACAAAGGGGATTGTGCCGGAATGCGCGGAACTCTGCGATATTTGATTCAGGGTTTGTTTCATAGAATTATTGGAATCGAAATTGTTTGGTGTCGGTCTGTTGTTTGTGCAATTGTTAATTACCAGCTGCACGATGCTAAAACAACACAAGTATGCTGAGAGCATACAATGTATATGACATTGTATTTAGGTATCTCAAGTAATTTAAAATTATGGCCAAGTTAGCATTCTTCTCTCTGAGTCTGTCTTCTCAGTCGATTGCTCTTGACACAGAAGTCATGGTCACGCGAGACGATCAGTAGCGCTCAGTAGCATTCTTCTAGCAAATTTAATTTATCTTTGTTTGCCCTAAGAGTTAACTGCCAAATGTCGATACGATATCGCATTCCTTTAAAATAATAACCCTGCTGTAACTAGTTTCACTATAAAACGGTACTAGAGATTACTTTCTCGTTAACTTACTCTAATATCACAAAAAAAAACTTCAAACCCTTCCCCGATAGTTGGCATTGACACCTTCAATCTTAATTCATAGCAATTAAGGTTTCAGGTAAAGTGTCATTATTGAAATAGAGCTATTAAACAGTTTTCACAATGCACCTTTTATCTAAACAGTTTAGTTACGAAAGTTCAGCAACCGCAAGTAGGTACTAAAATCAAAGACGCCAAATTTGCTTCTGCGAACAAGCGAAAGCAAAACGTGTTTAATTACCATAATTCCACCCTTATCCAAGCACTTTATAATTCACCAGATAACATGCAAACAACTTACAAATCCATTAACGTGTGCGAGCTAAATTCTTATTAGCATAGTCGACGTCCACAAGTGCTTAATTTCTAATTACTTAGGTCTCATAAAGGTGAATGGCTGATTAAAATGTTAATAGTGCCTATAGGATGTGATACTTACCGAGCTGGACTGAAACGAGGTTGGAATGCTTTTGGATGTGGTACATACATACATACATACAGTCACGCCTGTTTCCCGGAGGGGTAGGCAGAGACCACGAACTTCCACTTGCTACGATCCTGACATACAACCTTTGCTTCCCTTAATCTCATAACATTCTTCATACATGCTCTCTGGTTTTGGGTACTCCTGACCTGTCCTTTTTCCAGAACATCACCGATTTGATCTGAGTACGTTCGCCGAGGTCTTCCCTTTCTCACTTTTCCATCCACTCTCCCTGGATGTGGTAAGATGGGGCATTTGGTTTTATGTCTGGTTCCTCCAGTTGAATTCAATGGTGTCGCCATTTCCCCTGTGACTAGCAGATTTTTGACTTATAATTAGCAAGAGTGCAGTCTTTTACATGAATTATTTAAAAAGGTGCATTTTCTTACCCATGGCGTCCGCGGACCGGGAGACAATATGTCGGTAGGCCAACAACAAGATAGAGCGACGACCTGGTAAAGATCGCGGGACCGCGGTGGATGCGGAAAGCACAAGACAGGTCTAAGTGGAGAGCCTTGGGGGAGGCCTATGTCCAGCAGTAGACGTCTTTTGGCTGACGTGATGATGATGATGATGATGATTATTATCTTACCTGATCTCTTCTGAGCGGTGGCCAGTTTCTCAGACATAAGAATGTACAGAAAATACTCAAAAAAATGCGACATCGAGTCCTCTAGTTGGTCGTTGGTCAACGGACTCCCGTTGCTGGGGGTACCGTACGACGGTGAAGTCGTATATTTCATACATCTTCAAACATTGTTAAGGAACCGCAAAGACATGAATAGAAAATGTTTTGTTAGTGGCTACTCAGCCACTAACAAAACATTTTCTATTGCTAATATATAAGCGTGTCAACAGTTATCTTCAATCAGTTCAAAGCAAAACCAAGTCCATGCCCGTGTCGTTTCGAAAAGCTTCACTGTTTGCCAGTCTGTGGTCTCTTTGAGCATTTATCTCAAACTGTACGTTGATGCAAAAAGCCTCGTATGCGCTCATCCTTGGCCCAGCTACGGCTGTTGCCACTGGCGACACGGCGACCAAATTCTCTTACCATTGCTTGGTCGAGACACTCACCGCCCAGCGGGAGATTCGGAACACACGCAATGTATAACCAAATGGCTCGAGGGTCACAAATAGTCGTAGATATTATCACTGTTTAAATATTACTTTTTGCCACCGCCTCACCATAACCCACGCTGCTGATGTCTGCTTATTAAATTTTGCTTATTAAGCATGATCATTATTATATGTTCGGTTTTGTTAACGCGCAAGTATTGGAAATGTGTAAATTTGATGTTTGTCGTATCTGCGCTTATATTCGGATCTGGCTTCAGAAAGGGTTACCTTATTTCATATAAAATCAAACGTCATAAAATTAGAATATGAAATCATTCATTTGCTCTAAAGTACATTTTCTATAACATTTAAAAGCCCTAAATACAAAGTCTCTATTGTCAATGGGTATAAGATTCAAACTGAAAGATAAGTGTACCACAAGTAAGTGGTTTGATTAAGAAATGTTTTCATAGTTTTTTTTTTTAGAAACAAAGCCCTCGTTTTAAAGCAGTCCATAGTTAGGTAACTTGATTGCGTTGAGGATAACAAAGCATTATTATTTAAAATAAGAAAACGTGTGTGTTTGTTTAGTATTTTATTAATTTGGTCACTGTCTTTTTGCATGCGCTAAAAGAACCTAAAATTATGTTGATAATGGAATACTCAATACTGATACTGCGTTGATTTATGATTTTTTTTTTACATCCAAGACTCGAGAACAAACCTATCACCACACAAATATTCTGCCTCGATCGGTTATCAAACCTTTCTCAGCTTTATATACCTACAAGTTTTCTAACCACTAAGCTATCCGGTCGTATTTTTATTTAAATGTTCGATTCTAATTGTCGCCCAAAGCGTTAATCAGAAAAGGAATTAAGTTACAGTCGATCTCCCAAACAAATCTCATTTAACTTAAGCACTTCCTTTAAACAAACAAATTCGGACACTTTTGTTTGACTTCAAAAATTAACAATATTAAATTTCAAATCATTTAGAATCACTTAAATACAGTATCGTAATACAATAAGATGGAACGAACACTGATAACAACGGACTGGCCTGCGAAATATGATCTAATTTGGCTTCTAATCCAATGTTGTAAACTCAATTTGTTGCCGGGACTTACGAGGTGGTGTAAGTCACGAGCGATTTGTTGTTACGATACGGCCACGATTTTTTTCGACTGGCAGCGCGACAAGCGATCTCTCAGTAGGTCAAGCACGACTGGCCGCGACTTAGTTTATCGTGTGAGATTATGTACCCGTCCCGTTGCATTCTGAGTGACAGAAAAGGACGGCCACTTGTTCTCGCACGAGACAGAAGTCGCACTGTCAAAATTCAAAATTCAAATTCAAAATTCAAAATTTTATTCAGCAAATAGGCAGTTGAATGCTCTTTTACACGTCATTTTTTTTTTTATCTACCAGCGCTTTCGGAAAGACCATGATTGCCAAGAAGAATGCGCCGCAAGAAACTTGGCACAAAGTCATTTTTTCTAAACACAAGTTACATTAGATCTTACAATACGTAACCACAGATAAATTACACAAAGAAACCTCACTCTGTCATTAAAAGATTAAGAGATAAAATAAAACCGTATTTTAGAAACAAGTGTAAAAAGTAATTATTAGAACAGCAAAACCAGAACACTTTACTTTACTGGCACGTTTTAATTGAGCAGGAGATGTATAGGGTCTCCAGGTAAAATATCTGTGAAAATTATATTACAAAGGGATGTATAAGGCCTGTAGTATCATTTTTGATACAAGAAAACATCTCGATCGCATTCGCATAACGTCTCAATTACTATGAGTAGATCGGTAGTACCTCTAAATTTATGTTGGTTTTCGAAGATGTCTCTGGCGGCGACAAGTCGACGACATGCCGAGGGTCGAGCACGACTTTATGAATGCTGCGTAACGTAAAGTCGAATAGTAAACGTTGTCGAGTTTGTATGACGTTTGGACGTTTGGAACAGCGCCCGCCCGTGAGCGCAACTAAATTTGGAACTAAAATTTAGTATGAGGTTTCTCGATCTCGATACGATAACCGTAACGTTACGCAGCTTTCGTAAAGTCGTGCTCGACCCTCTGAAACGCTGGTCATTTTCTACGGTTACTGAATGCATTATAGTGTGTAGATAAATATTGTTCCATAATTAGAAAAAATATTTACTTAGGTACTTACTCGCTAAGAATAAAGCGAGCAGACGAGGTTGCTTAATCTACATAAAATATAGTGACAACTACTGCTGAGGCTAAATAGAAGGCTTGATAGAATTCATGAGTCGACGTGACGTCTTTTTTGCTGCAGCGTCGAAATTGATGGTAGGTATATTTATTGTGTACTTACAGAGTTAAAATTTAATTACCTTTTTTTTGAAAGAGTGAGGTCACCTGATTGTAAGCGATCACCGCCACCCATGAGAACATGAGTCACTTTTCCGCTGCCGGCCTCACCACATACATTGCTCTTTTGACTTACACCATGGCCTTAAGTGGACGTAAAGCGCGATAGGACACCGCCGCCTAAGGAACTGCGACCCTTATCAACATTGCAGGGTGACTTGAATTCCTTAATACACAGAATGACACTCTGTGTACAACCCTTCCTTTTACCAATTGTAACCTTACTGCAATCGCTCAAGGTGTATTGTTCATTGAGGTGTAAGCATGTTAGGACATTCTTGTTATAGGTGTTTTGCAATTTAGTACCGCCCTCATATTAACTTCGTTCGGATCTATTGTTTTATCCTACCTTGTTTCAATTACCTTCTGTCCAAAGCCAGGTGAAAAAAATCCATCCTACTATTTTATTCAGGGTATCAAATAGTTTTCTTTTCAATTTGTTGCCTGTTCGTTTATTTTAAGTGGATGAAACGTTTGAAATCGGATTAGATATTTAGGTGTGATTGTTCAGAGTGTTTTCTTAAGTATAGGGTTTGTTAAGTATAGGTTTGAGATTTTATAAAACTGTAAAAGGATGTACCTATTCTTTCAAACTTTCCTGATTCTCATGCTTATTAATAACGATTCAGAACTCAATAACGATACAAAAATGTTTTTTAAACTACCTGGACGTTTCACCGGCTCTGGTGCTGCCGCCGTCGTCATGAGTAGACCAAAACAAAGTTAAAAACATTTTATGTTGTGATTAAGTTCTGAATTGTTTGTAGTTATGTTCTAATTGTTACAAGGAATTAATGAATTACAATAATAAGGCGAATGCGATGGTTTCAGCTAAAGGTCTCGGAAAGTTATCGGAGGCTGACAGCTTCTAGGTTGTCATTAGAGAAAAATAATACTTGTCGGACGAAAACGAAAATTTCCAACAGATTTTTTAATATAAATTTTGCAAAACATTGAATGCAAGTTTAATCTCAAGCGTTAGTAAAGATGCCCGGCTGTGGTGTGGTGACACGAATACTCTGATTTGTTTTTGAGAATTCAGTTTTTTTATATAGTACAAACAAGGAAGGCAAACGAGCCACCACCACCAGATGGTAACTTATCACCACTGCCCGCAACCCCGAAGGAGAGCTAAGAGAGAGCTAGAGAGCTAAGACGAAATGCCTCTTGCTAAGATGAAATAATTACACCGGCTGTCTTACTCCACACCGAAACAGAGCAGTGCGAGCAATTGCAAGTATATTCAAGAATCTTGATACGAAATGCATAGCTGTACAAACTTGATTTACGTTGGGTTGCGGGAGTGTGGCTTCTAAATACCGACCCACATCAATCTTGAGAGTTGCGGTGAACATGCGAGCGGAGACAACGTCTTAAATACTTCCTCGAGTCTAAATTCAAAAGCCGTCTGATCCAATCCGTATCCAATACGTTCCGTGACGTCGCAGCATACTTAGTTTTAAGTCTAGTTAGAGCCGGTTTTTCCATCCTCACATTAGCTCTTATTCCATAGAAACCCCTACACTATCTATGACGCGCGCCGGCTACCGGAGGTGCGACGATGGGAAGGTCCGCGCTGGCTGCTCCAGCGTCCAGAGCTGTCAACCATACAATTTTCGTGTATTTGTGGAAATAGTAAGATAGTCTCTGTCCTGTCACGATCGCCAGTTGTTAAAAATTGAAGGTGTTTGGAAATTATATATAGGAAATGGTTAATTCTCACCTCATTATATTTTAGGAGTTCGCCAGTAAATAAAGTTCTGCCATTATTCTTGAACATCGAAACGAAGAGAGTTTATTTTTCTTAAAATAAATGTTGCTATCGAAAAACTTGTAATGACAGTTGCACATTTATATCTAAAAGCGGACATACACTTTCTCTACACTATCTGTGGGATAAGAGCTTATCTGGGGATTGAAAAATCGGCCCTTAGTAATTAAAAGGGGTATACTGAAAATCAGCGTTGCGTCTTGCCGCAGCATCATACTGCTGAGTGTGGCGCTGTTAACCCTCTTCGGCACAGTTGTATTATTTTTTAACTATAGCCATCAAAAAGTAAGTTTTTGTTTCCAATCGTATTTCTGTTTACTTTTTAGGTTCTTTTTTAAACTTACTTAATGTTGTTCTTTTTATCGTTTTTGTCTGAGTCGAATTTGTGTTATTAATTCATGTCGTTTTTCTTCTTCTTAGTGTTTCTCGATTTTCGGAAAACAAAAAAGTTCTAAGACTAAATTGGTTAGTGGTTAGAGAACCTGGCCCCTATTTCACTAACTTTACAATTGTCAAATTATATTGACAATTCGAAGTACAATATGAAGCGCTCTAAAAGAAAAACTCTTCCAATCAGCAATTGATAATGAATTGTCATTGAAAACTGACCATTGTAAAGTTGGCGTATAATAATATGTATTGTACCGTCTGACGTAAATACTTGTAGTGCCTAATCCGTCAGCGCAGTGCAAGTCGGCCTAAGAAGCTTGAGGTCATCATCATCATCATCATCATCATGTCAGCCGAAAGACGTCCACTGCTGGACATAGGCCTCCCCCAAGGCTCTCTAATCAGACCGGTCTTGTGCAATCTTTACTAGGTCGTCGCTCCATCTTGTTGGAGGCCTACCGACAGCTCGTCTCCCGGTCCGTGGACGCCATTCGAGAACCTTCTGACCCTATCGGCCATCAGTTCTGAGAGCTATGTGCCCCGCCCACTGCCACTAAAGTTTCGTAATTCTTCGGGCAATGTCGGTAACCTTAGTTCTACTACGGATATCATCATTTCTGATTCTATCCCGCAGAGAAACCCCGAGCATAGCCCTCCCGCTTGAGGCTTGAAACTTGAGGTCCCGGCAGATAATTAATTGTTATAATAAAAACGTTAATCTTTTGCTCTCGATTCTCGGACTATATGTATTTGTATGTATTTTTCACATGTATGTGTATGTCTAAGTCTTTGGCACGCTCTACAGCTTAAACCGTTTGACGGATTTCAACGTATGAGGTGTCATTGGATTCGTTTTAGTTGCGGGAGTGACATAGGGTATATTGTTTCCCTGAATTCCAGTGGGTTTTTTGTTTTTAATTTTGAGTTGGTTAGGTTACGTTATTAATCATAACTGATTAGTTGTTTTTTTTTAATACAACAAGGAAGGCAAACGAGATAGTGGGTCACCTGATGATAAGTAATCACCACTGCCCATAGACACCCGCAATCCCGGAGGGCTTGCAGATGCGTTGCCAACCCAGAGAGCTAAGATGAAATGCCTCTTGTGCCTGTAATTACACCGGCTGTCTTACTCTCCACACCGGAACACAACTGTGCAAGCACTGCTGCTTAGCGGCAGGATTAGCGAGTAAGATGGTGGTAGCGATCTGGACGGACCACGCACAAGGTCCTACCACCCACAATTTGCTGTACGAGTATCATTAACTTTAGAAGTATAGCCAGTAGTTAATGTTTTCCAGCTGATGACAGCAGCATTAGCGTTTGAATACATTTAAAACACAGCGAATCTCAGTAAGTTGACCAAAATAATGCTGCTTCTGATATGTTAACCCAATTTGTCTAAATGGTATAGCCCAGTTATTCATACATTACGATAAATGATTTATTTGCCTGTACATAATAAATAAGCTATCTCGTCTGATAGATTCGCAATGACGTTAATAAATCATATTAATAGATTCTGTCGGTCTATTTTCCATTTGGTTTAAGAACTATCGTAAATGACTGAGGTTTGCTGTTCAGTTATTTCGAAGGTTAGTTCGGATAATTGTGGCGAGTTGTAGTTATTATGGGAATTATAGTTGTCAGGTTGGTGCATACGATTTGAATGCAGAAAGTAGGAATTAGGATAAGGCTGCCACTTTCTTTGTACTTATTTGTAATTTTACCCGACTGCCAAAGGAGGGTTATGTTTTTCGTGCGTATGTGTGTGTATGTACGTAGCTGGGGGATATCTAATTTTTTCAATTTCAACGTATGGGGTGTCATTATAGATTCGTCTTAGTTGTGAGAGTGACATGCATAGGGTATATTATTAATATAATAATTAAGTCAATTAGTTTTGCAAGCGGGTTTTGGTTTTTTAATTGATTAAAAGTTTTTTTTCAGCATGGTAGCGAAGATGACATGTGGCGTAAAAACGCTTAGATATGTCGGTACCTTATACCTTGGAATTGAAAATTGCCAGATTACAGTGTTCAGGGAACTGTTACTCTCCACACCGGAACACAACAGACCTAGACTTGGAACCTTGGTCTTTTTCACAGCTGCAAGGGATTACAGGAATGAGTGTTTGATACATTAATTTCAGCTTGCTACCGACATGCGTACTAGAGAAAAAGGATCTAGACAGACAGACGAACAAAAAAGTGATCCATTTTTTCCTTATGAGGTACGGAACCCTAAAACAGCAACATCCTGTTGGGTGTAAAGCTCGCGTTACCAAAAAAATACAAAAATGTGTAGATAAAATTACCTTGGCAACAAAAATAATATTCCATTATATTTCGAAGTCCGCCCTAAGGGTGTAATATACTTGTATAACATATTGTATTACAAACCTTTAATAACCTTTTCATCTCTCGTCTTTCTGTGACTTTATTTCATTAATAAGTGAGAGAGCAATATTTGTCGTTGGTAAAGTCACCAGGGTAACGTGGACCCGACGCTACCCTGGTGACTCCATCTGTACGAGGTCAAGTAAGACTGGAAAGTAAATGTTAGGTAATCTGGTTATTATGAGAGTTAAACATGACAAATACCACATGACGTGTTGGACAAATGAGTGGACTAGAGCTTGGTGCTTTTGTTCATAGTAAATACTATTGTTTTTGGAAACTAGAAGGAAATTGTATGAGGATAAAGTCTGTTCAGTCGTGAAATTTTAGGTAAATTAATGGTTTCAGTACTAATTTACTTAATAAGCAGCGTAACTTCTTCTATTTTATAAGGCATCATGTTTTCATGTGTAAGGATCTGTCAATGTAAAACACCTTTGGTTTGCTTTTCTAGCTATGATACCTACATAATATAAGGTAATTGAAAGAGCCACAGGCTCGTAAAACTACTGCCTATCTTGGTCTCATAAAACATGGAAATCGAAATTCGAAATTTTAGATAAGAACCTAAAATATGAATTGAAAGGCGGAGGCGTGTAATTATTTGCCTTCTTATGGACGAGACGTACCAATAGACTTCCAGGGGACTTACTGTGGGTGTGCTGGGATGGTTTTGGAGCTTTCTTTTTGTTCACACCTTCAGTCAGAAGACGCTCTTCAAAAGGGACGCCGCCGCTTGTATGGAGAAAAACAAAACACGGTGCCACAAGCTTTCAACAGCCGAAAAAACTGTTCCTATTGCTGTTTACACATATTGTTTATAGTTTTCGTATTAATACACAACACAATGAACCCCGGGGTGGCAAATTAACACATTAATTAGCGGTTCTACGATCACTTTCTAAATTAGCACGCGTCTCGTAGGAGTTCCGAGCGAAAACAGTTTTTTTAAAAAATGGCTTCCGTATGACCTTGGGTGGCCAGCGCCGCGGCGCATTTAGTTTTCTTTTTCGCCCCCAGATGGCATTGGTCTCGTCAAATTGTTTTCCTTGGCGTAAACAGTAATTTTTTGCAAAAAAACTGACCAGCGGTTGGTCCTTATTCCACCTGGTAGAAAATGCAAGCGAAGCCAACAGTGTAGTAACAACAGTGTAGTCCAGCAATACTCTATATTGAATCTAACCTTGAAGAGACCTAGATTGTATCTGGACGAAATCACGAACGATGGAGCCAAAGAACGGAATCTATTACTTTTTTAACTTTTAACTCAATGTCTTTGTTACGTCCTAATGCACGCGTTCTTTTAAAAATCACAGCCGTCTTACCAGTTCAATAGCGTACATAGAAATATCGCCTTTCATCTTTTAAACGATCTCCAAAAATTCGTCGTATTCCACATGAGTTTTTCACGAAAACTGAGAAGAATCGAACAATATCTTAAGTTCCAGCACGTTGTAATGTTTCTCTTTCGAGCAAATATTATAAGTATCGAACATCAAAATATCTCTTATCAAATTACCGATCGCGGAATTGACGTCACCCTTATAATAATTTATTTACAATTCCATAAAATCACCCTTCCCAGTCGCTCGACCTAATTTCGCGACCTCGCCTCCAACTTGGGCTGGGGAAATTATTTGATGTCGCTTATAATCTCTTTTTATTTAACAGAAAGAAATGAAACCTGCCAATTGTATTGGCTTGATTTTAATTTTTACAGATGCAAAGCAAAAACATTGGGAATAATTTTAAGGCGATTTCCTTTTTCTTGATATTTGTTAAATGTTCCCGTAAATCAGCCATATCATTAACCTCAGTATTTTAAGGTTTTGATCTTATTTCAGAGACAAAAGACCCGTCTTCTCTAATTATCATGCCCTTATTTAAAAAACAGAAAATCGCATTACAGTTGATTTTACACTATGCAAGTAGGTAATCTAAAAAATGTGATCCACATCTACAAAATTATCCTCCACTTTCAAAATGAGACATCTTTTGCGTCGATTCTGGTCCCACCAATTTCCACAGCCGAAGATATCAAGAAACAGATCAATTTTACTGTAGTGTCTCGACAGAGCAGGCACGTAGTAATTTAATTCATTTCAGTCTTAATCAGATTAATTGGTTGGAAAAGCAGATTAGCAAGGCGTGTATAATGTCCAATTGTAGCCATCTGCCTTCTTAACTAACGTGACACAGCGGGGCGACGTACAGCGAACATGAGATTTCAACAATATTCCTTTCACATTTAACATGAAACTACCGTGAGACTCAATCATAGTGAAATAAAACAGCATTGAAAGAAAAAACCTATTGGAACATATATATTACATACTTAGCTTATGGCGCGGTTTTGCTCCCGTGAAATATTTCAAAATCGGGCTAGTTCCCTATCCCGTGGGAATTTTGAAAAATCCCTTCTTTGCACCTCTAAGATACTCAAGGTACATGTTTGCAAAATTTCAAGTCTCTAGGTCCAGTGGACTAGGCTGTGCGTTGTCTGTCAGTCAGTCACGGTACTGTATAATAGGTATAGAAAAAGATATAGCGTCTTTGCGTCTATTACAGGCGATTCATGGCGTACCTACCGTCTGGGAGACAACGCCTTCTGTGGCTATATAAACCAATGCGAGAGCCACACACTACCGCAGGCCTGACAAGAGAAGTTTGCGATGGTTGCTATTGAGTCACCTTGATGTCGTTTCTGTCTCTTGTCAGCAAGCGACTCGAACCAGGCTTCATCGCAAAACTTGCGATTATCTACTACACATTTGCGCCAATATGATCGATTGTCCGCGAGTATTTCCCAGTCAAGTTGGTCAATTTAAAAACTGGCTATGTCTCGTTTGGCGCAGTCCTTAAAGCGAAGCAATGACCTCCCAACATCTCTTTTCGCATTCGCTACTACACCAAACAGGACACGTCGTGATGATCCCGTATTTAGTTAATACGTCAGATAGATTCATAAAATTCATCCAATCTGTTAACCAAACATACAAATCGACCCTTGCGTGTAAAGCTGTTCGCCCATATGTCTCGCAGACGAGTGCCGTCGAGAAGCCGTTATACGCATTATCATAACACATTAACATAATTCTGTACATCTATCCAGGGTAGGCTGTGGTTATGAAGCAATTTTCCACCCCAATCCCGGGCAATGTCTTGTGTGGTAATAATAATAATTGCTTTGATGAAAGCAAATGGAACATGACAACGCGTTAATGTTAAGTCGGTACACAATGCTGTAGGCTTGAGAGTTAAAGCCTTTGTTGGCAACTAAGTGTTTGCCGGTGCTTGGGATGTTAGTGTTAATGGAGAGATGAAACTGTATTAGATAAACTCTGATGCTCTATTTTTTATTAAAAGAGGGAGCAATTAGGTCACCTGATGGTAAGCTATCACCTCCACCGATGAGAACCAGCAACCCCAAGAGTCACTAGTCCGTTGCCGGCTTTTAAGAGGAAAAGGGATAGAGGAAAGGGGGGAGAATAGAGCCTCCGGCACTCTTACTGACAGAACGAAACGCAACAGGGGTGCTGTTGTTTCACGCCGATATTATGATTTTATAAAACTAGATTAGAAACAGTACGAACTAGATACCTACACTACTAGAAAGAAATAGAAGGATAGGAGAATGACACTATATTGGAAGGAGGTATAGAGAAATCCGCTAACAAGGTTGAATTAAACGCAGTACCTCGAGAAAACATCTATAACAACATAATTGTGAGAAATAATAAATCGGTAGACAGAAAAACTAAGCTTACTTACTAAAATACTAAAGTTCCAAATAAGTCCGACTAGGACTTTTAGCACGTTTAGTATTACAGTCAGTACAAGGTCGAATGAAGTGAGTGAAGGAAATGAATACGAGTATTAACAGAGTGATTGTCTATAACAATAACCTGGTAATAAAAGTAAATAAATTCTAGCTCAGCTCTCTTTAGTTACTGATTTTCATCTGATAGAACTAAGAAATAGAAGTACAAGTTTGTTCTATTGGCCTCTCAAGCAGAGGGTCGTGGGTTAGGGTCCCAAGTCGCAACTCTGAGTGTTTTCAAAATTTATGTGTGATATTACATTTGTAATGTATCACGAGCATTTCAATAAAAGAAACTTGTACATTGTACGAAGTTCCCAATCCGCACTGAGCCCACCTGGAAACTATAGCCCAAGCCCTCTCATTCTGAGACAAGGCCTGTGCTTAGCAGTGGGACGTAAAAAAAGGCTGATGAAGATAATGATGAGATGTTTACAAGTAGAGGAGGTTTGATAAATAAATAAATATCATGGGGCAAATTGACACCAATTGCTCTAGTCCCAAACTAGGCAAAGCCTGTACTATGGTACTAGACAACGGATAAACATACTTATATAGATAAATACATACTTATATACATATTAAACATCCAAGACCCGAGAACAAACATTTGTATTCATCATACAAACATCTGCCCCGACCGGGATTCGAACCCGGGACCTCAATGGATGGTTAATTTATTAGGTACATGTCAACACTTCATCACAATTTCATCGGAATTGTTTCACATCTTCATAAAAATTCCAAGCTCGGTCCAAATAATTTATGAGCGTAAAAATCGTCGCCGGCGTCAACACCTGTCAGAATCGGTGAGCGAGCGAGCGATAAAACCGACTTACAAGCCGCCGACCGCAGCCATCCATCAAACGCTTCAAAAACTACCACACAGCACACAGATATTGGAAACTAGCGTTTGAACTTGGCTTTGCTTAAAGCACTAAGAGAGATAAAGAAGGAAATAGTAATTTATTGAATTAGGCGTTAATTTGCGGAGGTCCATATTTATGAACTAAAAACAATTACTTTGCTCACCCGCGACCGCGCTTGGTGGTTGGTTGGGTAAAGAAATAGTAGTTTATGAAACTGTTACATAAGTGTGTCCGTGTTTTGAGGCCTAATTATGTACTTACTTTATCTACACACAGTATTATAAGTACTCTAAGATGGGTTCAGAAGCCGAAGGCATAACAAACCTGTCACGAATTTGGCTGTTAAATAATTACCGATAGTGTCTTCTTCAACCTCGATATTGGTGGAGTTAATGATTGTTTATTGAAATAACTTTTATTATAATTAATTATATTTTATTTTAATACCAAGTGTTACAACAGAGATTCTTTCTATTTCCTTCTAATGATTGAGAATATCAAAAATGGCCGACGACCTAGGGATGGGCCTGCCGCATAGGGCTGTACCCTACCGTAACATTCCTCTTGTTTTGAAATGGAAGCGTAACAATTATTCTTGAAACTTTAAAGGATTTCTAATTACACGTCCAGAACGTGTAACATAATTATCCATATTTCTTATGACATTTGATTCTGGACTTTGTTCTAGAGTGGTGGAGGAACTAGATGGATCACTATTATTATTATAATGACTTAAGTTGAAAGTCTCATCCTCTCTAGTTTCACCTTTATCAGTATTTTCATTACTAATTTCACAATCATCAAACATGTTATCAATATTTGAATTATTGTTGTCATACATTGGACTAATATGCTGTCTATTTCTACGATAATTTTTTCCACCTGCTCTGATTTCATAAGAACGTGGGTATTCAGTTTTACAGATAATTTTTCCAGGAGTCCATGTCTTATCTTCAACATTCTTTTTAAACATAATGTCTTGTTCTGGTAATAATTCATCCAAGTTTTTTGCAGTATGGTTATAATATTGTCTTATCTTTTCTTGTCTCACATTATCCATTTCTTTATTTCGTTTGTATATTGTAGGTTGAAGATAAGATGAGGATACTGGACACTTATTGTTCATATTTCTGTTAAATAAAAGGTTGGCTGGCGATGGACTTCCTTCTTTAGGAGAATTCCTTAAATTTAAGAGAGCTAGGTAGGGATCACTATTCTCATAATGACACTTTTTTAAGATGTTCTTAATTATTTTGACACTAGATTCTGCAAGACCGTTAGATTTCGGAAAATTTGGTGAAGAAGTATGATGTTTAAATCCATATTCAATTGAATTTTTTTTAAATTCTTCACTACTGTATTGTGGAGCATTATCAGAAATAATCTCAAGTGGAAGTCCATGCCGGGCTAGAATGGCTTTTAAATGTTTTATAATACAGCTAGACGATACATTTTCTAATTTTTCTACCTCTATATATTTGCTATAATAATCAACCACTAAAATATAGTGACCCTTGTTAAATTCAAATAAATCAGTACCTAACTTTATCCAAGGAAGTTCTGGGATATCATGAAATAAAATTTCTTCCTGGCAATTATTAGGGCGAAATGTAGCACATGTTTGACAACCATAGCACATCTCTCTTATTTGTGCTTGAATGCCTGGCCAGAACATAATTGTCTTTGCCCTTCTCCAACATGTATTATAGCCAAAGTGACCTTCATGAAGAATAGATAACATCATTTTCTGTAAGGATGTTGGAATAACTATTAAATTATTTTTAAATATTAAATTGTCTATTATACTTAAATCATGTCTAATATTCCAAAACGGGGTTGTAATCTCATTAATTTTTTGTCTGTTTTCAGGCCAGCCATTATGAATGTAATATTTTAATTGAATCATTACGGGGTCATCATTACTTTTACTTTTAATTAATTCTTTTTTATTTTCTGATATTGGTAAATAATCTATAGTTGCTGCTACATGTCCTATTATTTCTGTGTTTAATTCTTCATCCAATTTCTTGTCATATTCAGGATAAAGTGGTGGCAAATAGGATCTACTTAAGAAATCCGAAATATACATTTTGTTGCCAGGTACATATTTTACAACTAGATCATAGCCCTGAATCTTGAGCATCATTCGCTGAATACGAGAAGGCACTTTACATAACGGTTTTTTGAATAATGTTTCCAGAGCTGAGTGATCTGATTCTACTACAACTTTTTTACCTATTATGTATTTATGAAATTTGTTACAACCAAAAACAATAGCAAACATTTCACGTTCAACTTGAGCATATTCTTTTTGACAGTTAGAGAGAGCTTTAGAGGCATATGCAACAGGTTTACCTTCCTGAAGTAAGCAAGCACCTACACCTTCACAACTACAATCTACAGACATAACAATATCTTTATTAACATCATAATTTTTTAAGACAGGGCTATTAGTTAACGCAGATTTTAAATCATTGAATGCCTTTTGATGTAACAGATCCCACTGAAATATGCAATCTTTTTTAAGCAATTCTCTAATTGGTGCTGTTAAACTTGAATAATTTTGAATAAATTTTGAGAGGTAATTGGTCATGCCAAGAAATCTTTCTAATTCTTTCTTATCTTTAATGGATTTGATTTCACTAACAGCCCTTATTTTTTCAGGATCTGGTTTGATACCCATATTACTCACAATCATTCCAAGAAATTTGAGTTCTGTTTTGAAAATTTCAGATTTGCTTTTATTAAATTTAACATTGCATTCTTTTGCTCTTTTTAAAACCTGCAATAAAATTTTATGATGTTCTTCTTCTGATTTCGCATATATAATCAAATCATCTACATAGAATTTTACACCCGGAATGTCTTTAAAAGTCTCTTCCATTCTCTCTTGAAAAGCTTCAGTTGAAATACAAAGCCCGAATGGTAGCCTTACATAACGATAATTGCCATATGGTGTCGAAAAAGTACATAATTTGGAGCTTTGTGAATCCAATTGAACTGACCAAAAACCGCTATTGCAATCTAATTTAGAAAAGAATTTAGCACTTGAAAGATTGTCAACAATATCATCAATAGTAGGTAATTGTTTATGTTGTCTAATAATGAATTTGTTGAGATATCTAGGATCTATACATATTCTTAATTTGTTGTTTTTTCTTTTGATGATTACCATAGAGTTGATCCACTCCGCCGGCTCCTGCACTTTTTCTATGATGCCTTGATCAACCATATTTTGCAATTCTTTTTCTAAGGGCTCCCGCAATGCTATGGGAACTCGGCGTGGAGGATCAGCTTTAGGTTGTGCATTAACCTGTAATTTGATAGAGTAAGGTTTTGAAAAACACCCAATGCCTTCAAACAATTCCTTATGGCCCTGTAAAATGCTTTCAATGTTTTTATTTAAAAGACAGCCTATTTTATAACTGTAATTTCTTGATAACAGTTTTAGATTCACACACGATTTCAAACCCAAGATAGGTGCACTTTTGGATTTGATGATTACAAATTGAATGTTATCTGTTTTGCCATTGGCAATATAACATTTAATTGTACACACACCATATACATATATTCTTTTATCATCTACAGTAGTTAATTTTATTTTGCTTTTTTCTATGAATTTGGTGTCTAGATTTAGGTTCTTAAATGTATTTAATGACATACAATTTACTTGGGCACCAGTGTCTAATTTCACCATTACTTCTTGATTATTAATATATATTTTTTCTAACCATTCTGAAGAACATTCACCTGTAATGGAACCTATGAAAAACTCATCTTCTTTACCACTCTCTGTATCTTGAGCATCCACTTGGGCCAGCTGCTTTGTCTTGAACCTGCACACCCGAGCAAAGTGGTTTTGCTTTTTGCAGACCGTGCATGTCATTCCTTTTGCCGGGCAGTTGTGTGATGGATCCCATCTTGACCCGCATGTATAACAGCTTCGGCTTTTAATTGAGTAGTTTGTGGTTCGACCACTTCTTTTATCAGAATTTATGTTTAAAATGTTGCTAGTTTCCGCAGTGATTTCTTTGATTTGTCTATGTGACAGTTCTGCTGCTTTGCACAACTTAACTGTTTTAGCTAAATCAAGATCATCTTCCCTGAGAAGGCGCTCCTTTACATTGTTATTATTGATTCCGGCTATTAGGACGTCTCTCACTAGTTGTTCTCTCATATCCTTGAATTCGCAGTTAAGGCTTTTATTCTGCAGATCAGTCAGAAAGTCATCAAATGATTCACTCGGACCTTGCGTCCTCGTAAAGAACTTATGTCTTTCCAAAGTTATGTTTTTCTTTGGCAGAAAATGGTCGTTAAATCGTTTGACTACTTGTTCATATGTAGTTTTTTCATCCAAGTTAAACGAATTATAAATTTCAATACCTCTCTCTCCAACTGAATGCAGAAGGACTGCTATTTTACGGCGATCTGACGCCTCTTCATAATTAGATGCTATTAAGAATAGGTTAAAGCGCTGCAGCCATTTGCGCCATGCATCTGAATTATTCTCATTGTTTAAAATGAGTTCCCCGACTGGGCGGAAGCACTGTTCACTTTTTTCCAAAGTTTTTTGCGAAACTTCAAGTTTTTCGTCCGGCATTGTTAATTCAGTGAACACCTGACACCATGTTTATTGAAATAACTTTTATTATAATTAATTATATTTTATTTTAATACCAAGTGTTACAACAGAGATTCTTTCTATTTCCTTCTAATGATTGAGAATATCAAAAATGGCCGACGACCTAGGGATGGGCCTGCCGCATAGGGCTGTACCCTACCGTAACAATGATAGTATCGATGGAGCTATTCTAGCTACCGAACAACGGTTAAATAATCACCTACCGATAATGTAAGTACACTAAAAAGTTGAAAGGTTGATGGAGCTAACCTTTTTTATTGAATTGAATTGACGATAGGACACATACAAGATCGTCAAAATATGATAGAAATTGGACAAAAGCTACATCCTAAATTGCACAATGATGGTCGTGGTTTTAAGAGATAGGTACTAGTGGGTTCTTCTAGGTAGCTTCAGATTGTACTTAATCAAGATGCGAACACAAAAATCTGAAATTTGCAATTCCCTCCAGTCGATTTGACAACTTCTCAAGGATGAACAAAATGTTGCATTTCAGAAAATTCCTCTGCATTTTGTTTGTGTACAGGCTAGGGCCAAAGTCAATTTCTTTCACCTGCCACAGCCTTGTGGCCTTCCTGATCAATGTCTTTGACTATTCCGTTGTTTGGTGTACAACGACAGGCCCCTGTTTTACCAACATAATAACAAAAAATATAGTTTATTCGGTAACAGGCAATCCGGTGCAAATTGCGGACTTGAAAAGTTTTTGTTTTAGAGCGTTTCATATTGGCAAAGAAATGTACATCGAATTGTCATTTTAAACCGACATTTGTGGCATTAGTGAAATTGGACCCTGTATAACTGTTATCCTTAATAGTTCCTCCACTCCATCTATGTACTGTGACTGGGCCGATATCAAAATGTAGTTACCATTGTCGCCAGTTGATAAATATGAGTCGTGACGTTGACAAATCGGTGCCACGCTTCGCGAAATGCCGGAGCCGAGAAGTACCGAGCAGTGCCGAGAATTGCCGACGACGCCATTAAGTCAGGGGTAGTGAAGATCAAACACGTCATAGTTTGACTCGAGGAAAATAAAGAGAGAGCGCAAAAACTTCAGACCATTCCACTCATTTGAGCTCTAGCTCTAGACAGTAGAATGAGCAGACTGGCAGATTAGAAGAGACAGGCAAAGATTTATATTACCTAAGTGACACCTTTTTGTGTGGTAGTTGTTAGAACAAAGATATTGGTTTGTATAAGTAAAGATACGTCATTATGCTCACAAACCAATCGAAAAACATGTTCCGAACACTTTGACATTTCGCACGCTTAGAATTAAAGTGACTCAATTCTTAATATGACATATTGCAAAATTGAATTTTAAATCTAAACCTACAAAGCTTTAAAGATTTACCATGTGTTTAGTATTGAGTCACTTTAATTCTAAGCGTGCGATTTGCGCGCAAGTTTGGACCTTATTCGAGAGCGACTGAGGCCAAAGAGACTTCAATTGTAGCTTTTTCTACGCTTAATTTTCGGCGTGCTATGACATACTTTTTTTTTATTTGTAATATCATTGGCTTCTAATGCCACTATTAAAATGTTTTGACAGTTGACGTTACTGGCCGAAGGAAAAGTTTTTCGGCTCAAAGCTTGTTAATAAAAATACCTAAAGTGATATAACAATAATGAATAATGAACTGGTAAGACGTCAGCGAGTTACGTTCACCAAATCGTAAATGATATTCCTTTCAAATTTTCCCTCCGCCCACGACAGTATAAATCCAGCCAAATTTGATTACGTGAATCGATTGTCTAGAAGATTACATATTCAATTGATATTGGCGTGGAAGAATGGTAACTCGTTGATTTGTTTTTGCGCTGCCAATCTCCGGATTCCTTCCGAAATCGGGCGAGTGAAAAAGTTCATTTGTTTCCGTATAAAACTTTGCTCTCAAGCATTATGCTCGTATGGCTTACCAGCACGGAAGCTAAAAGCATACATTTTAAAAACTAAAAACCGGCCAAGTGCGAGTCGGACTTGCGCACCTAAGGTTTCGTGCAAAGATTTTTCCGCTTTTCCCCAGTGTTTTACGTTGTGACAATAAAGTTTTCCTTTTGAGGTGCGGAATCCTAAACATGAGTTGATGTCCTATCGTGCATCGAAATGTCGAGAGTTTATCTTATACTTAACCTAAAGATAACCACAGTCCTGTTGAAAAAAAGTCTAGTGTACCAAATCAATTGTGGATCATAAAGTAATATTTATTACTGAAATTAAGGATATCAAATTGGTAAACGATAAGATACCTACTTTACTTACTACTGTTTTTGTAGATACCTTAAACAAGTAAAAACTTTTAAAGAATTCGCAGCTGAAATAAGAGACAATGAAGCTACTTCTATTAAAAGTTAATTTACTAAAAATTTACGATCCATACGATCTTGTATTTAATTTCTTTTGGTTTTTAAAAAAGGAAAGGAATATTTTTCACCTGGAGTGAAATTAGTTGGAAAATACGACTGTCCGTTTTGCCAGATTTCGTGAAATGCAAAGCATTGGTTTTACTACCTACCTCTAAAGTTCAAATAAATCCCAGTCAGTTACGGAAATCTGAGAAAGGAATCTATTAGATCAAGTTTTAACTTCGTGTCTGTAAAAAATAAACTAGCATTTTCCCAAGCCTTTTTTTTTTATTTCAAAAACGATTCTCAGCCAACGGTTATTCCTAAATTTCAGTGACGACTCAAACTTGGTTGCCGGCATTTTCTAGAGACGATTATGAAACACGATAATTTGGCCTGGCAACACAAGATGTTCATCATCATTATTAACTCATAACGCGTTTCCAGCATCATTTTTTTCTGCGCCTGTCTGCGCCTCACTTGGTAGACTATCATAATAACAAAACAAAGTGACTTCACAAACGGTGTACCGACGCCAGTTGATATAGAACTGGCACAGACGTCTTATAAAACAGAAAGATTGGAAACCATAGTGAAATAAAACGGATCACTCACCTGTTATAAGTTGGGCTTAGCCCGACTTCATTATCATCATCACCAGCCTTTTTTTTCGTAGGTCTCCTCTCAGATTGAAAGGGCTTGGGCTATAGTTCCCACGCGGGCCCAGTGCGGATTAGGAACTTCACACATAGCATTGAATTGCTTCGTAGGAGTGTGCAGGTTTAGTCATGATGCTTTCCTACACCGAAAAGCTCATGATAAATTACAAATTAACCCTACTTGTTATGGACTAATTCGTAGTCCTTCCTCTGGGACCGCACGACCCAGCGGCAGCGAGACGCACAATACGCGCCTCGACTTCTGCTTCTATTCTTATGCCAGTACGTACCATGAACAAAACATAATCTAAATTCATTAATAATTCTGGTAGTGAAAACGTATGAAACAAAAATAGCTAGTAAAAAAACAGCCTTAACATTTTCCCTCTGAAGACATTACTTAGAAGGAATATTATACATCAGTGTCCAATTATCTCACTACAATAACATTTTCAAATCTCGCTGTCTTTTAGTTTTAATAACACGACCAAAACGTGAGAATAGTTCACATCACTCGCTCCGTCTGTTCTTAAGCCATCTGTGTCCCTCACTGAATCTTGACTTATTTAACAAAACACGACGACTATTTGTCAAAGTCCCACAGCCTATTCGTCGCCAAGATAAATTCTTCGGAGACGTGATAAGGGGTGGAATTGTTGCATACCTCGATGGTGGAGAATTCGCTTTTAAAACGTGATGATGGATGATTTGCGGCTTTGTTTAGATCTCAGTTGGATATTATTCGATTGTTGGTTTGTTATTTGCGATTTCGGTTCGCATTAATAATTACGGCTACGGAATTTGTAAACTGTCTAGACGAAGTGGAATTGGAAGTCGACTGTATAATTGTCGCGCAGAATCCATTTGCTGCGGGTAGCACAAGACCAATCGTCGTGGAGATACTTGAGAAAGGCAATGATATTACGTACATATAAAAAGAGATAGATATGTCATCGCTTGCGGGGCACATTGCTCGCAGGCCGATAGGGCCAGAAGGTTCTCGAATGGCGTCCACGGCCCGGGAGACGAACTGTCGGTAGGCCTCCAACAAGATGGAGCGACGACCTGGTGAGGATCGCGGGATCGCGGTAGATACGGAAAGCACGCGACCGGTCTGAGTGGAGAGCCTTGGGGGAGGCATATGTCCAGCAGTGGACGTCTTTCGGCTGACATGATGATGATGAGATGAAGCGCAGAAAAGGCTACAATAATTGTACCCTATTTGGCCTCACTCGCTCTCGAATAAATTCCAAACTTGCGCGCAAACATCGGCTGTTATAGACAGTAACATTCAGAATATAAATTACTATAAAAGGTAAAATCTGTTTCAAGTTTCCTATTGGGTCTTTCAACGTTCAACATGTAGCCCAGCTAGCGAACACTAAAAACGGAAGAATAGGAAAAAAACCGTTTAAAAGTGAATTTTGACATTAGCTTTAGGGGAGTATAATTAATTCATCTGTGGGATGGGGATGAAGTTAACGGGTGGAGGGGGGTTTAAAGATCCCTTTTTAGTTTTTCTATAATAGTACTTCAAATAATGTTGTTTGTGACACATTTCCCTACAACTTTCTGCCAAATTCGCTTTTACACGGGTTATAACACCTATTTTTCTTTTGTTGGACTTGCTATAGATCAACACCGATCTTTGTATAAATTTCTAGTCAACCCCGGTGTAAAACTGTGCTAATACCGAACCGTGTAAAACGTCCAACAATGATCCCAAATTGCGATGATATCGTCAGGCGAGCAATGAATCATTACGCGATGAAGGCTATCGATTCCCAAATGATTAATGCGTTAGGTAATTATTACGATTCACGCCGATTTCCGTTTCGTTTCGTACGGTTTAAAATCTTAGCGATGAAGGGCGAATATTGGAATTATGCCAGACTCAATACCGAAAGGGACGCGCGAGGCTTTGATTATTTATATGTGTTTGTTTTATTTTTTAGTTTTAATTTGAGTCCTGCTGAAAAACAGCGTTGCGGCTCGCCGCAGCATTATGCTGAGTGGGGCCCATTTCACACTATTCGGCATTTCTATAGATCTTAAATAGTTATTGTTTTATTTTAAATTTTTCATATGTACTGCTTTTTTGTGTTTTGTGTCGAATTTGTGTGAATAAATGTATCACCCTCTCTCTCTCTCTCTCTCTCTATTTCGTTTTTTATGGTTTCAGTACTAAATAAAGAAAGATAAGAGTTGGATAACATACCTGTCTGAGTGTATGTTGATTGCATTTAATTTGTTTTTATTACATAATGGTGTGTGTTTGCTCTGGTTTGTTCTGAATCTGAATGAGCATCATGGCACTGATGCCCATTTTGCCTCAATGCATCTCAAACCTGTCATATTAATCAGCACATGTAGCACGCGCGCCATTTTGTAGCTAGTCGCGCCGTGCATCCCTTTCATCATAGTGATGGAATTAGTGAAGGACGCACTGAGCGACAAGCGACAAAATGGCGCGCGTGCTAGCCCCCCGAAGTAGCTACTTAACGGCCCGTATATTTTCAAGCTAACATGACCTCTGTGTTAAAGAGACGGTGGTGCTTTTTTACGCACCGAGGAGGAGAAGGAATTAATAATCAAGTTGGATTTTTCGCACTAGAGTGGTATTTACTTTCCACAAGGCCGGTCAGGATAGGGCTGCGTGCTCCTGGCTTACCACCTTTGGTTTCATTGTCATGTTTTCGAAAATGTATTAAAAACGTCGTTTGGTACACTTACAGAAGTGTCATTAACCTAGGGGCTAAGGCCCCTATTTCACCAACTTTACAATTGTCGGTTGGTCATGCCAATTCGAACTACATTTCTTGGCCAGTGTGAAGCGCGCTAAAACAAAACCTCTTCAATTCTGCAATTGACAACGAATTGTCATTGAAAACGGACAATTGTAAAGTTGTTGAAATAGGGGCCAGGTCACCTCGGGACTCGTGCAAAATGACCACTTTCCGCACTTGTGTCAGCAAGTACTATTTAACTGCTGTGTAATTTTATCTTCAAAAGTACGTCAACTAGCCCAATATATCGAGCGTGGAACATTACCGAACGGGAACAGCTGGTCGCAACGCACCGTCTGAATCGGGTCCGAACTTTACTCATATATTGTTTACTTGATTTATGTAAACGCTTATCGTTGAACTATGTTTTAGGATCGCTAGGGAGTTGCAGAGTCGGCTGTAGAAGAGAAAAGAGATGGTGGAGCGCGAGAGAAGAGTTTGAATAATGAGACCCACGAAGTTCCTAGTACCATTAGAAATGAAGAAGCAACTAAAATTGTTACGTAATGAGAACTATCGCGAGTCGAAAATCGGCTAGGATTGAGTGGGGTTTATCTGTCATTCTCCGAAAATGAGAGACAAGCTTCTGGACTGGCCTATGATTGGTGGAAATTGACATCGCCACAAGCGATTCTAGGGGATCATTGACTCGCTATATCATGACGTAACAATGGAAAAACTATCAGCAGCACGGCGCGCCATTTTGTCGCTTGTCGTGCAGTGCGTCCCTTTCATAGTGATGGAATCAGTGAAGGACGCACTGAGCGACAAGCGACAAAATGGCGCGCGTGCTAGCTCCCCTGGAGCAGCCGCTGGACATCATAGTTATGTTAGGTACTGAAAAAAAACGCTGGTTTTGAAATTAATTTCAAACCTAGTGAAATAAACGGATCACTCACGTATGTCAGTCGAGTATAGCTCGACATTTTTCGGACTAATTTCAAACCTGTTAGTTAAGTTCGCCCCTTTTCTGGCTACGCTCAATTAATATTCTAACAACAGAGCAATCCACACACAATAATCTGTTCACCTTAGGTTTATTTCCAATTCAGTAAGTTTGATACACTGCGGTTTTGCTCGTTCGTTCATTATAAATGAATGTTCGCAGTACATTTAATACGTTTATTAAATTTTGACGCCTGATTAGGCCGTTTTAATGATTAATGAGACCAATTTCATGCAGGTCATTCGTTTTGGTGCTATTAATTATTTAACTTTTATTTGAAGTAATACCGCGACTTCATCTGCTTAAAATTAAATTTGGTAATTGGTAAGTACCCCGCGGGGACTGTGCGATTTCTCAGGTTGGCCTGTTTTAAATTTTACAAGCATTTATTTAACTCACAACGTTTGCATGTACAAAACGATTAATAGTACTCTAAGTTTACCACTGACAGATGATTGGACTTAATTTCATTTTCAAATTTAATGTGGTACAAATAAAATACTTTACAAAATCTGTAACATGTTACCAGTAATCGTACTGTAAGTACATAATATGTTCCGGTCAAATTGGACAACTGAATTCTAAACTTTACGTCTTCCCCCTTCGTAGTTATAATAAGCTAGGTTTTCTCTTTTCAGTAAATGGTTTTTGCAGACGGGTTTTTTTAATTTTACTTTTTCACTTAAATAAGTGAAGCAGTAATGGGAACTTTCAGTGCTCTTTAACTCACAATCTCTGTTGTAAAAAATGGAATTGCAGAGTTTAATGTGGCCAAATGTTATGAAAACAACGATAGTGGCAATCGTACTCACTTAGAACAAATTCTAAGATTTTGAGCCTTACCCTAAGTAGGCAAAGTACGCTTTCATGATCTAACTATTTTCCTATTTCCTTTGCTAAGGATAAACAAACACATTAGTAGTGCACGATGCTTGCTCTCACTCTGACGTTTCTCTCGGTAGTGTGCGTTTTATCACAGTTTCAAGATGGTTTGTGTTTTTAACCCCGACGAAAGAGAGGGGTGTTTTAAGTTTACCAAGTGTATACGTGTATCTGTCTGTGTCATCATAGGTCCCAAACGGATGGACCGATTTCTATGCGGTTTTTTTCAATCGAAAACTGGTTTAATCAAGATGGTTCTTAGCCAAGTTTAATTAAAATCGGTTCACCCGTTTTTGAAGTACCGAACTTTGAAATGACAACGTCGGGAGTTTTTCAACTTTTCTAACAGACATAATAATATTCAGAACGGGATGTTGACCGAGATTACCATACCTAATATCGGGAGCTCAATATATAAATAGGCTTTGGCGTCTTTTACACACGATTCATGGCGTACCGTCTGGGAGACAACGCCTTCTGTGGCTATATAAACCAATGCGAGAGCCACACACTGCCGCAAGCCTGACAAGAGAAGTTTGCGGTGGTGGGAGCTCAATTAACCTAAGGTAAACATCCCAATGATTGACATGCGGGTGGTAGGACCTTGTGCGAGGTCCGTCCGGATCGCTACCACCATCTTACTCGCTAATCCTGCCGCTAAGCAGCAGTGCTTGCACTGTTGTGTTCCGGTGTGGAGAGTAAGACACCCGCTGTAATTACGGGCACAAGAGACATTTCATCTTAGCTCTCTAGGTTGGCAGCGCATCTGCAAACCCTCCGGGGTTTTGCAGGTGTCTATGGGCAGTGATGACCACTTATCATCAGGTGACCCACTTGCGCGTTTGCCTCTTCCGTTGCATAAAAAAAAACTGTTAATTCCAATAATTGACACCCTGCCTGTCACCTTTATTGCTACGTGATTGAAGGTGCCTACTATTGGTACAGTGTCGGCACAGGGACATTTACTTTAGTAAGGTAATCGCGGTCAATATCCCGTTCTGAATATAACTAATGTAATAACCGCGAATCATTTTAAACTTTTTGTTTTTTTTTTCAACCTAGACACAACAACTTTGGACGTTGAACATGTATTAGTGTGACTATCCGTCAGTGCGATCGTAGCTCCAACAACAATGATGGACAATTCAAACGAACTTCTTTATCAGCTAGTCTAATTGCGATGGTCAATGTTGGTTGGTTTGTTAGTTTCGTCAAAATCAGTCCTGACGTTTTCGATGTACTACGTTGACTTTGAAAATAAAAGGACGGGCATTTTTCAACCTTTCAAAGTTGTAGTTTTTCATCCAAATTGAATCTTAGAACGTCTGTTATTGCTCCTATTGTGTGAACGAGTATGAATAGAGTATACTGTATACCGCGTCGCACAGGATGGTTCCCAGACGACCGGATAGCCTAGTGGCTAGAGATCCTAACTATGAAGCTTGAGGTCCCGGGTTCGATCCCCGGTCGGGGCAGATGTTTGTATGATGAATACGAATGTTTGTTCTCGGGTCTTGGATGTTTAACATGTGCATAAGTATATATTTATATATATAAGTATGTTTATCCGTTGTCTAGTACCCATAGTACAGGCTTTGCCTAGTTTGGGACTAGGTCAGTTGATGTCAATTGTCCCATGACATTATTTATTTTCGATCGCTTGTGTAGAGTGAGCTCTATTTGTCATCCACCAATGAGAGACAAGCTACTGGCCTGTGATTGGTGTAAGTTGACAGATAGACCTCACTCGACCCTGCGGATCTATGACTTGCAATAGCCTTCATAAGGAAAATACGCTAAGAAAACCATGCCCCTAATGAAACCTTAAAAAGTTGGTAATGAACCTATTTCTATACCAGAAATAGTGCCATCCAGTCTTCTCGAATTGTCTAACATTGCCCATGCTATATAGTTTCTTCTAACTATTGAAGTTGACACAGTTCCTGTGGCCTCTCAAGCAAAGGGTCACGGGTTCGAGCCCCAGCTAGCACGTAATAACATTTGTAATTTACTATGAGCTTTCCGGTGAAGGAAAACATAACTAGGAAACCTGCTCACTCCTGTGAAGCAGTTCAATGGTGTGTGTGAAGTTCATTCTGAGAGGAGGCTTTTACACAGTAGAAAAGCTGGTGATGATGATGATGTCAGAACCTTTGACTAGCGAGTGTACTTACTAATCGCTTTCTATTGTCCACAGTCCTAATGCCAAATTACATAAAGAAGGCGCTTCGTGAGAAGAATCAATTCAAGCCGATGATCAGAGAGAAGAAAAGAACCATTTCCAATTTAACCATGAAAGAAGTCCTCGATCACATCAGGCGTATTACAAGAGCTTTAAACTACAACGCTAAGAAGAATGGGTTTAAAGTGGATTATAAATTTAGAGTCATGGATGATCTTTATCCGCCAAATGTATATAAATAAAATTATTCTTGGTATTACACTATTTCTAGTAGTAAATTCGATTAATTTTGTTCCACCACTGCTGCAAGTGTACGGCTGCAAGTTCTGAAAATCTTTTCTTAGTGTGCTTAGTTATGGTTAAGGTCTGCCAAATTTCCAGATTCAATTCCCAGAGGATAAGGAGTTATACCACGGGAGTGAAAATCGATAAAATTAATCCTTCTACACTTCACTTAGCAAAGACATTTTAACCCACCCACTCACAATTAAATTACTCAAACTAAATTCTAACTAAACCACCCTTTCTGAGACAAGATCTCAAACTCTCAAACACTCAACATTTCTTCAAAACCATACTTGCCATCTGAACTCTTACAACACAAAGCACTTTCGACAGGAGTTGCCTTTAGCTTATCGTATTTGCTCTGCTACTTTTGCGGTGAGGTATACACGTTCAACTCACGTCTACGTCTACAGTATTGTCAAGGCTTATTGCTTTACACACTCATACCAAAACCAAACCTTGGTTAATACAAACGAAACACTTACACAACTAAAAATTTACCATAACCAATATGCCATTGCCATTATGCCGTTACCATTCCCATGACCGAAAAATACCAGCAGCCGAGCAGTGAAACAAGCTAACCTATTTATGAAAAGCTACGTCTTGATCGCGATTTTGTCTGCGTAGCCGATAAAGTAAAACCAATTGATTTGCGCTACCGCGACCACAAGAGTGAAGCCTGTGCGACAGATGTATGTTTTCATGGAGCAACTCCACCTCCATTAGCACACGAATCAACACACATGTCACAACCTAACTATCACCACCGCCACTACACAAAACGCTGACGCATTCAGGAACTCTTTGCAAGTCCTTTCTTAAAGCGCCACCACCGTTCAACGTGCTACCGATTATTCTATTGCCAAGTAAACTGAAGTTTGCGTGCTGCTCAAATATTACATCAGCGTCATGTTTTCTTACAGAGGCATGCGTTAGCGTCTCCTGTCTTGTGTGCTTCGAGCCTCACAAACACTTGAGTTCAAACCATTTTAGAGATCAACGCAACACAATCCCGCGAGTGAGACAAACAACGTTTCATGCACACAACTTTGATACGAGATTACCCTTTCCTGTGTATTGTTTTATCCTACGAGTACAGAATAAACATGATTTAGCTTCCCATAATGTAAGGAAGGAGGTACTAAGGTTTCTCACGGATGAGTTGCGAGCGAGAAATAGGGGAATGGTGGGAATTATTTAAAACTACGACTGAAATTTACACATTATTCACATACCTTTACGCACCGAAATGGTCGGTTCATTACACGTCTTGATGTTCTTGACAAAGACAACTCGTCAGGTTGTTGTTTTCGAGAGTTTCTGATTGTTACAATCATGAGCGCTTCTTGCTGATAGAAGCACGGCACATACGCTAAGATATACTTCGTCAAAATCACTACTTTATAGTTTCTACAAAGATAGATCTGATATAAGTTAGACTTACAAAAGTAGTGGTAAATCTACCGTGAAACCTCTACAGTTTGTGGTTAGGCGGGTCTTATTTGAACAACGATACTCTGATGAGATTTGAACGAATCTAATACCCTGTGTAAAGCTAATTTCAAGAAATTCCTAACTTTTACTACAAAAATTGAAACTGAAACTGTACGAAAATTGTAGAGTTTCATATGTTCTGGTTTAGTTAATTTTATAACCGCTTCCCAGTCGCTTCCTCAGTTCGACAACTCTAGAGAAATGTTTATACATCCATGTTGTACGCGTATATTAGTGGAATAAGTGTGGCGTATACAATAAGGTATAGGTAGATATTCTTCATATTTTACATAATACAATTTGTGTAACACAGAGAAACGAGATTTCGTCATACACTCCTAACCGTAAACAACTATGTAAGTATTAACTGTCACAGATTGATTGATAGATTGTTCCAAATCACAGCGGAAGTGAATTAAATTTTGAAAATGACCTCTACCGTTCTGAAGAGACAACAATTGGACAAGTTTTTTTTGAAATAGAATGATCTTGAATTATTTTTTTTTCTAATTCGCACTGTCTTTTTTACGACGAGGAAGGCAAACGAGCCAGTGGGTCACCTGATGGTAAGTGATCACCACTGCCCTTAGACACTCGCAACTCCGGAGGGTTTACAGATGCGTTGCTAACCTAGAGAGCGAGCTAATATTAAATGCCTCTTGTGCCCTTAATTACACCGGCTGTCTTAATCTAAACACCGGAACACAACAGTGCAAGCACCGAGCTGCTTAGCGGCAGGATTAGCGAGTAAGATGGTGCTAGTGATCCGGACGAACCTCGCACTAGGTACTACCACCCGCAAACCCACACCCGCTGTCTTTATACATTTACATTATAATTAAACATTTTAATTTAATTTTAAAACGTCTTACAAAATTTCAGTATTTACTTACTGTTTTCATTGATCAGTTTAATTAATACCTTTACTTCCTCGATCTCGGAAAAGCCTTTTATAATGTTTCGTTCAACATGTAGTACTACTATGCCCTAAGCATGACTTGTCGAATCCTGCGTTACGTTACGGTTATCGTATCGAGATCGAGAAATCTCATACTAAATTTTAATTCCAAATACGCTCACGGGCGGGCGCTGTTCCAAACGTCATACAAACTCGTTATAGTTTACTATTCGAATTTTACGTGACGCAGGATTCGACAAGTCGTGCTTAGGGCACTGAAACGTCTTAGTAACGACTCAGAGAGCTAACGATTTGTTTTTCCTTCGCCGCATTGCTTTTGTTGGGTTGCATTTCGTTGGATTTTCGCTCGATGTATTTTCAATTGATCCTTTCACTACGCTAGTTGGGGAGTTTGTACAAGTACCTTGTGGCTTTAACGAAACGTACATTGCTGACGGATTGGTCGCAGTAGCAAGTGCACTCATTTACAAAGAGTTGATGTGACAAAGTCGTTTATTGGTTCACTGTTAAGAATTTTACCAAAATTTGAAATAAACTCGACATAATAAAAGATATAAAAATCAGACGTATACTTAATGATGCTGACTATAAAGCTAATTGAACGAAATACAAAGATAGGTACTTAACAATTAAATCTATACATTGATTTATAAAATGCCCTTACGAAATGATTTACTGTTTCGACTATCAACAGACGTACATTTTACTGGATAGCAAAAACAGGTACTTAGATCATTATAATATACGCAAATTAATACCTATTGATATAATACATATGAAAGCATCCATTGTCAACAAAGGAAAACTTCATAGCGCGCAAAAAAAGACAATAAGCTAAACCCCCCCACAATAGGCCCTTTATGATTTGTAAGCCAAATTGTCATAGCGAATAGCCGATCCGCAGTAAATATAGCGATATAAAGAAAAAAACGTCCCACTAACTGTACGTTTGCTTCTGACACAATAGAGAGAGGGCAATGTAGGGCCCGTAAACTTGTCAGCGGCAGAGCAGTAAATAATGTATGGGTTCACCGGTTTTGTCCTGGGTTACGTAAGTATAGAGAAGAGATGAGCGTACTATGTGGATACGGAAGAATCCATGTGAACTGTCCTGAAAAATGTAGACAAGTCAATGGCAAAAGAAACTTAAAAAGTTTGCATCTGTGTATAGGTGTATCTGTGGCATCATAGCTCCCAAGTGGATGTGCCGATGCCGATTTGAACGCGGCTTTTTAATAGAAAGCTAGTTTAGACGGTGATATTAAGGAAAGGGACCGGTCAGGAGTAGATAGATACCTAAAACCGGAAAGCATGTATGAAGAATTTTATGAGAGTAAGGGAAGCAAAGGTTGTATGTCAGGATCGTAGCAAGTGGTAGTCCGTCTCTGCCTACCCCTCCGGGAAACAGGCGTGACTGTATGTTATGTAGTTTAAACGAGATGGTTTCAACTTTCCTACTCGAAGGTTAGTATTTGCAAAATCTTTTAAGAAATACATAACGTTACTAGTGTTAAATAAAAGCCAGTGTGGTCTTCACGAGGTCTATTTAATCAATAACTGACATATCCAATCTTAAATCTACCCGAAATATAATGTACTCATCTATGTACCCCGCATACACAACACCTCCACCGTTATTACATAGAAAACCCACATACCCGACTGCGAAACGCAAAGGAGGGTTATGTTGTTTATTTATTAACTCATAATCCAACCCCTCCTTAAGTATTGAAAGAAAATGAAAAAAGAAACTACCTATTTCACACACATAATGCTTAATAAACATCCACTAGGTATTTCCCTCTCATTTGGTAGAACCAAAAAGAGAAATCCTGAATTCCAGTCTCTTCTAATATATATCCCATCCTCGTCGCCACTGTTAAATAAAAGCCAGTGTGGTCTTTACTAGGTCTATTTAATCAATAACTGACATAACCAATCTTAAATCTACCCGAAATATAATGTACTCATTTATGTACCCCGCATACATAACAACTAGTACACTATGAAACTGTTAGCTCAGGTAGACTAAGGTAAAACCTTTCCAATATTTGACACCGACATTCCAATACATGAAACCCTGCTTTTCATATTTTTTATTTATATGACTAGCTGTTGCCCTGACTTCGTCCGCGAAGATTTCGGCTATCGCTATCCCGCGGGAACTACACAATTTTCCCAGATAAAAAGTAGCCTCTTATTCCTCAATATTCATACTATCTTCTTACCAAATTTCATCTAGACTGGTGCAGCGGTTTTTCCGTGAAGAAGTGACAAACATATTTTTTATAAACTCACTGAAACATGAATACACAGAAAAAAACCAGAAAAATGCCAACCCCGGGAATCGAACCCGGATCCTCGACACTCCGGGTCGTGTGCTTTTCCCCTACACCACGATTGGACCAAACGACGATTGTCCAATCGTGGTGTAGGGGAAAAGCACACGACCCGGAGTGTCGAGGATCCGGGTTCGATTCCCGGGGTTGGCATTTTTCTGGTTTTTTTCTGTGTATTCATGTTTCAGTGAGTTTATAAAAAATATAATTGATATTCACGGGAAAACCGTAAAAATAAAAAATTGGGAGAAAAAATACAAAAAGATACTCCTACTGAGATCATGAAGTGACAAACAGACAGACAGAGCGACAGAGTTACTTTCGCATTTATAATAATTAAGTTAGGAAGTTAGGGTTGGGATTAGGATGTAGATAGAAGGTGAAATGTTCTATTAAAACAGTGTCCGCGATGGGTTATTTTCCTCATTGTTCGATAACTAACCTAACCAACTTAGAAAAAATGAAAAATCTCAAATTTTCATTTCAAACTTCATTTATGAAACTCAGCTAAGAACCATCTCAATTAGTCTAGCTTTCGATTAAAAAAAATCTATATAATTAAATAGCGAACCTGGCTCACAAAATTTCACGAGAATCAGTTGAGAAATTATGCGACCAGTAGGGTACGAGAATAGCCGGACAAACGGCGTACGTACGAAGGAAATTTTGACACTTCATTCTCTCGGTCAATTAAGACAAGATTATAATTTAAAAAACTGGCCAAGGGCGAATCGGACTCGTGCACGAGGGTTCCGTGGAAAGATTTGAACGCTTTTCCCCAGTGTTTAAGAAGTTCAGTGTTAGCAGAGCCCTGCTCTTAAGCAAAATGTACGCAGTGTGGGGTCAACTTATATTGGTCTGTGAAATCTACAGACAGACATAAAATTTTAAGATTTTGAGACTTCGGAGTGGTTGTGCTACCTTAATACCAAATTTCAAGTTTCTAGGACATCTGAAAGTACCCTTTAGGTTTTTGGAAATCACCAATTTGTATGGAAATAGCCTTTTTAATTACTGTAACTTTTGATTGCGTTGACTTAGAAGGTTGATTTTTTCACAGCTTCAAGGGACCGCAGGCTTGAGTATTTGATATTAATTTCAGCATGCTACCTTCACGCGTTCCAGAGAAAAAGGGTCTTGACAGACAGACAGACGGACAACAAAGTGATCCTATAAGGGTTCCGTTTTTTCCATTCGAGGTACGGAACCCTAAAAATCAGTAAAGTAGCGCTAAGCTTAAATGGGACTGGGCCGGACATGTCTGCCGGATGCTCTCACAAAGGTGGGCGCACTCAGCCACATGGTGGGTACCGAACGACAGCCAGCGGCGGCGAGGCAGGCCCATGCGGAGATGGTGAGACGACCTAGACTCCGAATTAAAGGATTGGCCAGATGCGGCTCAGGATAGGGAGATGTGGAAGTCAAGGGGGGTCTTTGCCCAGCAGTGGGACAAAATTACAAACTATTTAAAAAAAAAACTTGTGCTGCTTGTTCATTTTTCAAGAAAACTATTCCAATGGAAATTTATAAAAGGCGCGTGGGCGCTCACCGGATGCTTTTATCTTCGGGTAAATGCTAGTTCCTGTGGCGTAAGTGGGAAATAATAACGTTTGAGTACAGACGCCGCTTAAAACCTAATAATGAGTTTGAAAGACTAGGAAAATGATTTCTTTGATGTTCAAAGTACTGAAACGATAAGATTTATGGTGATAATAACGGCTTTGTCTATTTTAGTACATAAGTGCACGTTGAACGATGGTTTTGGTGTTTTGAAAATGGACTCGTAATGAGATTCGAAACGCGTCAGCGTGTATTGTAGTGGTGGTGGTGATAGTTTGGTCTGTGTGCCGTGTATTTTAAGGATAAAATGAAAATATGCTTACGTTAAAAAGATGGAGATTGTCAAGAGGATTTTACACAGTTAGTTCAGACGAAAGCTTTCTCTGATTGTAACGAAGTACTAAATAATTGATGGAGATTAAATTTTCTTTTTACTCCTAAATTTAGTCCCACATTAAAAAATAAACGAAGACGGTAATCCAGTTCCTGTCTAGACTTGTTTCATCCTAGACAGGATTGATTGCTGTTTTTAAGTATTTCGAGGCACCCCCGTTACGTTTCCCGAAGGAAAAGTTTCAAACGAACGAATAGGTACAAATAGAATTTTGGAAGGATTCAAAAAGAGCTTTCCAAAGTTAACATTTATGTCTGGATGTTGTAAATTGTGACGAAGTTTTTGTTAAGAGAAAAAAATGTACATGCTAAACCGAAAATACAGCAAGTTTAATAAAATTTATAGAAAAAGATTCCGACGAATAAGAACCTCCTCCTTTTTTGAAGTTGGTTGAAAAATAAATGCACCTCACGAGACAGGCTTAGCCTATTATGGTTACCATAGGTAACCAGTGCCCTAAGCACGACTTGTCGAATCCTGCGTTACGTTACGGTTATCGTATCGAGATCGAGAAATCTCATACTAAATTTTAGTTCCAAATACGCTCACGGGCGGGCGCTGTTCCAAACGTCATACAAACTCGTTACAGTTTACTATTCGATTTTACGTGACGCAGGATTCGACAAGGCGTGCTTAGGGCACTGCTACAGTTATTATGTGAAACCGTTGCTTAAATAAACTATAACTGTTTTAAATGGTTCGCGGTTAGACGTTATGAGAACGGGACTGCGATTAAATAAATAAATATCATGGGACAATTTGACACCAATTGACCTAGTCCCAAACTAGGCAAAGCCTTTACTATGGGTACCGAACAACGGATAAACATACTTATATAGATAAATACATACTTATATACATATTAAACACCCAAGACCCGAGAACAAATATTCGTATTCGTCATACAAACATCTGTCCCGACCGGGATTTGAACCCGGGACCTCAAGCTTCATAGTCAGGGTCTCTAACCACTAGGCTATTCGGCCGTTAGTTATCTTAAAGGTTTGATGAGCTCCCGATATTTCGACGCAGTTACATGCATCATGATCACGGGCAAACTGGAGCTCATCAGACCTATTATAAGGTAACCGCGGTCAATATTCCGTTTTCATTGTGTCTAAATAAACTATATTTTATTTTATTTATTTAAAAATGTTGCTCTATGGACAACGAAGTGATCCTATAAGGGTTCAGTTTTTCCTTCCAAGGTACCTACAGAACCCCAAAATACAGCATTTAAAATTTCGAAAACTTTTAAAATTCCTTCCTTCCTAAGTGCCAGACTGAACGCGCTCTGTATCGTCGCATTTAGCTAAGTATTAAAACACTCCCGCAAGATGGATCATGATGAATGGTCTCCCAATTACTCCCGATTTCTTATCGAGGAGAATTTGTCCCGGAATTTGGTGTCTGAGGGTCGAGCACGACTTTACGAAAGCTGTGTAACGTTACGGTTATCGTATCGAAATCGAGAAACCTCATACTAAATTTTAGTTCCAAATACGCTCACGGGCGGGCGCTGTTCCAAACGTTATACAAAGTTGCTAACGTTTACTATTCGTTTTTACGTGACGCAGCTTTCGAATATTCGTACTCGGGCCTCTAAGGGTCGAGCACAACTTTATGAATGCTACATAACGTAAAAACGAATAGTAAACGTTGTCGAGTTTGTATGACGTTTGGGACAGCGCCCGCCCGTGAGCGTAATTGGAACTAAAATTTAGTATGAGGTTTCTCGATCTGGATACGATAACCGTAACGTTACGCAGGATTCGTAAAGTCGTGCTCGACCCTCTGCACGCTTTTTGCCGCTTTACGCATTGATGCCATCTGGAATGTCACTTTTAGATAAAAAAACCGGCCAAGTGCGAGTCGGACTCGCGCACCGAGGGTTCCGTACAAGGTTTTTCCAGCTTTCCCCAGTTTTACGAAGTCCAGTGTTTGCAGAGCCCTGTTCCTAAGCAAAATCTACGCAGTGTGGGGTCATTTTATATTGGTCTGTGACATAATTATATAGACAGATATGTAAAAATTTATGATTTTGAGATTTTTCTGAGTGGTTGTGCTACAAGAGCTCCTTCATAGCAAATTTCAAGTTTCTAGGACAATTGAAAATACCCTTTAGGTTTTCACAGTACCGCAATTTTTATGGAAACGACCTTTTTTTGTGCTGTATTTTTTTGGCCTGTGTTTTTTTGATTGCGTTGACTTAGAAATTTGATTTTTTCACAGCTTTAAGGGACTGCAGGCTTGAGTATTTGATATTAATTTCAGCATGCTACCTTCAGGCGTTCTAGAGAAAAAGGGTATTGACAGACAGACAAACAGACGGACAACAAAGTGATCCTTGGGTTCCGTTTTTCCTTTTGACGTGCAGAACCCAAAAAAAAAAGCTTTTTTATTATCAAATCAAAAACATTTTTTTTGTGTCGCTCTTGAAATTTAAGCGACGATGGCACGTGAAGACTGAATAAACTGAATTCAAAACCAATAAACGACCACTCAAATAACACTTACACATGTCATAAATATGATTTATTTTCCTAATTTTTCCTCAAGAAATATCTCAATGCATTATAAAAGCCGAACCCATTAAAAGCCAAGTGCTTAAAGGAATGCGGAAGAGGACGCAAATTCATACGAAATAAAATCTTATTTAATTTGGACATCAATATACTAGATAAATTTGGTCAAAGGCCACCGTCTTAATTTATTAGTACGCAAAAGATATTTTGTACATGTATAAACAGGGTGCCCAGAATCCGCCCTTTGTCCAACTTCGAAACTTGGTAAGTGACTTTCCTTATTTTCGTTTTTCGACACCTTTCGTTTTCATCAGCTTAATTCGAGATTCTAGCAACTTTATTCACTAAAGTACAATCCTTCTTATTGAAATAGACGTAAAGGAACACACACACAAAAATACCTAACTAAATTTATGTGCGAAATTTTACATTTTGTAATTCTTCGGTAAAACATCGTGAGGAAACCTGCACACCCCTGTGCAGCTATTTAACGATCAGAGGGTCGAGCACGACTTTACGAATGCTGCGTAACGTTACGGTTATCGCATCGAGATCAAGAAACCTCATGCAAAATTTTAGTTCCAAATACGCTCACGGGCGGGCGCTGTTCTAAACGTCTTACAAACTCGCTAACGTTTACTATTCATTTTTACGTGACGCAGCTTTCGAATATTCGTACTCGGGCCTCTGACGCTATGAGCGAGAAAGCAGTACCTACTTTACGTGTCATTGCATATTCTACCTTGCGCGTAACGCAATAAGGTCTTTATTGCTGGTGCTTACATTCGGTTTAGTTCGGCAATTGTCTACACTCGTCCGCGCGGACGAAGATTGCCGATGTAACTTATATTTGTGGTCCACCTGTAAATAGGCTGATGAAGATTATAAAGTTTATCTGGAGAAGAAGAGCAGAAAGCTAAAACGGTTGGATTTCGATTCTAGTTCTTGTAATTAGCGCATGGGGATTATTTCTTTTAAATAAATAAATATCATGGGACAATTTACACCAATTGACTAGTCCCAGACTAGGCAAAGCCTGTACTATGGGTACTAGACAAACATACTTATATAGATAAATACATACTTATGTTATTAAACATCCAAGACCCGAGAACAAACATTCGTATTTATCATACAAACATCTGCCGCGACCGGGGATCGATCTTGGGACCTCAAGCTTCATAGTCAGGGTCTCTAACCACTAGGCTATCCGGTCGTCAAATAAAAATTATATTTGATCCAATACCCAGTTATGAATTTCCGCACAGCCCCAGCTTCCCCGCCATCCGTCAACGTCACGGCTTTATTTATCACTGGACTATTATATCTCCTGCTGTATGACAAGTTGTATGTTTTTGCACAAATCGTACCTAACAGGGATATTGAGCCATGAAGCTGTGTGCCAAAAAAATCAAGCATAGGTATGTCAAGATAGAGTTTGAAATAAAGGTCCATGCGATGATAGGCATACCGTGTCCCCACTTGCTGGTAAAGTTCTTGTAGCTGGTAGATTAAATATGTGCACGATAAATGCTCCTGTAATTACTTCTGCGTTTTACTAGTATTAAGCGATCTGATACAGGAACACGAAAGTGTCATCAGGATGTAAGTAATCAGCGGCAACTTATTGCCATTCAAAAACTTGGTTTCTGACGTGTTGACGTGACGATAGGTACTGCTGGTGCTGCAACGCAGGATACTGATAAGTAAGTGAGATTGAAAATTGACAAATAAACAATGTTATAACAATCGATTGTGAGTGAGTCAAGTTAGATTATTTATATTAAATACTAGGTAGTAAGGTAGAAATTAAAACAATTTGCTCATTCGCGACCGCTCTTGACTTAGCCTTTTTAAATAGGCGATGGGATAGTTCTTCTCTTATTTTTGCTAAAAATTTTAGGTAATTTATTGAATCAGGCGTTACTTTGCGGAGGTCCATATTTATGAACTAAAAAACAATTACTTTGCTCACCCGCGACCACTAATGACAAATAGTTATATCTGTGCGGCAAATGTATGTTTCCATGCAACACCTCCGCCTCCACTGCTACACGAATCAACACATGCCACACAGACCCAACTATCACCACCACCACTATACTAAACGCTGACGCGTTTCGGCACTCTCCACGAGGCCATTTACGAACCACAACAACAACCGCTCAACATGCCACCACTTCCACTACTGACATATGTAAACCATGTACTCAACTTAGTTAATGACAAAACCAACGTACCCACTAATATTTTATAAATTCCAAACTACCCTTTTATGTAAGTCCTAAACTACCCTTTTTTAAAAAATGAATTCCAAACTACCCTTTTTATTTTTATTTTTAATTTACGCCAGGTACCCCGTTATTTTTAACCGAGTACGGTAAAAAGAGAAGTCATGTTCTCATTATTACTATGACACATTATTAAAATTAGAACCAAGTCGTAACAAAGGCGAAGAAACCAAATTAACTTGTTCATTAATAATAGACCCCATGTTGTTGCACCTAATTATTTCCAATTGTTCTAAAACCGATAGCCGCAAACCCTTATCACAATAATGTAAAATTTCGTACATATCTGAGTCTAACAACGAATGATTCGTTTCTAATAAATGCTTGGCAAAGTTTGATTTCTCTGGATGATCATGCCTATATGACGAGACATGCTCTTTAAATCTAGTATCAAAGCTTCGACCGGTTTGTCCAATGTATACTTGACTACAGTCGCCACAAGTGAGTTTATATACGCCCGACCTGTTCCCTTTATCCACCTTTTCTTTGTTATTACAAAGTCTAGAACGTAAAGAATTAGTAGTCTTAAAGGCAACATTGATGTTATTTGATTTTAAAATATTATAAATCTTGACAGACTTGAGATTTTCTTGTCTTGAAGAAAAGGTGGATAAAGGGAACAGGTCGGGCGTATATAAACTCACTTGTGGCGACTGTAGTCAAGTATACATTGGACAAACCGGTCGAAGCTTTGATACTAGATTTAAAGAGCATGTCTCGTGATATAGGCATGATCATCCAGAGAAATCAAACTTTGCCAAGCATTTATTAGAAACGAATCATTCGTTGTTAGACTCAGATACGTACGAAATTTTACATTGTTGTGATAAGGGTTTGCGGCTATCGGTTTTAGAACAATTGGAAATAATTAGGTGCAACAACATGGGGTCTATTATTAATGAACAAGTTAATTTGGTTTCTTCGCCTTTGTTACGACTTGGTTCTAATTTTAATAATGTGTCATAGTAATAATGAGAACATGACTTCTCTTTTTACCGTACTCGGTTAAAAATAACGGGGTACCTGGCGTAAATTAAAAATAAAAATAAAAAGGGTAGTTTGGAATTCATTTTTTAAAAAAGGGTAGTTTAGGACTTACATAAAAGGGTAGTTTGGAATTTATAAAATATTAGTGGGTACGTTGGTTTTGTCACTAACTAAGTTGAGTACATGGTTTACATATGTCAGTAGTGGAAGTGGTGGCATGTTGAGTGGTTGTTGTTGTGCTTCGTAAATGGCCTCGTGGAGAGTGCCGAAACGCGTCAGCGTTTAGTATAGTGGTGGTGGTGATAGTTGGGTATGTGTGGCATGTGTTGATTCGTGTAGCAGTGGAGGCGGAGGTGTTGCATGGAAACATACATTTGCCGCACAGATATAACTATTTGTCATTAGTGGTCGCGGGTGAGCAAAGTAATTGTTTTTTAGTTCATAAAAATTTTAGGTACCAAAGAGAAATCGGACACAGTAAAATCAAGTTTATTAATCGAGAAACTCCTTGTTCCAGTTCGCATTTGCTCTAATACAATACGATTATACAAACTTACGCTCTACTTAACAGAGGAATCAGAAATTCTCTCAAAGTTTGAGCTGGGAACAACCTTGAAATAGTTTGTTAATGTAATGTTTGCCGGTACTAATGTCTACCGATGACCTTACAAAGGAGATAGGTATTTGTGCGTTTTCGCCTCTGCCAAAAAATTAACTTCACTCTGACCGTTTTATGCACAGGGTCTGTTGATTGTGTGCGTATTTTCGGCATTTGTGTGACAGTTTTGTTTTAACATGAGCTTATAGCAACGAAGCTTTTTGACATGAGCGTAGAAGTGTGCTGTACAGTCAGACAGCAGTAAAAGTAGCTAAGCAACCGATGCGTTCTCAATGACGGCTCTATTGTTATAGACATAAGAGCTTGTGCAGATCATTGTGACCGCTTCGGTTGCTTAGCTACTTCTGCTGCTGACGTACGTGTGTACCTTGTCTCTCTCGAAAATTCGAAAAAATGCTCAAGGTAAAGATAAGCTACAGGCTGTTCATGTCTTGTCCATGGAGGGTCTACAATGGTTTACGCTCGGAGGAGTCTGAATCAAGGGAGTAATGAAATAGATTTAATTTTGTTTCAGATGAACTAGTACGGGACATTTGAAGACCAAATGACAATCGTCGTGCCATTAGCAAACCTTCAATGATGGACAGAACTCTTTGACCTTACGTGTTAGGGCAATGTGTTGGATTTATTATGTTGTAAGTTTATTGGGATCATTTTTAGGGTTCAACCTACCTAAGAGCTACCTTCATACCAAATTTCAAGTTTCTAGGACATCTGGAAGTACCCTTTAGGTTTTTGGAAATCGGCAAATTGTATGGAAATAGCCTTTTTAATTACTGTATATTTTGATTGCGTTGACTTAGAAGGTTGATTTTTTCACAGCCTCAAGGGACCGCAGGCCAGCAGCAGCAGGTCTTGATTGACAGACAGACAGACAGACGGACAACAAAGTGATCCTATAAGGGTTCCGTTTTTTCCTTTTGAGGTACGGAACCCTAAAAAATTACACAGTGCGCGGCGTGCGGTTATGACCGAACGCGACTTCTGCTTTGTTTTGTATTGTGAGATTTAATGTTGAAAATCTTGAAAATTCACAAACCTTTGTTGCAGAACGGCATGTTCCAGCAATTACTTTAAGTATCAATGTTTTTAAAACAAGCTAGCAAGTTGTTCAGTACGAGAGACTGAAAAATTATAAAGGCTAGCTCACATAAAACTAATAACACTTAGCCTCTCGTCCGCTGCCGTAGTGTTGTGCTATTGTTACTTTGTACCGATTAAAAAATTCTGGTACAAATAGGTACACGTAATGTAAAAGCAATTTCACGGGCACATCTAATTGCTCATCCTATTTGTCCTGATTGTGTAGTAGGTATGTTATATTTTCACTGTACATAAAACGTGAAGTAACGTTAAAAACCTACGACAAGATGTGCTTATTACAGCGAAAGCGAATCGGCAGCCACTTCAGCTGAGCGCGAAAACAGAGGGACTACTACGAAATTCGGAAATCGAAGTTCGTATCGTATCATCTCGCTCACTCTCGTATCAAATAATAAATAGCGTGAGCGGGACGGCACGATACGAAGTTCGAATTTTGCACTTCGTAGTATTTGCGGTCATATTTGCGGAGGATGAATACGAAGCGTATGCACACATTCTCAATTCGCTAAAGCTTGTCAAGTAGCTGCTCAGTGAGGTCAAGATAAGCAATGTAGTCGTTATCAAGAGAAGGCCAGATTGAATGAAAGTTATCTTGGTACGGAGAGGGAGGACTTAATAGTGACAACTGTTATTTAACTAATCAATGAATGCTTTTACAATAATCAGAGAAAATGGAGCGGGCAACCAGTTACGCCGATGAGTTGAATAATTATCAAAAGCTAAATAATTTTTTAAAGTCAAAGAGAACACTGCCAAAAACAGTTTTAAATGATTCGCGGTCAATTGCATTAGACATAATGAAAACGGGATATTGACCGCGATTACCTTATAGGTTTGATGTGCTCCCGATATTTCGATGCAGTGTTTGCCCGTGATCATGATGCATGCAACTGCATCGAAATATCGGGAGCTCATCAAACCTATAAGGTAATCGCGGTCAATATCCCGTTTTCATTATGTCCACTGCCAAAAACTTGAATATTAAACATCTTAGCTAGGTATACCTTAACAATATGGTCTCTTCTAACCGAGTAAAATCATAACCTAAGTCAAATCAAACCGACTTTAAAAACCCGGTACATTCGCCAATAAAACGGTACAATGTCCCGCTTTTCCAACTCACAGCACTCGAGAGACGTTAGCGCCTGGAGCAAGTGCTTTAGCATCAATTTACACGTGTGTTATTGCCTATACCTTCCCGGCAGACGCTCGCCTCTGAAAGGCCCTTTGATGGAAAGAGATGCAGCGCGATTGCTTTGTTGTTTGCGGATTGGATTCTGACCAGATGTTTGGAAGTATTGCAGTTTCTGCTAGTTCTTATTAATATCGGAGAGACATAGGTGTTTTGTAAAAAGTGAGCATGACTTGTTACTGACAAACTTAACAACTTTCAATAGGTCTTATTTATTATCGGAAAGCGATGAATAAGAATATACCTTAAGGTAAAGATAACAGACATGATTGTGTAGCAGAAGTAATTATTTACTTAAGCTTGCTTAGCATGTGTAGGAGATTAAGAATTACGCATCAAGGGGTCAGCAGTGCTATAAACACATGCTTTTATGTAAGCACTTATCTACCTACTGGACACTTACATTCATTAACAGTGTTAGTTGATTTTTTTTTACTGTTTTCTACACTTGAGTGCCAGACTAATAGAAAAAAGTATGTTATCAAAGGCCCCGACTGCGTAGAAAATAGTTTAACAAAATTGACTGACCTATCTATATACAAATATTTTCACTTTATCCATATCCCGTAAATAATGCAGAAAAAGTCATATTTCCAACTAAGTATTTTTATTGATGATCCCATGACCATTTGAAATGCCAGGACACGACAGAACCTCAAATTTATAGCCACAATTAATTTAGTCGAAGCCGCTATTTTCCACAACATTAACCTCGATGTAAATAACATATATTTGCTTAGCTATTAACATCTCTTTATAGCTACTTATGATGTCAGTTGGGAGACATTTTCCCATCAAGACTGATAGACGCAAACATATAAAAAGTCTATCATAATAGACGAAGCCGATGATATTGGCTACTTATGTCATAAAACATGTTATCCGGCCATAAAAAGCTAATATCCGTGTTTACTATATGTATTTATAAGTGATTTATGAATGAAGTTGATATAATGTGGAGGAGGGTAATAAAATATTTAGTGACTGACTGTTATTTTGTATAAGTATAACCTATTTCTAACAACAAACTACTCGTTTTCGCTTCCATTAAGCAGTCGCCACTTGAGTAACAATTAATCATGACAGGATTAATATAGGGCCTAGAACACTCCCCTAGGAACTCCCAATGTTAACATGATTGTTCTTTTAGTCTATTGCAGACTGTAGGTATAAGCGCTGTCAACTGGGAATGGATTATTTTTCATAGTTGATCAAGACAATACGGGAGCGGCATAACTCTTTTAAAACAAACAATACTGCGTCTTATTAGGTATACGATTACAAATTGGTAATATTTAACTCAGAAGCGTCTAGGAACTCAGCGTGATACTTATAAGCATAGTTCAAGTGCTTCTTCATCTAACGCCGTACACAGCACCGTTTATCTTAGTCGGTTTATCGCCTGCGGCTGCAGCGTATAGAGAATTATGAATAATGGAGGAGTTTCAAACGCGGTGAATTTTATTTTTGTTGTGAATAGTTTTAAATAGAAGCGTTTTCACTTTAAGGTGAGCTAGGAACGATATTTACGCTAGAACTTGTAAAGGTATGTATTAGATGCTAAACTGTGACTTTGTGTTGCTAATGTTGTTGTTTTAGTTTTCATGTGATGCTCTCACTTCTAAATTCTAACAGCTAATTGAAGGGGTTGACAAATTTAGAAATACAAAAATGTATTGAAACCGTCTATTTCTTTTAAGAACTACATAGGTACCTCGTCAATAAGAACATTAAATTAAAAACCGGGCAATAACTGTATTCATTCAAGAATGAATATAAAGACTGTAGATAATAGACAGTTGTTACAGTAACGATCGCTAATAATCGGATTACGCCATGTCGTGTAGAGTTCTTTGTTACAACGGTTTTTTAGCGGTGTTAACTGACATTGTCTTCAGAGACAGCAAAGTCATGTACAGTTTTTTTGTTCATGTTTTCAGAAATAATATACAAACAAAGATTTTACGTCAACAATTTCAGTTTTCCTTTATCATACAACAGCCGCCCCGACAGCAAATAAAAATACAGACTTTGCTAAAATTGCTAAATTACCAAGGGGATCTACAGTTTTACACCCAAACTGCACATTTGCATCAGTCCAAGACACGGGACAAACTGCGGTCTCTCATGAATATTCCCACGGGATAATGCTCGTTTAATATTGGCCGCCTTCCAGTGCGCGTATACAGACGGCACATACTAATTCAGAGTGTTTTAGGGGCAAGGCCAATTTGAGTTATGGGGAAAAATTACGGGAAAAGCATGTTTGGTATGCTTGTTCAAGATACCAGAGGTTAATTTATAAAGTCACGTTTCTGGCCGAGTGAGAGCGCAGAGCGAGCAAAGCGTTCTCGTTTCAGCTTGAGCAAAAATTCTTACCGTATATCCGGATGTCCACTGTTCTCATCTACAGGGCTCATTTCTCAAAGGAAGCTGGTGAATTTTTCTGAGCTGGTTAAAAAAACATTACATAAAATTAGCTTAAGTTAATCCGGGTACCACCCTGTATGTACCTATCAATGTAATTATACATAAGTACCTATTACCCTGTAAGGAAATAATTGAAATCTAAACAAAATAACAAAGCCTAATTAGTAACATACCTATAAGCAATTAGTTAGGTACCTAATCTTACTTTTTAAAATTTATGTAACACTATATAAAATTAATTAGTGTAGTAATATTATTGATAGGTACCTACGTTTTTTTTATAAAAAAAAAAAACAAGAAATCTCTACAACTTACAGAGCCACTAATTTAGTTCATTACCAAAAGCATTATGCATAGGTTGAGTAAATTTAAATTGTACATTATATTCAAACCTTTACTTCAAATATTATGTAACTAAAAAAAAAAACAAAAAGAAACCTTAGTACCTATGAAAAAAAAGTAAGAAAAAAGCTTGAACTTACTTATTCACGTACATTATCATATTAACCGTAAACATTTAAGACCATGGAGTCCTCATCTCTTTTCTCTTTTACGATATCATTACCAATTTTAACAAACATTACCATCTGAAATCGTTAAAAACGCAACCAACAATACCAATTTGGCCGCTGTAACAAAACTGCTTGGCCGTTAAGGAAGTCTTCAGAAAGAACTGTAAATTTTTACGATCCATTTTGGTATTTTAATAGTATAGATAAAAGTAGTCCGGATCGAAGGTTATGCTTTTGACTAGTTTTTAACTGTAACTTTGCGGGGATGGCCGTTTTTTCTTTTGGTTAGTCGTTTTAAGAAATAAGATGGCAGCTTTAATTGTACTTTAAATTCTTAACGGCCGTCATTAGGTACATCCGAAGGTTAATAAGGTCGAAACTGTTGGTTTCATTACTGAGAAAACTTTTAATTACAAAATCGACAGTTATTTTAGTAACTTTTAACTGGTAATTTAAGAAAGTTGAAAAGCTGCCGACATTTTCATTTCATAGTTCACTATCTCAAAAAGCATCGGTGCCATACAGATAAACAGACAGACAGACGTACAGCCTCACAGACCATACACGTCGAACTTTCTTTTTGTGTTGAGGGTTAAAAACATAATTGTTTTCTCAATTTTGTGGTTTTTTCTGTTTTGCATTTTTTAAACATAATTATTCCGTTAATCCTGCACTAACACAACTAATAAAATAAATACTAAGTACAATAAAAAAACACAGACACGAATTACATGAAACTAAGACAGTCTCATAAAACGTTGCATTTTTCATTACTACATACAAATGCAACCATACCTACTTACCTCGCTACGAGAGCGATCCATACAGCCTACAGTCATTAAAATAAAAGAAACTCGACTCGTTAAACAAAGAACCCACGAATTTCAGTACTTATGAAAATTGCTCTGCTGATGGACCGGTTACGAACGACTTGTTTTTTACTGAGCGTCGAATTGGCGGAACCAACAAAAATAAATCTGCGGAGTTTATGATTCCAAAAGATACTACCTAACCTAAATAAACATCTTAGTGCTTTCACTAATTGTGATTGGATGGACCCATTTTACATTACACATTATTATCTATGAAATGAAATGAAATTGAAATGAAATGAAATGAAATGAAATTGAAATTGAATTTATTTGCATTAGGCTGGTATTACATCGATGTTAGGTGGTGTTTATATTGAACACACACTTAGCTATTACAAGCATGCAAAAATTTTAATCTAAACTAAATGTAAAGCTGAAGTTACATAGCCATGCCAAGAATTAACAATACGATACACAATTATAATAAGACATAAAAATTAAATTAAATTAAATATTTTCATACAACATAATTATAATCAGGCATTGTAATTTTTTTTATCCGTTATTATTATATTCTAAAAATTCCTTTACACTGTAAAAACATTTGTCTCTTAACCATTTTATTAATTATTTTCTAAATTTTGTTAATATCGTAATTTGTCTAATTGTTAACGGTATATGATTACATATTTATATTGACATTGCGTAACATTTTTTTTTACGCTTTTTTTGTGTTGGCCTAGCTAGTTTTGAGGGATCTCTGGTCTAGGATTCACTGATAATTTATTATAAAAGTTTGGGTTTGATCTTACAAATAAGCCAACTTCTGAAATATACTGCCCTGGCAAGGTTAGTATATTCAGCTCTTTGTATAATGGTCTACATGGTTCTAAAGGTCCTACTCCACTTATGGCTCGCACTCACTTTTTTTGACATATGAAGGCTCGTTTAATGTCAGTTGAGTTACCCCAGATGATCAGAACATACCTTAATATTGAGCTCACATAACCATGATAAGCTGTCAAGGCAGCTTTTCCGCCAGCAATACGTTTTAAACGTCTTAAAGCAAACGTAAATCTTTCCAATTTAGTACAAACATTTTCAACATGAGATTTCCAATTGCAATGTCGATCCACTATAATACCTAAAAATTTTGTATCGTCAACTTCTTCAATGTCTACTCCTTCAATGTCTACTCCTTTACATTTAATATCAAATTTCAGTAACTGCTTTCTATAATTACAAAATTGCATATATTTAGTTTTTTCAATGTTTACATAAAGGTCATTATCTTCCAACCAATTACATATAGAGTCAATAGTCTTATTTATAGTGTTAGTGTAAACACTATCATTGTCATCGTTAGTTAGTTAAAATTGAAATGTCATCTGCGAATAGAATAGTGTCATATTGACTTACTTTCGGAAGATCATTTATATATAAAATAAATAGTAATGGTCCAAGTACACTTCCTTGAGGTACACCTGAATCGTTAATTCTGTATGAAGACTGATATTTCGCAACTTCATTGCATTTATAATTTTTTTTCAATTCAACACATTGTTTTCGTCCTGTACTACCTTTGTTTTAAGTTATGAAATATTTCAAAATGGACTAGTTCCTTATCCCGTGGGAATTTCGAAATATCCTCTAGGACACTTCGAAAGTTGGTCCACGCGTTCGGTCTCAAGAGTGCCACAAAGAAACAAACATACATACATACATAGACTGATAAAAACATTGCCAGCCTTTGCTTTTCACAGTCGGGTAGCAAACACATTACCCTCCTTTGCGTTTGGCAGTCGGGTAACGATAACCACATTACCCTCCGTTGCATTCCGCAGTCGGGTAATGATAAAAACATTACCCTCTACCATTCTTTGCGTTTCGCAATCGGGTAATAGGCTGATAAAAACATTACCCGCCTTTGCGTTTTGCATCGCAGTCAGGTAATGATAAACACATTACCCTTCTTTGCGTTTCGCAGTCAGGTAATGATAAACACATTACCCTTCTTTGCGTTTCGCAGTCGGGTAATGATAAACACATTACCCTCCCTTGCGTTTCGCAGCCGGGTAAAAATACTAGATATCTCGCAGCCACACCGCCCGCGTTTTTTACTCTGTAATTTAACGCGTCTCGAACTAAGCGAGCACTTAACGGGTAGGCTCAATTACCGGACGGCTTCTGTGTCTTGACATGAGACTGTGTACATAAGGCGTTATTTAGCGGCGGGAAAACGTTTATTTGGGGAAAACTAGCTGCTGGGAACTAAGATAGGAATTATTGAGTGAAACGTTGAAGCTACGGAGAACAATCATAGCGGCTTAGGCAACTCTTCGGAAAACAAATGAAGTGAGGGTTAGACCACCTGAGGGTCGTGCACGAGTTTTCAAATCCTACGTAACATTACGGTTATCGTATCGAGATCGAGAAACATCATAACTAAATTATTATTAGTTCCGAATACGCTCACGGGCGGACGCTGTTCCAAACGTTTTACAAAATCGATAACGTTTACTATTCGATTTTACGTGACGCAGGTTTCGAATATTCGTACTCGGGCCTCTGGCCTCTTGTCCTGAAGTCGACTCTGTAGGCTGAGCACGAGTTTTAGAATTCTGCGTAACGTTACGTTATCGTATCGAAAACGAGAAACCTCATACAAAATTTTAGTTCCAAATACGCTCACGGGCGGACGCTGTTCCAAACGTCATACGAATTTCTCGACAACGTTACTACTCGATTACGTTACGCAGGAATCGAATATTCGTACTCGCGCTTCTGAAATCCCTAAATCGCCAATCGCTCCGTTACGTATAACTTTTTCCATAACGTATTCAAAAAACATGTGCCCCGAGCACGAACACTCGAATCCTACGTAATTAATTGAGTAGTAATAGTAGGAATAACGTTATCGTATCTGCATCGGCAAAATTCGTATTAAATTTTTGTACCAATTAAGCTCACGGGGAGCTCTCCAAACGTCACACAAATTTCCTCAACGACGTTCCTACTCGATTACGATACGCAGGATTCAAATGTTAGTACCCCAAGGCACTGAGGGTCGAGTACGACATTACGAATGGTGCGTAACGTAAAATCGAATAGTAAACGTTGTCGAGTTTGTATGACGTTTGGAACAGTGCCCGCCCGTGAGCGTATTTGGACCTAAAATTTAGTATGAGGTTTCTCGATCTCGATACGATAACAGTAACGTTATTCGCATTCGTAAAGTCGTGCTCGTCGCTCGACCCTCTGGGATTCCAATGGCTTAATAAGGACTTTAGTAATTTCAAGTCACATTTTCGAGTCCTGTCATTTTATAACTAGACCTCGAAAACCGGTGCGCTGTGTAAACACAGAACTTTCCCACCGTTCTAATGGCGGCAGCCGGCTTTCACAAATATCACCGATACAGGTGATATTACAATTATAACACTATCATATCACCGATACAGGTGATATTACAATTATAACACTATCATATCACCGATACAGGTGATATTACAATTATAACACTATCATATCACCGATACAGGTGATATTACAATTATAACACTATCATATCACCGATACAGGTGATATTACAATTATAACACTATCATATCACCGATACAGGTGATATTACAATTATAACACTATCATATCGCTTGTTGGAACTACCATCAACCTGAATCATTGTTAATCTTTTCAACGCCAACGACGCATACAAAAGTTGTCATCCACACGCCAAGTTGGCATAACGACAACGCGGACTTAAAGGTAGGTCGCTTTCACACGGTGCAGCCGGACGCCTATAAGCGCTGGTGGCGTCGTAGGCACGCCTGCTCATGACGCTTTTAAGCGTCCTTGGCGTTGAAAAGATTAATTAAATTGAATATTCGCGTACGTATTTCGTGTTTAGCCAGACATGTTATAATTTGGTCCTTCCTCTGGGAGCGCACGCCTCAGCATCAACGAAACGTATAGTTAGCGGTCGAGTCGTGCGTCCTGAGAGGAAAGATTATTCATCCATTCCTTAATTTATTTTAGCAAGACATACAAGATAAGACTTAGGTAGCTTAGATTACAAGCACCCTGCACATGTAGCACGGCGCGCCATTTTGTCGCTTGTCGCGCAGTGCGTCCCTTTCATAGTGACGGAATGAGCGAAGGACGCACTGAGCGACAAGCGACGACTAGCTTCCCTGGTAGGTACAGCCTCAATAATCATTCAAACGAATTGTTAGCTGGTTTTATGGAATATTCCCTTTACCCGCTATTATCGTTGTTTGTGGTCAAAAATAGATACCCCTGGCTTTTCTCGCGATCGGCGTTCTTAGAATTTGCTGTATTGGAAATTAGGTATATTCGTATTTTTTTTTTGTGTAATTTTATGGCCTGGTTACTAGATCTTTAATCCAAATTTGTAATTATTGTTAGTGACTAGTGTTTTTATTTCTTAAAACTATATCTAAAGCATGGCTTACATTATATGGCACTTACATAACTTATTTAAACTTACCTTTCTAATTGTTTTAGAACCGCCAACCGCAAATACTTATCACAAAAATTTACCTAATAATTATTTCGTATGAATCTGAGAGTAACAAAAAAATATTTGCTTGTAATAAATAAATGATCGGCAAATCAGTGGCGTTTACCGTTAGTGTGGTCCCAGCAGAAAAGGCTGAGATTTTTCCAACTTAAAGCAAAAGAACGCCAAGTCCTAACACAAGTCTAGTTTCATCTTAGCACGTCGCCGGTTTTCTATTGAAACTATCGTAATTTATGGGGTTCATGGGGCGTTCCGTCAATATTATTACTTCCTGAAGGTCTTGGTCCTATTTTACGGGCCTGTCGGTGACAGTTATTGATTCAGTTGTAAGAAAGGGGTACAATGAAGCGATGTTATCACAAACGACGCAGTCTTTAGGGTTCCAGAACTTTGCACTTCGTGGGCATTTTAGTAATGATTGTTGGAGAAAGCAGCAGTGAGCGATAACTATAGTCTTAACCTTTTCAACGCTATGTCAAATACAAAAGTCGTAGCCCATTATTTATAAAAGTCTTCATTAAATTAATAAATTAAAAGTAATTCTCTACGTAAGTTTTCTGCTCAATAAATAGTAGTAAACGTAAATCAAATCTCACATTCAGTGTCTACCGATATTTGATTATAATGTCACCTTTTTCACTTTATGAAGCAGCTTTTACCATAGCTTTAAAAGGAATTAGGCCTTCGCCACTGAGCACGAACAAAGGGGAGAAGAAAATATCTATTTTGTATGCAAAGACCTTTAAAGCGCTCAGCTCATTTTTGTTTGAGTCAAAAGTCTAAAATTTGTACGGAAACATCTTTTTAATGACTGTATCTTCTGTTGATTGCGTTGACTTAGATTTTTTCACAGATTCAAGGGATTGTAGGTTCTAGTATTTGAGTTTGAGTATTGAAAAAAGATCGTGACAGACAGACGGACAATGAAATGATCCTACAAGGGTTCCGCCTTTTGAGATACGAAACCTTAAAAACACCTATTCAAATTAGACAATATTTTCATGCAAAAACTTACGGAACCCAATCCTGAGCGTGCTCAACACGCTTATAGCTTGTTTTTCCCCTTGTTTTTTGTACAATAAAGTGTTTACTTACTTAACTATAAGCCTGTAGAAAACTTTATTTATTTATTTGTTTATTAATTTTACAGCATTACAGCAAAGCCAATGCGCCCTAAAATTAAAATACAAACAACACACAAATAAAACAAAACTCAACTATTTAGAGAGTTATAAATGTCACTTTAGTTTTCCTAAAGCGACGGAACACCACGCCCTCCGTCCAGAAGTCGGAGCGCAGGAACATCTGCTGGTGCTTGGCAGGCACAAGTTGTCTAAAGGTCTTGGAGTTATCTCCTCAAGTTTTCCATCCACCGTGGCATACAAAGACATGCCGCTATGCGGACGGAATCACATTTTGTCGCGAATATTGCTCAAAGCATTAGCACATTAGCTAATGGTGTGTCCCCAAAGATGTGATGATGAAAACCGGATTGGCTTTAGGTTAAGTATGAAAGGAATCGTACCTATAATGCGAAAAAAAACTCGACCTTAGCACATTGTGCGTCTGGAGAGATTTTTCGTAGGACTAGGTAAGCCTTTTGAGTGTGGATAAAATAATGATAAATAAATAAAATAAAATGCGTTTATTTCGGACAACAGAAACTAAAGCCTAAAGTTTTATGGCCTAGCACTAAGTAGCAGAAATATTATGAAGTCGGTGCGGTGCGAGCGGAATATTCTTTGAATGAAGCACCGACTTTATATTTCTGCTGCTTAGTGCTAGGCCACAAAACTTTAGGCTTTAATTTCTGTTGTCCGAAATAAACGCATTTTATTTTATTTTATTTATTTATCATTATTTTAGAGGATTATTTTACGTTTTTTTTCTAAGGTTTTTTTTTGAAGGCGGTTTTACTTTTTTGTTAAAATGCTTTTATTTCACAATTTTACGTTGATTTAACATTTTCAGAATTATCCTCCAACTCCTAACCGTTAAGGAGTTGTACCTTCCATCATCAGTTCATCATCATGAGATGATGACTACCAGACGCAAATACTTAAATAACCTTAGAAAATATATGAAACACATAGTACGTGCCTGTAAAATTTGAGGGTTGCCCTCGATTTCCCTGGGATCCCATCATCAGATCGTGACTTGGTGACAATGGGACCACCTCAGGAGTATACCCTTTCGAATAAAAAAAGAATTTTGAAAAGCGGTCTACAATTGACGAAGTAATCGATGTACATACATAAAAAAAATAATACATACAGTGGAACGTAGAACCTCCTCCTTTTTTTAAGTCGGTTAAAAAAGATTGGCACTTCGTTTTTCCGTATTTGCCAGGCATTTGACACATCACGTATGAAGGGTAAGTACGCGGAACGAACATAATTATCTAGTCACCTTAACAACTTTTGAGTTATCGCGATTTAAAAGTTTGGAACGATGTAACTTTTTTATCACTTTAAAAAAGCCAATTCACATAAATATGTATTACTATTTGTAACTGAGTTGTAACTTACAGTCCATTGAGTGCTCTAAATTTTGAGATTAAAATCTCGTTTTAGAAAAAGTGACCAGACAATATTCTTTCCGTGTACCCTTTCAATTATTGTGCTAGCCACAGTGCTGTATGACATTTTTTATTCATGGCAATTTTCAACCGTTTTTACAGTAAACCATAATTACTAATGATGCACTTAAAGTACCTACCTAATAAAAGTATGCATGTTCCGGTGTGGAGATTAAGACAGCCGGTGTAATTACGGGCACAAGAGGCATTACATCTTAGCCCTCTAGGTTGGCAACGCATCTGCAAACCCTCCGGAGTTGCGGGTGTCTATGGGCTGGGCAGTGGTGATCACTTACCATCAGGTGACCCACTTGCTCGCTTGCCTTCCTCGTTGTATAAAAAAAAAAAGCAACCTTACTACTTCAATCAGTAGGTACTAATATTTTATAGTTACGTATGGGTACCTTACCCTGTTAAACCTTATATTTTAGATACACTAAGCAAAAATACAATACGTATAATCTCTGAACTCCTTGATTTTTTCCATTAAAAACAAAACCAAAGACCGTAAAATCTCAAAATACACCTTGAACCGCCCCTAGAAATTTGATCTCACTTTCGCAAAATACGTCTTATTCCACACGAAAATCCGCCATAAGTCTCGCCATCACACTTACCAACATAATAAAACGATCCAAATCGTCAGGTAGGCACAATGGGTGAAAGTTTCCGGGAAAGCAATTTCCTCCCATATTGCAATATAGGAAGATAACTGAGAGACGAAATACACGATCATTTCGAGCCGAGCGCTGAGGTAGAGCGTTTTCCGTGACTTCGGCTTATACATTAGATTAATAGTAACTGAACTAATCTTAAATACCTCATCATTTTATTTACGTATCACTTCTTGTCGATACAATTTCAGTTCGCTTTTTCTCATGCGAGTTCTTTCATCTCACAACGTCTTCTCTTCTTAGTTTTCTTCTTAACTACGATCTTCTTTTTAGGGTTCCGTACCTCAAAAGAAAAAAACGGAACTCTTATAGGATCACTTTGTTGTCAGTCTGTCTGTCTGTCTGTCAAGACCCTTTTTCTCTGGAACGCGTGGAGATAGCATGCTGAAATTAATATCAAATGCCTGCGGTCCCTTGAAGCTGTGAAAAAATTAACCTTCTAAGTCAACGCAATCAAAAGATACAGTCATTAAAAAGGCTCTTTCCATACAAATTGCCGAAATCCTTAAACCTAAAGGGTACTTCCAGTTGTCCTAGAAACTTGAAATTTGGTATGAAGGTAGCTCTTAAAGCACAACCACTCCGAAAATTCTCTAAATCTTAAATGTTGATGTCTGTCTGTAGATTTCGCAGACCAATATAAGTTGACCCCTCACTGCGTACATTTTGCATAGGAGCAGGGCTCTGCTAACACTGGCTTTCTTAAAACACTGGGGAAAAGCGTTAAAATCTTTCTACGGAACCCTCGTGCGCGAGTCCGACTCGCACTTGGCCGGTTTTTTATTTTATCTAAATACTCTATCGGTCTTCTACTTCTCCTCTTTCCTTCTGTACTTTTTAGTACCTACCAGATCGTCGTGTCATATCAAATGGAATACCATTTCCCTCTCCTGGTCTCCATCATCATTCAGAATATTTCTTCCCTCCCCAACTCTTTCCGAGAACCTCTCATTGGTGATTCCCCCGGCCCAACTAACATTACACAGCGTAAACCTAAACTAGACAGAGATTTGAAATTTGGCAAGCACCTAAGTCAGTGAGACAGACACACTATTTCAAAACTCAAATAGTTATTGAAAAATACTTTTTCACACGATATCTGATCGTACATATCTATGTCACATTGTCACATGAATCTTCATGTGACAATGCTGAATTTATTGGTAGATATCCCCGCGACAAGGGATATTGTAATGATATTAATAGAACAAGATATTATGTTCAGGATGATTATGTGCGCAGATGTTCATTACATAATGATGATTATATCTTGGAAGTTGGAACGTTCTCTTTGTCATTGATTTAGACAGTTTCAGTAACAATTAATTATGCCCTCAGTAAATTAGATCGGAGATTAGGCGCGATATAATACAATAAAAGTTAATTACTATTAATTTAGTTTTACCAACCATGTTGCGGATACCGCTTTTCATGTTAATTCTATTATTCATTTTTGTCATCGATCCTATTGACAAAGCCTAGTGCTGATCTTTAGTTTGTTAATTTGTATTTTTTTTTATTATTGTTTGTTTTTATTGAATAAATGATCTGGACATTTAGTTTTCTATGACTTTTGAAATTAACGTTTTGCTTATTGAAATGAAATGTAATGAAATGAAATGTTTATTTATTCACAATGAACATATGGTTACATAAGGTCTTAGTATACATATTATTGCTTCCCATGACATGTTCAGCCAAGTTAGGCATGTGAAAATCTGAGGTTAGTGATTTAGTCACTCGGTCTATATTAATAACATTGTCTTTGAGGAATACAACAATTGATTTCACATACTTATTTGTAAAAGTTAACACTTGAATAGTTAACAGTTTAAAAGGTTTTCGCCTTCTCAATTTTTTGGCAAAAAATAATATCTCCGTAAAGGCCATTTTTAACATAAAACTACCATGAGACTCAATCATAGTGAAATAAAACGGATCACTCACGTATATAAGTCGAGTTTAGCACGTGTCGCCCGAGAGCCGCGGCGCGTAGTGTGCGTCTCGCTACCACTGGTTCGTGCGCTCCCAGTGGAAGGAGTAAGATTTTAGTACGAAACACTTATAAATAATATCATGTTATTATACCTATAAAAAATAACATCATGAGAGAATAATATTTTTGCTCTAGGTCTGTCGTTAAAGTTTCATGACAAGGCAACAAAAACACACAAATTCCCTTTTGTTCGAAGCTAAAACTACTCCTCTTAATTATTTCAGTTTAGGCATTCAGGCGTTCAAAGAAAACAATGCAGACGCCTATGAAAACAAAGACATTCCTTTTTTTCACGAAAATCCGCCGGATGTTGCTGAGTCATGGCAACTTTCAAATAATCTCATTTAATAAACGGGTTCCGCGAAGAATCTTTAAAGGTAACGATCGTGATGTCTGGCCCTATACCACGAAGTGCAAAATTCAAACTTCGTGTCGTGCCGTCCCGCTCACGCTAATATTATTTAATACGCGAGTGAGCGGGACGATACGATACGAACTTCGATTTTCGAATTTCGTAGTAGTCCCCCTGCTGGCGTTTCAGGTTCAGCTTGGGCAAAATTGTTTTCGTTTGTCTGTCTGTCCGGCGTCTGTCCGGTTGTTCTCATCTACAGATCGCATTTCTCAACCGTTTCTCGTGGAATTTTGTGAGCAGGTTCCCTATTTATATAGATCTTTTTTTGTTTAAATGTTTTTTTGGAAATTAAAAAAAAACTAAAACTGTTCAGAAATTAGGTCGCTCGCAGAATCACTAGTACAATCCAAATATCCTTTATTGAACACCACAAAACAGTCCAAGGAGATAACAAAAAAAAAACAGGTAAGTAATCGTTTATGAACTCGATAAACTCAAATCTGTCCAACGCAATCTCGCTATCGCATACATAATTTTTACGTAAAGTTTAAGTATAAGCATAATAATATTGTAATTAAATCCATAAGTAAGTAGTAAGAAAATCATGCGAAGCCCAGTAAAATTATCCATAGTAGTATTAGATTCTAAATATCTCGAGGGAAACGAGCTAAGCGTCCCCATTTCAGCTTTTCTTCAACAATTAACGAACCCCAAATTAGCCATGAAAAATTACAAATGGAAGCGACAGCGGTAACCAGAAGCTGTGCAAAACAAAATGTTTCCCACGGCCAACCCGCGTCCGAAGTTATTCAACATACAATGACTATGCAAAGAAAAATCCGTTAAGCAGCTGGACTTGAACCAGCAACCTCGGTAATCCGTACCACGCTCCACCAATTAAGCTATACTTAACGTTGGTGTACCTAACGAATTTTTCAATGCCTTGTGTCATATTTTTATTTGGAAGATCTCTCCTCAGCGCCATCTATGAGTAGCTTAATCAAGCGGCTCACCCACTACGGAACTTCTACAGTTACGCATTAGTGGCAAGAGATGGAGCTATTTTCTGAATCAATGAAAATAATCGATTTATTGATTATTTTTGTTTTTATTTTTATGAAACATTCATAGAATGAAATTCAACATACAATGACTATGCAAAGAAAAATCCGTTAAGCAGCTGGACTTGAACCAGCAACCTCGATAATCCGTACCACAAGAAGTCCGAAGTTATTTCTTTCTACCCAATGACGTCAAACGTGGCACGATAAGAACTAACAATGAAGGAATTTGTGTCCCTTGTATTTGTTAGTGCTACCCCGGTGGGTGTGTTGAGATAATAATTTTAGATGTTTTTTGCCGAGTTGATTTTGGCAAGGAATGGAGGAATGATGAACGGCAAAGTCGGTCAGACGAAACATAGGTTCGTTTGGTTATTCAATTCAAATGAAGACCTGGCAGTCGAACTGAATTGTCTTTGGAGCACTGAAAATGTTTAAGAAGAGAAGATTGCTGAGGTAGTTAGCCGATGACAATGATATGATATGATTTCGCGGGTGGTAGGACCTTGTGCTAGGTCCGCCTGGATCGCTGCCACCATCTGACTCGCTAATGCTGCCGCTAAGCAGCAGTGCTTGCACTATGTGTAATTACGGGCACAAGAGGCATTTCATCTTAGCTCTCTAGTTTGGCAAAGTATCTGCAAAAACCCCGGGGTGGCGGGTGTCTATGGGCAGGGGTGATTACTTACCATCAGGTGACTCACTTGCTCGTTCGCCTTCCTTGTTGTATAAAAAAAATTCAAATGCATTTATACATAATAAAATACAAATTGTACGCACGTACGATTACGTAATATACATAATAATATCTATATTGCCTTTTGACGACCTTATAGCCTAGAGCCAAGACAATAATACGGAAGCTTCTGGTCCAGGGTTCAGTCCCATTGGTATGATGAATACGAATTGGATGTCATTTGCTTGATTTGGGACCAGACCAGAGGCCTCATTGCCTAACTATTTTGACACTCGTCATCGTATTGAACTGTCAGTTTTTGTACGACTGTGACAGCTAGCTGTTTCCAATACCAATTGTCAGCCCATACAATGAACACGATGCTGATTGCGAGCAAGTTAGACAATAAGCATCAGACGACCGGATAGCCTAGTGGTGGAGACCCTGACTATGAAGCTTGAGGTCCCGCGTTCCATCCCCGGTCAGGGCAGATGTTTGTATGATGAATACGAATAGTCGTTCTCGGGTCTTGGATGTTTAATATTTAATTAAGTATGTATCTATCTATTAAGTATGTTTATTCGTTGTCTAGTACCCATAGTACAGGTTTTGCCTAGTTCGGGACTAGGTCAATTGGTGGCAAATTGTCCCGTGATATTTTTAATTTTACAACATGCTGGTCTATTTGGTGTCAATTGTTCTAAGATGATGATTTTTGTTTGGTGCAAAAGTTCAAAATAAAAACGGGACCTCCTCTAGTCTGCACGGAAAATTTACCGCTGCTTGCGTAATAATGGTGCTCTTAATAGAGTATTCGCTTTTGTAAAGACTAAGCCGTAGCAACCTAAAAGTAAAGTGGATTTATAAATGTGTCGGGCACAGGCGTTTTTGTAAGCATCGCGTAATAGAAAGTCATGCTGCTGACGGCCTAATAACAAATCGATGGCCATGGCTAATGTTAAAGATTCCGCTATCAATATTTTGATAATGCGAGTTAGTACGGGAGATTTAAAACATTTAATTTATTTACAGGAGAAAAGTAATTTACGTTTTATTTTTATTTGGGTTTACATTGTGGAAGAGCAATGAAGAATTGAGTATTCAGTACAATGATAATACTCGTAGATCCAAGCTAAAACTAATTATTCATTTATTCATTGTTCATTGTATAGTCATGTACTTACATTATAATAAAGATGTTACATTTTTGTAAGTCAGTCCATGACGCCCTGTGAGGGCACACAATAGTACTTAATTAAAGTTAAATCTAGAATAATATGATGTCAAAATATAATAATATAAAAAGCGATTAATTACAATAAGTTTTTAGTCATGCATGATATTATTAAATTAAATTACTAAGTTGATATTTTCTAAATTCTAATTAAAACTTAAAACTAAATTAAATCTAAATAATGCCCCCGTGGCATGGTGCCCAAAAGGCTGGCAGCGTTTCCTCGCTGAATAGCGATGCTGATTCTTTAAGAGAGAAAGCTACCAGCCCTTTGATCACAAGTTGGATCGACCAAGCGCTTTAAAAGTAGATAGCGACAAGTTTCGGACTAATTCGTAGTTCTTCGAACGTGGGTAGTTGTGTGTCGCTGTCAGCTGTGCCTGTAGTCGCGCGAGCAGAGCCGCGGCGCGCAGTGTGCGTCTCGCTGCCGCTGGGTCGTGCACTCCCAGAGGAAGGACTATGCGTTAGTCCGAAACATGTCGGGCTAAACTCGACTTATATACATGAGTGAACCGTTTTTACTTCATTACTTTAATGTTATCGAATTATTACGGTGTAATATATTATTACTAATCATCTATGGACATTGTGTTCACAACAATTATCATTATTTAATACAACAACGCAATGTATCCAATGGGAAACTATAAAACAGGACTACTCTTCGTTAGGTGATTCAAATGGTTTAAAAATCTGTATTTGACGGATGCACGAATAACACGGCCCACTTAAAATCACCATAACACACATGAAAAGTAGCCAAAACCAGCCGATCTACCACACACTTTTCAATTAAGTCCCACCGATTCGACGAGGCCCAAATCCAATACTTGGCCCAAAAGAAAATGCTCCCAAAGCATTATTACGCTTCACTATTGTACCTTTTCAACTTCCTCGCAACTTCATGAAGCCCCGAGCCATCTTTATCAACCTTTCAGAACAAAGGGGCTCCCACAAACTATCCCAAATTGTTTCACGACAAAGGAGGGTTTATTTTCAAAACCTGTTCAAACAATTCTAAGCTAACCTAAACAGCATTGGTGCAGCTACATGAATCTGCCTGGGGCTTCTCTACAATCGATTTGGCTCCCGCTTGACCTGACTGCTACCGAGACGCTCGATGGAGGTGGCGGCCTTTTCTAGCATTCGACGTACATTTCAGGTCCAAGTAGGCTTCAGAGTGACTAACATTTGTGAGGAGACTGGATGGTCTAGATGTAATTGGTGTAACGTGACTGCTACTGTTCACTTCAAACTACTTTACGAAAGTATGCAACTAGGGTACAAATTTTACAGATCATACAGAAAATACCATCTAAAAATAGATAAAAAAATATGATGAATAAGAAATTCCTGCAGATTAGAAGAACCTAATAATTATCTTTAACTAGTCAAAAGTTTAATTCACTTGTCAATTTTGTGTAAATGCACACAGAGATTTGCAGAGTGGTATTTTCACAGTAAAATCAGTGGCCAGTTCGTTTTTTCAAAAGAACTTTGCTAGGAACGTAACATAATCATTAATGAAACAAAATAATAGTAATAACTGACAAATGATAATGGCTCCTGGCCTTAAAAATAAACACATTATTTAAATCAAGTACCATTTTTTTCATGCGAACAGCAGCAGCATAATTGCGTAATTGCGTAACTATTTTGACACTCGCCATCAGATTGAAATGTCAGTTTTTGTACAACTGTGACAGCTAGCTGTTTCCGATACCAATTGTCAGCCCATACAATACGAACACGATGCTGAATGCGAGCGAGTCAGACAATAAGCGTGCAGACTAGGATCCAGATGCAGCAATGTACTTCAAACTATCCATCACTCGCCCATCCAGCCTTGATGTACGAAGCCTCTGTGGAGTAGCCAAATCAGTGGAACCCTGCCAATAGCCGCGACATATGCGACGAGCCAGCCTTTTTCTCAATTCCGTACCAATTTTCGGTAAGAGAGGTTATGTACGGCCTTTGTGAAGCAATTTCAGTTTGAAAGTACAAAGCGTTTGTGCTTGAATAGGATTATCGGTAAGTGGTGCTTGGGAGAAGGTCCTTTGTGTGGGGTCAATGACACAAGGTGCCACACACAAGGTTATTGCCACTTTTTGGTGGTCAAAAAAAGTGAAGTATTTTTAGCTCCCGACGAAAATATTCTTCATTATAATCATTAAAAAAAGTGTGTTTATTTACCACAAAAAATTTGATACATCATAAATTAAAAAGAAATCAGATCCACAATACATGCTTCGTCAAGAGGGTACAAAAAACAAAATTCTTGCACAACAAGCTTCGCTACTTAACCTATAATTAAACTAATAAAAAAAATACAAAAGCCAGACCTCGGCAAGTTCGTGTCAGGTCCCAACGCGACCCGTACCCGGCTCAAAAATACCGAAAATACCCGCAGCATTCCCGCGCTGCACCGCCAGTGATATCTGTTGAACCAGGTACGAACCAGCCCTGGGATCACAGCCCTTCTCCCGCATTCGTTGTCCTAAAGCCCTCACGAAGGTCTTTGCCTCTGAACACCAAGGACCCCCCGTCTCCACCGCGACCGGTACAAAATCATACATAGGCGTAAAATTATGGTACTTAGCGAACTTATGCTTTGCCGCGTTTTCTGCAGCAGCACCGGCCCTACGTGTTGTGCAGCCCAGATGAGGGGAGCATAGGTGCTTACACAAGTCGCATCCCATAGCAAACTTCGTCCCCTCGCCCACGGGAATAGGGTCAAGCCATCCGGTCTTTTACCATCGGTACGACTTAGGCCCTGGGGCTCCAGCACACAAGGCAGATTCGCAGCCACCATTGCCCGACGAATGATTTCATTTATGACATGATGCCTCGAAAACCTACCAGCACATCGCACACAACTTAAACCGTGGTGCCCGTTCGGCTCAACCATAGCCCCGCATATACACCGATGAGCCTCACAGACTCCACACCCCAGTCTCAGCGCGGCTGCCACTCTGAGGGAGTCGTCGAGAAGAGTTCCCCATTGCGATGAGGGCAACGCATGCAACCATGCGCCTGACTCTGGCTCTACAACAGCCCTCAGCCTAGCCACATCAACCCCCAACGCTGCCCCCAACAAGTCATCGTGCGTCTGCTTACACAAAACGTCGTCCCAAGCTCTCTGCTTCACAAGACACTCGGGTCGCGCGTCACTCGAACACCTTCTTGTCCACTCGGAATTGGCTTCTTCCACGTACGGGACCCGAACGCTGCCACCATTTGCGCACAAAATGCTAGTGACAAGTTCCGAAGAAGCATGAGCGGAATCATTATAATTATAAATCTAAAATACACTTAACGGATACTTGATATGTTTACGATATTACAAATTGGACAGCTTGTATTAACAAGAATTACACTCCATTGTGTATCGAATGTTCAATTACAATCAAAGAATTTCTTGTAACACTGCTGTTACCTTATCGGATTACGATCAAATACTTAATTTTCTATTGAACTTGTTACTTTAAAGATTGTTTCTTAAATTGCCTCAGGGATATTGTTCAAAGATAATGAAAAAAATATCAGAAATTCTGTACATTTCTAAATGAAATCATTGTTATTTTTTGGCTGTCTGAATCTGATAACTTGAGGGTGAATTAGAAAATTGGCACTTTCCGACACAGAGGCTAATTTAAAACTACGGATATTTAATAGTCAATTTTGTTTGTTTTTATTTTGATATTTATTATCATCAAAACAATAGTGTCATAACACGGCGACGTAATAGCCTAGTGGTTAGAGACCCTGACTATGAAGCTTGAGGTCCTGGGTTCGAATCCCGGTCGAGATAGATGTTTGTATGATGGATACAAATATTTTGTTCTCTGGTCTTGGATGTTTAATATGTATGTAAGTATGTATTTATCTATGTAATTATGTTTATCCGTTGTCTAGTACCCATAGTACAGGCTTTGCAGTTTGGAACTAGGTCAATTGGTGTCAATTTGTCCCATGATATTTATTTATTATTTATTTATTTATTTAAGGCATACCATTTTCAAGTTGATTAAGTCTGGAAATAATGACATGAACTTTTCCAACTTATCTGCTTATTATTAAGACTAAAGTACCAGGGCGACTGAGCTTTGCTCGGACTAAAATAATTTTCCTTTAGATATATGAGACCTAGAGGTGATGATATTTCTTGGAAATGAGACCTAGCTAGATCAATTTTCATAGAGATGAGACCTAGCTATATTAATTCTCGTTCCCACGAAACCAAAAGCATAAGCAGTAAATTTCCGATCATCATCATCATTTCAGCCGATTGACGTCCACTGCTGGACATAGGCCTCCCCCAAGGCTCTCCACGCAGATCGGTCTTGTGCTTTCCGCATCCACCGCGGTCCCGCGATCTTTACTAGGTCGTCGCTCCATCTTGTTGGAGGCCTACCGACAGCCCCTCTCCCGGTCCGTAGACGCCATTCGAGAACCTTCTGACCCCATCGGCCGTCAGTTCTGCGAGCAATGTGCCCCGCCCACTGCCACTTAAGTTTCGCAATTCTTCGGGCTATGTCGAATAATTTCCGATATGTCCAATATTATACAACTTTAGCTCGTTTAACGTAAGAAATTAAATTTAATACCTAACGTCATGACAATTGAAAATGATTTTCCGACCATGCTTAAAATAATATCATTGACTCCGGTGCCCTATTATCCGAACCACAAATTTTAAACAAAACAATAACCTCTTTGTTGACCGAACGGCCTTATTTCCTTGTACCAAAACAAACAGTACTTACTTGTAATTTCTCACAGAGGGCGCTAATAGCCCGCGTTTAACATCGACGGGGATAAACGTGAGGGAACAAACAACTATTACTTAGTGTATTCTTGCGTTTAGAGGAAGAAAAGTGGCCTTTTGGTCGATGTTTTTATAGATGTATGAATATCGTCATTATCATCTACATATTTACGTATTTACGTTACTTTACTGAGCATAGCCGCGTGATAGCCTAGTGGTTTGACCTATGGCCTCTCAAGCAGAGTGTCGTGGGTTCAAACCCCGGCTCGCACCTCTGAGTTTTTCTGAATTTATGTGCGGAATTACATTTGTAATTTATCATGAGCTTTTCGGTGAAGGAAAACATCGTGAGGAAACCTGCGAAGCAATTCAATGATGTGCGTGAAGTTCTTAATCCGCACTGGGCCCGCGTGGGAACTACAGCCCAAGCCCTCTCATTCTGAGAGGAGGGCTGTGCCCAGCAGTGGGACGTAAAGAAAGGCTGGTGATGATGATGATGATGATGACTGAGGATAGACCTCCTCTCAGGATAATAGGATTTGGATAATAACAATTCGAAGTTTTATATAAACTTACGATACAGAATCCCCACCGGGTTCCCTGGCACCACATAATAATAATTTATGTTAAGTATGTACTTTATTTAGTTCTTAAATGTATGGTACACAGGTGCACAGCGGCAACTTTTGTCCGATAGTGGAACTAATGTTACTTATTATAATTTCTTAAAAACTGTGCTATTTAGAGACATATTTTTATTTTTCGTATAACCTTAACTTCAGTTTGCGTCCCGAAAATAAGGGCTAAAAACCTCATTACGCATTCCAGCTCCCAACCGCTTCCCGCGCGACGTCAGGTTTTAAAAATAAAATACCATGTTCACAAATAAACCGCTTAAATGCCACCAAAATAAGGGCTAAGAACCTCATTACGCATTCCAGCTCCCAACCGCTTCCCGCGCGACGTCAGGTTTTAAAAATAAAATACCATGTTCACAAATAAACCGCTTAAATGCCACCAAAATAAGGGCTAAGAACCTCATTACGCATTCCAGCTCCCAACCGCTTCCCGCGCGACGTCAGGTTTAAAAATAATATACAATGTTCACAAATAAACAGCTTAAATGCCACCAAAAAAGTTGGAGCTGTTAATCGAGGTGTCATCATCACCAGCCTTTTTACGTCCCACTGCTGGGCACAGGCCTCCTCTTAGAATGAGAGGGCTTGGGCTATAGTACCCATGCGGGCCCAGTGCGGATTGGGAACTTCACACACATCATTGAATTGCTTCGCAGGTGTGTGCAGGTTTCCTCACGATGTTTTCTTTCACCGAAAAGCTCATGATAAGTTACAAATGTAATTCCGCACATAAATTCCGAAAAACTCAAAAGGTGCGAGCCGGGATTTGAACCACGACACTCTGCTTGAGAGACCATAGGTCAAACCACTAGGATATCACGGCTTTTTTTAATCGAGGTGTCCTCACTAAATTACACCCGTGACGTCAAAATACGCAAAGTGTTACACGCTCGGTTTCCATACAACTCTTTCCTCTTATCCAGCACATGTAGCACGGCGCGCCATTTGTCGCTTGTCACGCTGTGCGTCCCTTTCATAGTAATGGAATCAGTGAAGGACGCACTGAGCGACAAGCGACAAAATGGCGCGCATGCTAGCCCCCTTGTTATGGTTCTGTGTGTGTGTGAAATCGGACATTTGTATGGATTTTAGACGCCTGAGTACAAATACTCGAATCCTGCGTAAAGTAACGTTATCGTATCGGAATAGAGAAATTTCATACAATATTTCCAAATACGTTCACGAGCGGGTGCTGTTCCAAACGTCATAGAAATTTCTCGATTACGTTACGCAGGATTCGAATACTCGTACTTGGGCCTCTGTTGCTGCTTTAAAGTAAGTGCATTATTACTAGCTGTTGCCCGCGACTTCGTCCGCGTAGATTTCGGTTATCGCTATCCCGCGGGAACTATACAATTTAGGTTTGGGTTTGAACCCCAATTCAACAATTATTTTTTCTGGCTTTTCTGTATATACTCAAGAGACACTTTGTATGAAAAACGCCATACAAAGTGACCCGTTTTTTTTGCTCTTGAGTGTATTTACGCATCAGTTTAAAATTTGTTAAAACTATACAATTTTCCCAAGCCTTTGTTATTCCTCAGTATTCAAACTATCTTCGAACCAAATTGGCGGGTTTCCCGTGAAGAGGTAACAAAGAGACAGACAGAGAGACAGAGTTACTTTCGCATTTATAATATCAGTCGGGATTAGGATCTATCTCTACAAGTATTGTCTATCTTTACCATAGACATTAACCTTGCTTAGACGCACTCCCACCGCACATAAAGCAGCCCCTAAATTATGAGCTCGGCCGCTTGAGCAGCCCTGAATATTGAATGCAACTACACAATTCAAGTAAATATCTCTGATTTAGTGAAGGTCTCTATGTTTACTGTTGGCACTTTCGGTGAGTTACTGAGCCCAATTATTCGTTCTAAATACAACAAAAATAAATCTTCCAATGCTAATTGATAATTTATCCTAACTAATAAATGCAAAGTAACTCTGTCTCTCTGTCTATCTATTTGTTACCCCTTCACGGGAAAACCGCTGCACCAATCTAGATGAAATTTGGTAAGAAGATAAGCAGTTTAAATAATAATATTGAGTAATAACATGGGCTACTTTTTATTCGGGAAAATCATATAGTTCCCGCGGGATAGCTATAACCGAAATCTACGCGGACGAAGTCGCGGGCTAGTCAGGCAACATAGGAGCTATGGTGGCGGTGGGGATTAAAATCATCAATAAATTATCATCAGTCAGGTATCTATCAGTCACTTTAAGTAGGAACCTACAACGAATGGAAAATCTGTCTATAGCACGACAACAAAACCTCCGCTTACAAACGGCCAGGCTGAAACAGATGTAAATGTAAATAAAAGACAAACCGAGTTTGAGTCAGACTCTCGCACCGAGGGTTCCGTACACAATACAATACAAGAACTCTTTATTGGACATCAAAATAACAAACGAAGTAGAACAAAAGTAGAATAGAATAGAATAGAAGAAAGAAAATAGAAAAAAAGAAAGAGCTCTACCAGGCAACCGGACTGGAATGATGAAAAGAACAGATCAACGCAGATGATGCAATTTATAAAATATGTATAAGTCCATAAGTGTGATAATAGGTACTCATAATAAAATATATGTCAAGCAAAATAAATACACAATGACATTTACAATTAATAAATATTTAATCAATCATCCTCATCAAACTTAAGAGTTATAATTATAACAAATAAATAACAATATGTTACTTTAAAAAGCCAGCCATATGACATATGCACAAGACGGCATAATATTATATTTACGGGTACAAGAGGCATTTCATCTTAGCTCTCTAGGTTGGCAACGCATCTGCAAATCTCCCAGGGTTGTGGGTGTTTATGGGCAGTGGTGATCACTTACCATCAGGTGACCTATTTGCTCTTTTGCCCTCCTTGTCGTAGGTATAAAAAAGTGACCTATGCCAGTCTGACAACGCAACTGAAACTACACGAAAGGCACTGCGCTGTCAGGGACTCGGACAGTGCCCGCCCGTAAGCGTCTTTGTAACTTGAATTCAGTATGTGGTTTCTCGATCTCGATACGATGACCGTAACGTTACGCAGCATTCGTAAAGTCGTGCTCGACCCTCTGGAGCCGAGCCAGAGACAAACTCCAGGCCCCTACTTCGCCAACTTTACAATTGTCAGTTTTCAATGACAATTCGGTGTCAACTGCTGACTTGAAGAGCTTTTGTTTTAGTGCGCTTCATATTGTCAAAGAAATGTAGTTCGAATTGTCATACAAAACTGACAATTGTCAAGATGGTGAAATAGGGGCCAGCCGGTCGCCAACAGGTTACATTTTCCCTTTTGAGCTATGGAACCCTAAAATGTTAAAGTCAATGATATCCCCTGAAATATCACCGGAAATGAAGACTCGAACAAACAAGTCGGACAAATAATAAGGAATTGTGGGGACTGGCCGTTTTTAATGAGTCATGAAAGAACATTCGTCTACTGACATTGCTTTTTATTCGGGCTGGGTTAGTGTGGATGCGGTCTTATCTCTTGTTACTGAAGTCCTCTTGGAGCAAAAAAAATATCCTAGTTTTAGTCTTAAGTCCAGTCCAGTTGTGTCTTCTGTCAGGCTTAAACCTATTTTAGGTCCTAAACTAGATTTAAGTTTTTGCTGCAAGTGGTCCTTATCTGGTAACTACCTAATAGCAAAGAAGGCATGATTCAAAATACATTTATCGTAAATTACATATTCTAGTTTAAGCATATCCTACTCTGCCTATAATTTATGCACACTCGCTAACACAACATGACCCGAAATCGATACATACCATTATAGTCTGTGTCACGTCCATGTAAGAGTTAGAGTGCTGTGTAATTTTGACAGATAGCGTGATCAATTCTAAGGCCGAGTGTACACGGACGTTAATGGCTGCTGTGATTGGAGTTTATGATGTCTGCTAGTGTGTAACTAGCTGATTGATACGGGGCGTCTGCACTGAATGCAAAACCCATTCCACATACTGTCCACAGTATCGATTAAATTGAGTTTGAATGGGAAGCAGATGCAACAGGAACTGACAAACTTTATAAACAAACAAAAAATTTAATCGTGAATCTGACATCACTCATGTACTTATATTAAGTCACGTCTTGGAATACCTCGAAGTCCTTTCTCTAAACAGTGACAACTTCAGTCTACTTTTGACCACGGCGGCATTTAGTGCCGTCGAATCGTTGAGTTAATGTTAAAAACATGCTATGCTGTGATTTAGTCCAGAAGTTTCTATATTTTTGCTTAATATACAGAAAAAGATAGAACATGGAATAGCCAATACCTAGCTGACCATCGCATCTAGCGTCTGAATCAGTTTCATAGCAATAAATTATGTCAAATTTATTATATCAGCTTTATTAATTCGACCTAGATTGTATTGATGTCGAGTCAATGTGATATACAATTATGGCAGCAATATAAGAGGAACAATTGAGTCAGACTAAGCATAAAGATAGATTTATCTGCCACAGCTTTATAACGATAGAAACCGAAAATGCCTGTAGTTAATAAAACGGAATTGTAACACTTATACTTAAAATGATTACTTACCAATCAATCAATCATCATTTATATGCTAGAAAAGGGTGTGAAGGTATTACATTTTACAGTTTTACATTAATAATTCTATTCTCCTTATCTTGTTGTTCAGGAACGGCATGCAAAGATTTCAAATTACGTACTATAAATGTCAAAATACTAAAGTAAATCAATTTGTTTATTAAAAATTACATAATCCGAATGTCAATAAATAGGGTAAAATAAAACATTCTATCATCATCACCAGCCTTTTTTGATGTCCCACTGCTGGGCACAGGCCTCCTCTCAGAATGAGAGGGCTTAGGCTATAGTTCCCACGCGGGCCCAGTGTGAATTGGGAACTTCACACACATCATTGAATTACTTCGCAGGAGTGTGCAGGTTTCCTCACGATGTTTTCCTTCACCGAAAAGCTGATGATAAGTTACAAATGTAATTCCGCACATAAATTCCGAAAAACTCAGAGGTGCGAGCCGGGATTTCAACCCACAACCTCTGCTTGAGAGGCCATAGGTCAAACCACTAGGCTATCATGGCTTTGTACTAGGCTATCATGGCTTTGTGCTAGGCTATCATGGCATTCTATAATGTTAGGCAAAATAATAACATAAATAATGTCAATAATCCACAATGCCAAAATAATAATGGTACAAATTTACAAAATTTTCAAAAATCGTTTAAATAATCTATGACAGTGACACTAATAGCATTTTCCTAAAAGTAGTTTGGACAGTAAGCATTTAAATTTATTTGAGCTTACACGTTGAATTTCCTCCGGTAATTTGTTGAACAATAATTTTACCTATCGTTAAACTTTTATCTTTTCTAACAATTTAACCAGTCGACTTACTTTATGCCTTTGTTTCTCGTGCAATAACTAGATTGCCTGATGGTCAACAAATTCTGCGCCGTATGTTTTTACAAAAACAGTCTGATGAGCAAAATTGGCCAGGTGGGATGACGATCTGCGAAAGACTGCAGGCAGATGCTGGATGCGGCAAGCTGAAGACAGGGCGTTGTGGCGCTCATTAGGGGAGGCCTATGGCCAGCAGTGGACTAGAATAGGCTGATGGTAATGACGATGATGATGAGCAAAATTGATGGGAAGTGCAAATGAAGTCAAAGGTTAACAGTCTTTCACTCAAACCTTGAAGCCTTGACGCTTTTAATTCCAAGGCTATACACTGTGTGGCCTAGTAGCTTGAGTAAACAGAGTATAGAGTATATTGATAAAAGAAAATCCTTTTCACTGACCACACAAGACAACCTCTCGATAAGCTTTGCTAAATTAAACAATAAAATAGCTGACACAATAAAGCAAAAGCATCGTTTTTTACCCGTTTGTGTCCTAAAAGAGTGTTGATGTTTCAATGTGGTTGTTCTGGTGTCATTTTTCCAACGAGCAGCTCTATTTCAAAGTGGCAAAACTTACTCCTGTTAATTTATTGAACCAGGCGTTACTTTGCGGAGGTCTATATTTATGAACTAAAAAACAAATACTTTGCTCACCCGCGACCACTAATGACAAATAGTTATATCTGTGCGGCAAATGTATGTTTCCATGCAACACCTCCGCCTCCACTGCTACACGAATCAACACATGCCACACACCTAAAACCTGTTATACCTAATTGAAGGGTGCGTGGACAGAACATGTCTAGTAATTTTTTTTTAAAACGCGATTTTAATCTCAAAATGTAGAGCACTCAATATTAGGCTATAAGTTACCACTCAGTTACAGATACACATATTTATCTAACTTGTCTTTTTTATCACTTAAAAAAAAGTTGTATACGAAATTTATATGGATAATTTTTTTTACTGTTTATAGTGATAACTTTATTTACATAATAAAAGCAATTTACAATGACATTAAATCTAAGCTTAAACTAAATAAACTACAACTTAAAACTAAATTAAATCTAAATAAGGCCCCCGTGGCATAGTGCCCAAAAGGCTGGCAGCGTTGCCTCGCTGAATAGCGATGCTGATTCTTTGAGAGAGAAAACTGCCAGCCCTTTGGTCACAAGTTGCATTCCAAACTTTCAAATCGCGATAACTTAAAAAGTTGCTAAGGTAGTCACCAGGTAAGGTAGACATGTTCTTTCCGTGCACCCTTCAATTTGTGGCTTATCCGTAAAACGCTAGCGTAGACAACCAAATTCAAAAGAATGCGCACTTTTACGACGGAATAAGAGCGGTTCGCTCACAGAAGTTAATGATAACAATTTTTACGTCTCGACTCCGCCTGGCCTACTGTCATGTTTCATTCAAATGAAGCGGCTTGTCCATGCTTTCAATTTCAAGCGTTGATTCTCTTAAATACGTACCTTGGTAGGAAACAAAGTGTTTATCATTTTTACAGATTTTGCTTTGTACGTATCAAAAGTAACTCCTTTCTTGACATCACAGAGCGCGATTGTTTCAAATATGAGTCACGTAGGCAATGATATTACAAAGTAAAAATAATTCGACGGTACTCTGACTCAACCTCTTATATAAACTTTGATGAAATTGGAATAACCACCTTAGGTTCGCGGTCTAGAGTGGTTATTCCAATTTCGTCAAAGTTTGTTATACGAGGTTGAGTCAGTACCGTCGAATATGTTACGTTCCTAGTGAATTGCGTTTGAAAAAGGAACCGGTTGGTCGGTCATGTCACTTTGATAGAGTCGTTTGGAGGGAACTGTCAGAAACAATGATTATTTGGATATTATGACGGCCGGATAGCCTAGTGGTTAGAGACCCTGACTATGAAGCTCGAGGTCCCGGGTTCGAATCCCGGTCGGGGCAGATGTTTGTATGATGAATATGAATGTTTGTTCTTGGGTCTTGGATGTTTAATAGGTATTTTTAAGTACCTATGTATTTATCTATATACGTAAGTATGTTTATCCGTTGTCTAGTACCCATAACACAAGCTCTGCTTAATTTGGGACTAGGTCAACTGATGTCAATTGTCCCATGATATTTATTTTTATTTATTGTAAGGCCAAAGAGGCAACAATTGTTGCCTTTTTATGCTTCATTTTCGGCGCGCTATGACAATCTACATTGGCGTAATATCAACACCGTGAAAATTAGTGCCATAGGTCTAGTACAGAATTCACGAAAAATATGTCATTAATTATACAACACGGCATTTTTTGATGTCATTATTACGTTATTATTATACTCTTTTTATATGCAATATCATTTCACGTAGGTACCTATGCATGTATTTATTAAAGTAGGCCTGGCGACAGCTGTGATTGAAATTCAGCTAGCTTAGTTTTTTACCAGCGAGTCCAGTTATGTACAAGAAAAATAAAAAACTGTGCTGTAGTGCCCTTTCAAAACAGTGAACTGGGCCACTTCAAAAAACGAGGAGGTTCTCAATTCGTTGGAACATTTTTTCTCTAAAGTTATTTGCGGTTGTCTGAGCATCGAAATGTCAAATGTTTTATTTATTTATTTATTCATTGTATAGTCATGTACATTATAATAAAGATGTTACATTTTTGTAAGTCAGTCCATGACGCCCTGTGAGGGCACACAATAATACTTAATTGAAGCTAAATCTAGAGTAATATGATGTCAAAATATGGTAACATAAAAGCGATTAATTACAATAAGTTTTTAGTCATACATGATATAATTAAATTAAATTACTAAGTTGATACTTTCTATGTCAAGGAGTTATTAAAATTGATAATTTAATTAATATAATTTAGATGTCAATATATTTGAGAATTTTTATTTACTAATAATCACTTAATTGCTAGAGAGAGAAAATTATTATGCGGTTTCATCATTTAAAAACTCGTTGACAGAGTAATAACATTTTTCGATTAGTAATGTCTATCTTATTTTTGAATATAATATTGCGGGATTCTTGCTTAATGTGTTCTGGGATTTTATTAGCTATTTGAATGCACTTGTATTGTGGACCATTTCTAAACATTGCTAAATTAGATTTCGGTAATAACAATTTATTTCTGTATTGTGTTCTAGTTGTGCTAGTGTCTACTTTTGCCTTAAATAGGTCTGGATGTTTACGTACGAAAAGTGCCGATTCCAATATGTAGATTGAGGGTAGGGTTAACAATTAGTATTTTATATAGTGCTGACGGCAGCTCTCCGGTACACGTAAATTGGCTAATATACGAATGCACTTTTTTTGCATGATGAATATCTGTTGGGCATCAGTGCTACCTCCCCACAGTACCACGCCGTATCGGAGCCAGGCGAAATAGTTACGAGAAATTAGACAACATTTTTGATTAGTAAAACAAGTATCAAACAAAAACAGAGTTTACAGTTTAGTGCAAAAAATAAAAATAATTTCCTACCTACCAAAAAAAGTGCAAAAATATTCATAGGCCCTAATAATCGCTTAGCAACACACTTAGCACTGCAAGTAATAAATACTACGGCACTATGCGATTATATTGGCTTCGGGCCAATTTTAATTCGAGATAGAGTTGCATATTTCTGGAATAGAGTTGCATATCTCCTAGAGATACGACTGAGCTCAAGTGTAAATATTCACTTTGGTGCTGTGTATTTTGGAGATTATATGCATGTGTTAAGAAATTGGACTTGCAGATATGTTTTAGCGGGAGACGAGTTAGTGTTACGCCAGTGGATAGGTATAGCTAGTTTTACCATGAAACATTGTAACTGGTTCTTCAGCTCCAGAGAATGAAGGTGCAGAAATTTGCTGTGCGTTGACGCCGTACTTATTTTCTCATGGCTAAAACAAGGATAACTTTTAATTAACCTGTGCCTGTCTATTTGTTTACCCCGACCCAAAAAGAGGGGTGTTATAAGTGTGTCTGTGTACTTGTGGCATCATAGCTCCTAAACGGATGAACCGATTTCGATGCAGTTTGTTTTGAAACGAAAACTAGTTTGATCGACATTATTCTTAGCTATAAGTTTCATTAAAACCGGTTCACCTGTTTTTGAAATATTGAACTTTGAGTTATCATTTCAAGCATCCAAATATCATCAATGTCGTTTTCTTCCATCGTCTTTCGGATGACCTCTTTACAACAAAAAAGTTCAACAACCTTTCAAATTGTTAAATGGAATCTCTGAATAATCAACATTATTTAAATCATTATAACTATAGTCGCTGAACTTTTCGACTCTATGTCAACGAGTTAAGGTCGATAAGTGGCGAACCTTTTTATTCTGCGACTATACATGACTACTGATAAGATTAACAGTGTTTTCGTTGTACATAGACTGATTGGATATGTGGAAATATTAATGTCACTTTTGTCAAAAATGATGACAGGCCAAGAAAACCTATCATCATGGATGTCATTGTATAGAGACCTAAGTATTTGAATATTGAATATGTACGGTCGAGAAAATTAATTCCTGACCCACCATGGAACCTTTTCACAGTAAACGTCATAGTGACTTCGCATTGCTTGACAAGGAAAATCGTTATGACGTTTACTATGAAAATGTTCTATGGTGGGTCAGGAAATAATTTCCTCGACTGTGAATAAAAAGTCTAAGTTAAATGGGGCAGCATAGTTCTTTCGCTATGTTTTTTATTTTTAACAAAACGACTAAATGAATTTTGCTTACTGAGTCTTTCTATACCAATCTATGGACGTAAGAATCATCAAAATCCGCACACGCTTTTGGTATTTAGACTGCCACAAAGAAACTAATATACATACATAGGCTGATAAACACAGTACCCTCCTTTGCGAGGCGCAGTCGGGTAAGTAATTAATAGCTTTCTCCACTGCCCATTGCCAGAGTTTCACTAATTATGTACTGCGCTTAGCCCCAAGACTGCGAGAATTATATTACAATGTCGTCAACGTAACTTCGACAATAGCCGCTCTGCCTGTCCAAACATATTTGTATACCTAATAGAATTCAGTACCCACGTTGTTTTCATAACCAAAATAACATTTGAACCATTAATCTAAAATGAATTTACAAAATCGTTTCACACTCCAGCGACCAGGACATCAGCGGGTCATAAAAATTACATACACACCCATTTACAGATGAAACAGCATGCGTTGGCGTGAAGCCAATACAATTATATCGTATGTAAGTGGATTCGCATCTAAATAACGGGGCTGGCTCACGGTAGATTACCTTTTGCAAGGGATTAAGTGGGCCAGATATGGCACAGTTTTAGCCGTATTTCTATGGCCAAATATTGTTCTCAAAATCAAATAACCTGACCAACTTAGAAAAGTTGAAAACCCCCGACATTGTCATTTCAAAGTTCAGTATTTCAAAAACGGGTGAACCGATTTCAACGAGACTTAGCTAACCATCTCGATGAAACTAGCTTTCGATCAAAAAAACCGCATCGAAATCGGGAGCTTTGACGCCACAGACAGACACATAGGATACAGATGTCAAACTTGTAACATAAAAAAAAGTTGAAAAACCCCCGACATCGTCATTTCAAAGTTTAATATTTCAAAAAGGGGTGAACCGATTTTAATGAGCCTTAGCTAAGAACCATCTCGATGAAATTAGCTTTCGAATAAAAAAAACCGCATCGAAATCGGTCCATCCGTTTGGGAGCTACGGTGCCACAGACAGATACACAGATACATAAATACACAGGTCAAACTTATAACATCCCTATTTTTAGTTGGGGTTAAAAAAAGTAAAGCCTTTCCAGCAAAAAATAATCATTAAAGTCGATTCACAATTAATTATCGGAGAAATAGCGTAACATTATGTACAAAAGAAACTTAGTCGAATTAAGAACCTTTCTCTTTTTTGAAGTTGATTATAAAACTGTTTAAAAAATGGATAAAATTAAAGTCTGCCATCTAGTACTCAGGCCCATCCTTTGGGAATAGCTGACCTAGGCAGAAACACTTAAAATAACGGTAACGTTAATTAATTATTTGACAGTCAGGGCTTAAGTTTCGTGTCTCTTGAAACCTAAAAGCGCCTTTGATATTGTATTTTGACTTTAGGGGTTATTTTATAAATTCCGTTGAATTCTTTTCAAATCTCCGGTATAACTTCACAGTTGTAATAGGCGGCAGAGTGCCTTGTTGCGTTTTTAACCACCAACGAAAAAGAGGGGTGTTATAAGTTTGACCTGTGTATCTGTGTCTGTATCTGTCGCATCATAGCTCCCTAACGTATAGACCGATTCCGATGCGTTTTTTAGAGTTCCGTACCTCAAAAGGAAAAAACGGAACCTTTATAGGATCACTTCGTTGTCAGTCTGTCTGTCTGTCTGTCAAGACCCTTTTTCTCTGGAACGTGTGGAGGTAGCATGCTGAAATTAATATCAAATACTCAAGCCTACGGTTCTTTGAAGCTGTGAAAAACTCAACCTTCCAAGTGAACGCAATCAAAAGATACAGTCATTACAAAGGTGGTTTCCATACAAATCGCCGTACTGAGAAAACCTAAAGGGTACTACCAGTTGTCCTAGAAACTTGAAATTTGGTATGTAGGTAGCTCTTATAGCACAACCACTCATAAAAGTCTCAAAATCTAAATTATTTATGTCTGTCTGTAGATTTACAGACCAATATAAGTTGAGCCCACACTGCGTACATTTTGCTTAGGAGCACTCTGCGTTAAAATCTTTCGACGGAACCCTCGTGCGCGAGTCCGACTCGCACTTGGCTGGTTTGTTTAATTGAAAGCTAGTTTCATCGAGACGGTTCTTAGCCAAGTTTCATTAAAATCGATTGACCCGTTTTTGAAATTAATAAACTTTGAAATTACGATGTATTCCAACTTTTTTAAGTCTTTAACATGAAACTACCGTGAGACTCAATCATAGTGAAACAAAACGGATCACTCACGTATATAAAATGAGTTTAGCTCGACATGTTTCGGACTAGTAAGAGCTAATGTAACTTGTTTTTAGAAAAAAACAGTTTGTGCCAAGTTTCTTGCGGCGCATTCTTCTTGGCAATCATGGTCTTTCCGAAAGAGCTGGTAGACTCAAAAAAATTACGCGTAAAAGAGCATTCAACTGCCTATATAATAATATTTGCTGAATAAAAATTTTAATTTTTGATTCGTGGTCCTTCCTCTGGGAGCGCACGACCCAGCGGCAGCGAGACGCAGACTGCTTTTATAAGTCGTTTATTGAATTAGGCGTTACTTTGCGGAGATCCGTATTATTTTATTAAAAACAATTATTTTGCTCACCCGCAACCACCATACATCACCGCGGGTGAGCAAAGTAGGTACCTAATTGTTTTTAGTTTTTTCTAAGTTGGTTAGGTTATTTGTCTCTGGGTTTCACAAAGTAGAGGAAAACCAACTGATAACCTAATCATACAATGGTCCAAGTACCTATTAATTAAGTAGCGGAAACGTGATATGCCCAAATTCCAGCTGTCACACCATACTATGACACCTGTCTGAGTGTTTTGTTTCATGTTAGCTAATAGTACTATCCCTTAGTGGAAAAACGTGATTTTGATGAAACCAGCAGCATATTTTAGTATGTTACTAAGCACGTTTTCTGAATTGAGAGACAACTTCTAATGTGGTTGAGTCACCAGTTGTTATGTCATCAAAATGGGCTAAATTTCATTAAACTCGCTTCACCCGTTTTTGAAATATTGAACTTTAAAATTACGATGGGGGGGTTTTTCAACTTTTCTAAGGTTAGGTTATTATTCGTCTCAGGGGTTTACAAAGTAGACAACTGAGGCCCGAGTACCTACGAATATTCGAAACCTGCGTCACGTAAAATCGAATAGTAAACGTTGTCGAGTTTGTATGACGTTTGGAACAGCGCCCGCCCGTGATTTGGAACCGTATTTGGAACAAAATTTATGAGGTTTCTCGATCTCGATACGACAACCGTAACGTTACGCAGGATTCGAAAACTCGTGCTCGACCCTCTTATAACCTAATCATTACAATGGTCCAGTATTAATTAAGTAGCGGAAACGTGATATGCCCAATTCCAGCTGTCACATAATACTATGACACCTGTCTGAGTGTTTTGTTTCGTGTTGCTAAGGCTGTATTGATTTCATGCTAGTACGTGACAGTGGTATTATTGTGGTATTATTTCTTTGTCTTCGTACGCAATGCCTGTGGTGAAGTGAACGAAGTAAACGTTGGTGTCATGTTGTGTGTTCACGTGCTTAGTATATGGCTGTTCAAAAGATGTTATAAGTGATGTCTTTTGGGAATGTGCGCGTAAAAGAAAGGTAAGAGAAAAGTTAAAAAAAAACGTTTTTTTTTTTCATTTCATAGTCTCGTATCTCTATAACGGTTACATCGATATTGACAAGACGTAGCTCAGAATCATTCCGATAAAACTAACTTTAGATAAGATAAAACTGCGTCCAAATAGGTGCTGCGATGCCACATACAGACATATAGATAGGTACAAAGACAAAAATTAAAAGACTTTTTATAAACTAATTTATTGAACCAGGCGTTACTTTGCGGAGGTCCATATTTATGAACTAAAAACAATTACTTTGCTCACCCGCGACCACTAATGACAAATAGTTTTATCTGTGCGGCAAATGTATGTTTCCATGCAACACCTCCGCCTCCACTGCTACACGAATCAACACATGCCACACAGACCCAACTATCACCATCACCACTAAACTAAGCGCTGACGAGTTTCGGCACTCTCCACGAGGCCATTTACGAAGCACAACAACAACCGCTCAACATGCAACCACTTCCACTACTGACATATGTAAACCATGTACTTGACATGTTAATGACAAAACCAACGTACCCACTAATATTTAATAAATTTCAAACTACCCTTTTATGTAAGTTCTAAACTAACTTTTTATTAAATGAATTCAAAACTACCCTTTTTATTTTTATTTTTAATTTACGCCAGGTACCCCGTTATTTTTAACCGAGTACGGTAAAAAGAGAAGTCATGTTCTCATTATTACTATGACACTTTATTAAAATTAGAACCAAGTCGTAACAAAGGCGAAGAAACCCAATTAACTTGTTCATTAATAATAGACCCCATGTTGTTGTACCTAATTATTTTCAATTGTTCTAAAACCGATAGCCGCAAACCCTTAGCACAATAATGTAATATGTCGTACCTATCTGAGTATAACAACGAAATAAAACTATAGATAAAACTATTTTTCATTAGTGGTCGCGGGTGAGCAAAGTAATTGTTTTTAGTTCATTTTTATAAAGTTATTAGTTGGCCCATTTTTTTTTTCACAATGATCGTATTTCAGATCTTGTTGCAGTAAAAACAAATACCTGTAATAATTATTGTATTTAATTAGATACTTTCTATTTGCAAAATACTTTACGCAAACACGAGCACGTGTTTCCGAATCCCGCATAACGTAATCGAGTAGTAACGTTATCGAGTTTGTATGACGTTTGAAACAGCGCCCGCCCGTGAGCGTAATTGGAACTAAAATTTCGTAAGAGGTTTCTCGATTTCGATACGATAACGTAACGTTACGCGGGATTCGATAACTCGTGTTCAGTCTACTGTTCAAGGCTCTATAATCACCATCTGATTACAATTATAATCTAATTTCGCGGATGAGCGTTAATAATAAACATGTAATCAGCTAAAACGTTAATTGGTTGTTATCGTATTCAGATAAACAATTATCTGGTAGCGAATTGGATCTAACATCAGTTCTATTTTGAGTCGCGTGCGGTGTAAGTATTGGGGTAAGTTTTTTTTTAACTTATGTCATTGACCCCTAACTAAGCGAAGGTATCGATAAATTACCGAGACCGTGGAATAGCATGTGTAGTGGTGGCGTTTATAGGCATTCTGTATTTGAAATTTCCTTCTTCCCCTACTAAAGAGGTCTGTAATAATTATACTGAAGAAGAAAATTCCAAAATAATGTTAGTGTCAAATTCAAAATATTATTTTCGTTCGAAGGAGGCTACAGGTGACCCTCGCGCAGGCAGCTTTCTGGCCAAAATACTGTCTATAGCAATTCAGCGTGGGGATGCTGCCTGCGTAATGGGCACCCTACCCAAGGGTCTAGGTTTAGATTATTTTTAGATTTTAGTCTTATTAGGTTATTTTTAAGTTATGTACTTACCTATTTGTTAATTTCAGTAATTGTTGTTGTCAATAAATCTTCTTGATTTTCGTTGTGCGTATATTTTAACAGCTGATTCTCCTTTCCGTGCGAACCGTACAACCACTACAATTGCAATTCCAAGTTCTAAGGATAAACATGCTTACAAATAGATTATTAAGCATCCAATACACGAGAACAATCATTCGTATTCATCTTACAAATATCTGTCCCAACCGAAGTTCGAACCCGGGACCTCAAGGTTCACAGTCAGGTACTCTAACGACAAGGCTACACGGTCGTCAAAATAACAAAGCCAGAGATACACAATATGCCTATAACTTGCATTTGTTGTAAAATTAATTAGCTTTTACAAGACTCTTATCTGACCAGCCCTTGCCTGCTACTATTATAAATGTGATTGTATATTTACCTATTTAATTTTTAATACAAAAATGCTCAAGAACCCCTAGAGCTGTAATGATTGCTGTGCACATGCGAAGTATGAAAGGGCTCTCTAGGAGTTTCTAGAATTATATTTAATATATTATAAACTACTCAGAAGTTCAATTTAATTGCTCAGTTATATGAAAATCTCGAGTAAAATTGTGGTCGAAATTTTCCTGAAACAATACAATACAATACAAATATTCTTTATTGAAAACCACAAAACAGTACAAGGAGATTACAGAAAAACAGGTATGGTAGACAATAGGCGGTCTTATCGCTTGAAACTTCCTTTAAACAATTGTAACACCGTTTTTCTGACTAACTCTCACTAGTGACTTTTTTCGGCTAATTATGAAAGAATTATGAAATTATATAATTATAAAAAATGCAGTGACTCTTAAAGTAATACAAATAGTAAGTAAGTAAGTAAGTAAGTAAACACTTTATTGTACAAAAAATAGGATAAAACACAAGTTACAACAATAACATTTCAGTACAAAGGCGGACTTATCCCTAGTTACAAAAATGATACTTAAGTGATGATGCCAAAAAGGAATTTGACTCAGCATTATGCTGCGGTAGATGCCTGCTCCAGCGCTGGTTTTCAGTCAAACCCTTCTTATCTTTGCATCCGGTAGGTAGGTTTTGGTAGGTAAGTAGTTGTAATTTTCTAAACATTTAAATTATAACAATTCAAATCATATATAAATCATAACGATAATTGTGTGTAATCCTTAGTAACAACATTGATGAAGTATCATCAATCATAGATAAATATAATTTATTTGTGATTTAGAACGATAACCTCGCACCACCTGAAGATTAGTAAAAAATTAATGATAAATAAAAATAAAATAAACATTATGGGACAAATTGACACCAATTGACCTAGTCCCAAACTAGGCAAAGCCTGTACTATGGGGACTAGACAACGGATAAACATACTTATATAGATAAATACATACTTATATACATATTAAACATCCAAGACCCGAGAACAAACATTCGCATTCATCATACAAACATCTGCCAAGACCGGGATTCGAACCCGGGACCTCAAGCTTCATAGTCAGGGTCGCTAACCACTAGGCCATCCGGTCGTCGAAGTAAAGTTTATTATCATTGGCCTTATAGTTTACTGCAGACTGTGTAAGGGTAACATAGAGTAACATAAACACTTTCATGGTACGGTAACATAAGAGTAACGGGAAAGTAACACATAGGTAATGTTTGTAAGGCTGACTTTTGCGGGTGGTAGAACCTTGTGCGAGGTCCGTCCGGATCGCTACCACCATCTTACTCGTTAATCCTGCCGCTAAGCAGCAGTGCTTGCACTGTTGTGTTCCGATGTGGAGAGTAAGACAGCCGGTGTAATTACGGGCACAAGAGGCATTTCATCTTAGCCCTCTAGGTTGGCAACGCATCTGCAAACCCTCCGGAGTTGCGGGTGTCTATGGGCAGTGGTGATCACTGACCATCAGGTGACCCACTTGCTCGCTTGCCTTCCTCGTTGTCTATAAAAATAAATATTCATAACACTATTTTTAACCCCCAACGCAAAAAGAGGGATGTTATAAGTTTGACCGCTGTGTGTCTGTGTGTCTGTATGTCAGTGTGTCTGTGTGTAGCTCTTAAGCGGTTGCACCAATTTGGATGCGGTTTTTTTAAAGCGGTTTTTCTAGCGATGGTTCTTAGACAATGTTTTAGCAAAATCAGTTATGCCGTTTTTGTGATATTGAATGCCGGGAGTTTTCAACTTTTCTCAGTTGATTAGGTTATTATTAAGCTTTTATTTCATGACAATTTGGGAATTATCTTATAAGTGAATTTTAGAGCAGTATCCTCAACCATAGTGTTCGCGTGCTTCGTTTCTCATCATAACTTAGAGGACACAGTTGTATTAATTATTGTGCTATTTATGGGGGGGGAGGGGCAGCGCGCCCCGAGCCCCCTCTTTTCTTCCTGCGGGGTAGTGATATGCTACTTGTCAATATCTTGAATTAAAGAGTCGTATTTGTGTACTTTTATGGTGGGGGGCTCTGACTCCCGAGCCCAGACTATTTGCTTGCTGCTGCGTAGTAGTTCGCTACTTATCAATGTCTTGAATTAAAGAGTCGTATTTGTGTACTTTTATGGTGGGGGGCTCTGACCCCCGAGCCCCCACTCTTTGCTTGCTGCTGCGTAGTTGTTCGCTACTTATCAATGTCTTGAATGAAAGAGTCGTATTCGTGTACTTTTATGGCGGGGGGCTCTGACCCCCGAGCCCCCACTCTTTGCTTGCTGCTGCGTAGTTGTTTGCTACTTATCAATGTCATATTTTTTATAAACTCACTGAAACATGAATACACAGAAAAAAACCAAAAAACTGCCAACCCCGGGAATGGAACCCGGATCCTCGACACTCCGGGTCGTATGCTTTACCCCTACACCACGATTGACATAGGGGAAAAGGCCGAATTTTTTTCCATGTATTCAAATCTCAGATCGTTTTTATCACTTTTTGCAGTTATTCACGGGAAAACCGTAAAAACAAAAAATTTGAGAAAAAATACAAAAAAAGATACTCCTAGTGAGATCATGGACTTATCAATGTTTTGAATTAAAGAGTCGTATTTGTGTACTTTTATTTTGGGGGCTCTGACCCCCGAGCCCCCACTCTTTACTTGCTGCAGCGTAGTTGTTCTTACTCCATGCTTCAGAGCAAGGTTAGGTTTCGTCAAAAAAACACAGAAATAAACACCTAACCGGCCTCAGGCTAACGTAGACATGTAATTTTTAAGTTGGAACATGAGCAAAATCTATTCAGGGTTTACAAATAAGCCAAGTCGTAAGATACAATTAAGTTACCATATTAGTAGGCACCTTAGGCCTCATCTGCACCTTCCATCAAGTGAGATAGGGGTCAATCACTGGTCAGTTTATAGTAAAAAAAAAAAGTTAAGAATTTAGAATCTAAGTTAAGAATTAGCCAAAGTTGCAACCTTTTTTGTAGCGAAAAATGTATCTGTTGCATGTCGAAATGACAGATGATCACCAATAAATGTTATGTTAACATAAGCTTAACATGGATTTATGAATTATGAATAAGGAGGTTAAAGTGCAATATACTTTCAAATACGCGCTGAAACATGAATACGCAAAAAACAAACAGAAAAAAAATTACTAATCCTGGAATTATGCAAAAAAGATACCATTTGAGGTCATGTAATTTTTAATATGCCTTAGGAAAATGACGTTAATGGTTTTTTTACCTTGTATAACCCTGGCCTTTTTTAGGGTTGCGCACCACAAAAGAAAAAACGGAACCTTTAGCGTCATTTTGTTGTTCGTCTGTCAAGACCTTTTACTCTGAAACACATGAAGTAAGCTGAAATTAATATCAAATACTCAAGTCTGCAGTCCCTTGAAGCTGTGAAAAAATCAAACCTCTAAGTCCACGCAATCAAAATAAAATATACAGTCTATAAAAACAGTGTTTCCGTACAAATTGCCATGGTATCAAAACCTTAAGGGTACTTACGTACTTCCAGTTGTCCTACAAAATTAAAATTTGGCATGAAGGTAGCTTTGCTCTTATAACAGAACCAATGAAATAAGTCTGACAACCTTTTTTTCTATGTTTGTCTGTATTTGTCGATGACCAATATAAAGAGACACTCCATACATTTTGCTTAGGGCTCTGCTAACACTGGACAATTTAAAAAAATCGGGAAAAGCGGAAAAAATCTTCAAGACTCGTTTCTCGTGATAGATGAACTATTTACGTGTCTACAGAACTCATCGGAAGAGGCAGGAAGAATGGGGTATTTCGGCTACGTTCAATCGAGTCTGAGTTACGGTATTATTTTTTAGGGCAATTTTACAGATTGGCAAAAGGCATTTAAAATGCAAAAGCGATGCGTGCGAGCACTAGTTGGAGCTTCCCAGGACACATCGTGTAAACCAGTCTTTGCCAAATTTAATATTAATATATTAAATTTGGCAAAGAGAGGTTCCTTAATGTAAAGACAAGGTAGAGGTAATCCTCTAAGTTGTCCTTACATTAAGGAAGTAGCTATGCATGTGAAGAAAAATCTGAGTCTCTTAGAAAGAGTAGAAAAGTATAATCGCAATTTACGAAACGATAAAAAATGTAATATATTATATACTTTTCCTATAGAAGCTAGACTGTGAACGATAGATACGTATCAGCTTTATATTATATCTTATATATTAATATGCGTTATATATTAGTATGCGTCCCTGATGCGTTCAAGATACTCGACAACGCAAAATTTAAGAAAACCCTGAGTAAATGGTTATTGGGTAAAATGTTTTACTCTACCCATGACTTCCTTAATAATAAAGGGAAACTCTAATATTGTTTGTGACGTATGATTTTGCTCGTTAAATTTATTTGATTGTTTTTAATTTGATTATGCATTGTAGTGACATATTTTAAAATATTGTACACCTTAAATATGGTAGACTATAGCAAGAATCACCAAAAAAATTTTACGTCTAATTTATGTACCTGTGGTCTTACAATAAATTATTTGAATTTGAATTAATTTACAAATTTTTACGGAACCCTCGGTGCGCGAGTTCGACTCGCATTTGGCCGGTTTTTCTCACCTTAAACATCCTATTGTGTTAAATATTTAAAACAGTGGTTTACCCTGCACCATAGTTCGTGTCTTTAAATTATTTTTTGCTTGATGTATAAATATTTTAGGCATGCTAATATAAACAATATTATAATGTGGCTACTACTTTGTTAAAGATTTTATCTGCTTTGTTTTCTACAATATTAAAAGTTTATCACTCTTCAACAGTCCATGAGACAGAGTTTTACGTGTAACTGAGGGTCGAGCACGACTTAACGAATGCTGCGTAACGTAAAATCGAATACTTAGTAAACGTTGTCGAGTTTGTATGACGTCTGAAACAGCGCCCGCCCATGAGCGTTTTGGTACTAAAATTTTGTATGAGGTTTCTCGATCTCGATACGGTAACCGTAACGTTACGCAGCATTCGTAAAGTCGTGCTCGACCCTCCGATGGGCACATGTCAATTGGGTCATAAGTCATAATCCATAATCATAATCCCCCGGGGGGGGGGGGGGGGGGGGAGTCTAGCACGCGCGCCATTTGTCGTTTGTCGCTCAGTGCGTTCTTCACTGATTCCGTCACTGTGAACTAATATTAAAAAAAGAAAAATATAAAGCAACTTAACCTAACAGTGGATACCATGTGCGATGGAAGAAAAAAGGCGCTGACTCAGCATAAAGCTGCGGAACTATGTTAACTTTTGCGCAGTCGGGTGCCGTCTTTTGTAGGCCCACTGTAGGTTCGGCTTGACCGATTTTGATAAGACATGTCTAAGAACAGCTAGAAAACAAGGCTGGCGTAGAAGAGATACCGAAAAGATACCGTTGTGAATAAAATGAGTAACAGATGGATTTAAAATATATGTATTAGTTTTCCTCCATTACTTCATTTAGACAATCAAGTTTTTCTCTCATGAAAATTGTCGCTAAGCAACTTACAGATAATCATGTACGGTACAAAAGTCTAAACAACGACGTTAATGTGCGCGACAACCGTCGCAAGTCATAATTTTCCACTAGCTTACGCATGTTTATTACCAAATCTTTCGTAAGTACCTATGGTATATGGAACTGGGCCAATGTGTGCTCGTTATTAGCGTTCTTAGAGGGTAATTAACAAACGCTTAACATTGAAACGAGTGCGAGCACTAACTTAAGGCGAGGTCTCACTGAAAGTACGCTTGGTTTAAGCGAGATTTATTATACGAGAAACTCGCCAACTGCTAAAACTTTTAACATGAAACTACCGTGAGACTCAATCATAGTGAAATAAACGGATCACTCACGTATATCAGTCGAGTATAGCTCGACGAGCGAGTCGAGTTTACGTCTCGCCACCGGCGTGGCGTGTGCTGCCAGAGGAAGGACTACGGATTAGTCCAAAACATGTCAATCTATACTCGACTGACATACGTGAGTGATCCGTTTATTTCACTATAACTGCTAAAACCTTGAGTTTCTACTCAACACCAAAATATCAAAGATCTATAGCACGCAATCGACATTCATATTTCACTTACGATGAGGCCGGAATAAAAGTGAATAGCTTTAAGAACCTAAGAAGCGATATTTGGAAGTTCCTGCAGGATCGGGAACTATAGCCATATTATAGACTTTGCTCTAAGGTACCCCGTTATTGTTGCCAATTTTGTGGCACTAATTAGTGCCAGCGATATCCTCGCACCCTGCATGGGTGCCGACGGCCGCCTGCCGTTCAACGCCGGCGGCTCCGCCATTCCTGTGTTAAATAAATTCAAAGGGCAAAATCTTAATGTTAAATATGTGAAAATTTAAATTACACAGGGATGTATAGGGTCCCAGAATTAATACTATAATATAATACTTAATCTAAATGGCTTAGAGACGTATAGTCTCTAGGGTCAATTTAAACTAAATTTAAAATCAGCGGAGGTGTAAAACGCCTCCACGGTCAAATAATAAGTATAATAATACATATACCTATAATACATATATCCAAATGTCAAATAACAAAAATTTATGAAATAATTGTATACTTACTTTTAAAATAGTCCCTGAAACATTAGTTCATATTGTTAACGTTAGTTCATCCTTATTGTTAACCTTAATTTAAAATTTTGTAATCTTTCTTTTCTATTTGCTTATGTATGTAATGTGTGTTCTTTTTAGCATTACAGGCGCTTTGGTTTTTACTGTAAGCCTGTAAATGCAAATTGTATGAATAAATAAACAAATAAATAAATATTATTATAGAAAAAACCAGAAAAATGCGAACCCCGGGAATCGAACCCGGATCCTCGACATTCCGTGTCGCGTGCCTACCTCAGTGTCTGTTTTAGTGAGTATTTTAAAAGTATAATTGATATTTACGGGAAAACCGTAAAAACAGAAAAATTGAGAAAAATACAAAAAGGTTCTCAATTGAGGCCATGTCTGTATTTTTATTTGCACATCACCGTTTACTCGTCAATCTAGTATCTAATGTTCATATCGATTGATTTACTAGTATTTAAGACACGTTTGTGGTGTCATTGTATTTTATGTACCTACTAGCTTATGCCCCGCGGCTTTGCCCCCGTGAAATATTTCAAAATGAGCTAGTTCCCTATCCCGTGGGAATTTCGAAGAATCCCTTCTTAGTGCACCTCTAGGATACTCAAGGTACATGTTTGCCAAATTTCAAGTCCAGTGGTTTAGGCTGTGCGTTGTCTGTCAGTCAGTCAGTCAGTCAGTCAGTCAGTCAGTCAGTCACGGTGCTGTTTTATAGGTATAGATATCATGACTGTCCCATAATTTTATTCATATCATAAATCTCGAACTCACGACCCTCTAGTAGTATTAGTGTGATAACGCCATTCTAGTGCCATTAACTAGTAGCTTAGGGTGTGTCCACGTGAACGTGATGACACTATTAACATTGGATGATTCAAAATACTTAGTGTTTCCGTAGAATTAAAATAATGAATCACATTCAAAGTCAGACTGAACCCGTCAGACAAGACAGATTCGAAAAATAAAAATATTAACTCCAAGGAACACAAATAAGTAAATTATATCACGCAAGCATAATTGGGGTTGTCTAAAAAAATACCTAAACTTTTTTTGTTCTATTTCATCATCATTATCATCATCATATCAGGCGAAAGACGTCCACTGCTGGAAATAGGCCTTCCCCAAGGCTCTGACTCAGACCGGTCTTGTGTTTTCCGCATCCACCGCGGTCGCGCGATCTTTACCCGATCGTCGCTCCATATTGTTGGAGGTATTTTATTTATTTGTTCGATTTACAATAATAAGTTCACAGTCAGAGACCAAGACACTTACTCTTACTTACTTACACTTACTTTACTTACTATTATTGTGCACGAAAATCGACCATGTTTCGGACTAATCTGTAGGTACTCCTCCCTCTGGGAGCACACGCTTCGAAGAACTACGAATGAAAATAAATGAGAGGAGGGACTACGGATTAGTTCGAAACAGTCGGGCTATACTCGACTGACATATAAATGTGAGTGATCCGTTTATTTCACTATGATGCGTGATTGATCAAATCCGCTACTCTCCGCTCCGCATAGTTCCGCTTCAGTGGAAACGCACCCTTGCTTGTACGCATACCTTTACCAACCAGTGCAACTCTAGCGCCGGTGCGCACGCACGCAAAACGAACACTCCGCATCGCACGCGTCGCTTATTCAAACAAAGTTGGTACTCATTCAATTCATAATACTGTATTACTGTATTCTACTTTGTTTCTTATCGCGAGGGCGTAGAGTTACACTTCGTTGTTACACTGTGGCCTTTGTGTGATGTGAACTTTGCACTTGTTTGTGACTGTGGTATTTAATTGGCTGTCTTATTTGACTGCAGTTAGATGCAATGTGTTTAGCTACGACTGATAGTCAGCTGTGATTTTTTTGGTGCGTGTTTAACTTGGAATTATTTTAACCGTATAGTTAATTGCTAAAGACAAAATTAAGGATTTAATTAAGTTTGAGACAAGAGTTATCTGAGAGAGACTTATCTTTTTCTTTAAGTATGCCACTTAATGAACTACAGGCGAAAAAACTCTTTTAACAAAAAAGTGAAAACCGCCGTCAAAAAATGACACATTATGAAAAAATAATCCTATAAAGCCATTCGTTTTATGATGATCTAGCACAAATACTTATGAAGTCGGTGCTTCTGACCGCACCGTACCGACTTGTTAAATGAAGTTTTTATTTCACCATTTCTTGTTTCCCTAATATTTAAAGAATTATCAACCAATTCCTAACCGTTAAAGAGTTATACCTTCCATCACCTGCTCATCAACATGAGACGATGACTACCAGACGCAAATACATGAATAACTCTAGAAAATATAACAGAACTCCGTACCTGTCACAACATTTTGCCCCGTGAATTCCTATATCTGTTTATGATGAAGGTACTCACTTGAGATTAGCCTAATTTCCTGGGATTAAGATAAGTGAGTCAGCTTTTCGTATTCACCATACTTGATGAAGTCAGCGGTACGTCTCATTAAACTCTATAAAATTAAACTAAAATCAAACAGGATCCTAGTATTCTCTTACAGAATTTTAGCTACAGGCTTCCTTGAAACTCGCGTAATTAATAGGTATCTCTAACTTTATAATATACAATGTAGGTATAAATTCTAAAAACTTTCGATAGTGTAACAAATGGATCAGAAAAATTATTTGTCGGGATTGCAAGTTTATTTTTCTTATCACAGTAAAAAATAACATTGAACATGAGAGTACGCCGAGAGGTGGAAATCATGGACCGAGGTTTAATAAACACAATATTGCTTCCAGCACTTCTCCATAACATTTCTAATTACGCCAAATACCACACTATAATTACCTGTATTGTTGGAATTTTTTGCATTTTGCATTGGTAAAGATCGCGGGATCATGGTGGATGCGGAAAGCACAAAACCGGTCTGACTGGAGAGCCTTGGGGTAGGCCTATTTCCAGTAGCAATGCAGCAGCAAATGATGATTTTTGCGTTAATGCATACCTACCTTAGCCAGTGAATGGACTAAGATAAATCCCAAAAATTTACAATATTGCGAGGATTTTTAAAAATACGCAACATGGAAGCAACATGGGCAATATTATGTTTATAATCGTTACGCTAATCTTACGCTTCGTTCAATCTTCGCTCCGTCGTAACAATTGTTTGCATTGCTCTGTTTACGCCCGAAATCGAAATTACGCGTTTGTTTTGCTCCCAAGTTACGCCGTTTAATATCTTAACACTTACGCGCCGCCAAACGCTAAACGTGTCTGTTGGTTAATTAATCGCATGGTTAATTTTTAATTAAATGTCGGCGTATAGTTAGGAAAACAATGAAATGGTATAGTGGGAAGGAATTTTTTTTAGTTTCGTTACCGAATGGTATTTTACGTTTATACCTACTCATAATAAGTTTCTAACGGTAAGGTTTTCGTATTAGTAATAGGCGACAGGATTATTCAACATTTAACAATATAAATGTTGGTCTAAGCTTGAGAGTTCACAATCAAATTGAGAATCGTTATCATATTTTGGCAACAGAAATAGTATTTTGCTATGGTGAATATAACGCTTAATATGTACTTTAGTGAACATTCAAGTACATACGTAGGTACTTAAAGTTGTATTGCTTAGCGTAGAGATTGTTGTCACAACAAGTCAATAAAATCAATCTGCGGCAATCAATTTGTGTTACAAAATTAAGTGTCCACTGTCCTAGACAATGCGGTAGAAGAGATATTTTATTAAAAAAATAATGTTAATACCACATGTTTAACTAGGTACCTACGTAAGGTTGTATAGGCATTTTCGCTCTGGAAATTTAAAGAAGAAAAAAATCACATAATTACATACTTACATGAATCCTGAAAACGGTACTCTCCTTTTCTTTGGGCAGTCGTGTAAAAAATATGGTTCAATTATTATTAGTAAAACAAGACCCGCCAAGTCGGATTCTTTCACAGCTTCAGGGGACTGCAGAGGGTCGAGCACGACTTTACGAAAGCTGCGTAACGCAACGGTTATCGTATCGAGATCGAGAAACCTCATACAAAGTTTACTATTCGATTTTACGTTACGCAGCTTTCGTAAAGTCGTGCTCGACCCTCAGGCTTGAGTATTTGATATTAATTTTAGCATGCTACCTTCACGGGTCCCAGAAAAAAGGGGTCTTGACAGACAAACAGACGGATAACAACGAATCCTCTAAGGGATCTGTTTTTCTTTTTTATGAGGTACGGAACCCTAAAAACACCAGAGCGTTGCCAACCCAAAGACCTAAGACGAAATACCTCTTGTACTTGTAACCACTGCAGCTTAACGGCAGGATTAGCGAGTCCGGTAGGACGTCGCATAAGGTCCTACCCCCAAGTGATAGATACATAAATACATACAAACGTATGTACAATATTCATGACCTAAGCCATTACACAATTTATCAAACAAACCTAATTTCTATCTAATACTGATAAGGTTTACATCAAGCCATTAACTTAATCCGTTTCAAGTGATTTACAGTTCAACGTACCAAATGAATTGCAGATAGCAAATTTAAACATACATACGTAAGTTATGTTAATGGATCAACAATAATACTATTCTTCGTTTATGTTGAATCATTCCATTCAAATGCAAGCAATTGTCGTTGGGAACGATTTAAGACATGATTTTAATAACCCAATGATAACGTTACTAAATAATTAATTCTAGATTTTAAGAAAATGTTCTCTACTTTATGTTATCCAACTTTATACGTATCTTTAGCTATCAATAAATAATTTGAATTTGAATTTTAAGCTTAGAACAGAATAATAATAGTGACGATGAAACTCTATATTCCCTCTGCCAACAATTTGATATTAAGTCTGTGCAAAATGCACAGGGTCTGTTGATTGTGTGCGTGCTTTTGGCTTATATGTGACAGTTTTGTTTTAGAGTGAATTTGTAATGACGTAAGAAATTTTGACATAAGCATAGACATTGTAGGTACTGTACCTACGTGTGTGCCTCGTCCCCCTCAAAAAATGGCAGAAAAATTGTATTGCATAGATAAGCCAAAGGAAATCTCCCGTCTGTCTGTTTTATTTTAGTTTTAAACCAATTAAAAGATAAAATACTTGAGTACGCTTGAGACTTTTTTAATTTATTATTTTTTATTTTTTTCGTATTTTTTCATTATTAACATAAAGCTTTTAGGTACGATTCATGACTAATTATAATAGTCAATGTTTAAACGAACTCAAAATTCAGAAAACTAAAAAAATAAGGACTTGTCTTATTGGATGTAAAGAGACTCGTACCTGGCCACAACAAACGACAAGCAGCTATTTGGGTCAAACATCAATTTCACACTCGAACTATCAGCACCCACACTTCGCGCAGGTGCAAAAATCTTTTGTGACGTCACTTTAACTAAATGGATCATTAACTTACTCGTAATTCTTTTCACAGTAATTACGTAGAAAATCCTTGCATTAATATTATTGTGTTCAAGATCAGACAATACATAATTAACAGTAAAATAATTAGTCTGTCAGCTACGATAATTACGTATCACATATCTATTTCCGTATGCTCTTTGTTCTAATAGTAACTACTATAGTTGTCTACAGTACTATAGTAGTGTTGTACTATAGTTGTCTACCTATGGTTGTCTAGTGTCGTGTTGTAACTTCCACGTCTTCAATTTACTAGATTTCCTTGTAGGTAGAAAATTGCAGCAATCATCCATGATACGTGGCCTAGTTTAGTTGTGGCTTGATTATGTCAATTGCTTCGAATATTGACAATGCGGAGTCCATAGTCCAAACTGTTGCATTCTTTTTTATGGTTCCGTACCTCAAAAGGAATACACATCATCATCTTATTTAGGAGTATCATTCTTGTCGATGCTGTTGTCTCCAGTCCGTTCTTTCCGATGCGAGTTCTTTCACCTCCTTATAATAATATGACACAAAGTCTTTCTTCTTTATAATCTGATCTAAATACTCTATCGGTCTTCCCTTTCCTCTCTTTACTTCTCTATCTTTTGAATATTTTCTTAAAAAAATCTTTAAATAAAATTTCGTTAATTCATTATCTGTCTAACGGTACTTAAGTTAATCACAATAAGTACATCAAACCCTATATGTTACTTCCCATTGAACTAGTCATGAAATTTATCATTATCATGAGGCAAGATCCAAATAAAGTAGGTAATTATCCCAAAACTGTTAATTCGTGGTTAAATCACGAGAAAAATCTTTGTTTCTATCCTTTTGTGGCACATGTTAAATTATAAAATGCACCATCCTGTAGGAATGTAATTATTTAATGTAATTCGCATTTTTATTCTCTCAGTTCAAACAATGGCAAACTTATATTCAGCAGTATTATTGAATCTGCAAAGTTTGTAATGACAAATAAGTAATTATTATGTTGCTGTTGGGTTTGAAACCTTGGGTCCATGGGGTCCGGCGCTTACAAGCTTATTTTGGAGTTGCAAAAGTGCTTAGTCGATGCAACTTGTGACCAAAGGGCTGGCAGTTTTCTCTCTCAAAGAATCATCATCGCTATTCAGCGAGGCAACACTGCTAGCCTTTTGGGCACCATGCCACGGGGGCCTTATTTAGATTTAATCTAGTGTTAAGTTTTAGTTTACTAAGTTTTAGCTTACATTTAATGTCATTGTAAATTGCTTTTATTATGTAAATAGATGTATTTAATTATTAATGTTATGTATCGCCTTAACAAGACAACCTGTGACTGAAACTGATTGGCACAATTGTTAATTTTCAGGTAGCTTGAACTCAATACAAGTGGCAAAATGATAGAAATAAGCAAGCCGTTCTTCGAAAAGGGATACCCCGATTTGGACTGCAACGTCCTTCTCCACCCGTGGAACGAGAGCTGTGTGGGATGCATACCGCACACGTACATACATTCCCTCATAGGCAGCGCTAAATTCTACTCATTTATCTATGCGGTAAGTTATTCCTTGTTTTTCCTGGATTTGTTTTAAGTTATTCCTGGTTTTAACATTGCCAATAATCAGAAACTTCATAACAGCTGTGCAATGTGTCAGGATTGACTTCATAGCGGCGGGCCACTGGTAGTGGTTCGCGAGTAAATTTTATGAACAATTTTGGTTTTTTATGGTTCCAAAGCCAAAATGGCAAAAACGTAACCCTTATACCCTTTGACGACCGGATAGCCTAGTGGTTAGAAACCCTGACTATGAAGCTTGAGGTCCCGGGTTCAAATCCCGGTCGGGGCAGATGTTTGTATGATGAATACGAATGTTTGTTCTCGGGTCTTGGATGTTTAATATGTATATAAGTATGTATTTATCTATATGAGTATGTTTATCCGTTGCCTAGTACCCATAGTACAGGCTTTGCCTAGTTTGGGACTAGGTCAATTGGTGTCAAATTGTCCCATGATATTTATTTATTTATTTATAGTTTAGAAGATACGCCCTTTTCATCGGTACTGCATTTCTTTTTAGTAACGGACACGGAAAACTTCACTAGGCATGGCCCGACATGCTCTTGCCTGGTTTTTAGGGTTCCGAAGCCAAAATGCCAAAAAGGAACTCATAGAAGAAATTATAGTTTCGTCATGTCCGTCTGTCTGTTTGTCCGCGGCATAGCTCAGAGACTATTGGTACCAGAAAGCTGTAATTTTGCATAGATATACACATTAATTAGGCCGAAAAAGTGCTGGGATAAAATCTTGAAAATCTCCTTTTTTGGGGTACCTCCCCTACACGTAAAGTAGGGGTGATTTTTTTATTTCTCGCCCAGCCCATAGTGTGGAGTATCGTAATTGGTCTTTCAAAAATATTAGAGATTTTTCAAAAATCATTTTTTGATAAAGTTATTTGTTTGCGAAATGTTTAGCTTCGAAGTGCTCATTTTTGTTGGAGTCAAGTGTCCCCCGGCTCGCACCTCTGAGTTTTTCGGAATTTATGTGCAAAATTACATTTGTAATTTATCATGAGCTTTTCGGTGAAGGAAAACATCGTGAGGAAACCTGCACACTCCTGCGAAGCAATTCAATGGTGTGTGTGAAGTTCCCAATCCGCACTGGGCCCGAGTGGGAACTATAGCCCAAGCCCTCTCATTCTGAGAGGAGGCCTGTGCCCAGCAGTGGGACGTAAATAGGCTGATGATGATGATGAAGAAGTGTCCCCCCCCCCTCTACCAGAGAAACTGTTATATTTGGAAATGTGAAAAAAAACAGAGCAGTAGTGCATATTTATAGTGAATTTAAAAGGAAAACTATTAGAGATAAGCAGGCTTTACAGGTTTGGGAGTAATAGTTAATTATGTGTGTCTATGTCAGTCCCCGATATAAATTGACCCCACACTGCGTACAGTTTGCTTTGAAGTAGGAATCTGTGCCCGCTTGTCGAATCAACATGAGATGAGACCTTGACCATGAGACTTGAGAATCCTGCGTCACGTAAAATCGAATAGTAAACTATGACGTGTTTGTATGACGTTTGGAACAGCGCCCGCCCGTGAGCGTATTTGGAACTAAAATTTAGTATGAGATTTCTCGACCTCGATACAATAACCGTAACGTAACGCAGGATTCGACAAGTCGTGTTTAGGGCACTGCTAACACTGGTTACGAATAGGTGTGATGAAAATACCTTTAAATTAGGTATCTACGTCAGGGCTTTTTCGTAATGATTTGGCTTAGGAACCCTATCCTGGGCGTGTCCGGTTGCCCGATTTTTTTTATATTCCTAATGTTAACTATCGAACCTAATCTTAAAATTTCACGAGAATCGACTTATTGGTATAATGTTCATGTTATTCAATTTTATTTATTAACAGGCACAATTAGCGATGCGGGGTAAGAAATTAAAGAATAAAGAAGAATGGATCAAAATGGGACAGTATTATGCCAGGTCCACTCTCCTGGGTGCCGTGGTCTGTGGTACTTGCTGTACCATCGGATGCGTTTTAAGGTAGGTAATTTTGCTAAAGATTTCAAATAGGAATCACCTTCTTTTTAACCGACTTCAAAAAAGGAGGAGGTTCTGCGTTCCACTGTATGTTTTTTTTTTATGTATGTTCATCGATTACTCCGTCAATTGTAGACCGATTTTCAAAATTCTTTTTTTATTCGAAAGGGTATACTCCTGAGGTGGTCTCACTGTCACTAAATCATGATCTGATGATGGGATCTCAGGGAAATCGAGGGCAACCCTCAAATTTTATAGGGACGTACTATGTGTTTCATATGTTTTCTAAGGGTTATTCAAGCATTTGCGTCTGGTAGTCATCATCTCATGATGATGAGCTGATGATGGAAGGTACAACTCCTTAGCGGTTAGGAGTTGAAGGATAATTCTGAAAATGTTAAATTCGAAAGGGTATACTACTGAGGTGGTTCCACTGTCACCAAATCATGATCTGATTATGGGATCTCAGGGAAATCGAGGGCAACCCTCAAATTTTATAGGCACGTATCATGTGTTTCATATATTTTTTAAGGCTATTCAAGTATTTGCGTCCGGTAGTCATCATCTCATGCTGATGAGCTGATGATGGAAGGTATAACTCCTTAACGGTTAGGAGTTGGAGGATAATTCTGAAAATGTTAAATCAATGTAAAATTGTGAAATAAAAATCTTTTAACAAAAAAGTAAAACCGCCTTCAAAAAAAAAATCTTCGAAAAAAAACGTAAAATAATCCTCTGAAATAATGATAAATAAATAAAACAAAATAAAATGCGTTTATTTCGGACAACAGAAACTAAAGCCTAAAGTTTTATGACCTAGCACTAATGTTTATCCTGTATAATAAACAAAAGAAGGTAAAAAATAAATGTGGGCCCTGGATGGGAACTACCTTAAGTCCTTAAGATAGATTATTTTACTTCAAAAATTAAAGAAAGAAATGTTTATTTGCTAGAACACATTTTGTTGTGCAGGTGTCAGATGTTACAGCATTTTGTTCAGTGTATTCAGCCTGCATGCAGACGTGCAAATGATTAAAATTTATAATATTACAATTATTACTAATATACCCAAAAAATAAATAAATTGAAAAATAAATAAAATGCCAAATAATTATTCCTAGTTCTGTAAAAGAAGCAGTGTTTATTTTTTGAATTTCTGGCTGGTCCGATTCCCGGTTTAGGTTAGCTTGTCGAGAAATCTGCGAATGCAATTTTGTTTATTTTTTTAAATAAAATAAAATTTCTGAAAGGAAATATCGGGAGTTCATCTTAACCTAGTAAGGCAACCGCAGTTAACATCCCGTAGTTAATAATATCTAGGTACCCAATGTAATTAACCGCAAATCTTCACATTAAAACTGGTATTGCCGGTTGCTTAACACAAAGCATTGCTAATGTAACTTCTTTTGTTTTTCAGACGAATACTGGGTGGTAAATTCTACTACCATACCACATTTCTAATACCTAGTACAGTTAATGGGGTCTGTATATACCTCGAGCCGCCCAGCCGGAGGGGTCTAGTCATAAACCTGTTTTCAAGCTTGGTAAGACCTTTTAATTTACGAGATTTATGGGACCCACAATGCAGTATAGTTGAATTGAGGTTTTTACATGTCAAAGTGCTTATGACATTGAAATAAGATTGATTTTTGCCTAACCTGTGGAAAATCTTTTTTCACTAGACCTATAGTAACGTTATCGAGAAATTTTTATGACGTTTGGAATAGCCCCCGTCCGTGAGCGTACGTATTTGGAACTAAAATTCAGTATGAGGATTTTCGAGTTCGATACTATATATCGAAATCACGTAACCTTACGCAGCATTCGAAAATACGTGCTCGGCCTACAGGGCCATGGATGGGTGAACCGTGTTTCATAAAGCTACAAGCTACAATTTACAAGCGGAAGTCTCTTTTTATCAAAAGATGATAGAATGAGACTTCAGCTTGTAAATTGTAACTTGTAGCTTTATGAAACACGGCCCTGGCTCTTATTTCACCTTCTTTACTATTGTCAGTTTTATTATGACAATTCGAACTACATTTCTTTGACAATATGGAACGCGCTAAAATAAAAGCTCTACAAGTCAGCAGTTGACACCGAATTGTCATTGAAAACTGACAGTTGTAAAGTTGGTGAAATGGGTGCTTGATGGTAAACAAACAACAATAATTATCATTTACAGATGTTGGAGTACTGGCTCCGTACGTTAGAAAGAGCAGGCTACATATCGATTACAAAATCGAAGCAAACGCTCATGTTCATGCTGAGTAGCGCGGTCCTTTTCTACCTCATGCGTTTGGAAGGAGACAAGAAAGAGAGGACACCACTGTTATGGTAATTATTTATTTATTTTATTTACTTATAGTGTGTCTTTCTCTTACTGCTCAGGTAAGCTAGAGATGCACTGAGGGACCAACCAGAGGCCTCATTGTTAAATGCACTTGCTTTCACTTTAGCGTTTGCCATCTCTTTCTTACACGATCTTGTACCGTTTGACAGACAAAGATGGCGAACACCAAAGCGATAACTAGCGCGTTTGTACAATGTCTACTGGCTTTAAACTCTTGTTACTGGCATGATTTCTATTTTCATATTAGGTGCGTCAAGTTCAAATATGTTTTGCATAGGTTTTTGCTAAACAAAATTCACTACATAGATGATTTTAATGCTTGTAACACCAAAGCGATTGCAAATGTGTTGCCAACTCAGAGGGCTAAGATGAAAATGCCTCTCATGCCTATTATTTCCCCGGCTATCATACTGTCCAGACCGAAACACAACAATGCATATTGCTGCTTAGCGACAGGATAAGCAGAAAATCTTACCGCAATCATAGCTATAAATCATTGATATACAAAAATAGACAGATACGCCACCGCTTCACCGCGCGCGGACAAGCAATTATAGGTGATTTTAGTGATTCGGTGCCTTAGTATCCCTTGATGTTTGATATTATGTCAGTCCAATGACAGCTAGCGTTTGGGAAGCTTCGCAGTGTCTTTTCGTCCAAATTACCGATGTGTTTGAAGTCAAAAGTTTTTGACCAGTGTGTGTTGCCAGTGATGACTTACGGATCTGAGACGTGGGCGCTAACGATGGGCCTCATAAGGAAGCTCAAAGTCACTCAGAGGGCGATGGAGAGGGCTATGCTCGGGGTTTCTCTGGACAGAATCAGAAATGATGATATCCGCAGTAGAACTAGAGTTACCGACATAGCTCGAAGAATTGCGAAACTTAAGTCGCAGTGGGCGGGGCACATTGCTCGCAGAACTGATGGCCGATGGGGTCAGAAGGGTCCACGGACCGGGAGACGAGCTGTCGGTAGGCCGCCAACAAGATGGAGCGACGACCTAGTAGGGATTGCGGGACCGCGGTGGATGCGGAAAGCACAAGACCGGTCTGAGTGGAGAGCCTTGGGGGAGGCCTATGTCCAGCAGTGGACGTCTTTCGGCTGACATGATGATGAATGACAGCTAATGAGTGAGGGCCGCATTTTGTCCGTGGCCTGACTTTTATGTTTTATTATATCGATGCTATAAAAAATACTTAATAATTTGTATGATTTAGTGCTCTTTCTGTAGGTATTTTTACATGAGACTTTTGCACGACACTAGTAGTATATTATTGGGCATTCTGGACCACCATTCATTCGATCGGGCGAAAAATTTCGCCCTCACTCATTCGTGGTGATCCAGAAGCCCAATAATACAATGAATTGCACACAACCTACAATCAACCCAAACCCAACGGTAACCAACCTAACAGTAACCTATCAGCATTTGCGTTCAACATAACGCTCAACCTACACCTGAAATCGCATTGGGCATTCTGTTTCACCTCTCGTTCAACGCAACAGCAACTCAAACCCAACGGAACCCAACCTAACAGTGACCTATCAGCATTTGCGTTCAACATAACGCTCAACCTACACCTGAAATCGCATTGGGCATTCTGTTTCACCTCTCGATCAACGCAACGAATACATCAGCCCAACAGCAACTCAAACCCAACGGAACCCAACCTAACAGAATTTGCTCACACTCGAGGTTTAACGTTAACCATCTGCTCTTCTGCTCATTTTGAATAAGCATTCCATGCTTGCAACACGCGCGCATTGGTTGAATTGATCTTGAACAGATATGAAGTTTGTAAAACAAGCTCAGAGCTTGCAGTTGGAGGTTGTTTGTTCAGATCGCAACAATCGTAGTTTTCGTCACGGTGAACTTTTACCCGACACAATTCGCTGTATAATTTGCGGTCCTTCTAATTGCGGTAAAACTAATTTAATTGTCTCTCTTCTACTACATGAACAAGGACTACGCTTTCAAAATATTTACGTATATTCAAAAACACTTTTCCAACCGATGTACCAGTTTTTAGAAAAAATATTGATGTTGGTTCCATCAGTTAAATTTCAAAAATATCGCGAAAATGATGAAATACTAAGCCCGCATGAAGCTGAGAACAATTCAATTATCATATTTGATGATGTTGCATGCGAAAATCAAAATAATATAAGGGATTACTTTGCAATGGGAAGGCATAAAAATATTGACAGCTTCTACTTAAATCAAACTTACAGTAAAATACCTAAACAATTAATAAGGGACAATGCTAACTTAATCATCCTTTTTAAACAAGATGAAGTTAATTTACGTCATGTTTATGACGAGCACGTTGGAACTGATATGTCTTGGTCACAGTTTCGGGAAATGTGTGCAAAAATATGGAGCGTACCTTTTAGCTACTTGGTTGTAAACAAGGATTGTGCTAGAAATTCAGGATGTTATAGAATGGGATTTGATACATTTATCGTTTTAGATTAACCGTGTTACTTAACCAGTTTCATTTTCAAGAAACTTTTATTGCATCATGGGAATCCATCGAGATCAGACATGAATCATAAAATAAACACAGAGAAAACTTTAAAAGAAAAAGTACTTCAGTCTGCCGATGCTGTCAAAAAGAAGGTTAAACTACTTCGTGATATGAAAAATAACAACAATATGATTTTGGAATCAGTCTTTAAACCAATAACAGACCCGCTTAATGAAATGGTTAAAAGTAACGACAATAAATACTATAACACTAATGAAACCGATTTTGATGAAGACATATTTAAGTGGCAAAAGGCGCCAAAAACATTAAAATTTAGTCCTAATGAAGGGAAGAGAAGTAGTATTAATAATCAAACAATCGTACGAAATTTTTCCGAAACGACTTCAAATAATGATGATGAGGTATCAAATAGAGACGAAAACAAACAAGATGGTGATGATGACATGTTATGTGAAAGTGACAACAATGATGTCTTGGAATCAACAAATGATACTTCATTTAAGACTACCGGTTCATATGCATCTCCTCGCGAAGACCCTGCATGGCAAAAACAATACAACACCGACTTGGACATTCCTTTTGGCATACGAACAGAACGCGATAAGCTTATGTTAGGATCTTGTTTAGTTTCCGTTAGTGGCGAAAAACTCAAAGTAAATGGACGTACTTACAATTTAACACCAGGTTTATATGATTTGTTATTTAAGAAGTTGCCTGATTTAGGTATCATAACTGAAGACGATAAACGTTATTATAAAATGTTGCTACTAGAAACGAATGTCCATAGACGAGATTTTGATCCCAATAAACCAATAAAAAGAAACAAAGGTCAGAAATATTTATACATTATAAAACCGCTTTTCAAATTATCGAAACAACGTTCAATAAGCGAAGATTTATGTACTTACGGCAAAGGACTACCAACAATGAAAAAAGTTAAAAGAGATGTTTCATATGTCTATTGGGATAATCCAAACGAATTAGTTGAAAGATTGAAATTACTCATTGCTTCCCGTGATGCCGGTAACACAGGATTAGACAATGAAATAATATCAATTGTAGAAGAACTTCGTGAAGCGGGCTTGGTTAATCAATGATATATAAAACTGGTATTTTACTTTTACCATCAGTCGAAGCCGGAAATTTGATGATACATAAGTGCATAAAAATAAGAAGTAAAAATGAACATAGACAAATTCGGTCATCATGTTCATAAACGTTTGCGTGTATGTGAAGTTTTTGAACTTAACAATAAAACTTTGCTGCGTTCTGATGATGGCGATTTCGATCTACAATCATCGCGATTAAAGGGGGTAGCGGATCCTTTGACACCCAATGATGCAGCTAATAAGCAATATGTCGATCAGCTCGTCCAGGACACTTACGAGAAGAAGCATCTAGATTCTTTATTTAAAACTGTAAATTCTCAAATTCATCAGCTTGCAAATCAGTTGAAAATAAACTTTTATACAAAAAGGGACATAGACAATATTTTAAGTAATTTCAAAGATGACAAAAGAACAAGTCGTGAATGAAATCCATAGATCGGCCCGAAAAAATTTCAAGCGTCGCGCAGTTATATTAAAAGGAATTGATGATTTGTGGCAAGCAGATTTAATTGACTTACAGAATTTACATACTGTAAATAAGGGATATAAATACATTTTAGTTGTTATTGACACATTTTCAAAGTACACGTGGTGTATTCCTACGAAATCTAAAGCTAAAACAGAAGTAAAAAATGCATTTGAACTAATTATCAAGTCGACCAAACGAATACCTAGAAACTTACAGACAGACTTTGGAAAAGAATTTTACAATGATCAATTCGATTGTTATGTGAAATCCTTAAAAATAAATCATTATTCCACGTATTCAGTTAAAAAGGCGTCTATTGTTGAAAGGGTAATAAAAACGCTCAAGAACAAACTTTACAAATATTTCAGTTTCATCGGGAACTACAAATGGCTTGGAAAACCTTTAGATGAGATAGTTCAATCTTATAATCAAACTGTGCATAGCACAACAAAATTTAGCCCAAATGAGGTGAATTTTAATAATGAAGCCGAAGTAAAGAAAAACATTGATAAATCACAATCCAATCGGCGTTTTAAATTAAATATTTTTAATGTAGGAGATCATGTGCGTATAAGCAAGTACAAAAGCGTCTTTCATAAAGGTTATACGCCTAATTGGTCAACTGAGCTATTTACTATTAAAAAGGTGAATCACACTCGTCCTGTTACTTACCATATTGAAGACCAACGAAAAAACTCAATACTCGGTACATTTTATGAACAAGAACTGCAAAAAACTAAGTATCCAGACGTTTACCTCATCGAAAAGGTAATCAAAAAAAGAGGGAAAAAATTGTATGTTAAGTGGTTAGGACTTAACGATAGCGAAAACAGCTGGATCGACAGAAATGCCATTGTATAAATATATTTAAAAACTTTCTCGCGCTAAGTCATTAACTTTTGGGATATGAAAGGAAGAGGACTTCTAAACAGTATTATTAATCACTTACCATTTGAACTGCACTTACCTGGCTACAATTATTGCGGACCAGGCACAAAATTGCATAAGCGATTGCAAAGAGGTGATAAAGGAGTTAATGAATTGGACAACGCGTGTATGCAACACGATATAGCATACGATAAATATTCTGACCTAACAGACCGACATCGTGCAGATTTTGAACTCTATAAAATGGCTAAACAAAGATTGAAGTCAAAAGGTGTTGGAAAAGGAGAAAAACTTGCGTCTTGGATAGTTAGCAAAGTGATGAAATCTAAAATGAAAGCTGGTGCAGGGATAAAATCATTTAAGCATTTTGTTTCTAAGATACGTACCGAATTGAAAAAAAACAAATCTAAAAAAGAAGGCACTGCAGTCAGTCGAGCTTTTGCTGCAGCGAGTAAAGTATTTCTTAATAACAATACGAGTAAAATGAGAGTTCCTCGATTAATACCGATTCCTAAAACTGGAGGTATATTGCCACTAATACCTATTTTCGCGGGACTTTCTGCGTTAGGGTCATTGGCAGGAGGAGCTGCTGGGATCGCTAAAGCTGTTGGTGACTACAAAGCTGCAAAAAAGAGCTTATCCGAATCAGAACGTCATAATAAAATGATGGAATCTATTGCATTAGGTAAAGGGTTGTACATTAAACAGTATAGAAATGGAAAGGGTTTGTGTTTAAAACGATTAAAAAACTAAATAAAAGGCTACCCAGACGTGCTCTTACAAATGTTGATATTTTAAAACATTCAACAGATATTCCTTATTTTCGTGGTGTTTACATGAGAGACAAATTGCCAAACCGTCCAAAAAGAGTAGAATGTGCAATCGTAAATTTAGATAGTTCTAAAAACCAAGGGACTCACTGGGTAGCCTATGTCAAAGATAATAATCATTGTGAATATTTTAATAGTTATGGTGATCTTCAACCGCCGCTAGAATTAATAAAATATTTGAAAAATTATAATATTTCGTACAATTATAATATTTATCAAAAATTCGATACTGTTAATTGCGGACATTTATGTTTAAAATATTTAAAAAAATATTGGAATAACCGTTTAAATATCTCTGAACAATAAATAGCTTCTCATTCTCACGATGTCTTTCACTTTGTCCATAACGGGATCCTCCTCTACCCTGATTACGAATCACTCGCCAGCTCTTCAACTAGATGGTGAATATGAATGCGGGTTGCTAAACTTGTCGACATTTAACTCGATACCTAATATTGACAACCGAAATAATAAGTTTTATTATGGTGATAACGAAGTAGTAGAAATTCCTGAAGGGTCATATGAACTTCAAGATCTTGATGATTATCTTAAAAGACATCTCCAAGGTTGCACCTTTACACTGACATGCAATAATAATACGCTAAAAACATCTATATTGTGTTCCAAAAACGTCTATTTTAAAAAACCAAATTCGATTGGTAAGTTACTTGGTTTTGGAGAAGAAACAGTTCAGGCGAATATATTAACTGAGTCCCCTTTTCCCGTGTCCATTCTGTCTACAACTATAGTACGAGTTGAATGTGACATCGTGAGCGGGGTCATTTATAAACGGAAAACCTAGTCATATAATTCATGAATTTGTGCCAAATGTACCGCCTGGTTACCGGATTATAGAAACACCTAAAAATGTTATATATTTTCCTGTTACTCAAAACAGCTTAAACGCTCTTATAATAAGAATACTGGATATAAACGATAATTTAGTGAATTTACGTGGCGAAGAGATTCAGATATATTTACATCTCAGAAAAAAATGATAGACTTTAATAAATGTACGGTCTCAAACAGCAAAGCCGTTAGTGCTCATTGTGCTATCAAGAAAAGAAGACCTAAAGGACAACTAACGAAGGAAAACAAACAGTTTTTAAAAAACATAGGATTATTAAAATGAGTATACTAAACTTATCAGACTCCTTTAGCTTTGATAGCACGATTGAAAGTTTCGAATATCATTCGTATAAACCGTACGTAACAAGTTTCAATTTAAATGATGAAATCCGTATACCTATCAACCAGCAAGATCTATACGTATTACCATCAGCGAGTACTTTATACATAGAGGGTACTATAGAAGTATTCAACAGAGAAACAAAAGCGAAGGTGTCCAGTGTTCATTTTACAAATAACCCTATACTTCATTTATTTCAAGATATTCGATATGAGCTGAATGGGATTGAAATAGATAAAATTAAAAACGCTGGGGTCACAACAACAATAAAATCTCTTGTGTCGATGAATGAACTTGAATCATCGATGTCAAAGTTATGGGGCTGGGATGTTGATGGCACAAAAATTACGCATGGATCATTTTCTGTGTCAATTCCTTTAAATAAGATTCTTGGCTTCGCAGAGGATTATAACAAAATTATTATTAACTGTAAGCATGAACTTATTCTTTTACGATCCAATACTAATTTAAATAGCGTAAAACTGAACACAAATGAGTATATAGGTAACATAACTATATCTAAAATAGTATGGCGCATGCCGCACATTAAGGTTTCTGATCGTGAAAGATTAAGTTTGCTTAAATATTTGGAAAGAGATCGAGCTATTCAGGTAGCATTTAGGAACTGGGATCTGTACGAATACCCGCTTTTACCTAAAACATCAAAACATTCTTGGGCCGTCAAAACTTCGTCTCAAGTTGAAAAACCTCGATATGTTATAATTGGATTAAAAACAAACAGGAAAAATGTTGCTGATAAAGACATATCGCGTTTTGATCATTGTAATTTGCGTGACGTTAAAGTTTTTTTAAATTCAAATTATTTTCCTTATGAAAACTTGAATGTCAGTTTCTCGGCTCAAAAATTTGCTATATTATATGAACAGTACGCTAAATTCCAACAGTCTTATTATAACAGCAGCCAAGCACCGTTGTTGAATCCCCAAGACTTTATAAATAAAGCACCTCTGTTTGTTATCGACTGTTCTCGTCAAAATGAAACCTTAAAAACTGGTTCAGTCGATGTGCGGATTGAATTAGAGTGTGACACAGATATCCCTGACAATACCGCGGCTTATTGTCTTATTTTGAATGATAGTATTATAGAATATAAGCCGTTGACCAATATAACAAAGAAGATATCATGAAACTAGACCATCTATTCGTAGATGTTCAGGGGTTTAAATCATCTAAAAATGAATTTATTATTAAAGAATTTGCATACAGTACCTATGAACACACGCAGGCGTATTTAATAAAACCTCCATATTCATTTTCTACGTTATCAGAAAACGAAAAAAGGCATGTGAAATGGATAGAGAGAAACCTTGGCATTATGTGGCGTGAGGGGTATATCGACCACAGAGAATTTAAGAGAATGATTCATAATTTCTTGGAAGGCAAAAAAATATATGTAAAAGGTTTTGAAAAAATTAAGTGGATTAATGATTTATGTGCTGATTGTACTGTAATAGACTTGGGAGAGAAAGGTTGTTCTAATTTTCAATTAATGTATAAAAAGTATTGTATCGACAACAGCTCTTATAATTGTCTACATCATAAAAAAGCTTGTGCCTTAAAAAACGTTATATGTCTTAAAAAATATTATTTCGATATTATGCATATTTAACATTGTAATAAATTATACCTAATTTTCAAAAATAAATATTTACGTTTAATCATTTTTTTATTTTTTAACCCAGTCAAAATTAGTTATCATTTATTTTGAACGAAGACTTTTTATATTAACCCATTTTTAAATAATTGAATTTGTTTGTTTAAAAATATGAAATAAATGATAACGATTCATACCTGTGGCTAATAATAGTGTTAATCTATTTAAGCGATATTTACTGAAAAGATTTTTCTTGTGCATTTAATCATGATAATTTTATCTTCGTTTGAATTATTGCTTTATTGACATACTTACAAAAAAAATCTTTCCTGTTGACGTATCGCTTAATCAAAGGAATAAAACAAGAAAATTGTTGACCATATTTATTTTCAAAATTATATACAAAAACAGTAAAAACACTAATAACTAACACTATATCCGCACAACTTCTTGGATATCTTATTTATTACACTTTCTGTACTGTCTATTATCTCATCGTATCCGTCACTTGCCACATACTGCGCACTGAGCATAACGTTTTCACCGGTTTCGTCGTTTTGATCCGGCGCGGAGTCACTTATGTTAATTATTTGGATTTTGACAAGTCTGTTCCCCTTAGTTGCTTCATTGTTTATAACGAACGACGGCGGGTGACCTCGTACACTTCTCTTTACCACTTTGTTTAGCCTTAGTTTTGGTTTACTAGACTTGGTTTTCGTTTTGGCACTTGCAATTTTTTTTACAAATTCACTGACTTCTTCTTCTTCTTCATCTTCTCGGAATCCTAATGGACCCTGTGCATATTGCGAAAACATGATTTGAGTGTCTTGCGTTCCTTCCATATTCTGAAACGAAAGAAATCAAATAAATAAACGCATCTGGCAACACATATGAGTATTTTCATACGCTTACAAAACAATAATAGCAACAAAATAATACGAATAAATATTAAATAATGCCAATTTTACTTACCGAATCGGGAACGGATCAGCTCGTCTTAATTTTCAAAACTTTGGAACGACTTTACTCAGTTATGAATGTAGAGTGCAGAATGATAACTTACTATAACAGCCGCTATTTATAATTACAGTAATTTCATGCGTCAGCAAATTAAATTAACACGCGCTTCGGAGCATGCGGTGCATACCGCCGCGCTGCTTAATGCCGATCAAATTACAACGACACGTAAGGACTTGTTATAATTGGTACCAAATGCAATAAATGTGAATAGGTATATTTCACGTGTCAGCAAATTACCTTAGCACGGGCTGCATGCCGCCGCGCTGCTTAAGACACGTAAGGACATGTTTTAATTGATACCCAATGCAATAAACGAGGATAGGTATTATTTGCCTGTTCAATAGAACATGATTTTACTTACCATTATCAAAATATTACATTTAAAATTAACCCTGAGCTTTTTGATGACGGAAAACATCGTCAGGAAACCTCCGAAGCGAGAAAACTCAATTTCAACTCAAGTAAAATGTGTTTTCAGTCGGTATCCTCGCAGTCTATATATACTTAGGTGGGTGAAAGAAAAAAAGAAAACAAATGTTAATAACACTTCATATTCATTTATTAAAAAAAAAGAACAAACCATACAATTTACAAATCAATGTGTAATTATAAAAAAATAAAGTACTTAATGATAATCTACTTATTTGGTACAGTCAGCGTCAAAAGTCGCTCATCTGGTCGTAGAGCGAAAAGGTACAAAAGTGATGAGCGGCTTTTGACGCTGACCCTACAACATACATAATTATAATTTTACAATAACGTAAGTACTCAACGTATTTTATTTTATTAAACACATTCTATTTTTTTATTACCCATTGGGTGCCTACGAAATAAAATTACAGCTCGAGGAAAGGTCGCTTAGATAACTACTGTACTAGAAAATAGACTCATGTCCCCAAGATTTGGTTGAAATTTTGTCTGATAATATATGTCGTTTATCGTCTTTGTTAGATAAAGCAACTTTATTGACAGATTGAGTGAAGATCTCGTGCCTAATCGATTTAAATAATATGTGTTTTTTCCGAACTATTTTATCATTGAATAACACATCCCGATAATCATTTAATGTTAACTCTTGAACTGCTGGTTTTTTTATTCCTTTAGCCTTTTTGATAAGAGATTTATCACTTTTGATACAGTATAGTTTAGAACGTAACCCTATAAACTCGGTAATAAGTTCTCCTCCTAACTCATCTTTGAATAACCCAGGAATCTTCTTGTTACGTAAAGGTATTTGCAAATCATTTACAGGGTTATAATTGCTTGTGTCAAAAAAGTTTAAAAAAATATTTTTTAAATCACTGTAAAAGTCTGCAGTTTCGATTTTGTAAATAAAACTGTCGGTATCAGTGTAGCACAGAGTAACTTGATCTTGGTAGTGTTTTTTTATTACCGTGTAGTGAAATTGGTACATATGACTTTTAGAAAGTTCTAATACAGAGAATCCTACGTAGATTGGTTTATCTAAAATTACTTTTTCAGGCTTCATTTGTACGACAACCAAATTTTCAGACAACACTGTTGCACTATGGAAATTCGGTTTGGCAATTAATTTGTTAGCACAAGTAAACTTTTTTGTTTTGTTTTGACGGTCGTGCCACTTATTTACTAATTTGACGTCAACTCGCCGCTCACTGTCTTCAAGAGTTTTCCCAAAAACCGAGTTATTCATTAATTTAAAAAGGTTTTGTTGGAAAGGAGTAGTAGCTTTTTTTCTCAGTTCTGTATTTAAATGAATATACTGTTTTAAGAATGGACTTTGACGAAACCTTATAACGCGATGGATTTTATCAAGAGTTAAGCCGTTGCGTAAACATGTTTTCAGATGGACGTAATGAATGACGTATTCGTATTTGTTATATAAATTTGGGATCAATTTGGTCGTTTTTCCTCCTGGAGGAATAAATTTTTGTGCGCAAAATGGATAGTCGTTATGGTTATGGTGTAAATTTTCCGGATATAGCAAGTCAACTTCCAGAATAAATCCAAATGGAGCATCATCTTCGACAGACAAAATATCTAGTTGGGCAATTTCATGATGATCTAGAAAACTAAAATTAGACATGGGCAACGATTGACACATACTGTAACCATATAAGTTATTGCAATCGATATGTACTAAAAACGAGTCTGGTTTATTCGTGTCATAAGTTTCCATGTACTTATTATTAGCCTGAGCATATCTGGTCGAACACATGCAAATACCACCTCTTATTCCTTTTTGTATGAGTCGAATTATTTCTAATTCGGATATCAATTCAAGCTTAACTCCGGTTTTTAATAACATAGCATCAAACGATAAGCTTGGAGCAGTTAAATAGAATGCCGGATCTAAATGATAATTTAACTTGCAAATGAACCGAAAGTTCTCAAAAATATCTGATAAAAGCAACACATCAGTTTTTAGGTAAAGATCAGTATATTCTCCCATATCTTTGATTTTAAATTCGGACCATACAGATTGCGCATGTGCGTAATCTGAATCGCTTATTTGTTCGTTGGAAAGAGAATTAAAAAACAAGTTCTGTGATGGAAGCTCGGTCTCTGTAAACTTATCCCAGCTCGACATATAATCGTAAGGATAAATACCTTTGCGAGTTAATAATTTATTTTTTTTAGTTTCAGGATAAAACTTGTTCAAGTGAATAAAATCATCTTTATGTAAACCATTCGCTAATTTTTCCAAGCTTGTTCCTAAAAATTTAAAAGAGTCTACAAATCGAATTTGTGCATACTTTTGATCTGAAATCCACAAAAACTTAGTGAACGAAATATAATTTTCTTTATTTTTTGGGATTACTTTCACAGGCCCTGAACATTTACTAAGTTCCTGTATAAACAAATGACAATCGTAACCTGCTAAGTTATGAAAGAAAACAGGGACCAATTTAGGAACGCGAAAGCGCAGATTGCAGTACTGGTGCGCGGCACCGCGATAACGGCCTGTTAGATGACAGTGATCTCTTACTTTGTCTGCAAACAATAAACCTTTACACATATGACAATTTTTGGCACGTTCATGAGCTAAAGAATCTTCTACAGTAAATATCATGGGAATTTCTTTTTCTAAAACGTTATGGATGTCTTTAATATGTCTATATAAATAATCTACGAATTTCTGAGCACAATCTGGCCCTCGGTATTGAACAAAACGATTAAGTTGCTCATCATAAGAGCAAATTATATGGTACGCGAAAGCGGCTGGTAAATGTATTTGTTTATTTGTAGTAAAACTACTGTCAGTGTTAGGTTCACAGTTCTGATAGGGTTTAAGGATTGTCTCAAAGTCAGCATACACGACAAATGGAACGTCTTGTTTTCGTTCAAAATGCTTAAATTCGAGATAGGTGCCTTTCTCCGGAAGTACCGTAGCAACCCCACTACAAACGTGACTATTGAAACAGTGTTCAGTTTAAAAAAAATATCAGACAGTCTTCGCAGAAATAAAGCTTAGCATGATGTTTGGTAATCTGACCGCGAGCAAGACGCGGTAAATTAGTAATCAAAACATAATGCGACTTATTACCGCGTTCGATTAAAAGTAAATTGATTCGATGTTTCCTTTTATATTGCGATCTGTATAGAGGTCCTACAAGAGTTCGGTTGTTTTTTAAAGAATATACGTTAATACTGATATCAATATTGTGATGCTCAAACGTAATGATATCGGCTAAAGTGACAGGGAAACACATATTATCAAGTTTTAATACGTCTTTAAAATGAGGATAAGATGATAGACGCTCGCGATGGTTTTGACATGGGTAAAGAGCAGCAACAACACACCAGAGAAAACAATAATTATCATGATTTTGAATATTAATGCAAGCTTTTTTATTTTTTATTATCTTAGGTAAGTCTATGTAAGATGACGCTTTCAATGGTTCATACTTATTTATGTTAACTTCTAAATACAAATTAGATAAGAAAGTCCAACCAGAATCGCGCTCCTGAAATTCTTCGATTTTTTTCTGTATACTAATAATTATTGTGTTTAAAAGCTCTTCGAATTGATAATTTTGATGTATAGGAAAATTTTTCGTTGCAAAAGATTTCATTTCCTGCTTGTCATCTTTAAACAAAAGAAAATCGCCAAAATATTCGAAATTTACTTTGAGGCACACATGTTTTTTAAGCGAATTTTCCAAAAATTTTTGCATTTTAGGTTTTACTGTAATCAAAAATGATTCAGGTAAACAAGACTTCAGCTCATCAGTTGCCATTATTCTATAAGATGCTATGCGACCTTTAAAAGCAGACGAAATTTCAACAACCTCATCGTTTAAATTTACACCCGAATTTTTTCTATGCTTATTACTTCTAAGGTGCCCTACCCACTTCCTGCTTTCTACTGTAATTGAACACTGAGTGCAAAAGGGCATGTTTTATGTAGCGACTTTGCTTAAGCTGTAATCCTGGTTTTATATGTTAAATACACAATTTGATAGTTTCAATTTTAATCAAATAATAAAAAGAGACAACCTGCAGTATCCGTTAAAAGCAAAAATAAAAAGTACTAAATTAGTACTTACTTAGTATCGTTACAATAAATTTGACGTTAGCGTCCTTGAAAAGTACATTTATCTTTTTAACAAATTTTTGCTATGCCCTCCATTCAACAGTTTTATCATCGATTTGCGCCCTTAAAGTAATATCGTTAAAAGCGTTTAAATTATGGTTTCATAATAAATCGTTAAGTTTAACACATTTATTAAAAATTACTTGATACACGATTTGATGCAGTTTAAATTTTATTCAAATAAGTAATAAAAAGAGACAACCTGCAGTATCTGTTAAAATCAAAAAAGTACCTACTAAATTAGTACTTAGTATCGTTAGAATAAAATTTGACGTTAGCGTCCTTGAAAAGTACATTTATCTTTTTAATAAATTTTTGCAATGCCTCCCATTCAACAGTTTCATCATCGATTTGCGCCTTTAGAGTAACGAGAGCCTTTTTCCAACGCTCCTGACGTAACTCACCGCGAATATCAGCAGTGTTGTACACCCGCAGCTCCAAGAAAAAGTCTCCGTTGAGGGTGCAAGCTCGTTTTGTTGACCCGTTCGGTACCCGGTTTATAATGGATGAATCAAGCGGATCAGTCTCAGCAGGCTTATGGTTAACAGCAACGTCTTCAGGAAATATTCCGAACACGTCAAACGGGTTTTTAGTTTCTTTTTTCTTGGGTGCAGCAGATCTGAAACATAACAGACATTAAACAATGAATAAGACATTTGTACTTAGTTCGTCGAAATTCATTAAACAAATTACAAGAAAAATACCTTGGGGTTGACGGCTTTCTTTTTTGAGCAGGTTTTTTTATTTTTGGGATACTGACATCTGCAGCGGCAACGCTCTCCTCTGAATCAGATCTGAAATAAAAAATATGTTTTTATTACTCGACATTTAAAATAACCGTATACATCGATAAAAAAAGAAAAAAATATTACCTTTTTTAAATGAAAAAAGTAGACAAACAATATTTAAGTAAATATGTACCCAGCTGACAAAATAAAAAACATGAAATATGAAAATAAATATAAAATGGCTACCTGTTTGGAGCTGAAGCTTTTCGTTTTTCAGCCGACCTTCCCACTTTTGACCGAACGGTTCCGCTGTTTGCAACACTGATGGGTTCAAACTCTGAATCAGACCTGAAAGGAAATTAAAAATATTAATGCCTGTTGGAACCCTACAAACAATATGAACCAAATGTTTTAATTTCATTAGGAAAGTAAAGCGTTAGGTACGTTGAAATACATACTTACATTTTAATCGATGTATAAAGCAAATAAACTTTACTAACGTAGAAACTCTGCACAGCTTAACCTCTGAGCTGAAGATGTAGAAGACTTGATGCACTGTGCACGTCACGTTCGAAATTGGAAAGGAACAAATTAGCCCCGCGCAAAAGTTTTAAACGAAATTATTTGCTGATTTTACTAAATGAACTAGGGCTGTCGCATTCCAAATCACAATTGTGTATTATGCTTATGTGCACATAACAGTTCTTTATTTTACATTATTTAATTCTCGACGCGATGGAAAGAGGAACGTTATGAATTTGTCTATCTGTCTGTTGGTAAATCTGCCTACTTCGTATTCCACATATGCATGTATTCAAGATACCAAAAAACTAATCGAGAGTGAGTTGTAAGCTTTTTTTAATTTACTTTTTTAATTTTTTATTTACTTATTTATTTTTTATTTATTTATTTCTCACCAGCTAAATTAAGGAATTACCTAAATATTAGTATTTCAGTAATTGTAGTAATCATTATTTCTTTTAAGAACATTTATATTCGCATTTAATAGAGGTACCCATTAATTGTAAATTTATCCATTGATCATTGTCAACCCTACACCTCTATAATATGAATATTATTTCGCAACCACGCTTCATACATGCACCGCATTTGTATGTCAGCAAAAAGACGCCGATCGCACTGTGTGTCACATTACAACTTGATAACGTTGCGCAATAAAATTGGCTAATACCTAATTGGTAACATTTTCATGCTCAGTTCTGTACGTTAAAATTATAACGGAAACTGAAAAAAAAACCTCCTCAGATCGTTCAAATAGCCTCAGTATTAACCGACTTAATTACTAAGTTAATGGGTAAGGTTAGTAATTGGTTAGCTCACACAACCAAATATCATCTTACCTCACCTACTAAGACGAAGATTTAAACTTAGGTAAAAACGTGTTCTAACTGTAATGTTTGCTACTTTACATCGTAATTATAAATACACATACAATTGTTATTTCCTAATACGAAAACAAACATTGTCTTGTTACAGGTACAAACAGGTATAAACCTTTTTCAATTTGAACACAAAAATAAACAATTCCTATATTATTAACATTTTCGCTTCAAAGGTCAATATCTTAGAAACGGTTGAACCGATTTTGATAAAACAAGTCTAAGAACCATTGTTAGAAAACCTGTTAAATGAAAAACCGCATTTAAATCGGCTCATTCATTTAGGAGCTATGGTACCACAGACAGACACACAAAAATCTAGGTACAAATTCTAGCGCACGATGTCAAAGTTTAACATAAGCGCTGTCTGTGGGTTAAGCACTGAACTAAGTAGGTGTAAGTAATGATTTAAGTAAGTACGTTTGATGTACTGGTTTCGTATAGAATACAAATGGTTTCGAATAATTTCGATAGATGTCATCACCGCCTACTCGTATGTCCATTTGCATGTTAAGAACAATAAACCTTAGCGAGCGCGCTCGCTACGTAATTTGATCGAGTACCTAACTTACACTACAATGTCTTCGAGTTGAAATGACTTAAGTACATAATCATGTATATCACTTTACAACTCGCTTCTGATCAAACTTTATATTCTAGTCAGCAAGACAATTTTTACGTCAACATGATAAAGTGATATAAGTTATTTAGAAAGTGTGATAAAGTATCGCGGTCTCACAGATGGAGTTGTTCTACATTAACATCAATTAAATCACACTATTTGACTTAGTTTTAGCGATACCAATTTAAAATCATATTTTGGTTTTCACTAGTGTAGTGAGTTACACATTTTTATGTTTTCGTAATTTAAATAATGTTTACTTAGTGCTTTATTCCAGCGTAAATTAGTTTAAACCTAACTCGCGCTAACGATGGTTTTGAGATTCGTTGATATAAATAAATCCGACATACAATTTGCCGTGTACATAAAACGCGGTCATAGCGATACATCCGAAAACGGATGCCGGGAACTAACGCGTCCTGGGTGACCCGACCTTGTCTGTGGAGTCTGATCAGCTTTGCGGATGAGTTGTATACAAGCCTCGGTGGGAGGCATCCAAAACCACCACGCACACAAAAAGCGGTCATAGCGATACATCCGTAGGTGGATGCCGGGAACTAGACGCGTCCTGGGTGACCCGATCTTGTCTGTGGAGTCTGATCAGCTTCGCAGACAAGTTGTGCAAACACCTGAGTTAACCTGAGTCAAAGGCTGCGGCTTGAGACCGAGGAGCGCTCAGTGGCTTCGGCCTCGTGCATATCGGACTTGATCAACCCGGTGTGCATGGTGTACTTTTGCTTTTACTTTATCTAGCTCAAACATTATTAAACATATCTATGTTAGGTTGTCAATTAGTTGAGACTTGAGTTGGACTGAAATTTAAATACATTGAATAAATTCCCGTCGGGTTGGCTTGTCGTTGAACCTAGAGTCAAAACTTCGCTCATTCGAACGAGAGGTGGATGCCCAATGCGATTTCAGGTGTAGGTTGAGCGTTATGATGAACGTGAATTCTGATAGGTTACTGTTAGGTTGGGTTCCGTTAGGTTTGAGTTGCTGTTGGGCTGATGTATTCGTTGCGTTGATCGAGAGGTGAAACAGAATGCCCAGTGCGATTTCAGGTGTAGGTTGAGCGTTATGTTGAACGCAAATGCTGATAGGTCACTGTTAGGTTGGGTTCCGTTGGGTTTGAGTTGCTGTTGCGTTGAACGAGAGGTGAAACAGAATGCCCAATGCGATTTCAGGTGTAGGTTGAGCGTTATGTTGAACGCAAATGCTGATAGGTTACTGTTAGGTTGGTTACCGTTGGGTTTGGGTTGATTGTAGGTTGTGTGCAATTCATTGTATTATTGGGCTTCTGGATCACCACGAATGAGTGAGGGCGAAATTTTTCGCCCGATCGAATGAATGGTGGTCCAGAATGCCCAATAATATACTACTGACACTTAATGAACAATGGACCCAGCGTCGAATGAATAAAATGGATGGGTAAATAGATAATTACTTATCTAATATATAAATTTTAGTTACTTGTCCAAAGGTCTACGAGTTCATTGTTTATCAATCATTATCAAGGTGTTTAACTAACTTTTTGTATTATTTTTATTTTTACGGTCATCCCGTTTGAAATTAATTTTTCACAAATTTGAAATTTGTGAAAAATCAAGGTGTTATCAAACTAGGGTTCCACAATCTTGTTTATACTGACACAGTGCAGGAAATAATTGTTCAGTGATTCAATATTTTCTTTGTAAAGTTTAAACAGGGATGGTTGATAATGTTGGTCAATACAGATATCCGTATGACACAATTTAATACTGTTTCTCTGAAATATTTTATCTGATTGTCTATAGTAAAAATTATCAACAGGAGCAACGAAAACGGTAGAGCGAAATTGATAAAACCAGGCGTTACTTTGAGGTCTTATTCATGAACCGTAAAAAATAATTTGCTCCTGAACTACCAGTACCATGTTTTATAAAGCTACAAGTTACAATTTATAAGCGGAAGTCTCATTCTATCACCGTTTGTTAGAAAGAGACTTCCGCTTGTAAATTACAACTTGTAGCTTTATAAAACACGACCCAGACGAAAACAGCCTACCTATCGTAGGACTATTGACACCAATAATAATTAATTAACCTAATCTCAAACTAGGCAAATGGGTACTAGACAACGGATAAACATACTTATATACCTACTTGTTAAACATCCAAAACAAGAGAACAAACATTCGTATTCATCATACAAGCATTTGCCCCGACCAGGGATCGATCCCGGAACCTCAAGCGTCATAGTCAGTGTTTCTAACTCCCATTTCTAGTTACAGAACTAGAAATGGGAGTTAGAATGTGAAGCCAAGCACAGGCTTGGCTTCACATTGAGCACGTAGAGAGTTCAGAACGTGTGTGTTTGTGTTGGTGGTGACAGTTGGGTCTGTCACATGTGGTGAATCACCACAGTGGTGATTTGTGTGGTAGTGGATGTAAAAGCCACTGCATGAAAATATACAAAGACGTAGCTGTCTTGCTGAGTTTTAGTTCACCAGTGTTCCCAGATGGTGTTCAATTAAATTAATTATAATAATAATAATAATAATGAATGTTTTATTGCTGGCAAAGCACACCCATACATCTTAAAAATAAATTTAGTACAATAGTACTAGGTCATTAAACATTTAGTAGGTACAGTAGTACATACTTAGTTACAAAATATTACATACAAATAAACAAACAAGTGTAAACATAAACCGCATAATAAAAATATAATACGGACTTTAAAAATTAACATTTAGTCCTCACTTTATGTTTCGATTTTGGTGCCCAGATAGCCAGTACCCATATATAGGACTCATTAGGTCCTGGGACACGGCTTTGAGGATTCTGTTCCGCGAACAACACAGTCGCTCCCAAGAGGAGGCAATACGCATCCGCATTACCGCATTAAATAGGTAAATTTACATTTTAGGATGTAGAGCAACTTCATACGTATTTGATTAAAAAGTGTGCTTATTTATCTTTTGTGTGATTTCATTTCAGGTTATTTACCCCTGAAAAGGTGAAATGGAAGACTGAGAATGAAGAAGACGGCAACCCTTGTCCACACAACGGGACATGCTTGAAACATATTCTCAAGGTAGGTACATAATAAATTATTTTCTTATACTTATGCACAAGTCGGCGTCAATAAAAAATAATAAATTGTAAAAGCTGGACGGAGAGCAATAAACGGACGAGTGAGTCTGAGAACCGAGCTGTAGGCGAGGTCCTCGAAGAGACTTAGCTGAGACATTACATGGCGCTTTTCACGATTACACAGAGGAAATAAAAATTAATTATCATTTTACCGTTAAATTTCTTATTTTTAGTAAAAAGGAATAGGCAATAAGAAAAAGAATAAACGTTATGCTAAAATAAAAAACGACCAACGGAGCGACGACTTAGAAAAGATTGCGGGACCGCGGTGGATGCGGAAAGCACAAGACCGGTCTGAGTGGAGAGCCGCGGAAGAGGCCGCCGTCCAGCAGTGGACGTCTTTTGACTGACAGGATGATGATGATGCTTAAAAATATTTAAAAAACATCTGTTTTTTTTTCAGGGTACCGCCACATACTTTGGTGTTGGCACAGCCATAACGTTAGCCAGAGTGATCTTGCCAAATATCGGCTCTCCGCTGCGAGCGATCTCTACCATACAACCAAAGCACTTCAAAATGGGCCTTTTCTTCGGTTCCTATATCGGTATTTACAGAGTACGATTTGTTACTGTATGCTATCTTGATTTTAAGATGTTTTTAAAATATCATTCGCTTGACAGTTTTCACTTACTTTATTGTCAGCAAAACTGAAATCTGCTTAAATTACTAACTAGCTATTTGTGTCAATGATTACCCAACACATCAAACAATTTTTGAAATACAGTACCTACAGGTAGTAAAATAATCTAAGTATTCTATCCTTCAACACCTATTTCGTGCCGTGTGCGGTCCACTACGTTGTAAAGTATGGATCCTCATAAGAGATGTCACACTGCTTGCGTGACGTGCGCGTGCACGTGCTCGTAATGCGTATCTATCGCAAGCGGTATGACATCTCTTATCGATCTCTTGACGACCGAATAGCCTAGTGGTTAGAGACCCTGACTATGAAGCTTGAGGTCCCGGGTTCAAATCCCGGTCGGGGCAGATGTTTGTATGATGAATATGAATGTTTGTTCTCTGGTCTTGGATGTTTAATATGTATATAAGTATGTATTTATCTATATAAGTATGTTTATCCGTTGTCTAGTACCCATCAGGCTTTGCCTAGTTTGGGACTAGGTCAATTGGTGTTAAATTGTCCCGTGATATTTATTTATTATTATGAGGATTCATACTTTACAACGAATCACGTGTAGCTCGACCTTTAGTCGTTCATTTACTCACTTCACTTTCCATTGCAGGCTATGATATGCTACTTGTGCCGTAAGCGCGGCGCGGACGCAGCGTTGTACGCGCTGCCGGCTGGCTACCTCGCGGGACTATCGTTCCTCTTCAGCCCTAGCTTAGGATTTGCCACTGCTTCGGTTACAGCTGCCTTGAAAGTGAGTATCGATTCTTTTATAAGGTAAGATATTGATATAATCAGGCGTACTTTGCGGAGGTCCAACAACTGTACGTACTGTTTTTTTTTAACTTTATTTATGGGGAGCCAACAGCGTATAGGTTATTAAAACTATTTATTCAGTAAGAAGGCGGTTAAATGGTCTTTTACGCGTATTTTTTGAGTCGACCAGCGCTTTCGGAAGGACCGCGATTGCCAAGAAGAATACGCCGCAAGAGACTTACTTAATAACCATTGTTATTAATAATATTCCTTCCTTTGTAAATCTAGCATGTAAAATTAAATTAAACTTTTTTCTCTTCCGTAATTTATCTCCCTTTGTCATAGTCACTTTACATTATCAGAGGCCCGAGTATGAATATTCGAAACCTGCGTAACGTAATCGAGTAGTAAACGTTATCGAGAAATTTGTATGACGTTTGGAACAGCGCCCGCCATTGAGTGTATTTGGAACTAAAATTTAGTATGAGATTTCTTGATCTCGATACGATAGCGTAACGTTGCGCAGGATTCGAAAACTTCGTGCTCAGCCTACTGACATAGTAGAAAAACCTTTCCCACGGGCCAGGCAAAAATCAATCTTATGACAGTGTCATAAACATTTCACAAGGGAAAGCTTTTCTCACTTTAACTTGACACGATTTTGTTTCCACTTCTCAGTTGTATTCGACGATTCTCTACGAGAAGAAAGTGCTGCCATCCAACATACCTTTGCCAGAGATGCTGTACTGCATCTGTCAGGGCACTCTCTTTCATGCACGGTTCATGCATCCGGAGACTTGCCCGAACTATATGTTTAAACTCACTGACGGAGTCAGCAATGGGAGGTTAGTCTGTCAATTTTTTTTATGTATAGATTAAAATTCAGAATACATTCATAACCGCAGGCCGCACACTGTATCCATTTTTTAGGGTTCCGAAACCAAAATGGTAAAAACGGGACCCTATTACTAGACTGCTGTCCGTACGTCTGTCTGTCTGTCTGTCCGTTTGTCACCAGGCTGTAGCCTATGTAGACTATTGTAGACTATGCCAAACTACTCTATTTAAGAGTAGTTTTAGTTGTCTCACTTTTATGTGCGCTCGCGGGTTCTGGTTTGTTCTGTATTCTGAGGATTTTTAAAATGAGTAAGCTTGTCATATGAAAGTAAGCTATGTAGGTACTGCTACCCATTGAAACCTGTAATATAGCAGGAAAACACAAACGTGTTTTTTGGCCTTGGAGAAAAAAAGGAAGGGAAGATTGTGTGAGTCCCGCACTTTCACAGACTAAGGTAATCAGTTAGTTGCTTCTTTTAACATGAAACTACCGTGAGACTCAATCACAGTGAAATAGAAACGGATCACTCACGTATATAAGTCGAGTTTAGCCCGCACACTGTGTGCGTCTCGCCGTCGCTGGGTCGTGCGCTCCCAGAGGAAGGACTACGAATTAGTCCGAAACATGTCGGGCTAAACTCGACTTATATAAGTTAGTTGCTTATTTGTAAATCGGTCCTTACAGTGCACAGTTAACAGACTGTATTAGTAATTATAGGCTATGCATTTAATTATCGTTGATTAACCATTGTAACGTTTTTGTTTCAGAACGAAACAACTGTCAAATAATATCCAAGCTGTTGCTAAAATGGCGTTGTCCATAGGATTATAAAATGTAACAAAATTTTATATAGGTAATTGAATAGGAAATTCTATTATGGTTTAATAATAATTATGCGGTGAATGTCCTCAAAGGTCCACTAAACAAAACTGATGGGTTCGTTAGTGGATCATAAATATAAATAAAATGTAATTAAATGTACTGTTCGCACTGTGAACTAATTTGATAAAGCCACTTTAGGATCTTTTCCCATTAAGCTTGATGAATTTTCGTTTTTATTGGAGATAATAATGTCATAGCCATGATGTACTGCGGCAAGGTTCTACGACGGCCTGGGCATCAAATTGGTTCGCCGTGCTTACACGTAACGTAATGTAATTTATTTTTAAGCGTTGCATAATGTGAAGGTTTATTTATTGAAAACTAAATCGGTGACTGATGAGTGATAATAAAGGATTTTGTTAAAGTTTTGGTACAAACTAAATGTATTTTATTTAAATAATGAAGAAAACGAACTAAAACTCGTAAATCACAAATATTGCCAAGAAATTTATAAATACCTTCGACAGTGGATTTTAGCTGGGTAGGTTTTTAGAACGTAACGGACGGCGCTATCCAGTAACGCGCGTGTCAACAGAGAGAGGGCTAGTCAAAATGCGCTCAAAGCGCATGGCGTAAGCGCCAAAGCGTTTAAAATTGCTCTGGGTAACAAACTAAAATATTGTTTTTTTTTTATACAACGAGGAAGGCAAGCGAGCAAGTGGGTCACCTGATGGTAAGTGATCACCACTGCCCATAGACACCCGCAACTCTGGAGGGTTTGCAGATGCGTTGCCAACCTAGAGGGCTAAGATGAAAAGCCTCTTGTGCCCGTAATTACACCGGCTGTCTTACTCTCCACACCGGAACACAACAGTGCAAGCACTGCGCTTAGCGGCAGGATTAACGAGTAAGATGGTGGTAGCGATCCGGACGGACCTCGCACAAGGTCCTACCACCCAGGTGATTTGATTTTTGTCTAACCAAAAAAGAAGACTAATAATTACTTTCCTTTTATTCAATCGCAGTTACATAATTTCGTCTCATTCCGCTTCAGAAACGATAAAAGTGCCGAGGCAGGCTTTTTCAAAGTGTTCGAGGATTTAGATTACAATGTTTTCGTCTTTGGGATACTTAACACATAATGATTAGTATTTAATTATAGGTAGCGACTTAAGAATATTTTGCGAACAGAGGAGTGAGAAATTGAGTATATGTAATAGTCAAAGTTTATACCTATAGGGAAAAAGTACAGAAAGCTAATTTCCTTATTTACGATCACTAATTACAATAATTGTAGTCTAATTATTGGCGACTAGCTGGAGTTATTATCTCTGGCTCATTGACTTCACATTTGAACCTTGCTCCTGATAGCGCACTGTCTTGATCTTTTTGTTGCGCTGCCAGGTCGGCACGGACATTTAGTATTATTGCTAATACAAATATGTACACGTATAAAACAGTACCGTGACTGACTGACTGACAGACAGACAGACAACGCACAGCCTAAACCACTGGACCTAGAGGTGCGCTAAGAAGCGATATTTCCAAATTCCCACGGGATAGGGAACTAGCACATTTTGAACTATTTTACGGGGGCAAAGCGCTAGTTGTAAATAAACCCATGTCGAACAATAGCAGCAGAGTCTCTACTCATTCGCTCGTCATCACTATTAGTTTGCAGATGGTAAGCCAACGTCAGAAAATATGGTAGATTGAAATAAAAACATCGTAAACAATTTCAATGCTTTATAAACTAATGATGTGCCTCAAACCAACCCTGAAAATACCGGACAAATTAAAGATAGTTCGAAGAGCTATCCAGGTATTGCTGACACTAGTGGTTCCGCTGTCGTCACGGTGTCATCTGCTACCACTGATGCATCGCCGCTCTTTGTCACGCTGTGGGCTGTTTCAGCGTTCTGATCCTTACCTCGGTGCGGTGTTGAGTCCAAAGGATTGATGATTATCACCTTCTTAATGTGGTCCGAAGACGACATGGCGGTTGCCGGGCCGTTGCCGAATCTGCATATGGCTTCGCACTGCCCAAAGAATAAAAATATTCATCATTCATCACGACAATCATCATCATAATTATCAGCTTAAATTAGCTTCTCATCTTGGGTGGTGGCCGATGGGGCCAGAAGGTTCTCGAATGGCGTCTGCAGACCGGGAGATGAGCTATAGGTAGGCCTCTAACAAGATGGAGCGACGATCTGGTGAAGATCGCGGGATCGCGGTGGATGCGGAAAGCACAAGACTGGTCTGAGTGGAGAGCCTTGGATGAGGCCTGTGTGTGGCGGTGGACATCTTTTGGCTGACATGATGATGATGACGGTGATAATGATCGTGGCTTTTGTATTTTGATCGTCTGTGTTCGCTTTTAAACCTTGTACTGTTTCGTGGTGTTCAATAAAGAATTATTTGTATTGTAATTATCAGCCGGAAGACGTCCGCAGCTGGATGTTCCCCAAGAATCTCCATGATAATCGGTCTCTATCCGCAACCAATTGAAGAATTAGGATTTAAGAAGAATGAAGAAGCTGTAATTGTCCTCTTTAGGAAATAAATAGCAGAACTATTCCCGAACTACGAAGTTCTTACCTGCGTCTGACTATAGAAATTGTTCTTGTTACCACCACATCCTGAGTAGATAACTTCTTTGCAAACATGCCACATCTGGTCGTAGTACCACCTCTTGGTGTCCCCGAAACAGAAACCATAATCGAATCTCAGACTACAGTAGGGTGGTCGGGTTTCTACGGAAAAAAAGACGGTGATTTGTTACCTGCCATCATCATTAGCCTATTTACGTCCCACTGCTAAGCACACCTTAACAGTTTTGTAATATTCTCGCACTGCTTTGTGACTGCAGCCTTGAAGAACAAACTGCTCAGCATTTTATTTAATGCTGCCCAGAGCGACCCAGAGGACCTCTATGTGAATGTGATACCCGACGCTGGTAACTGGCTGCGCAACCTGGATGTTGACTTATCATGTGTAATTTAATGCGATTTCCTATACTTGTCCAATGTCATACGATTAAAAAAAAGAAATACTGCCATTAGTGGCGTCCAATGAATAACATTTGCATTGTATTGTATTGTACTCACTCCTTCCAACTTGGGTGAGACAAGTGTCAATACACTCGCTGTATGTGTCGAATCGGTTCCCGTTGCCCATACAGCCGCCCCACTGGAAAGTGTTGGTGCAGTTCATATCTGATGGACTGAAGTAGTACATGTCGATGGCGGCGCGACATGGACCTTTCTGAGGTTTAAGTAGACAAGTCTTGTCGGCGACTGGAACAAAGGAAGGTTGTTTTTAGCAGCAGCGCTGGCACTGTTGTGTTCCGGTCTGGAAAGTAAGACAGCCGAGGAAATCACTGGCACAAGAGGCCTTCCATCTCATCATCGTCTTTTTTTAGGTTTGCAACGCGTCTGAAAACCCCCGGGGTTGCGAGTGTCTATGGCAGTAGTGATCACTTACCATTAGGTGACCCACTTGCCCGTTTGCGTACATTATAGGTTGTATCAAAATTGCGCTTTGAAGGTTCCGAGTCAGAGCAATCATCTCATAATGTTTTTGCTACTTTACGTACAGTCCATTCAATGTAGGACAGGCGGACAGGCAGACAGCGCCATCTCCTGTCCTATAATGAAACTAATGTACATTTTGATGATTTCTGAAAAACTCTGCTATTTAGAGTTATGTTATATTTTTCCTGTAATATTTACGTAAACGTCTGCAAACTTCTTAAATAAGGAGGGATGGAGTATTGCTGTGAATATAACGTGTATGTGTATGGAACAGAATACGCTAGCAGGGATATGTGTTTCTATGGAGAAAATCGAAAGGCAAGTGTTTCCTCTTAAGACCAATTGAACCTTAACTTACTTTTCGGCGAATAAGTTGTACTTCTGCGTATATTTTTTTTTATCGTATTATACTGTAACTTGTCGCAGTTACAACCAATACAAAACAATGCTAGTGTTATTATGAAACAGTTCATTGTGAAGGAACTTCACATTGGTAATAAAAATATGTTTATTCGTCAAAATGTGTATTGCATTCGCAACGAAATAAACATTGGAATTGAATTGTTTTATTGCGAATTTTATGTTGTTTTTATTTTCTGCAGTTGAACCGTTGCGTGATGTCGGACGAATGCAAAATCGACGACGTAAAAACAAATGCCATCAAAAATCGAAGTGAATAAAAAAACGGGTTTGCGGCATTTTGGTGTCAATTGTTGAAATGAAAGTGTTAAACATTAGGACGTTTATCTTATTAGGAAAGAGCTAGTTTTTATACCACTTCATGTTGTTGGCTTTAAAAGCCGAAGCGTTATACACTATCAGCTTTAACGTGTCAAATTGCTTGCCATACTAAATAAACCGGTACTAAACCGTGAAATTATGATAGCACTTGTGAGCGACGTAACCCTTAAATTACTATTTTTGTACAATCTTATTTCTAATGCAATAGCGAAGGGACCTGCGGGGTCGGGTGCGGGGCGCGGTACGCCAACAGCTTACCTCCGCTTCAAAATTCTCATTTTAGTGTCGATACAAGCTTTTGCCCAAACCGCACGTCCCCTCTGCTAATAAAACCTATAGGTACCCCGTTTTGCTAATAAAAAAACTTTTCGTATATTTTTGGCCTAATTTTCGGAGTAAAAAGCCCTGCCCTCCACAGCACTTGAGACTACGAGGGGAGGCTGTAATTTGAGAATAAAACTGGTAGGTAGATACAGCCAATCAAACATGTTAAAATTCGGCAAACAGAAAATCTAAGTATTGTTATTGCATCCTATGATGCAACGTCGCATCCTTTAGGTAAACAGTAAACATTATGATGAAAGTGTAGTCACTTGGTTAAAAAATATATACAGCCATTCAATATTTATAGAGTAAAAATTCATTAAAAGTTAAAATACTATACCGCCAATCTCTAGCCGAATGCTTAGGATAAACAAAAGAAATAAAAACAAAACACTAACAAATCTACTAACTCGAATACGCCACTAAAAAGTTAGCATTCCCCTTTAAATAAAAATCCCGTTCTGCGACTTTGATTGAGAAGTCCCGGGATAGCGGGGATTTCCCACGCTCCGAGGGAAATATCTTTCAGAGTGGATTCCTTTTTGTTTTGTTATGGTAGTCTGTCGGATTTCGTATTGACAGTGGTTCGAGATCTTAGTCGGTTTGCTATGTTAAACCTTTCTGAACTCTTTACACGTTTGTATATTTTTAGGTGTCGATAAAACGGAGTGTAAAAGTTTGAGCTTTAAGTCTTTTCACCGGGTCTAGGTGTGTGTCTCTGTGTGTGTGTTTGTGTGTTTATTTCGGAGTGTGACTCCTTATATTCGCAAAATAGCGCACTATCAGAAGACACTATAATAGATTCTTACCAACGAATGAAACTATTTATTATAAACTAGGCATGACTGCTTACAAAGTTATGACTATTTTATTTCCTTCTGGAAACCAATCAAATAAACGTATTTCAAATAGAACAATGAACATCAAATATAATTTAGCAATACACCCTGGGCAATCGTGTTTTTGGTTTTAACAACAAATTTAATTTATCCATAGCCTGTACGGCGGAATGCAAATACGCTTAAATTCCCACGAATTTATTTTCCTGGCCAACATCAATGCAGCAGATTGCAAATTCATTTTTGATTCCCAAACAAAGTCCCATAAAATAGCACTAAATAAAGCCTTTTGAATAAAGATTATTTACATAAAATGCACAATACTTAACCACCGCAATGCGTGCATTACCTATCTAATTCTCTTGTATTATGTTAGCGAAGCAGTTTCCGCTTACCCGGCGCAAGGCGACGAAAATCTGCATTCCAGATTTAATTTAAAGGCTTTGCAGAAAAATTACTTGCACAAACAATAATCTGCATCCAACATGGATTTTGATGCTTTAAAACAAGACGAATGATGAATGATATTCCGAGATTCTGTTCTTTATTCTAATTTTGGGAATGTTTAAGTTCATGTAAATTTTAACGGAACAATTTCTGTTGCATCTTCGTCATCTTTTGAATATTCAGCATATCAAACACCTTGAAATTCGTGATCTTTATTTTTTTCTTTATCAGTATTCTCAAAATAAACCATAATAATAGTACGTACTTATTACAGGTGCGTCATCATCATCACAACTTGTCTTGTTCTACGGCCCACTGCTGGGTACGGTCCACTGCCTCCTCTCCGAATGAGAGAGATTGGGAGTTCCCAAGTGGACCCAGTGCGAATTAGTATAGTGATAAATAAAATTACAAACGTTGGTAATTTCGCGCATAAATTCCGAAAAACTCTGAGATGCGAGCCGTAGCTCCAATCCACCACTCTGCTTGAGAGACCATTTTAGGTCAAACCACTAGGCCATCACGGCTTTTATCACTAGGCCATACAGGTGCATAAACAACATTTTAAAACAGGAATTTGATCTTACTTAAAATCACTTCCTGAATTCGAAATTGACTGCGAAAATGCTCCACAGCTCAAACACTTCATTTAATCCGCATCCACAACTCACAGAATAAATAACAGAAGAAGTACACAACGCCCAAGTTACAGTCACAGCTAAACTACCGACAAAAATACAACATTCAAATCACATTCCCCCAGAACTAACACAAGTCCAAACTCAACGTCGCTTTGTCAAAAACTTGCTAAACCCTGCTACAATGTAAGTTCCTGTTGCAAGTAGGTATCAAACTTTAATTACAAGGAAGTTTGTAAACACAGCGGAGCCATGCCCCATAGTTAGGGGTCACAATTAACAATGCAAATGTGGCTGGCGAAAGCTGTTCAGAATTTCATACCGCGAATACATATGGTAATCGAGTTTTGGCTTGAGAAAAACGTCATAGAATAGGATTTGAACTGGCAACTCGTTAAGATTTTGCGCCGCTAGGACCCGAGTTGGCGCGGCAAGGCGTGAGCGCAGCCAATGCAGACACAGCCTATTCACTATAATTTTTAAGCCCCCACGCAATAATTGGGATGTTACAAGTTTGACCTGTGTATGGGTGCATCTGTGTATGGGTATCTGTCCGTGACATTGTAGCTCCAATTCTCTTCCTTCGGACTTCGGTCCCCAGGCATAACATCGGCTTGGAGAGAGATCTCTCCATTGTGGTCTTACCATCGACATACTATAAAACATTAAAGGTAGGCCACCATGGCTCGTTTTAGCGAGTGATGGCGGTGATTGGTTTCCATCAGGGCTCGTTTCCCCCCGCTCTTATATAAAAAAAACAACAAAACTTTGTGATATCACAGAATCGATTTAACATTAGTTGGACGAACCGTCTGTTTTGACGGCGAATTTTGTATGGAACGTCTCTGTCGACGGCAAAATATGACAGTATCCGTTGATTTTATGAATATTCATTTGAGTCGTCGCATAATAATATAACTATCCAGGAAACTTACGTCGCAGGGTTAATGTTCCTGGAATTGTTAAATAAATAAAGACCTTGTACAACATGAAACGCAATAAAGGAATGAATTAATGAATCCAGGATTGTGAGTGAGATTGTGAGTGATTCAGCTGTATATTTTCTCAGGTCGGCTGTGACTGAGTCTCATTTACGCGCTGAGTTTCGGAGTTCGTTAGTATTTTGTCTTGGCTGACTTAATTTATGTATGTATTATAAAGTTACGGCGCTGCGTACGGGGTAAGTGGGTTTTAAAACTGAAGCACCGAATTTCGTTTTTTTTATTAGCCTCTGTGCTATCCATGCTTGTTTTAGATTCAATATTTAAAATAAAGGCTTCATAATTTCAATCCGTAATTTAAATAACTACTTACTCCAAAGACGAAAACAATTTTATAGACAAAATCCCCGGTAGAAATATGTTTTTAAGTTACGCCTGCCTCGGTACTCTTATCGTTTCTGAAGTGAAGCGAGAAACAATATTGTAACTGCAATTGAACGAAAAGAAAAGTTATTATTGGTTCTTCTTTTCGGTTTTTAAGCGCTTTGGCGCTTACGCCATGCGTTTTGAGCGCATTTTGACTAGCCCTCTCTCTGTTGACGACGCGTTACAGGATAGCGCTGTCTCGCTTAAGTAAATAAACTCCGCCCTTCACTCTATCACCTTAATACCTACTAAGTCTGCACAAATAACTGACCTAGAATCTAGACTGCAGTCTAGGCATCGCCAAGCGGATGGATGGCGCGTCGCCGCGGAAGCAACGTATAGAGTATTGCTGCATTAGATAGTTCAGCGAAGTATTTGGTATTTGGGTGACAAATATTAATGTGTGTATAGTTGTGTAGGTGGCTCAGGGTTGGTTACAAGGATCCCACGTGTTCATCCACCCGCTCGAGTCTAACAGGGCTAACAATTTCAGCTCCTTTAGACTCCAAGTGCTCGCCAAGGACCAGCAGATGTTCCTGCGCTCCGACTTCAGACTGGAGGGCGTGGTGTTCCGTCGCTTTAAGGGAGCGAAGATTTTTTTTTTGGGTTTTCATCCGAAGTATGATTGAATTTCACAGCGCATTGGTTTACTCTAATGCTGTATAACTGTCTTGGTAAATAATAAATAAAATTATGTGTACATGTATAAATATTATACCTTGACGAACGGGTAGCCTTGAGGTCGGAGGCCAGAGTACGAATATTCGAATCCTGCGTAACGTTATCGAGAAATTGTATGACGTTTGGAACAGCGCCCGCCAGTGAGCGTACTTGAAACTGACAGCTACACACGACTACCCTCGTTTTCATCATAAGTTTTATTGCCAAAACTAGGGATCATACTACACTGGTCACGGCACTCTGTAAAGATTCGTTCAAACTAACCGTTGACAGACACGTCACAGATTCACGCGTTTAACTCATTAAAATCCCTTATATATGCGTCGGGAGTTAAAAACTCATTTATTGAATCATCGTTACTTTGCGGAAGTCCATATTTATGAACTAAAAACAATTGCTTTGCTATGCATGTAGTGTATAGTTGAACAGTTGCTTTGGTGCTTCGATAATGGCCTCGTAGAGAGCGCCGAAAGGCATCAGCGTTTAGTGTAGCGGTGGTGGTGATAGTTGGGTCTGTGTGGCATGTGTTGATTCGTGTAGCAGTAGAAGTGGAGGTGTTGCATGGAAACACACATTTGCAGCACAGACGTAACTATTTTTCACATGTGGTTGCGGGTAAGCAAAGTAATTGTTTTAGTTAAAAACTCGTCCGACACGAGGTCTCTGAGTTCAACATTACACTATGCGGTACCCTCGCGGACTACGTTTGTTCATTAGAGAGGTTTTAATTTGATTTTTCTACCTCGTTCTAATTGCAGCCTTCTTATAATTTTCTGCTCATTTACGCGCACAATTCGCTGGCGTCGTTTGTTATTAAACCGAGCGCGGGGATCTTTAGAGTTGCATTCAAAATAGCGTCTTTTTGTTCTACTTTCCCTTTTTGTTCGCGACTCGTGCGGTGAATACATTTCACTTATGAGGTTCGAATGGTTGTTATTGTTTTTTCTAAGACTCTTTTTTTAAGACAGTTTACTTTATAACTCCACATTGGTGGTTTCGCATTTGGTTTGTTTTGTTTGTTGTACCTAGTGTTCAATAAAGAGTTATTGTACTGTATTGTAAGCGTGGTAGCCTAGTGACTTGACCTATGGCCTCTCAGGCAGAGGATCGTGGATTCCAGCCCCAGTTCGCACCTCTGAGTTTTTCGGAATTCATGTGCGAAATTACATTTTGCAATTTATCATGAGCTTTTAGGTGAAGTAAAACATCTTGGGGAAAGCCCCACATTTAATGATTTTGAATTGCTCCGCATTGAGATGCGCATTGGGCTAGTGTTGTAAAAAAGTCAAGTCTTTTAGTCTTCATTTCGAGACTTGAGTAGATTTTCAAGACAAGGACTCGATAGTCACATGAGTCCGAGTCCTTTGAGTCTTCTGAGTTCTTTCGAGTCTTTTAAGTTCTTCGAGCTAGACTGAGTCATGAACTTGAGATGGTGTATTATAAATATTACAATAGGTAACACTGGGTGATTTTATATCGTCATTTATATTTATTTACTAATCTGATTGAAAAAATCGCGCAATAAAAATCAGTAACAATTTAATTCCATTAAACGCAAATTTAAAAATTCTCAGTCTGAGTTCTTTTTGGCATGACTCAAATCTTTTTACAAAAGACTCCAAATTCTGAAGGACTTGAGCTCTAAGTATTATTTATAAGACTCGAGTCTTCAAAAATAGCTCAAGTTTAATTAAATAAGACTACAAGACTCGAGTCTTCAAAAATAGCTCAAGTTTAATTAAATAAGACTACAAGACTCGAGTTTCTTAGAACACTACAATTTACACTACACTACACTTTCGGCCCCCGTGGGAGCTAATAGCCTAAGCCCTCTCATTCTGAGAGGAGGCCTGTGCCCAGCAGTGGGAAGTAGAGGCTGGTGAAGATTTTAAGCGTGACTCTGAGCCGCTTGTATCTAACGGCTCCCTGCTACCTGGACCAAGTCATCTGTCCACCTGGTAGGGGGCCACCCAACACTCCGTCTTATGACTTGAGGTCTGCGCAAATTGGTTATAATAAAAAAATATATACTTACAATAAAAAACAGTAGTGGTATATTGATATGGCTTTTGTATGAGCTTATAACTAAATTCAAATTCAAATGATTTATTGCTTACATGTTGTAAAATTACATGGTGTTATAAATGGATAATGATTCAAACATGCACCCTGCAAGGGCATTGCAAAATAGTACTTAGCTACATATATTTAACTTAACTCTATTAATAATTAATAACACATTCAGCTACACTTTTGTCGCGCATATTTAAGTTTGTGTTTATGTTTTGTGTCTTTAAATACTACAAATTATCGTCTAAATATTCGTTTAGGGAGTAATAGGCTTTGTTTATTAAATTTTCCTTTAATTTATTAATAAGTAGGTTATCTTTTACTTCTTTTTTTAATAGTTTGGGTAGTTTAGTATATATCTTTATAGTCATTTTAAGAGGGCTGGTAGAATGAAGTTTTAGTCTGGATGGTGGGAGCATTAATCTATTATTTTGCCTAGACGCGTTTCTCAATTTTACATCTTCTCTCTTGGTATAAAATTGAGGGTATTTTCGTACAAATTTGCATATCTCTAAGATGTATAAACACGTAAGGGTCAGTATTTTGTGCTTGATGAAGTGAGGTTTACAGCTATCAGTTTGTTTGATGTTTACTAGTATACGGATAAGTTTTTTCTGCACTGTTAAGATAGTGGGTTCGTCGGTACTATTGCCCCAGAGGATAGTTCCGTAACTGAGCCATGCATTAGCGTAAGCAGAGTATGTAGCGAGTGCCGTTTGAAAATCTATAGTTTTTTTAATTTCCCAAAGTGCGTAAACGAATCTAGAAAGTTCAGTTTTAATGCTTTTTATGTGCGATTTCCAAGATATTATTATGTGCTTATCTATCACTATGCCTAGTAGCGTAAAAGAATCTACAACCTCTAATGGTGTCGAGTTGTAGTTATAGTCGATAGTTAGCGGGACTTTTTGGTGTGGATGGCATGTCATTAATTTAGTCTTTTTGTAATTTATTTCAAGGTGGTGGTCATTCATCCAGTTCGAGACTTTATCCATCACATTGTTAACTTTTTCATTTATCTCAGATTTATTTTTACACGAAGTGAGTATAGAGATATCGTCAGCAAAAAGTACAGATGTTTCTTGTATTATTTTTGGGATATTATTGATATAGATGAGAAATAGGAGACTTCCGATTACACTACCTTGAGGAATAGAGGATGTCATATTTTTTATATCAGACCGCACGTTTTGAATTTTACCCGTTTTGAAGTCGTATTGCTCCAATTCTACAAATTATATTGTACTATGACGGTTTTCAATATTTCTAATTTTTGAAGTCACTTTTTGTCGGTCACTAGTTAACTATTTCTCTCCACCACTCTAAGGTTGACTAGTAGAGGTCCATTAAGAGGATAAGTCCGCCTTTGTACTCGAATTTGATTGTTTGTAAATTGTGTTTTTATCCTGTTTTTTTTTTTGTACAATAAGATGTTTACTTACTTACATAGGACCTCCTCCTTTTCTGGTTTCGGTTAAAAATAAAACAACTTTAAACGTATTTGAAATTTTATTTCCGTGTTATGTACAACAATTTTATATTTAGAAAAATCTTTGGATAAATTAATAAAGTAATAACTATTCTAGCTAATTCGTGATTTTAAATTCTAAAATTTTGTTTCGTTTATTCTTCTCGAGGCCCCCACTGACGTCGTTACCACCCAGCTGAACTGCAAGACTGATTTCTTAAATCAGTGTCAGAGGGTCGAGCATGACTTTTCGAATCCTGCGTAACGTTACGGTTATCGTATCTAGATCGAGAAACCTCATACTAAATTTTAGTTCCAAATACGCTCACAGGAGGGCGCTGTTCCAAACGTCATACAAACTCGATAACGTTTACTATTCGATTTTACGTGACGCATGTTTCGAATATTCGTACTCGGGCATCTGTTGACAAAATTACTAGCATTTAACGCTGGACGAGAGCGAAGTTCTATCCCACTCTTACGCGTCAAATGTTGCGAGGTGATTAGTATTTACCTATCTATACCCGATGTATATGCGAGCATGAAGCATCCGACTTCTTCACTGTTAAGAAAGATATAATATAAAGCATAGTATCTTTATGGAAAGCCAACCTGATCAAGCCCCTATTTCACCATCTTTACAATTGTCAGTTTTATATGACAATTCGAGCTACATTTCTTTGACAATATGAAGCGCGCTAAAACAAAAGCTCTTCAAGTCAGCAGTTGACACCGAATTGTCATGGAAAACTGACAATTGTTAAGTTGGTGAAACAGGGGCCTTATCGTTGATTAACACCAATTGATGAAGTCCAAACGAGGCAAAGTTTGTACCTACAGTATTAAACAAAAGTATTTAAGCAACCAAAGCGGTCACAATGATCTTCACTAGCTCTTATGTCTATAACAATAGAGCCGTGTTTAGATCATTGTGACCGCTTCGGTTATTTAGCTAGTTCTGCTGCTGACTGTACTATTGGTACTAGGCAACATAATAAGCATAGGTACTTATATAGTTCAATACATACATTATACAATAAGTATTAAAACCAAAGACTTGATAACAAATATTCGTCCCCACCGGGGATTGAACCTGGGACGTCAAGCTTCGTAGTCAGGTCATCTAACTATTCATTCGTGAAGACGCATCTGTAGGTTGTACCTACACTAATTTCATACCTGAGCGCCTAGTGTAATGGCCGACCGGGCCAAGAAATACGTCTCGATCGCGTTCGCGTTTAACAATGCTCATACTATTTGACACTTTAACGCAAACGCGATCGAGACGTATTTTGTGCTTTTTGATTACACTTAAGGGCAAGCGTCTAGTGTAATCAACGGCCAAAAATACGTCCCGAACGCGTTTGCATTACGGGTGTCAATAGTATGAGAATTGTTTGTTGTCGATACGTGCCACTAGTGGCGCTGCTAATGTGCCCATAGTAATTCAAACGTAAAAGCGAACGCGATCGAGACGTTTTTTTGGCCGTTGATTACATAGAGCTTCTGTGCCCTTAGTGTAATCAAAAAGCACAAAATACGTCTCGATCGCGTTAGCGTTAAAGTATCAAACAGTATGAGAATTGCTTAACGCGAACGCGATCGAGACGTATTTCTTGGCCAGAGGGTCAAGCACGACTTCACGAAAGCTGCGTAACGTTACGGTTATCGTATCGAGATCGAGAAACCTCATACTAAATTTTAGTTCCAAATACGCTCACGGGCGGGCGCTGTTCCAAACGTCATACAAACTCGACAACGTTTACTATTCGACTTTACGTTACGCAGCAGTAAGTGGTGCTGGTGAATGATTACACTAGGCGCTCTGAAAGGCATCTCCGAACCGAGTGGTCACGGCGTCAGTATGGTGGGCTAATGGCATTTACTTATATATTTTTGCTTACGTCAATTCGTACCTATTTCATAGTTTTATTTTAGTCACTTTGTACAATGTATTTTGCTTAATTATATACAACATAGTGGGTGTTTTAATTAATATTATTAATTATGCATTAAGTACACAAAGTTTAATTAAATCATAATAAAAGACTTATTGTGCTTTGTTATGTGGGTACCTACTATCTACGTAGTAATCTCATAGTGGCATAAACAGCATCTTCTTAAAAAACTACGTTTCTACGGATTAAAAGTAACTCGTTGTTTTAAGCAAGAGAATATGTATATCAGTCTGTTAAGAACGTCAAATTTTTGTTAAATGTAAATAAGTATCTCTCACAATCTCATTTTCCATTAGTAATCATAGTCCAGTCAATGAAGACATGAAAAAGGATTTCGCTACAATAGGTCAAAGAGAGTTATAATCTGGCAAAGTGTTACATTTTGGTGTCTCAATTAATATTCCGAATTTGCGACCATAATTGGAAAAAAATTATCAAAAATCATGATTACCTGGTAGAGAACGCTCTGTAGCGATAAGGCCGCCCGATGTTAACGGTGGTTGTCTGTGTACCTTTTTTATATGATGCTCAATAACAGTAGTATGCAACTGTTAAATAATGCCTAATTATGTAGAGTTGCATACAATCATTGCTTTATCTACACACATTATACCTAATACTCCAAGATGGGTTCAGAAACCGAAGGCATAACAAACCTGTCACAAATTCGATTTTGTTTATTTAATGACACACGTAAGTACTGAGCTGACGTTTCGTATCGTAGGCCTATTTCAATTGTAGGCCTATTTCAATTAATGACACACGTAAGTACTGAGCTGACGTTTCGTATCGTAGGCCTATTTCAATTGTAGGCCTATTTCAATTAATGACACACGTAAGTACTGAGCTGACGTTTCGTATCGTAGGCCTATTTCAATTGTATTGGTTTTTGCAGATTTTTCCAATTTAAAACTCATAACGAAATACTGGTCGTTTTCTTATGGTTTCTGAACGCATCATAGAGAACTTATGATATGTGCGTAGATAAACCCTGTTATTCATAAACCTATATTAACTAAAATGCCGTTAAAGTTCGTTTATCCTTTTTTTGTCACATTGACATTTCCGTTAGTAAGAAGAAGACAAAACCTATTTTAGCTAAAGGCTTGAGTGACGTTTATGAATAAGGGCAAAAGACTTTTGTATTGTACAGTCAAGGAATTTAATTTCAACGAAAAGGGTAGGGAATTTAATTCCTTGACTGTATCTTAAATACAAGTATTTGTATCCTTTGGATTTAACAATGTCTGTTTGAAATGCATTTTCAATGTCAGCTATTCCCACCGATTACTTGGTTAGAACTATACTTAAGAGCAATAAAAACGGGTCACTTTGTATGAACAATTCAAAGTCAAAGTCAAGTTTGGGTCAAAGTGACCCGTTTGTTTTGCTCCTGAGAGTATTTTAAGTTATTGAGAACAACTAAACATTTTCCCAGCCAAAAACAGTAGGTAGGAAATAGGCAAATTTTATTCCGAGGAAAAATTGCGCAGTTGAAAAGAGAAAAAATTAAGCACAATTTTAATAACCATGCAAATACAAGCAGAGGCTAACCAATGCACTAATAATTGATAGTCATTGTGACTTAAAGTCACTTTCTGAAATTTCCTGCTTACCAATAAATTCACAACTGTATTTACAGCATTACAACCATAATTTCCTTATTTATTTATAGTGCATTCGCGTTAAGAATGTAGTCTATTATCAGCGTAAATGCAGGGTACATGCGTAGCGCAGACGAACGGGAGGGAGAAGGCGGCAAAATACGCAACCCCCCTCCCCCGTAGTGGTGCTGGCTAGCGGGGGATGGGGATCCCCTGCCAGCACAAACAGCCCACAGGTCTGAGGGGGGGACTAAAGTGTCCTGCCCCCCCCCCCCTTACTTTGTAAAGCTGGGGCCAGCTTGCGGATGTCACGGTCCACTGAGCGCTCCCATGGCATCCGGCATCCCGCAGCAAAGTCAGGAGGTACACCGACGGGTTTTTGTGGGTAGGCCTCTCCCTCCCATTCCACTTGGGTAGAAAAGGAACAAGGAGAGTCTCACATAACTCATACCCATTACGTATGCAACGCAATGCATTTTCCTGTCGGAAAAAATGAGTAAACGTCATTGGTGTATTGTATTCAAAGGTATTTCAAATTTGAGCGTCCTGATTGGTTACGGGATTCACAGCATTCTTAAGGCGAACGTACTATAGGTATGTATGAAAATAATAATACATAATATGGTAGGTATGTTTCGAAATTCACGTCACCGCCAAGACTCAGTCTCAGTAAAGCATACTTAAATAAGATAAGTTGGTGTGAATCCTGTGTGTGAAGCATTTTCATTATCAGTAAGTTCTTCTATCGGTGATTAGTCAATAAACGACTTAAATTAATACAATTACAGATTACTATTTTACAAAAAACATTACAACTCGGAGCAGTCCACGATCTTAAAGTAAAGATACAGTCATTGGTTTCACATTACAGAAATATTAAGTGATTATTTTATGTGAAATGAAAATCATGTGAAATACATTACAAAGCGTGAAAATAAGTGCTGATGCGAGTTCCCTGTCATTCACTACTGACTTTATAATATTTTTTTAGTTCATTTAACACTTTACAAGCATTAAAACTGTTTGTACTTTGATTCCTTTGCTGATCTTGATTCCAACATTACATTGACTAAACTTGCACATGGTATCCAAAATTTGTATTCGATGTTACTGTTTTGTTCTCGAACATTCTGATCATGTACACGCATTGTTTATTACAACAGAGGTATTTTTGCGCGTAAAAATAGTATAAGTTTTGTCAAATGTAAAAAAATATAATTGCATTATAGCGATTAAACGCCGTTGGTTCAACGAATAGTTTCCTTTTGCGAAATGTTACTTGCTTGCTTTTCGTAAACTTTTGAAACAGACATTTATATTTAACTAATATGTAGCCTTACTATTCCGTAAGATCTGTACGGATCCAGTTTAACGTATTTTGAAAGTTTTATCTTTGTAAAGTTTTAAAAATAACACAAGTTTTTTTTTCGTTCATTTTAAATGCTCATCAGAGTAAATTACAATTGACTGTACGGTAGCGTCAATAAAATAATTATAATAAATAAAATAAATACTGAAACTAAAGTAACTTTATGCAACAAAAACAGTTCTATTCATAACGCGACAGTTTGGAATAACATGTGATTTAGCAAAAACACTATCATTAAATTCATGTGTTAACAGTGACAGTGAAAGACAGACATAAATTTTAATACCAGCAGTCATTTTCCAACAAATCAAATATACTAAAATTACCTATCTCACAGACATCACTATTCATTATTAGTAGGTAGGGTCAGCGTCAAAAGTTGCTTGTCACTTTTGTACCTTTTCGCTCTACGGCCAGATACAGCGCGTCATACGTGATTGACAAGTGTGTTATTGCGACAAGGTACAAAGGTGATGAGCTACTTTTGACGCTGACTGTACATATAGATAATATCATAGCATTTAGGTAGCAGTTGGCAGTACGAACAGATTTTTCTGGCTTTTGTTAAGACACTTAACTTGCTTAACATTTTAGGTAGACGTAGGTAATACCGCGGTTATTGTATTGTATGTATGTTATGTGGCCAACTTTGCTTCGCTTGTTCAGTGCTGCGTTCAACGCGTAAAACAATGCTTGGTAATTAGACTATCTGATGTAAAATTAAGTGCGTCAAAGGCATCACGTTGAACATAGCTTTTATCGCATAAAACAACCGTGATCTTTACTAAGAACTGATTTTTCAATCCTAATGAGCTTTTATTCCACAGACACCCATACACTATTCTGTGGAATAGGAGCTTATCTGGAGATTGAATCTGTTGGTAACTGGTGCTGCTTAAAAGCTATAACATTACCGATGTGGAAATATAAGAAACACTAACTAATTCAATGCCCAACGAGAGACAGAAAGGGATACTTGTGGTTTCTCTCGAAGTCCAAATTTCCGTACTCTTCATAGTTGTTCTCGACTTCACTGAATGTGTCTTCGTTGAAGACATAGTCTTGGCTGAAGACCACGGGCAAGAAGAATAGAAACAGCAGGAGCAGCCAGCTGGTGAAGTTCTTGCTGGCTTTCCCGTTGAGAGTTACTGAAAGCGATATAGAATTAAGTTACATTACACGTCAATAAATTAAGCAGAAATAATACTGAACTTATATAATTAGAACAGTAACGAAATTGTAGTGTTCTAAAGCCGATTGAGTCGTTCTTTCACATTAATCATTAAAAACTACCTAGTAAGACAAATCGAGACACAATCACGAAAACGTCTACAGTTTACCATAATTATGTAGTTAACATGAAAAGGACGTAACTCGTAAGCAGACAAATAATTGTCTGTCTACGAGTTAAATGTGTTTTTCGGTATAAGAAAGACTTAAACCATAAACGGTCTTCTCAGGTTCTCAGTATCATCAATAATAGGCGTGTTTTTACAGCAGCTGAATACCCTAAGTATCAGATTCTTTAGTGGCGATGTAATAGATCGGACTGAAGTGTTACTGTTTCGTGGCGCTGTTGTTTTGTGTTAGAGCAAGGCTGCCCAGTGGCTCCCCAAGGCATTTGAATCTGCCCGCCAACTCGTTAATTGACCAGATGGCTAATAGCGCGACCCGGTGATGGTTAGCACTTGGTTCAACACTGCTTCCACCTCTAAAAGTAGTAACCCGGCGCCGCCTTTGGCTAGAAAATCTATTGGCCAGCCTTGTGTTAAGTTAGAGGAATAGTGCGTAAGAAACGTGATAATATCGGTTGGTAAAATAACCGAGTTCAAGGTTACTACGGACAAACTGAAGGCTATACGCGAACAGGTTGGAACAATACTTCGTAGTTAACAAGGAGTGAAACGCTTACGGCGGCCGACTGCTATGAGTTGTTAGTCAACTTATGCGCACTTGATCTGGCAAACTTAATCACAGAGCTGCAGCCCGTAGCGTAGTCAACATAAGGCGTCAGAGAACAGTAATGTTCCTACATTGATAACGTTTACGGCTGCCGACTGCTATAAGTTGTTAGTCAACTTAAGCGCAAATGACAAACCTAAATTCAAAGTCTCTAGTGTAATTTTTGACACAAAAAACGCCTCAATCGCGTTTTGCGTTAACAAGGCCATAGGTCAAACCACCAGGCTTTTATTTAGGCACTTCTTTTTGTAATATTTGTTCACCTATAACCCCCTTGTTACCGCTTGTAATTCTCCGTAGGCCAATACGTCAAAACATCCATTCATGCATGGTCCGATTCAGTCAGCTGTGGACGCATGGCTGCCCTTGTCACCCTGCGGGCAGTTGTTCGAGCGAAACTATTCGATTGACGCAGGCAGGATAGGGATTAATCAAATGTCAGAACTATTGAAGTGATAGTCCTATTGCAAGTGATATCAATCTCAAAACATTCTGATACTTGTGAGGTATGTACATTTGAAACATCCATGGTTGAGATAATCCCTTACATTAGGTGACAATTTTTTTAAGTAAAAATGTGTCTAACCAAGAAGAAAAAGCAATAATTGCTTATCTTTTCGTTCCATCACAGTTACAATACAGTTAATTCCTTCTCACTCGTATCCGCTACAGAAACGATAAAAGACCGAGACAAACTTTTATAAATATTTCTGTCGAGAATTTTGTTCACAATCATGTTTTCATCTTTGAGGTACCTACTCAAGACATCTTCTTCAAGGGGGTCTTTAATTATGGGTTGAAATATTAAACCCTTATTTCTTATAACTTTGTTTGAACGAGATATAAGACGAGCATGGGCAATCCAGACAGAGCCTTCAGGAAACTTAACCAAGGAGTGGCAGAAGTGGAAGGATTCATTCGACATTTTTCGTTATCATTATCGGCGTGCGAGCTGGGAACTACCGAAAAAGTGTATGTATCTCCTCAACAAACTTGACGTATTTCGTATCAGATATAATGAACGGGATACCTAATAGGTTTGATGTGCTCCCTATATTTCGATGCAGTTACATACCGTGAATCATTTAAAACTGTTAGTGTATTTCGTATCGTCTAACGTTACGTTATCCCCGAGTTACAATCTAACCCCGGGTCACTGAGTAACTCGGGTTAGCGCAACTTACTCCTCTCCGGCCTCGGATCGGTATCCGGCGTAAAGAAGTCCAGCTTTGCGGACTCGTTGTACACGTTGTACATGGTAGCGTTGCAGGTGACCCGCAGCCGGCCGCTCGGGAACAGTTCCGGCGTGACCTTCAGCTCCACGGTCACGCTGGCGGAGTACAACCCGCTGTCCGAGGGCTGGAAGCTGGTCTCTGATGAACGGTGCTGAAAGCAGTGTGGATTTGGTTTAGAATTTGATGAAGATATTAGTTCGCTGTAGAGGGAGACCACCAATGAGGTGGAAGGACGACATCTGCTGACAAGCGGGTGGAGGAGGGATGCAGATGGCAATGGATCGGCAGGCGTGGAGAAATGGAGAGGATGCCTACGCCCGAAGACGAACAGAGGTCTACAAGTAGTCTCAGTAACAATAAGCCGCGAGCACATTCGTACGGATGCCAATGCGCTCCCCGCCGCCAGGCTTGCAACACCGTTCCTATATCAAAATGTTACAAAGGGCATATCCCTGATGTTAATATTAATGTGTGTGGTAGTCTCACCGGTTCATCATTGATGTAAATGGTGAGGTTCGCCGGCGGCTTGGCTGGCGAAGACGTGCAGTTGGCTCGGAGCAGTTCCCCTGGCTGGTAGCGCTCCTTCTCTGCCATCAGCACCGGTGGATACATTGGTGTCGCTGAAACCAGTTACAATTCTTAAATGATTAACAGTTACCTTAGACCCATGGGGTCCGGGCGCGAAAGACCTTTTTAAAGAGATCTCTTCGCGCCTGGTTCTAACGACAGGTGGCCAGAAGGCAGTCAGCTATTTCAGCCAGCGCCTGAGTCTGGCTATCCAGCTAGGTAACTGCCTGCCTGCCTGCGTCTTGGGAACCATGCCTACTAGAGATAAATTGGACAGAATATTTTACTTGTATTTTTTTTTTCTTAGTTTCAAGTAATTCGTGTTTTTAAGTCCTTTTTGCTGTAATAAAGTCAGCCTTAAACCTCTTGTAGCTTCTTTGCTATATCTTTGAAATCTTTCACACACTGTTTTTCAGCCAGATTTAAATTGTCGTAGGTTGTATCAGCTCCTCTAAACAGCAATTATTCAAGTTATTCAGTTAATAAAACAATTGGGAACTCTTGTTTTGCTGTTATTTAGCGAACAATAACTCAAAGTTGGAATCGATAAGTCAACATTCTTGGAAAAACGAAATTTTGTCTAGTGAGAAGCACATAACAAAGATACCTAATAATTCAGTGGACCCCATGTGACCGACTATCAAAAGTTCGATCTACATTGAAATCCTGTCCTCAGAATCCCAACCTCATAGCCCATTCTACGTCGCTTCCTTCCTGGCAATAGTTTGGCTACTATGGAGGAATGTCCGCTAGTGTACCTATCCTTATGGTGTTTTAGAGAATCGACCTCCACAGTTGCGTCAAAGTATTCCATAATATTTATGCATATTTTGTGTCACCACAGCCCTTTACGTTGTCCCATAGAATACCTTTCAACAACCGGGGCCCCATGAGCCCATGTTTGGTAACCAGTACCAACAACAATAATCTACCATCAACCGCAGACAGATTAAATCATAGAAGCCGAAGACCTAGAACTCCTTACCTCAATCGGGAACAATAGTTAGAATTAGGTTCGTTTATTTGTCATGTAAAATTATATTTCATTTTTAATTTCATGCGACACAAAAATCTCCCCAAATAAACAGATAACCTTTGCTTGGTTATTAAAAGTTCCTTAATTCATCAACTGGGTATTTCATGCCAGCAAATGCACCAAATAATTCATCAGCGCCTGTTGATTTCGCAAAGTAAATTTTGAACGCAAACTTCATTGCGGAGCGCTCAATGATTCCATTTGAGCAACGTTTCGCGGCAGTTAATAAAATTTTAACGACTGTCATAAAAACTTCGTGGATGGACAGTTTATGCTGTCCAAAAAGTTTCCATGGTCAATGTGAAAAAATAGATTCTAAGTAACTAGGCGTTTCATTTAAGTCATTCATTTACATGTCATTTATTAATGTTATGCCGTAATCGTTTATTTTTCCAGCTTTCACTTTCAAAAAACACAAAAATCCAATAATAATCAATTCAATAACAGAATCACACGCATCCTCGTTTTAGCGCAAAAACAAGTGCCACCCAGTGTTACCAGTTCCTGCGTCGAGTTTCGGACGATTCGCTATCTGAAATGGGACGATTTTTGGACAAAAAGGACGGCTGGGGAAATACGATTTTTTTTTACGGTTGAATGAAAAAAAAAAGGGCATGAATACCATTATATTTTTAGGGCACTTGAATTTTGGTTAAATTTTCTTTAACCTTATCGAAACATATCTTTCTCACGTTACGTCACTTTCTCCCTCTCAAGTTAATATTATTTAACACGAGAGTGAGCGGGACGATACGATACAAACTTCGATTTTCGAATTTCGTAGTATGGGGGCTGAAAGAGCGACCAGATTGCTGGTTGACCAGAGATGAGTCTTCAATTGATGATGATGATGATGATGACTTCCTATATCTCCCAAGTGGAGCTAAGGGCCGCTGACGTCCGTTGAAATTATATTAAAACCATCAAACAGCTAAACAAGAAGTCTATACAAACCTTTTCTTTGTTTTTCGAAGATGAAGAAGTTGAAGCTAGAGCAGATTTGTACTGATTTAAACTTTCGCGATTTTCACACATTATCATGATACTCGGGACTTAATCGCGTAATAAATATACCTATTTATATTTAAATACTTCGACGTTTCGAACGCGACGTTGCGTCCGAAAAGTCGAGGTATTTAAATTAAATTATTTTTTTACGCGATTAGGTCCCGAGTATCACGATATTGTAGAACAGATTTATCTACTATCCCGGAAGACATGTTATTTTTTTCTTTGAAGCTTCGTCATCTTCTTTTTCAATAACAATTTTGCGTTTTTAAAGACGAATGAAATTTGTCCATTTCCTCTACAAAAGCAAACATGCAATGCAACAATAACCTTCCCGGTTAATAACCACGACACCATAAATAAAAGACTGAACCACACTAAATCACATACTGAAATTTCGAAATATGGCCATTTTTCTTCAACCTGGCAACTGAATTATTCGTCGCGATGAGACAGAGACCATTTTTTTGGTACATTCGTCTTCACTATGACAGGTAAAGGTAATAGTAACCATGCAGCCAGTCAGACAGACGAGTCAAATCGAAAAATATCGAAATCTCTATTTCTCACATGACATCACAAGCGAAAGTCTCAACTTTCGCTTGTAACTTGTAGCTTTATAAAACATAGCCCAGGACTATCAAATTTCTTTGCACACATTGCACACAACGCAGGAAAAGAATACTTTTTGAAATGAAGCTTGTAGGCATACAAACATACATACATCTTACCTACTTACCTTAATAATCTAGCTTTAAGCGTATCCCAGAATGGCGCGGCCTGCGATGGCGTTCACGGTGACAATCAGTTGTATGCTATGGTAGTCCTTATAATGATTCAAACTGACACGGCTTGGACTAAGTACCATATTATAGTATACAACTGATAGCCACCGTAACGCCATCGCAGGCCGCGCCAATCTGGGATAAATAGGTACGCTTAATACCTTGTACTTGTAGGTACCTAACTTCTCGAAGAAAAAACTATACAAGCAAGTCAAGCGTCTAAAATCTATACTTATAAAACAGTACCGTGAGTGACTGACTGACAGACAACGCACAGCCTAAACCACTGGCCCTAGAGACTTGAAATTTGGCAAACATAATTCTACCTTGAGTATCCTAGAGGTGCACTAAGGATTTTTCGGAATTCCCACGGGATAAGGAACTAGCCCATTTTGATATATTTCACAGGGGCAAAGCCGCGGGGCATAAGCTAGTTAAATATAATTTTATTATCAATTGTGTGATGTGATATATATAGTGTGATCTAGTCCACGAATTTCACGATGACGAGTGGCGGCGCCAAACATTAGGTTTATTTAGGTATCAAATTATGTATTTGACTAGGTACCTAGTTGTTATGAATGCAGGTCAATTTAGTACAAAGCACACGTACTTCAGTTTTAAACATAAATAAAAATAATCAAACAACAAAACAAGAAGTCCAAACAAACTTTTGATTTTTGTTTTTTGTTGAGTTTTGAAGAAAACCTGATACCTAGGTAGATGCAGCTCGAACAGCAGCAAGTTACTGCAAGTTATTAATCGCTATCCCGCTATCTATCAGTCACTGTCAATTCATTAAAATCCAAAGAGATTTAACTTAATTTCAAATTTCAAAATGCAATTCAGCAATCAAAACTCAAGCACTTGCAATGAAGCATGAAGCGAAGTGATGTGGTGGTGCGGTGCGCGGCCGGCATAGGGCATAGGTAGGTAGTACACAATATTGTGTTTGTATGCGTGGAACGACATCCAAGCGACACGGGATCACTGCGCGTGGAAAAAGGATGGTACAATATCGCCAGCAGAAGTGAAGTTGTCGCATTCACACGCTGCACCTTTCTTCCGTTTCGTTTCACTCATCTACTTAGATGAATGAAACGAAACGCATTATTTTTTGGATTGAAGTATGAAAAAAAGTAAATTATTCTGGATGGCCATTTGAAAAGGGACGTAAAACGGACGGAATATATGAACGGACATCGAAGGGACGTTGCGATGCCAAAACGGACAAAAATCGTCCCTTTTGGGACGTTCTGGCACCGCTGGTGCCACCACAGACTACACTCTACATCTATTACCACAGACATTGTACATAACATACAATGACAATGCAAAGAAAAATTCGTTAAGCAGCTGGACTTGAACCAGCAACCTCGGTAATCCGTACCACGGTCCACCAATTAAGCTATACTTAACGTTGGTGTACCTAACGAATTTTTCAATGCCTTGTGTCATATTTTATTTGGAAGATCTCTCCTCAGCGCCATCTATGAGTAGCTTAATCAAGCAGCTCACCCACTACGGAACTTCTACAGTTACGCATTAGTGGCAAGAGATGGAGCTATTTTCTGAATCAATGAAAATAATCGATTTATTGATTATTTTTGTTTTTATTTTTATGAAACATTCATAGAATGAAATTCAACATACAATGACAATGCAAAGAAAAAAAGAAGAAGAAGATTTCATTCTATGAATGTTTCATAAAAATAAAAACAAAAATAATCAATAAATCGATTATTTTCATTTATTGTACATAACGTTTCGTTATAGCCGTAAGGTAATTATGTCGTATTTGTTTCAATGACACTTGGTATCTTTGTGACTCAACGGTCCACATGCGACTTCTTAGATAATAATTATACCATTTATATCTGTTGCGACAGTCTTAATAAACCTGAGGGATGAAGAGGGGATGAATAACTTTCACCAGTTTGGTTTTGCGGTCAATTAGACAAAGTTTCAGCTAACTTTTTGGTCTGACTTTGAAGTTCCTGTAGTTGTTTCAAACTGTATCTGATATTAACCGCGAATCATTTAAAATTGTTACAGCCTTATCACACTGGCGATTTGCTAGCGAGTTTTGTATTGAGGTCATCATGCAAAGCGTTCGCCGCGAGCGATATCTATACCTATAAAACAGTACCGTGACTGACTGACTGACAGACAACGCACAGCCTAAACCACTGGACCTAGAGACTTTTAATTTGGCAAACATATACCTTGAGTATCCTAGAGGTGCACTAAGAAGGGATTTTTCGAAATTCCTAGGGGATAGGGGCAAAGTCGCGGGGCATAAGCTAGTTTAGTATAAAGGACTCGCTCGCAAATCGCTAGTGTGATAAGGCTCTTATTGTATCGGATATTCATCATCATCATCATCAGCCTATTTACCCCCTATTATTACCTATTTATGGGACCCTATACATCCCTTTGTAATTTAAATTTTCACAGATATTTGACCTGGAGACCCTATTCATCTCCTGCTCAATTAAAACGTGCCAGTAAAGTTAAGTGTTCTGGTTTTGCTGTTCTAATAATAACTTTTTACACTTGTTTCTAAAATGCGGTAATTTTTTTTTCTCTCTTAATCTTTTAATGACAGAGTGAGGTTTCTTTGTGTAATTTGTCTGTGGTTACGTATTGTAAGAGCTAATGTAACTTGTTTTTAGAAAAAATGACTTTGTGCCAAGTTTCTTGCGGCGCATTCTTCTTGGCAATCATGGTCTTTCCGAAAGCGCTGGTAGACTCAAAAAAAATTACATGTAAAAGAGCATTCAACTGCTTATTTGCTGAATAAAATTTTGAATTTGAATTTGAATTTGAATTTACGTCCCACTGCTGGGCACAGGCCTCCTCTCAGAATGAGAGGGCTTGGGCTATAGTATCGGATATTATTGTAAAGAAAACCTCTGTATTCATACCTAGATACTGTTCTTGTTTTACTTTTCTTTATCTCTGAATTTACAGCTGTCATGACTGACGGCTGTGTCTTTTGAACAGAAATAAAAGTGGGTTGTATTTATCAAAGACCTGAAATAAAGGCTTTGAATGTTGTTTGTTTCGTTTTTACAGCCGAGTGAATTTTTACCCTGTTATTCATAAATCTATTTTAACTAAAGTGCCGTTAAAGTTCGTTTGTCGTTTTTTGTCATATTGAAATTTCCTTTAGTAAGAAGAAGACAAAACCTATTTTAGCTAATGGAGGCTTGAGTGACGTTTATGAATAAGGCCGTTAGTTTGTAAGACATGCAATTGTTTAAATGTTGTATGAACATTTTGTACTTAAACAAATCTTACGTTTTTGCAGAGAAACGTAAACTAAGTCTTTGTTTTTCATTGTTTACAACATACAAGAGAACAGAATTACATAAGTATTGTAATTATGAATATTGTTATTAATTTAAAGAATAGGATTCTAAGTTATTCATTACCGTCTCTTCAGTTAAGAAATGAGAGCAATTATTATTGATATTACATAATTAACAAAGAGGTAGATAATGTCATTAGCGTGTGGAAAATGAAGCGTAATTACATGAACCCTGAAAACAATACATTATTTTTCTTTGGGCAAGTCGTGTAAAAAAGGCAACAGTTGTTGCCTCAATGAGAGTTAGAACCCTGTGACAAAGCAAAATGACTACTGTATCATTTTCTTTACAAGCTTTTTATTAACTTGCAATTTCTTTTTTGCTTAAAATGTATGTTCATGATCTCAATTGGAAAATCTTTTTGTATTTTTTTATTATTTTTCCAAATTTTTTTTTTTAAATGTATGTTATTTTAAGTCAAATCTTGCAAATTAAATTTGACCCAGTATGAAATGGGTATGTAAATTCGATGTCAATGTATGTACAGTCAGGAAAAGACAAATTTTAGTGTTAAGAAACGCTTTATAACGCTCAATTTTATGTGACATATCTGTACTTACCTAGTGAGACAGCTCAACTGTATTATATAGAGCTATAGCCTATAGCTAGAACGAGAAAGTGTGCTTAAACCAACGAGGTTTCTATACACAAACAATAAATATATTTTAAGGCAAACTGTAGTAGTCCTAACTCCAAACGAAAGCTAAGTAGAGGTAAGTGATAATACCGAAACTTTCCGATATCGCTTTGAAATAAAATTGACTAAATCAAACTTTAGTTTCGACTACTTCGCCACCGACGTTGGCTTTCAGCGGAAACCTTTGAGAATGCAAATTAAATTGGTGCTAACTAGAGCCAGGGCAAACCGCAAATCGAAAATCAAACTTCGTTAACTTTCCAATGCCCTGGAGACTTTTAATTTCCCCTTGGAACATTCATTCTGTCACCGGGATCAGCACTAAACGAAGATCTGGCAGTACCGGGGATCCAAACCAGGCACCTCAAACTTCGTAGTCATACGATTCGGGCCGTACGAATATTCAAATCCTGCGTAACGTCATTGAGTAGTACCTATATGTATAACGTTATCGAGAAATTTTGTGACGATTGGAACAGCGCCCGCCCATGAACGTATTTGGAACTAAAATTTAGTATGAGGTTTCTCAATTTCAATACGATAACGTAACGTTATGCAGGATTCGAATATTCGTACTTGGCGGTAGTAGACTATCCGCGGTCGCCGATACGAATACGCATGACAACGTTTTAGTGCTCGCCTATAATTATTGCCTATGTGCTTGTGAGTGGAGTCCCTTGAATCGTCGACAAACATTCCGTAACTGTTTAATTTCATCGCATCTTAATTTCATCGAAAGCTGTTTGCTGCAAAAATCAGGACAATTTCAGGATAATTTTATTGTTCGTTGTATAGGTTAAGTAAGGTTAATTTTTAAATCAAAAGATTAAGAAAATAAGTCAGAAAACAGCTTTCGATCAAATGAAAGAGCTATGAAACGTTAGTCGGCAATTTGATGATAAACCGCTCGTGAGTTTTAGCCCAGCACATGTAGGAACTTACTAGTGACGTAAAATTTACCTATGACATCAATGAACTTGTAGGCGATGGCTGTAGTGAAGGATATGTCGGCGGTGACTTCGCAGCTGAAGTTGCCGGCAAGGCTGAGGTCCAGGCGACGGAGAACCACCTGCTCGCCATCGGACCTGTCAGTCTGAAAATGAAGAATTGCTCAAAGATTTTGCAATTTTACCAACGGTCAGTCGTTACCGAGGGAATGGAAGAGCTGACTCCAGAGGAGTTATTTTCTATGGTGACAGCGTACCGTAGTATGGCTCTTCGATGGCTCTCTGAAGGGGCTGTTTCAGCATCGGAGAGCCATACTGTAGCTATACGCTCGTTCCGAAAAGTAGCACACTCTCGCAGAAAATCGGCGTAAAGCAACAGCACCTCTGTAGCGTTTCGTTCGGTCAGTGAGAGTGCAGGAGGCCATTGGGCCCTCCCCCTTCCATCCTCCATCGGGGATCGCCCCCTGCCACCCCCTCTTTCCTCTATCCCTTTTCCTCGTTACAGGACGGCAACGGAATAGTGACTCTCTTGGGGTTGCTGGTTCTCATGGATGACGGTGATCACTTACCACCAGGTGACCGGCTTGCACGTTTGCCTGATGTGTAACAGCTAATTTGACACTTTAACGCTGAAGTATCCTAGCGTAATCTTAAAGAATACCTTCCAGGTCAGAAGTTAAAGTAATATCGACACTCGCCACACTAAAATACACTAATTAGGTAACTAACACGTGGTATGGATTTATAAACTAATGAATACTTGCCTTAGGGATTTTATGGCTATTGACTGCCATAGAAATGAATGAATATCGATAAATTATCCGTGAGCTGGTGAGACGAGCGCTAAAGGGATTTTATGATAAGCCTCTTACTTTTTCGCAAACATGGTGAGTTATGTTATCAATCATCAGGGTTCGGACATATTTACAAAACGCCATTTGTGGAGTCGACCTTATCTTTAAAATTTAACTTTTATTCATAGTGCCCTGGTTAATAGTTACAAGTCTAATTACCAAGCCAATTTAATTGAGCATGTCATCTACAAAGACACCTTGCGTGATTAAAGCACTCCCTATCCTGACTTCATGAGAGTGTTGTGGCGTCGTTCTTAAATTACATCTTGATCACGTGAATTCACCTTCAAATATATTCAAGCTAGCTCACTTCTGAGTCAAAACGAGAGTTTTAAAATTCTAAACAAGTCCCTTAACGCGGTCGGACAAAACATATTGTAACGACAAAGATATCCACCATAGCGTAAATAGGATGCAATATTGCAGTATACGATTTTTATCCCGACTTTGTCACGTTCAAACCGTTTTAATTTCAGTCCTACCACCTCAAGTTAAGGTCCACGAGTTTAATCGTTTTTCGAGCTGACTACACGCGTCGTGTCGTACGAAAGAGCTCTTATAAACTTGTACGACAGAGCGACACTACAGAAACGTGGCTCAGACGTCGTTCCGAAGCCCAATTTAGTTTTACTGATCCGATAAAGCAAAGGTGAGGGCGTATTCGGCAGAGAATTTCCAAGAGCAAGGAATATTGCAAACGCCCGGTGTTCGTTTGCTCTCCAATATTGGCACACGTTGATTAGATTTTTGAAGAATTAGGTGTTGTTTGAGGTGACGATGCTGAAGAAATTGCCAATCAACACCAATCACAGTAGGTACGTATACTAAGAAGCTACGCGCTTTTTTAGGAAAAAGAAAATGTGATTTGTCTGGATTCTATTTTGCGTAAATAAATGTTAAAAATTATGCTAAGCTAAATCAAATCAATTGTAGTCTTTTCTTGTGGCTTTTCGATTTAGCGAGTTTTAGGCAGAGGATTCTGTCGAAGCCTTTAACAGCCTTATTCAAGTTCGTAGCCGTGCGTCAGACGAGAATTCAATTACTCAATGCTATCTTATATTTATATCTGTCTCTGGCTTATTTTAATTAAGTCTTAATAAAGCTTTGAGATCCTACACTGTTATGATTAAACGCATCAAATGAAAAATGGGTCACAAATTTTTGGGGCTTTGTTATGATGAAAAAAATTTTATTCAGATTTGCTAAATCTATCTTCCGATATACATTGGCAATACTACTTAAAAACTACTATTTGAGTACTTGGTAATAATACTTTTGTTACTTGAAAATAAATGATTTGAATTTGAATTTGAATATATTTGTGATTTGGCTAACATTAAATTTGATTGACGCCGTTACTTTAATAACTTGATTTATCTTGATCTACAAAGACGTAATAGTACATTGTGCATGAAGGGCGGTAAGAAGGGTATTACTAACGAAAGTCTATTAGAAGGCCGACGCCGAAGGCGGAGGGCTTTTAATGACTTGAGTTTGTAATACCCTTACTGCCCGTGATACACACAATGTTTTTCATCACATTTGCGAGGAAATAAATACATGCAACAAAAGGCAAAAATCAATTTATTAAAAGTTTGGTCTTCACATACAGAAGACGTATTTTACTAAGTACAGGCAGTACCTCCGTAAATATTAGATTAAGTATAGACGATTATAAATATAAACTCAGCAGTCGGCAACAAATAATAGTTTTGAGATTGTCAACTTTTTTCAATGGAGACTTCCGACTTCTAGTACTTCCACAGATAATGATAAAAACGCGTTTTTGAAACTGGAAAGACGAAAGCCCATCCATACAGCCAGTTTTTATCGTTTTCAAAATAAAATGAACTGAAATAATTGCAAAGTAAACTCAAATAGTTTTGAAACACAATAATAACGTTTAAATTAAGTAATACTTATTTGTAGAAAACGTAAAAAACCATGTTTGATTTAAAACCTCCTTAGTGTGGAATTACATATTATACCTACTTACCTACGAGTGAACGCCATATTTTTTAAAACTAAACTCATTACTCCCTTGGGAAAATTACAAATTACCTAATACTCCCGTAGGAATAATTTAGGCCGTTGTCCTTCAGTATGCCTGCGTACAATACGACGCTTTACGAGCAAGTGTGATGAAAAATTAATTACTGACGAGTTTTTATAATGTATTATATTTATTGGACGGCCGGATAGCCTAGTGGTTAGAGACCCTGACTATGAAGCTTGAGGTCCCGGATTCGAATCCCGGTCGGGGCAGATGTTTGTATGATGAATACGAATGTTTGTTCTTGGGTCTTGGATGTTTAATATTATGTATTTAAGTATGTATTTATCTATATTTATAAGTATGTTTATCCGTTGTCTAGTACACATAACACAAGCTCTACTTAATTTGGGACTAGGTCAATTGGTGTCAATTGTCCCATGACATTTATTTATTTATTACCAAAAGAAAAGAAAGAATGAAGAGAAATAGCAATGGATAACGTACCTAATGGTACCGGATGATTTAGTAAATTCTGCGAAAAAACCTTCTTCTTTTTTTCTTCAATATGCTAAATTAAATTAACAAATTTGTACTTACATCAACGTAAATCCCAAGCAATCCGAATTCTTTGGTGCTTGGAGACTCTTGAGGCGTATACCTGATAAACAAATGAAAGTGGACGTAAAAACCACTACGTAGGCATTTGTGCTTTAATAGTAGTTTATGCAACTGTTACATAATGAGGGCCCTTAAAACACGAGTTCGCCGTAATTTATAATAAGATCACTCGAGTTTTTTAAGGCCTAATCATGTAGAGTTGCGTTACATTACTTTATCTACACACATGTCATTATAATTAGGTCTAAGATTGGTTCAGTGAATTATATTGGTTTTAGATGGTTTGAGAAGATTGGTTAGAGATGTTCCTAATTTGAAACTCATGACGTTACCGAATTCGATGACGTAATAAAGGCGTTACTAAAATTTTCACAGTAAAACTGGTTGGTGGTCATTGGTCATTTCCTACGGTTTCTGAAAGTATTATAGGAGGACTTACGATAATGTGTGTAGGTATAAGATTAAGACCTTTGATTCAAAATTATATCAAAATGAAGTAAAATTAATGTTACAGAGATTAACAAGAAAGTGAAAGCTTACTTAGAATAAGGTTAAGTAAGTGAACTGTGCCATACAATACTTAGATGTTAAGTTTGAGAAAATATTACAAATGTACTTAAAATAGATAAAAGTAGTGAAATAAAAACGGATCACTCACGTATATAAGTCGAGTTTAGCCCGTGTTTAAGTTTAGTTTAGTCGCGCGAGCAGAGCCGCGGCGCGCAGTGTGCGTCTCGCCGCCGCTGAGTCGTGCGCTCCCAGAGGAAGGACTACGAATTAGTTCGAAACATGTCGGGCTAAACTCGACTTATATACGTGAGTGATCCGTTTTTATTTCATTATGATTGAGTCTCACGGTAGTTTCATGTTAATAGATAGAAGTATAATATAAGTAGATATAAGTTAGATTTTAGGTACTAACTGTGCTATACCCCATTCCATGTATATTTACTTTTAAGACTAATTCAGGTACATGTTTGCTGAATAAAATTAAATGATGATGATGAAGTACTCTTTGTCCTAAATTATCTGTACAAAATGTTACACGTTCGGTTCTCATTACAAACCGATAAACTAAAAAGTTGAATTGAGTTGAGAGTTGAAGTGAATTGATTTCAAGATAAATATAAAAATATTTATCTTGAAATCATTGTGTTTAAAATTGTTGGCTATCTTTATTTTAATAAGTAAGTATCCAAATGATAAGACAAGATAAGATAAGATAAGATAAGATAAGATAATATAATATAAGATTTATTTGCCAACAATAACAACATAGCGAGTACTCTATAGCTAAAAACAGCCTTTCCATACTGCGGCAAAAGGGACAGGCTCAGCTAATGCTGCGCTTGCGTGGAAGCTGCCAGCGCTGGTTTTCAGACCGCTTTGCTCTAAACAGCTGTTAAATAGAGTTGTGCATAGTGTTCTTTTTGTTTCTTCGGGGCTGGTTCCAAATAAAATCCACTTTTTGCACACTTTAAACTGATATATTATCAATTAGAAAATATAAACTAGGGAGCGAGGCCGCAGCGACGCTAGTGATTTGAAAGCCGGTGAGAGAGAGGGAGAGAGAATAGTTCCGTCTGTCTCATTCGGAACATTTTCCCCCGCTTTCTTAATGGAAAAACTTAGGAGGTACTTACAAAATTATCAAGTACATCAAAACGGTCAGTCCCAGCATACATCAGTATACTTGTGAACCTACTCTGTCACATAACAAATGCATAATGCATAACTGTGACATTACTTAAAATTAAGCTATAGGTTTACACAGTCTTACTGTCTGGCAATAAAACAAGCTTATGTATAGGCCTTGTGTACTCGCCTGTGGCCGTTTTAATTAACGCTGATCTTACTAGATCATCAGTGGAATTTTTGTTAACAGATATAACTTTACCTAGTGGCCAGCAGGAGGGCGGGGTAGCCTCGTCTTTTACAATAATCATGTCACCTATCTTTAAGTTAACTTTAATTTTCAACCATTTGCTTCTAGGTAACAATTCTGACAAATAGTTATTATAAAACTGTTTCCAAATTTTTTGTTTGATTTGACTAACCCTCTGAAACATGTTCAACCTGCTCTCATTCATGTCTGACAAATTTGGTTCTGGCAGGTCTGTAATTGCTGTCCCTAAAACAAAATGTGAAGGTGTAAGGTATTCCAAATCATTGGGTAAATCTGTCAATGCACAAAGAGGTCTAGAGTTTAGGATTCCTTCCACCTGCACTAACAGTGTATACATAAACTCATAAGTTAATTTTGTATTACAAAGCTGTCGTTTAAGTAAAGACTTAACCGATTTTATCCCTGCCTCGTAAATTCCGCCCATATGGCTTGCTAGCGGAATAGTAAATTTCCATTGCATGCCATTCATGGCACAGTAGTTCACAATTTCAGAGTAAGAGGTTTCACTCTTAAACATTTTATACAGTTCGTTTATTTCGTTATTAGCGCCTTTAAAATTACTAGCATTATCCGAATACATGCACTTTGAAACTCCTCTTCGAGAAATGAATCGCTTTAATGCACAAATAAAAGCTTGCGAGGTGAGTTCGGTTACAAGTTCAAGGTGTAAATTTTTAGTAGCCAAGCACACAAACAAACATATGTATCCCTTTTGATACCTGCAGTTGCGAGACATTGACGTTCTTAAGTAAATAGCGCCACTGAAATCAACTCCCACATGTGTAAAAGGACGATACAGAGTCACCCTAGGGGCGGGCAGATCAGCCATTTGCTGCCCACATGCCTGCGCTCTAAATCTAATACACCGTGTACATCTGTGTATTACCTTCTGCACTTCACTTCGACCATTTATAGGCCAGTATTTAAATCGGATAGTAGCTAATGTGGTCTGTGTTCCAGTGTGTAGCAGCTTTAAATGGTAGTGCTGGATTATGAGTGTTGTGATGTGATCCTTAGCTGGAAGTACGATAGGATGAGCGTGATCATAAGGAATGTCAGAATGTCTTAAGCGTCCGCCTGCCCGAATAAGTCCATGGCTATCAATGAATACATTAAGTTTTCTCAACGGGCTGGACCTAAATGTAAACAAATCAGCATTTGTGTCAGTAGTACAAGTTTGACTGTCAGACTGTGATTTTAACCTTTTCAATTCTTTCAATTCTCTAGGAAAAGCTTGCTCTTGAACTACTTTAATGATAAATTTGTTTGCCAAATCTAGCTCACGAACTGACAAATGAGATACTAGAAGGTTTCGCCTGTTTCTCAAATTGTGTACGAATCTATGAACAAACGCAATAATTCTTATTATCTTGCTGAAACTAGAATATTTCAAGAACAGTTCATAAAATGGATTATGTTGATTATTAGCCACGAGATGAAAATTTGTTTTACACGTGACCTCAGTCAACTCTGATTCTATGGGAATAGAGGGCACGGTTAAAGGCCATCGAACTTGTTCGTCAAGCAACCATGATGGTCCTTGCCACCAAAGAGTAAGTGCTGGCAGCTTGCTAGGATAAACGCCTCTTGTTAAGAGGTCCGCTGGATTCTCCTTCGTGTTAACGTAATGCCAGGATTCACTCTTGGTTGTTTCTATAATTTCCATAAGCCTGTGTGAAACGTAAGGGTTAAGTTTTCTATTAAATGGTGTCTTAATCCAGTTGAGCACAATTAACGAATCTGTAAATAAAACAGTTTCATTCACAAGTAATTTGTTAGTTGTTGCATTAAAAAATCTATCCGTGAGTTGTGCTAGCAGCAGTGCGCCGCATAACTCAAGTCGGGGAACCGATTGAGTGCGTATGGGTGCAACTCTAGTCTTAGCCATGATTAAGTTGCAAGTAGGTTTTCTGTTGTGATAAGTTGCATGTAAGTACAAGCAAGCTCCAAATGATTTTACATAACTGTCACAAAAGCCTACCAAAGTGATAGTCGATGGAATATCTGCAAAATAGCATCTAGGTATTTGTATTAGTCTTAATTCGCCTAACTGTTTACAAAACTCAAACCAAGTGTGTTGAATCTGTATAGGCAGTTCTTTATCCCATGATAACTTAAGTTTCCAAATGTCTTGCATAAGTATTTTAGCTAATATTGTTGTGGGTGCAAGTACTCCTATGGGGTCAAATACTTGAGATATCTGAGACAATACATTTCTCTTTGTAGGTTTTACATCTTTAAATTCTGGTATATAAGTCTGAAATCTGTCACTAGATGGCATCCATCGTAAACCTAATGTTTTTACCATATGTTCAGGAGCAAAATCGTATGAACAGTTATTCTGATCTGTATCTAAATGTAGCATGTGAATGTGATCTAATATGCTAGGGTGGTTTGCGAACCACTTGTGCAACTCAAAGTTCGCGGTTTTTAATAGTTCAATGAGTTCAGTGCATAATGACCTAACATGGTCTAAAGATTGTCCGCCGGACAAAAAATCGTCCATGTAGCAATCTGACCAAATGCAGTCTGCGGCAAGTGGGTATTTTAGTTTATTTCTTTCGGCTAGATCGCGTAACGTACGGCAAGCTAAGTATGGAGCGCATTTAGTCCCATATGTAACAGTCGAGAGCTGAATGCATTGCAATGGATCCGACTTCGAGTCCCTCCACAGCACACGTTGTAGTGACCGATGATCTGGATTTATGAAAATGTTCCTAAACATTTTCACAATGTCTGATGTAAACACATATTTATACAATCTGAATCTAATTATTATATCCAGTAAATCATTATAAATGTTTGGACCTTCAAAGAGTATGTCATTTAATGAAATTCCTGTGCTGGTCTTAGCAGAACCATTGAACACAGTTCTAAGCTTAGTGCTCTGACTATCAGGTTTTAAAACAGCATGATGAGGTAGAAAGTATGACTTGCTGAGGCATGTAGGTTGATTGAAGTCTGTTATGTACTCTGCATGCCCCAATTCAACAAACTCATGTATGAATTTTCTATATTCATTGTGTAAATCCGGGTCCTTTTGGAATCTGGTTTCAAGCTGTAACAGACAACGATAAGCTGTGTTAAATGAATCTCCCAATTCCGTGAGTCTGTCTGGCACTATAGGTAAGTTAACCATGTAATGACCTGATTTGGTCTGAATACTTGTGTCTTGGAACAGTTGTTCGCAATAATGTTGCTCTTTAGAAAGAAACTTGTGGGGTTTGACTTCTTCTTGTTCCCAAAACCTACATAAAATGTCGTCAGTTTGCTGTGCAGTAACAAACAAACTAATTTGTGGTGATTTTATACTTTTTATATTTGCTATATATGTGCCAGACACTATCCAGCCAAAGCGAGTCTCCATAAGCTGTGGCAAACTAGGTCCTAGTCTTATGTGGCCTGATTGTAGAATGTCATAGAATATTTCTGCCCCTAAGAGTAGGTCTATGTTGCCAGGGACAAAGAATGTTGGATCTGCCAGCATACAAGCCTGTGAGACTGGAAGGTTCCAAGCCTGTGTGCTAACAAATGAATGTGGCAATGGAACTGTTATGTTGTCCATTATTACAAATGTCAGACTAGCATGATAATCATTGAATCGCGAGGTTATGTCAGTGGTTGCACTCACTTGTGTTTGTTTGTGTGTGTTGCCAATACCTTGTATATGGCATGAATTATAAGTAAACTTGTGTTGAAGCATTGTTGCCAGCTGATGTGACATGATGTTGACTTCACTGCCTGAATCCAGCAGAGCGCGCGCCTTGTGCCAGCGGCCTTCCGCATCGCGGATGTTTTCAATGGCTGTTGAAAGTAAAATTTGTGGTGCGTTAGTATTTACTAGCATGACTGTTGAGGTTGAAGCTGTTTTAACATTGTTTGTAGGAATAGTGGCTATCTGTTGACTGTTAGTAGGTATGCTAGGTTTGGCTGCCTGTTGACTAGATGTGTGTATGCTAGGAATGTTAAGTGTCTGTTGACCTGATGATTGTATGTTAGGAACGTCTAGTGTCTGTTGACTGTATGAACTATAGGCATTAGGCATCTGTTCACTTACTGTGGAAGTGCTGGGTGTATGTAAATGTTGTTTACAATTGTCTGTAACTGCGGCATAATTTACTTTCCGCTGGGTATCCATATGTATGCTTGTGTGGTGCTTGCCACGACAAGTGAAACAAGTTGTTTTTGTACAAATGTGCTTAGACTGATAAACTTGTAAACAGTTAAAACATAAACATCTTGCTTTTACAAATTCAATTCGTTTTGGTATAGATAATTCGAGAAAGCACGGGCACTTATGCAACCTGTGTTCTCCTTGGCACATGGGGCAGCTATTGCTACTTTTATAGTTAGATACTGAGGTTAGATGTGACACTCTAGTTTGACTAGAACTAGGCTTATCTGATTGTCTTTCTGTTAACATTTCAAAGGCAGTCACTCTCAAGCTAAGAAATTCCGAGAGCTCCTTGTACTTTGGTATAGCTGTCTCCTTACGACTCATTTCCCAGGCAGCTCGGAGGGAATTATCCAGCTTTTGAGTGAGTATAAATACTAATAACACATCCCATTGGTCGACTGGAAGGTTTAAAGCTCGCAGTGAGTCCAAACTTTGTTGTAATGTGACTAAAAATTCTTTTAAATTAAATCTAGTTACAGTAGGATGGTTTACAAATGATTTTATATGGTGATTAACAATAATAGTCTTGTTTTCGTACCTTTGAATTAATATTTCCCATGCCTTATTATAATTACTTTCCGATATAAGCAACGAACTGATGAGACCTGCTGCCTCACCCTTTAATGACACTTTTAGATACTGAAATTTATGCAATACTGGAATGTCCGCCGTATCTACTGTCGATTGAAAAATGTTCTTGAATACCGGCCAGTCCTTTATTGAGCCATCGAACGAAGGTAATTGGAGCTGGGGTAGCTTGATTCTAGATTGGGTGATCTGGGAGTTTATGAGTGTGCTGTTGTGAGACGAGGGGAAAAGTATGCGTTCCATAGCCGCCTTCGTCTGATAGTATTTTTGCTCGTTGTTTTCCCGTTCCCGCTCGTGAACCAAGTGTCTATCCTCGTCATTGTCGAGTACTTCGATCTGTGCTTGCACAATTTCTATCTTGTCAAGAAGCGGTGATAAATCGTCGTAACGCACTTTAAGTTCACGTATATTATCCGTTAAGGTGTCAAAGCTGGCAGCGTAGTTAGCAGCTCTGGTAAGTTTACCTTTCAAAGAACCTCTTTGCGCTATTAGCGTTGCTAAATCCATGTTTACTAAACTGTACTGTAGAATATTTTGTCGTTCGTTCGGTATAGCTTTGTAAATATTGTATATAACGTAGTATAAGTATAAAATTGTAAAGATCTGTGTAAATAATAAATCACTTGTAAAAAGCGTCGATCGATTGTAAAATCTATACTCTTATTTTTTCTTTTTTAATATCGTAACATAGCATAGACTATGGACAATCTCGAATTTAAGGTCAGTAGCACACTTGCTGACTGCACCTGCTCTCTCCACGCGCGACGACCTGTGTTGCTATGTTGGCAGTACTGCGATTGTCTCACGCGGTTTTGAAGTGAAGTTCGCTATTGCGGATAATTTGGTGTCTTCTCTGTGCAGTGTGTTTTGTACTCACGTTTCGTTGGTTGATAAAATTGACAAAATGCGGTAGGTGTACCGGGCGGAAAAAAATGGTGGCCGATCAGAGTGGTTTCTTCGACTTGCAAACTGTGAATTGGCGATGTTCTCACCCCCGTTGTTCGAAGGACCAATGTTCTTTTTGTTTCTTCGGGGCTGGTTCCAAATAAAATCCACTTTTTGCACACTTTAAACTGATATATTATCAATTAGAAAATATAAACTAGGGAGCGAGGCCGCAGCGACGCTAGTGATTTGAAAGCCGGTGAGAGAGAGGGAGAGAGAATAGTTCCGTCTGTCTCATTCGGAACACATAGTGTGTTTTCGCTTACCTGTAGAACTCATGGTTCCCCCGGTACCACTTAACGGAGTACACAGGCGCCCCCTGCATGTCACGGTAGCAGATAATTGAGGCTGTCTCATTCCGTATTACCACCGGAGGTTCAACCAGGATCTTCACGTCACGGAGACTCGATACATCTGAAACAAAAGCAATCGTTATGAACTAAAAAAATCTTTTAACAAAAAAGTAAAACCGCCTTGAACAAAACTATGGAAAACTAAAGTAGCAGAAATATGAAGTCGGTGCTTCATTCAAGGAATATTCCGCTCGCACCGCACCGACTTCATATTTCTGCTACTTAGTGCTAGACCATAAAACTTTAGGCTTTAGAGGATTATTTAACGTTTTTTTTTTCCAAGGTTTTTTTTTAAGGCGGTTTTAGTTTTTTGTTTAAAGATTTTTACGAGGGCTGCCTTTTAAGTTCTGTCGTTTGCAAACTTCCCGTGATTATCATAAAAAAAAACTAGTATCATCATAAAATATTTAAAATATATAGTAATAATATAAAAGAATGACTCGGGTTTAACGCGTCTTCAGTGCTTTGAAGAGCTGACTACGGTTTTTAATAATAAAGCACCATGCATCCGGACTGCGGAACGCTGGTATTTAGAATTTCTACGTGGTTGCTCTAGTCTTAGTGATAGGCCGACCAAAAACAGCCGTGACCCAGGAGAACATTGATGCTGTACGGCAACTGTTCAAAATATTTTGCATGATCACTTACGCGTAAAAAATTGATCTCGCGCTGGATACCACATTTACTTAGTGAAGACCAAAAAATGGCTCGCGTTAGACGGTGTCGCAAAACTCTGCGGCAATTCAACCGAGGAGACTCTAAACACGTTTATGACATTATCAGTGGTGACGGTTCTTGGATAATGCCTACGATCCAGATTCTAAACAGCAGTCGACTGTTTGGGTGTTCCAAGATGAGCCAAAACCGACCAAAATAATACGCTCACGGAGCACTTCGAAAAAAATGGTCACCACGTTTGTAGCGAAAAATAGCCACGTTGCCACCATCGTGCTCGAAGACCGTAAAACAGTTATTGCTGACTGGTATTGATTGGTATGGTTTGTTTACCTGCAGTTATCGGCGAGTTCCGAAAAAATAACCCAGGACGTCGTATAGTATTGCACCACGAAAATGCGAGCTCGCACACCGCCCGGCAAACAATTGCGTTTTTAAAAGAGCAAAACGCCAAAAATCTGGAACACCCGCCGCACAGCCCAGACTTGAGCCCTAATGGTTTCTTCACTTTCCAAAAATCAAGCAACGACTTCGTGGTCAACGGTACCGGACGCCTGAAGAAGCGGTTGAGGCATACAAAACGGCCATTTTGGAGACCCCGACTTTGGACTGGAATAAATGTTTCGAAAACTGGATCGATCGAATGAAAAAGTGTATTACATCACGGTGATTACTTTGAAAAGCAATAAATACCATTTAACTCTTAAATTGTCTTTAGTTTTTCCAAACGACACAACTTTAAAGGCAGCCCTCGTATTTCACAATTTCATGTTGATTTAACATTTTCAGAATTATCCTCCAACTCCTGACCGTTAATAAGGAGTTGTACCTTCCATCATCAGCGCATCAACATGAGATGATGACTACCAGACGCAAACACTTGAATAGCCTTAGAAAATATAAATATGAAACACACAATACGTGCCTATAAAGTTTGAGGGTTGCCCTCAATTTCCCTGGGATCCCATCATCAGATCATGACTTGGTGACAATGGGACTACCTCAGGAGTATACCTTTTCGAATAAAAAAAAATTGGAAATCGGTCTACAATTGACGGAGTAATCGATGTACATACATACATACATACAGTAGAACGTAGAACCTCCTCCTTTTTTGAAGTCGGTTAAAAACAATTACTTTGCTCACCATTCTTCTTTCTTTGCAATTTCTTTGCTTTGGTGGTCGCGGGTGAGCAAAGTGATTGTTTTAGCTCATAAATATGGACCTCTGCAACGTAACGCCTAATTCAATAAAAGTAATCGTTTGTCATTGTCAATTCAATCAATATAATTGGCATTCAAAAAAATTTCAGAACATGGAACCCTTATAGTTGCCCGTCTGTCTGTATGTGTATTTGTCTGCCTGTTAAAAGCATTTTTCTCTGGAACGCGAGAAGGTAGTATGCTGAAATTAATATCAGAGACTCAGGTCTGCAATCCCTTGAATCCGTAAAAAAATCAAAATTCTAAGTCAACGTAATTAAAAGATGTAGTAATTTAAAAAAGTGTTTCCGTACAAATTGCCATGGAATCAAAACCTATAGGGTACTTCCATTTGTCCCAGAAACTTGAACTTTGATATTAATTTAGCTTTCTTATGTCTGTCTGTATGTTATGTCAGTGACCAATAGAAAATGACACCTGCGTACAATTTTCATAGGAGCAGGGCTTTACTATCACTGGACAACATAAAACACTTGGGAGATGCGGGAAAAATCTTCGATACTTATTGTTAGACGAACTATTTACATGGGTACCTATCTAATTTTTTTCACAGAACCCTCGGTGCGCGAGTCCGACTCGCACTTAGCCGGTTTTTTGTAAGAATGCCAACATTCTGGCAACTTCACTGGCATTTGCAAGAACTTTGTCCAAATAAAGAAATACGCATTTGGTCTTCTTATTGCCTAATTGACATTTTTTTAGCCTTTTCTACGTAGTATGTACTCAAGACATTCTGTAATACTTTATATTTATCCATTTATTTAATATTGCCAGTATAACATTTTGCTACCAAAACAGTTTTTCATAAAAACAGACAACTTTTATAAAAGGCAGCTTAGATAATTTTAACAAAGTTGGTAAGAATTATAAACTAATTTCCTTGAGGGACGCGAAAGCTCATTTTTTTAACCCCCGACGAAAAAGAGGGTTGTTATAAGTTTGACCTGTGTATCTGTGTATCTGTCTGTGGCATCGTAGCTCGCGGATGGAAAGATTTCGATGCGTTTTTTTTGTTCGAAAGCTAGTAATCGTGATCGAGATGGTTCTTAGCTAAGTTTCATTAAAATCGGTTTACCCGTTTTTGAAAAACTGAACTATGAAATGACAATGTCGGGGGTTTTTCAACTTATCTAAGTTGTTTAGGTTATACAGCTTTTAATTTAAATTGCCGTGCAGAATAAAGACGAGTAATCTAAAACTCAATGGCACTAAGATTTCCTGTATAACATTTGATTACAAAATCCACAAACAACACAGATTAATGAAACACTAAAAAAAATTCAAAGGTGTGTGTGCGAGCAGAGCCGCGGCCCGCAGTGTGCGTCTCGCCGCCGCTGAGTCGTGCGGTCCCAGAGGAAGGACTACGAAGTAGTCCGAAACTTGTATGGCTAAACTCGACTTATATGATTGAGTCGCACGGTAGTTTCATGTTAATAGATAGAAGTATAATATAAGTAGATATAAGTTAGATTTTATGTACTAACTGTGCTATACCCCATTCCATGTATATTTACTTTTAAGACTAATGCAGGTACATTTGTTTGCTGAATAAAATTAAATGATGATGATGAAGTACTCTTTGTCCTAAATTATCTGTACAAAATGTTACACGTTCGGTTCTCATTACAAACCGATAAACTTTTTACATTTATCTTGAAATCATTCTGTGTGTAAAAATTTACAAACGTAAATCTACATCGTTAATAAAAAGTTAAATGAAGTATGAATAAAGAAGAGTAATCTAAAATTCAATGGCACTAAAATTTCCTGTATAACATTTGATTACAAAATTCCCAAGAATATCCTCCAACGAAACTCCCAAGGATATCCTCAAACTTTTAAGTATGAGAATGACACTTTTACCGATAGTAGCGAAATCTGTAACATGTTCAATAAATACTTTAACTCTGTATTTGTGCCACCCGACACAAATAGGAACAACCCTTCCCCTCCCCTTAATGTAGATAAAAACTCTCCTTTAAGCATAAATTCTATAAAAATCAATTCTGATATTGTTTTCACGCACCTTAAGTCCGTTAATATAAACAAAGGCGCAGGACCTGATGGAATACATCCTATCTTATTGAGTAAATGCGCTAGAGAGCTCACTATCCCGGTTACATATTTATTTAGTCGTTCACTTTCATCTGGTATTTTTCCCGAACGATGGAAGCAGGCTTTAATAACTCCTGTACCAAAAAACAATAGAAAGGAGGATATCTCTCAATATAGACCCATTTCTAAGCTATGCATATTTGGTAAGATCTTAGAAAAAATTGTAACCGGTGAGCTCTCATTCTGTATACGAAATTATGTATCCCCAAACCAGCATGGGTTTTTCAAGGGCCGCTCTGTGGAGTCTAACCTTGTGACTTTTAGTGATTTTTTGTATAGAGCACTCAATAACAAGTGTCAGGTGGACGTCGTGTACTCCGACTTCTCCAAGGCTTTCGATAAAATCAGTCATAGTACCCTTATGGAAAAGCTTTGGAGTGCCGGAATACACGGCGATTTGTTCAGATGGATTAAGTCATACATAACTAACCGCTCTCAAGCTGTCTCTATCAAGGGTTTCATATCTGACTTCCTTCATGTCCCCTCTGGGGTTCCTCAGGGGTCCCATTTGGGACCACTGCTTTTCACGATTTATATAAATAACATTGGGCAATCTTTTAAATATAGTAATCATCTGCTGTATGCCGATGATGCCAAAATTTACAAAATAATCACTAATTCTGATGATTGCCTTGAGTTACAAGCAGATATAAATTCACTTTTCGATTATTCTAGGGCCAGTCAGCTATTTCTGAACCCTGATAAATGTTTCGTTATAACGTACTCTCGTAAAACGAACCCCATAATTCATGACTATACATTAAACAGTACAAAATTAAACAGGGTCGAGAAAACACGGGACCTGGGAGTGGTTATAGATAACAAACTTACTTTTAACACCCACATTGATGGCATTGTCCAAAGGGCATACAAACAGCTTGGTTTCATTCTACGGGTTTGTAAACCTTTTCGGCAAGAGATCACCTATAAGATTTTGTACTTTAGCCTAGTTCGATCAATCTTGGACTTTGGCTGTATAGTCTGGAGTCCTTTCTATAAATGTCACATAAATAGAATTGAACGAGTACAAAGGAAGTTTCTAAACGTTCTGGATTACAGAATGGGCAGGGGTTACAACTCGTACCCCAAAGCCTTAGCGCACCATAATCTCTTGTCTTTGGAAAAGCGACGTGCTCAATTTGATATGATGTTCCTCTTTAAGGTAATTCATTGCCTTGTTGACTCCCCCTCACTGCTTGGTAGTATTTTATTCAAAGTTCCTCGACGCAATGCACGACATGAGAGATTGTTCTCAGTTCCATTCTCCCGCACGAAATATTATGCTAACTCTTATTTCAACCGTTGTCTAAATTATTATAACAAGGATTTAACTCACATTGATATTCTTGCTCATAGAAACTGTCTTAATTTTAAGAACCGAGTTATTTGTCATTTAAATGCTTAGAAATCGCATGCTCTTCTAAACAACTTTCTAATTCTTAGTTTATATACTTAATTAGGAGGTAAACTGTGTTTTTTCATAGAATAAGGATAATTTATTGTACCTGTTTCTACTTCAAATGCAATGCCATAGATCTGCCGCATCGACCGCTCCTATTTTTTAACGATGTACACTTTTTCATTGTTATGGCACTCCAGGTCTTTACTTTATAATGTCTTGTATTATATGCTTAACTTTGTGACTGTTTGTTGCCTAAAAAAAAAAAAAATAAAAAAAAAATAAAAAAAAAAATCCACAAAAAACACAGATTAACGAAACGCAAAAAAAAAAAATTTAATGGTGTGTGTGGAGTTCCCAATCTGCACTGGGCCCGCGTGGGGATTATAGCCTAAACCCTCTCGCACTAAGAGGATGGTTTCGTTTGCAAATTTTATCTTGAAATTGTTAATAAAAAAGAAAACCCAAATATCGATCGCCAGAGTAAAAGCACTCTTATTGGATTAGAATCAAGCACTTTGTTTCAAAATCAAACAAAGTTGCCACAGGGTCGGGAGCTCGGGAGTTTGGAATCGTAAAATTAAATGAAACTTGAGTTTTCGGAAGTATTCGCCGCTATGTTTTTCAACTGCCCTCTCTAGAGAAATCAAGAGCCTTGTTTTCTATTTTCAGTTATAAATGAGCACGGACTAGAAACATTACGTACTCGTAGAACAGAAAAATACTGGGGGTCGAGCACGACTTTACGAATGCTGCGTAACGTTACGGTTATCGTATCGAGATCGAGAAACAGCATACCTACTAAATTTTAGTTCCAAACGTCATACAAACTCGATAACGTTTACTTTTTGTTTTTACGTGACGCAGAATTCGAAAAGTCGTGCTCGACCCACAGTAAGTATTGCAATTAACCGCGAATCATTTAAAATCGGTAATCATGTATAGGTCTACAAGGTGCGTTTCAACGGACCATCAAGAATTCATCCAGGCCCCTATTTCTTTCCGTTATTGTTGCCTGGTAGAGATCGCTATGTAGCGATAAGGCCGCCCATTGCCACCTTGCATTTTCTTTGTACCTTTTTTTCTGTTTTGTTTATTATGTGGTGTTCAATAAAGAGTTCTTGTATTGTATTGTATTGTATCTTTACCATTGTCAGCTTTATATGACAATTCTAACTGCATTTCTTTGACAATATGAAGCGCGCTAAAACAAAAGCTCTTCAAGTCAGCAGTTGACACCGAACTGTCATTGAAAACTGACAATTGTAAAGTTGGTGAAATAGGGGTCTGACATGATATCGGATTAGTCCGTAGTTTTTAACCCCCGACGAAAAGAGAGGTGTTACAAGTCTGATCTGTTTATCTGTGTGTCTGTGTAACTGTATGTGGCATCATAACTCCCAAACGGATGGACCGATTTCAATACGGTTTTTTTAATCGAAAGCTAGCTTAATCGAGATGGTTCTTAGCCAAGTTTCATTAAAATTGGTTTATCTGTTTTTTAAACACTGAACTTTGAGATTACAATGTCGGTGGTTTTTCAACTTTTTGGTTTTTCATTTTTTCTAAGTTGGTTATTAACCCCAGACAAAAAGGAGGGGTGTTATAAGTTTGACCTGTGTATCTGTACGCGTGTCTGTGTATCTGTGTGTCTGTGTATCTGTGTATCTGTCTGTGGTATCATAGCTCCCAAACGAATGGACCGATTTCAATACGATTTTTTTAATCGAAAGCTAGCTTAATCAAGATGGTTCTTAGCCAAGTTTTATTAAAATTGGTTTATCTGTTTTTTAAGCACTGAACTTTAAAATGACAATGTCGGGGGTTTTTCAACTTTTCTAATTTCCTTTGTACCTAAGGTTTATTTGTAAGTATTGTTTTTTGTTCAAATAGTTCTCGAATCCCACACTCTATCCGCTCACCCTAAAATTACGTAAATTTACGAGTATCACGCGCTCGTATGGGAGCTTTAATATTGAGAAGTGCTAAGTCATTTTTCTTTATTTTCTCGTGAGCATTTACGTTTCAAAGGATCGTAAATCTGCGTAAGTGTCGAATTCTCGCCACACTCGAGTGGTAAGGCAGTAAAACTTTCATTCTAAGATACGTGATATAAAAAAAAAAGTGGCTAAGTGCGAGTCGCAGCGTAGACCCAAGGGGTCCCGCACCATAAAATTGTGAAATAAAGGATCAATGAAAATAATCGATTTATTGATTATTTTTGTTTTTATTTTTATGAAACATTCATAGAATGAAATTCAACATACAATGACAATGCAAAGAAAAATCCGTTAAGCAGCTGGACTTGAACCAGCAACCTCGGTAATCCGTACCACGCTCCACCAATTAAGCTATACTTAACGTTGGTGTACCTAACGAATTTTTCAATGCCTTGTGTCATATTTTTATTTGGAAGATCTCTCCTTAGCGCCATCTATGAGTAGCTTAATCAAGCGGCTCACCCACTACGGAACTTCTACAGTTACGCATTAGTGGCAAGAGATGGAGCTATTTTCTGAATCAATGAAAATAATCGATTTATTGATTATTTTTGTTTTTATTTTTATGAAACATTCATAGAATGAAATTCAACATACAATGACAATGCAAAGAAAAATCCGTTAAGCAGCTGGACTTGAACCAGCAACCTCGGTAATCCGTACCACGCTCCACCAATTAAGCTATACTTAACGTTGGTGTACCTAACGAATTTTTCAATGCCTTGTGTCATATTTTTATTTGGAAGATCTCTCCTTAGCGCCATCTATGATTATGATTTTTCTTTGCATTGTCATTGTATGTTAAATAAAGGATCATTTTAAAAAGTAAAATTTGCTTCGTCCAAAGAATACCGATTTCATGTTTGTGCTAGGCCATAAAACCGATGGCTTGAGAGGATTATTTTATATTTTTTTAAGGCCGTTTTACTTTTTTGCTAAAAGATTTTTTATGTCCAATCCATTCATACCAGAGGTTTTTTATTTTCTAACGCGCTCGGCTTTGCTTTGACGTTCCCGTCTCTTTCTCGCACGATCTTGTACGGTTTTACAGAAAAAGATAGCAAAGCAGAGTGCCCACATATCTAGTGAACATCCTTACTAACTCTGTCTCTCTGACTGTCTGTTTGTTACCTCTTCACGGAAAAACCTCTGCACCGATCTAGACGAAATTTAGTAAGAAGATAGTTTGAATATTGAGGCTACTTTTATTCGGGAAAATTGTATAATTCCCGCGGGATAGCGATGATAGAAATCTACGCGGACGAAGTCGCGGGCAGCAGCTAGTTATTTTATACTGTAAATACGAACTGCTCCGAATGCTACTGCTACTCGGTTGCCATATTGGATATTTCTCGCCAAGGCACCGAATGGTCGCCCGCGCCGACCCGACGGATTGACCTGTCTAATGTACTAGAAAATGGAATTTTCCTGCGTATGCTCGGATAAAATCGTGACGAATTACCTACTTTTGCTTACGTCCCGGTAAGTCGCCCTTTGAGGTGTAATTTTCTGTTCTGAGAAAGATAAGGAATTTGAGGAACGATTACAGATTAATGCGTTCCCAAGTATCTTTATTGTGAGGGTTTTTATCCGACTGCCGAAGGAGGATTAATGTGTCGGTCAATATTGCATTTAATATGTACGAGTATTTAAAATAATATTAGTCTCTTTATTTGCCAGAAAGCAAAATACATTTGCGAAATGTTCCAATATTTCGTAAACAACTCAACCCATTTTAATGATATATAACTATCTGTACTGTTAATTTACCTGGAATACAACCATCTAAACCAACAAACTAGTTGTAGGTGCAAGTGAAAAGGCAAATAAAGTATTTAAGTTTGCCAACATGTTAAAAAAAGGAAAAGATTTTTTGTTAATAATTACGTTTTTAATAAAAAAAAATTGCAGACTGTACTTTTTGTTGACCGTACTTATATTATGTGTGTAATATACTTACATAACATACTAACATGGCAATTTAAATTAAAGGCTGTATAACCTAAACAACTTAGATAAGTTGAAAAACCCCCGACATAGTCATTTCAAAGTTCAATATTTCAAAAATGGGTAAACCGATTTTAATGAAACTTAGCTAAGAACCATCTCGATTAAAATAGCTTTCGACTGAAAAAAAAAAGCATCGAAATCGGTGCACCCGTTTGGGAGCTATGATGCCACAGACAGATACACAGATACACAGACACACAGATACACAGTCATCTCAAACTTATAACACCCCTCTTTTTTCTCGGGAGTTAAAAACCGCATCGCCTAAAAATAGCCGAAGCTTTTGTAATAGTTTATACTTTATAGCTTGTCACCAACATATTCGAATCCCAATTAGTTTCGCGATTCGTGCTTATATTCCTATTTCCGACGAAATTTCAGACCCATAATAAAAAGCAAAGCGTCAAAGCGAGGCAGAATTAAATACCTAACGTTTTACATTATATTATGTATTAGTTTGTCCACCTTTTTGATACAAATCAACATTGGACGCCAGAACCGTCCCAAAATATATTTGTTAGTTACTTTCAACAATTTTACTCGCTAAAATTATACACCTGAAGCATTTCTGTTAATAAATAAACGCCGGCTGGGTTAAATTTCCAGTAGCCAAGTTTTAAAATACTAATTCAGTACCTACCCAAAAATAGAGATTAACAAAGAAAAAACGTAAAACACACCGCAATGGTGCTGAAATCTTTGAAGTAGGTTGCTTACAAAATTTACAATTTTCTGTAATGAAATAATTCTAAGTTATTTCCATTAACAATGTAATTTTAACTGAAAAATGTCGCTTTCTAAAAAACACAGATAAGTCTAGTTTTAGATTAATTACTGACTGAATTAGATTGCTAAAATTATAAGCTATTTGTCGAACATTTTCGTTTTTTTTTTATTACGCGTTCATTTTGTATGGGCTGACAATTGGTATAACAAACAGCTGTCACAGTCGTACAAAAACTGACATCTAAAACCGATCACGAGTGTCAAATAGTTACGCTAATGCCCTGCTGGTCACAAAATTTCACGTGAATCGGTTGAGTCGGTCGTTCGGTCAATTATGCTTTAAATTAAAAATTCTGACTAATTCAAGAATACACCGAAAACCAGAAAAATATAACTAACCCCAGCGATCGACCCGGATCCTCGACATTCGGTATTAAGTGTTATACACCTCACACGCGTACACCTACACCAAAGTTAGAACTGATAATACACGTCGAAATTTGTCTATGTACCTATTCAAATAACAGCTCGTTTATCACTGCATTTAGTGAATAGCAAGGTTGGTTTTCCCGTTACAATATCGTCACAATATTATATTGTTCGATCAGCAGGCCCCCTGTAACCTATCTTCTACAACATTTATTTCCTCCAAATAAGCTTTCACCAGATCTAATAAGACGTACCTATTTATCGTAAAAGACGTATCCTGTGCGCGTAATTAGGAGAAATATTTTGGTACAACATTAATACAAAGAAATGGAATTGACCGCTTAAATGAACCGTAAGATGCGTTTATTCTTCCCCTCTTGTTAAGAGAATGGGGCTTATTATTTTTCCCTGTTGCGTTGCGAGGAAAATAATAAATAACTAATGAAACGGAAAATTGCTCTGTGTAATTTACAAGTGTGTATCGAACGTTTGCTTAGTCGGACCGTGAGTCAATTTTGAATTAAACTTTTTTGATAATTTGCAGCAAGATAATTATAATGTACCGTCACTACGCAAAAGGATAAGTCATGCACGTAAGAATTAGGTACCTATGGAATTAAGAAATTAAAAACAAATGACATGTATACCTCATAGTATGATTATCTGCTGCTTGTAACAGGCAAAAGGTTTTTAAACGCAATCAGCAAAAATTGAGCACGAAATCGCGTTCGTTCGGTGAAGATAAACATCTTGACGAAACCTACACACTCTTTGCAAAGCAATTCAATTATGTGTGTGAATCCCAATCCGCACTGGGCCCGCGTGGGAACTTTAATCCAAGCCGTCTTTTTCTTAGAGGAGGCCTGTGCCCAGCAGTGGGACGTAGAACACGGCTGGTGATGACCCTTAATGGAGATCGGTGGGGGAGGCCCATGTCCAACATTGAACGACTGAAATGATGATGATGATGATGATGTTGTTTAACTTCATTAAACTTCTTTAAGCAATATCGTTACGCAACTACAACTTACGCTATTTCAAACTAGTCTATACCCTTTCACACGTATGTGGAAGTAAAGCAGACATTACACTAGCCGTAAATAGGTGAAGGACAGACTTAATCCCAACTAAGTGCCCTCATCGAGGATGACGAGCTCCGAATAAGGCCACGACAATGTGAACGGCTACGCGGAAGCGATTTTCCAATATGAACACTTCCTATGCAATATATCGGATCAATCCAAATGGGTTTGTATGGAAAATTCTGAAAGTAGACGGAAGTCGGGTTTTTGTTTTATAAATAATTTTGATTTTTTTTTAGTCCCTATGTCACTCCTCACTCCCACAAATGATACGAATCTAATGACACCTTATACATTGAAATCCGTCCAACTGTTTTGACCATAGAGCGTGCTTTGGCAAGCATGGCATGGCAAGCAATCATGATCAATCTTAAGAATTACACTCTTGTCGGTGGAATTTCTTCCAATGATCTCTCCTATAAGCCAGTTCCTTGATCCCTGATACGACACGACGCCGGCCTTCTCCTTTATCTGGTCCATGTAGCTTCGCCTAGGTCGACCTCTTCCTCTCTGTCCTTCAATTTTTCCTTCTAAAATATCTCTGCTTATAAGGGAAATCGCTCTCCGCGCCTCTGGTCACGCAGTCGCAGCCAAGGTCAGAATCAACTTGCATTTTACTAAGTCAGCGAGACAAGGGACCGCCCTTTGCTTGTGTTACGACAACTATGTTTGCTTAAGGTACTGCTGTTTTTATAATTAATTAGCTTCTGCCCGCAATTTTCGGGTTATTTTCCCAATCCATCCGTAGCTTGATGTTTTTGCCGTTAGATTCCTACCTAGCTGTCGTAAATTGAAAAAAAAATCCTGTTATGACTAGAACCAAAACTAACTGAAGTCCATGACGGAAATACCACAACGCCTCGCCCAAATAACCTCGAATAATTTTTCAATGGACATTCGAAAGAAAAATCTTTACACGTGTATTCACACCGGCTTATTCATGTAACCACTTGTTAAAATATTCAGCCTCAGGGTAAAAAAAGAATCAAGTTACTTCATTCTTTCTCTTTGAACCTCAATTATATTTTCTGACCATTCATTATTTTAATTGGTTAGGTACCTCTAAAAAGTACTTGCAAAGAACTTAAGCCTGAACTTGCTTCTTCAGTTTTGATTACCTCAAGCAATTACGGAACAGATTCACTTGATCCTTAATTTGGACTTAAGTCCGTAGTCTATTAGTAGCTATTCTGAAAACTTGCTCTTTTTTATTGCCTGTTGAAGTGTCCCACTGCAGGGCAAGGGCATCCCCTCTAGATCTCTACAACTCCCGGTCAAGCGCAAAGTCAGGCCAGTCCTTAGGATACGCATTCAAGTCGTCCCGCCATCTCCTTCTTGGTCTGCCACGTCGTCGCTGGCCGTTCTTTGGTACCTACCAAGTGGCTGCGTGAGCCCACTTCTGTGGGTACATGCGACAGACGTGTCCAGCCAAGTCCAATTTTAGACTTTGATTCCGTCGAAGATGGGTCGGGTTGAGGTTGGGATGCGACCTGTGTCGATACCCTAGCCCCGTCTCACCTCCACGGAACCATTAACAAAGCCAGAATAGGAATAGAGACCCTGGGTCCATAGGGTCCCGGTGCACATGCATTATTTGGAGATACGAAAAAACGCCTGGTCGACGCTACTGGCGACCAACGGGCTTTCAGCTATTTCTCCCAGCGAATCAGCATCGCTGTTCAACGGGAAAACACCGCCAGCCTTTTGGGCACCATGCCACTGGGGCCATATTTGGATTTAGGTGAGTTTTAAGTATTTACAGCTAGTTTTTAATTTTAATTGTTTGTACCGTGTTGTTATAAAGTAATATTATGACTACATATATTATTTTGTGCATTTCAGGAATACAGATAGTGCAGCAATGTGCCTTAAGTGTAATTTCTGACCTGACCTTCTGTTTGAGAGGTCATAGGCCAGACAGTTTAAGAACTTTACTATTAAATAAGGGAAAATGTTAGTGAGCCGTGATTATCATTCTATTTCTATTGTTATTTGCGTCATCTACTTCTTATTTTCTAGCCTTTTTTAGGGCCCATCAGTCTATGGCAAGATCTCGGAATAAATTATATAATTTTGATTGAACGCTATTCCCAAGAGTAAACACTGTAAGGATAATTAAATTTTCTAAGAAAAGACCGTATTGCTTTATTACGTGCGTAACGATCCATTTAACGAGGAAGGAAAAATAGAACAAGAACATGGATTATTATTATTATATTACAAGACGTAACCGTTCGAGAAAATGTTTGCGTTCGACGAATAAGACCACACGATAATACGAAAGAATTTGCTATAAATGCTGTATCTCAATTGCATTTAAATATTATTGGCTATAAAGAGAGGTATTCTGATAGCTTTTATTCGCAATACCGTTCCTAGCAAATAAAAGGGCAGGTTATAGCCACCGTGATAAGGGCGAGGTCGCTGGACCGACTATTCGATTTTACGTGACGCAGGATTCGATAAGTCGTGCTCGACACTCTGCACGATTCCTCAGGGGTTATTCTTAGGTGACGTTGCGTTTAGAAGAATAAGAATAAGAATAATTTTATTTCATAATACATACATCAGCATTACACAAAAGTGGGTGGGGCTTTATAATGGACTACTTAACCCCCTTTCGGTTTTACGGGTATTTTTGTAGCACTCTGTATAATAACTCTCCAGGTAGCGTTCTCTTTTGTTTTACATTATTAAATGTTATTTTCGCTGAATGCAAAAGTTGGAGGGGCCCTGGTCTTTCAAGTCGTCAAAATTTGCCGCTAAAGTAGTCGAAATCAGGCAGAATGAACAAAACGGATACGAACTTCATTACACCTGTTTAATGTGGATATTAATTTATGTAAGTTTGGTTGAAACGGCCCTGGTATCTTTGAATTCAAACCTGGGTGTGATGATGTTAATACAAATTAACGTTTACTGGATAATGATTACTGCTCCTAATTATTTCTTTCGTTTTCATTGTTATGTTAATTTCATGTGTTAATGCTTATAGCCATTTTTTCTTTCTTTCTTTAAAGATTAATCAATCAACCTATAACTGTAAACTATTTCATACAAAAAAATATGTAAGAACGTTTAACAATAGGTTTAAATACCAGTCGATCCAGTAGCTTCAAAAAAATATTTGTTAAGTACTTTATTGTTAATTATAATTAGCTGAGTCTGAACCTGTTGAAGGAAGTTTTTTTACTGAAAAAAAAACTTTTAACAGTTGCTAAACCTATGGTCTACAGGTATCTTCAACTTGATATTCATGTAATCTTAGCTCACACACTTATTAGCATACACCTTTATTTCATCACATCCTTTTCATTCCAAAACTAGCCAAAAACGCGGTCCCCTGAGTAAAGTTGCTTTAAGATAATTCCACATATAGCCTGAATATAAATCGGCTACTCAGATTCGATCGGGCTATCTCTATTCAATTTGAATACTCGTGTTGGCCGTAATAATTTTCAGGGTCCCGAGAGAGTTTACTCGTTACGTATAGCAAATAAAGCTGGCTCTTCAGACAGTGTATAACACTCGGAACACGAGTATGGAGATACCGCTGATATGAAAGTCGGTACGCAGTGGAATAGAATTCATTTATCTAGGGACAAAGTAGCGGATTGCATGTGGAACAGGCGGCGTGTCCTCGTAATAAATTATTTAGTCCGTGATATAAAATATCTTCTGAAAAACAATTGAACACGAATTACGAAAATAATAAAATTTAATGATGGTTCATTAAACTTTCACTTTTTACCACAAAGTCACGTTACCACAGTTCATTTTATTTTGACATGCTTTATAAGTCTACATATGATTGTATTTTTAATTGATTTGGCAAACCAATAAATACGAGTACGTATCCAATATTTATTTGATAACCTAACTGACTGACTAATTAGAATTAATATTTGTTCACCCAGCAGGGCTAGCACGACTGGCCGCGACTTTGTTTGTCGCGCGAGATTATATTACCCGTCCCGTTGCATTATGAGTGACAAAAAAGGACGAGCAGTGGTTCTCGCGCGAAATAGAAGTCACACTGAGTTGTGCTAGACCTACAGGACATGCACCTAGGCCATAGGGGCAATCTTACAATCATCATCATCATGTCAGCCCAAAGACGTCCACAGCTGGACCTATGTAGTGTAGTGTGTAGTGGAGGCATAGGCCTCCCCCAAGGCTCTCCACTCAGACCGGTCTTGTGCTTACCGCATCCACCGCGGTACCGCAATCCTTATTAGGTCGTCGCTCCCTCTTGTTGAAGGCCTACCAATCTTACAATAGTTGATATTAAATGTACCTAAAGGCCACAAACACAACAATTAATTTATGTCACAAACAGCCCGTGGCCTATCCCACAAAACTTACAATTACAACTTTACAAGTGTCAGTTTCTCCTGGTTTTGTACCTCCTTGTTTGAATCAAAAAGATTCGGTTTTATTTAGGTATGATGTAGCATAAAACGTTAACCTTGTTGAACGTTTCGGAGTGTGTATCTGGAATGCAGCCAGATTGCTGAAGTTTCAATTAAAATGTTCATGTAAATCTGTTTCAAACTTGAAGCAAGGCGTCAACAAAAAGCCAGGAAATTTGTCTTAAATGCAGTCGGAAAACTAAGTTTTACGTATTAATTAAACGAGCGCTTTCAGATATAAGCGTTCCATTTATTTTCTTGTTAATTTGTTTATGAAATAAATGTTTTTTTCGAGTCAGAAATTTTTTTTTACTTAAAAAAAATACATCTGTCTTTAATTGATATTTTAGTCAAAGCCAAAGTTTTTTTTTTTTATATACAACGAGGAAGGCAAGCGAGCAAGTGGGTCACCTGATGGTAAGTGATCACCACTGCCCATAGACACCCGCAACTCCGGAGGATTTGCAGATGCGCAAAAAATAAATAGATTAGATTAGATTTGCATAAAATGTGGTACAATGTGGTTCTTGGTATATTAAGCAGTCGCACACATTTCGCCAACTTTCGCCAAACAAATTTCGCCAAGACGACCGAATAGCCTAGTGGTTAGACCCTGACTATGAAGCTTGAGGTCCCGGGTTCAAATCCCGGTCGGGGCAGATGTTTGTATGATGAATATGAATGTTTGTTCTCGGGTCTTGGATGTTTAATATGTATATAAGTATGTATTTATCTATATAAGTATGTTTATCCGTTGTCTAGTACCCTAGAGGCTTTGCCTAGTTTGGTACTAGGTCAATTGGTGTCAAATTGTCCCGTGATATTTATTTATTTTACTAGCTTTTGCCCGCGACTTCGTCCGCGTGGAATAGTGACTTCCGGCAGATTTTTGGTTCTTCCCACATAGTTCCCGTTCTTGCGGGATTTTCGGAATGGTTTCGAAAGTTTCGGAATGTTATATAGCCTATAGCCTTCCTCGATAACTGGACTATCCAACACAAAAAGAATTATTCAATTCGAACCAGTAGTTTCGGAGATTAGCGCGTTCAAACAAACAAACAAACTCTTCAGCTTTATAATATTAGTATAGATTTATTTAACTATGGCACACAAACCGACAGATCAAGTGCTACACTAGGCAGGCCATGCTATATAAAATTTATACATTTTATTCATTTATACAATTAGTGCATACATTTGTCAGGGAACAAATATTAACTTTACAATGTCAATAAAAAATAAAATAAAAAAGATTAAATTAAAATAGCCCTTCAAAAAAATTCGTCATAAATATTATAAAATAATATTCAATAAGTAGTATATTATTGGGCATTCTGGACCACCATTCATTCGATCGGGCGAAAAATTTCGCCCTCACTCATTCGTGGTGATCCAGAAGCCCAATAATACAATGAATTGCACACAACCTACAATCAACCCAAACCCAACGGTAACCAACCTAACAGTAACCTATCAGCATTTGCGTTCAACATAACGCTCAACCTACACCTGAAATCGCATTGGGCATTCTGTTTCACCTCTCGATCAACGCAACGAATACATCAGCCCAACAGCAACTCAAACCCAACGGAACCCAACCTAACAGAATTTGCTCACACTCGAGGTTTAACGTTAACCATCTGCTCTTCTGCTCATTTTGAATAAGCATTCCATGCTTGCAACACGCGCGCATTGGTTGAATTGATCTTGAACAGATATGAAGTTTGTAAAACAAGCTCAGAGCTTGCAGTTGGAGGTTGTTTGTTCAGATCGCAACAATCGTAGTTTTCGTCACGGTGAACTTTTACCCGACACAATTCGCTGTATAATTTGCGGTCCTTCTAATTGCGGTAAAACTAATTTAATTGTCTCTCTTCTACTACATGAACAAGGACTACGCTTTCAAAATATTTACGTATATTCAAAAACACTTTTCCAACCGATGTACCAGTTTTTAGAAAAAATATTGATGTTGGTTCCATCAGTTAAATTTCAAAAATATCGCGAAAATGATGAAATACTAAGCCCGCATGAAGCTGAGAACAATTCAATTATCATATTTGATGATGTTGCATGCGAAAATCAAAATAATATAAGGGATTACTTTGCAATGGGAAGGCATAAAAATATTGACAGCTTCTACTTAAATCAAACTTACAGTAAAATACCTAAACAATTAATAAGGGACAATGCTAACTTAATCATCCTTTTTAAACAAGATGAAGTTAATTTACGTCATGTTTATGACGAGCACGTTGGAACTGATATGTCTTGGTCACAGTTTCGGGAAATGTGTGCAAAAATATGGAGCGTACCTTTTAGCTACTTGGTTGTAAACAAGGACTGTGCTAGAAATTCAGGATGTTATAGAATGGGATTTGATACATTTATCGTTTTGGATTAACCGTGTTACTTAACCAGTTTCATTTTCAAGAAACTTTTATTGCATCATGGGAATCCATCGAGATCAGACATGAATCATAAAATAAACACCGAGAAAACTTTAAAAGAAAAAGTACTTCAGTCTGCCGATGCTGTCAAAAAGAAGGTTAAACTACTTCGTGATATGAAAAATAACAACAATATGATTTTGGAATCAGTCTTTAAACCAATAACAGACCCGCTTAATGAAATGGTTAAAAGTAACGACAATAAATACTATAACACTAATGAAACCGATTTTGATGAAGACATATTTAAGTGGCAAAAGGCGCCAAAAACATTAAAATTTAGTCCTAATGAAGGGAAGAGAAGTAGTATTAATAATCAAACAATCGTACGAAATTTTTCCGAAACGACTTCAAATAATGATGATGAGGTATCAAATAGAGACGAAAACAGACAAGATGGTGATGATGACATGTTATGTGAAAGTGACAACAATGATGTCTTGGAATCAACAAATGATACTTCATTTAAGACTACCGGTTCATATGCATCTCCTCGCGAAGACCCTGCATGGCAAAAACAATACAACACCGACTTGGACATTCCTTTTGGCATACGAACAGAACGCGATAAGCTTATGTTAGGATCTTGTTTAGTTTCCGTTAGTGGCGAAAAACTCAAAGTAAATGGACGTACTTACAATTTAACACCAGGTTTATATGATTTGTTATTTAAGAAGTTGCCTGATTTAGGTATCATAACTGAAGACGATAAACGTTATTATAAAATGTTGCTACTAGAAACGAATGTCCATAGACGAGATTTTGATCCCAATAAACCAATAAAAAGTAACAAAGGTCAGAAATATTTATACATTATAAAACCGCTTTTCAAATTATCGAAACAACGTTCAATAAGCGAAGATTTATGTACTTACGGCAAAGGACTACCAACAATGAAAAAAGTTAAAAGAGATGTTTCATATGTCTATTGGGATAATCCAAACGAATTAGTTGAAAGATTGAAATTACTCATTGCTTCCCGTGATGCCGGTAACACAGGATTAGACAATGAAATAATATCAATTGTAGAAGAACTTCGTGAAGCGGGCTTGGTTAATCAATGATATATAAAACTGGTATTTTACTTTTACCATCAGTCGAAGCCGGAAATTTGATGATACATAAGTGCATAAAAATAAGAAGTGAAAATGAACATAGACAAATTCGGTCATCATGTTCATAAACGTTTGCGTGTATGTGAAGTTTTTGAACTTAACAATAAAACTTTGCTGCGTTCTGATGATGGCGATTTCGATCTACAATCATCGCGATTAAAGGGGGTAGCGGATCCTTTGACACCCAATGATGCAGCTAATAAGCAATATGTCGATCAGCTCGTCCAGGACACTTACGAGAAGAAGCATCTAGATTCTTTATTTAAAACTATAAATTCTCAAATTCATCAGCTTGCAAATCAGTTGAAAATAAACTTTTATACAAAAAGGGACATAGACAATATTTTAAGTAATTTCAAAGATGACAAAAGAACAAGTCGTGAATGAAATCCATAGATCGGCCCGAAAAAATTTCAAGCGTCGCGCAGTTATATTAAAAGGAATTGATGATTTGTGGCAAGCAGATTTAATTGACTTACAGAATTTACATACTGTAAATAAGGGATATAAATACATTTTAGTTGTTATTGATACATTTTCAAAGTACACGTGGTGTATTCCTACGAAATCTAAAACTAAAACAGAAGTAAAAAATGCATTTGAACTAATTATCAAGTCGACCAAACGAATACCTAGAAACTTACAGACAGACTTTGGAAAAGAATTTTACAATGATCAATTCGATTGTTATGTGAAATCCTTAAAAATAAATCATTATTCCACGTATTCAGTTAAAAAGGCGTCTATTGTTGAAAGGGTAATAAAAACGCTCAAGAACAAACTTTACAAATATTTCAGTTTCATCGGGAACTACAAATGGCTTGGAAAACCTTTCGATGAGATAGTTCAATCTTATAATCAAACTGTGCATAGCACAACAAAATTTAGCCCAAATGAGGTGAATTTTAATAATGAAGCCGAAGTAAAGAAAAACATAGATAAATCACAATCCAATCGGCGTTTTAAATTAAATATTTTTAATGTAGGAGATCATGTGCGTATAAGCAAGTACAAAAGCGTCTTTCATAAAGGTTATACGCCTAATTGGTCAACTGAGCTATTTACTATTAAAAAGGTGAATCACACTCGTCCTGTTACTTACCATATTGAAGACCAACGAAAAAACTCAATACTCGGTACATTTTATGAACAAGAACTGCAAAAAACTAAGTATCCAGACGTTTACCTCATCGAAAAGGTAATCAAAAAAAGAGGGAAAAAATTGTATGTTAAGTGGTTAGGACTTAACGATAGCGAAAACAGCTGGATCGACAGAAATGCCATTGTATAAATATATTTAAAAACTTTCTCGCGCTAAGTCATTAACTTTTGGGATATGAAAGGAAGAGGACTTCTAAACAGTATTATTAATCACTTACCGTTTGAACTGCACTTACCTGGCTACAATTATTGCGGACCAGGCACAAAATTGCATAAGCGATTGCAAAGAGGTGATAAAGGAGTTAATGAATTGGACAACGCGTGTATGCAACACGATATAGCATACGATAAATATTCTGACCTAACAGACCGACATCGTGCAGATTTTGAACTCTATAAAATGGCTAAACAAAGATTGAAGTCAAAAGGTGTTGGAAAAGGAGAAAAACTTGCGTCTTGGATAGTTAGCAAAGTGATGAAATCTAAAATGAAAGTTGGTGCAGGGATAAAATCATTTAAGCATTTTGTTTCTAAGATACGTACCGAATTGAAAAAAAACAAATCTAAAAAAGAAGGCACTGCAGTCAGTCGAGCTTTTGCTGCAGCGAGTAAAGTATTTCTTAATAACAATACGAGTAAAATGAGAGTTCCTCGATTAATACCGATTCCTAAAACTGGAGGTATATTGCCACTAATACCTATTTTCGCGGGACTTTCTGCGTTAGGGTCATTGGCAGGAGGAGCTGCTGGGATCGCTAAAGCTGTTGGTGACTACAAAGCTGCAAAAAAGAGCTTATCCGAATCAGAACGTCATAATAAAATGATGGAATCTATTGCATTAGGTAAAGGGTTGTACATTAAACAGTATAGAAATGGAAAGGGTTTGTGTTTAAAACGATTAAAAAACTAAATAAAAGGCTACCCAGACGTGCTCTTACAAATGTTGATATTTTAAAACATTCAACAGATATTCCTTATTTTCGTGGTGTTTACATGAGAGACAAATTGCCAAACCGTCCAAAAAGAGTAGAATGTGCAATCGTAAATTTAGATAGTTCTAAAAACCAAGGGACTCACTGGGTAGCCTATGTCAAAGATAATAATCATTGTGAATATTTTAATAGTTATGGTGATCTTCAACCGCCGCTAGAATTAATAAAATATTTGAAAAATTATAATATTTCATACAATTATAATATTTATCAAAAATTCGATACTGTTAATTGCGGACATTTATGTTTAAAATATTTAAAAAAATATTGGAATAACCGTTTAAATATCTCTGAACAATAAATAGCTTCTCATTCTCACGATGTCTTTCACTTTGTCCATAACGGGATCCTCCTCTACCCTGATTACGAATCACTCGCCAGCTCTTCAACTAGATGGTGAATATGAATGCGGGTTGCTATACTTGTCGACATTTAACTCGATACCTAATATTGACAACCGAAATAATAAGTTTTATTATGGTGATAACGAAGTAGTAGAAATTCCTGAAGGGTCATATGAACTTCAAGATCTTGATGATTATCTTAAAAGACATCTCCAAGGTTGCACCTTTACACTGACATGCAATAATAATACGCTAAAAACATCTATATTGTGTTCCAAAAACGTCTATTTTAAAAAACCAAATTCGATTGGTAAGTTACTTGGTTTTGGAGAAGAAACAGTTCAGGCGAATATATTAACTGAGTCCCCTTTTCCCGTGTCCATTCTGTCTACAACTATAGTACGAGTTGAATGTGACATCGTGAGCGGGTCATTTATAAACGGAAAACCTAGTCATATAATTCATGAATTTGTGCCAAATGTACCGCCTGGTTACCGGATTATAGAAACACCTAAAAATGTTATATATTTTCCTGTTACTCAAAACAGCTTAAACGCTCTTATAATAAGAATACTGGATATAAACGATAATTTAGTGAATTTACGTGGCGAAGAGATTCAGATATATTTACATCTCAGAAAAAAATGATAGACTTTAATAAATGTACGGTCTCAAAC